>CM044555.2:22572618-23172618 GCA_024416835.2 Perccottus glenii
AAGAAAGGAAAATGGTTTCAAATCAAGAGACTAGATTTAATTAAAAGCCACAAAAAAAAAAACTGAATTTGACAGAAAAGATAAGGCTCAGGACCTGGTTGTTTATAGACATTATGCATATTATTACTTTAATGCTTCTTTATATATGTGCGAAAACATTTTAAATACAACCAATTCAAAATATTTGTTTGTTAAAGAAATTCAAAAGAAAGGTGCAGTCAATATTCATCTCTTCCTGTTGGCATTCTCTGAACACAACAACAGCACAAGGAAAAAAGAACTAAGCATTTATTTTTAGCATTAGTTGTTGCCAATCACTGAAATGCTACTGTTCAATAGCTCTAGATTTATCTTTAAAAAGATAAAAAGTGTAGCGTATATAGTGTAATATACAAGGGTATGTTTGTATAAACATACAGAAGATTAATTTTAATAATTTCAATAATTAATTTTGATATTAATATTAACTCATTAAAATTAATTTCTAATTAAAAGGGGGCACCACCCTGGTTTTAACAGGTCCAGAGAAACTGTTTAGCCTAGTCTCATTAATCTTAAAGGAAGAGAATTCTATTGTTTTCGAACATTTCTTAATTATAAACAGAGAAACATTAATGTCTTTTATGGGGTTTTATTAAAAATCACACAGATCTAACACAGGTATAAGGATAACTTAACATTGGAACAGGAAAGGATAAACACGAAACACAGGAACGAGCGAAGGGTTAAATACAGAGGTAAACATTTGCTTCCACAGGGTTTGTGAAACCAGAGGAATGTTTAGACAATCTAACTGATGGCATTTAACTAAAGGGCTTTTAACGGAGAAGGGGTGGCGATTTTGGGCAGAGGACATTTAACGACACCAAGGCTGTTGGTGTAACGAGGACTTACTCGGTCCGATGGGTCTCGCCGTTAGGTGGGTCACTATCAGCGATCCGGGCGTCCTGAATGTTGGAGCATTCTGGGCGCTTCCTGGAGCGTTCCACACCGCAGATTGCCGTCCGCGTGCACGCGTCGCCCAGAGGGTTTGCAGCCGGGATGTAGAAAGGGATGTCCAGTTGTTGCTCAGAGCGCCTGGACCTCCGTGTGCCATTAAAAGTCTTGGACAGGTCATTGCAGTGTCAATGAAAGAGTTCTCAGCTGTTTGCTGGTTAAAACATGCTTCTGTGCGCGCTCCTTTGGGAAGGGAGCGGGCGCTTTAGCAGGCACAGTCTTAGAACAAAAGTTTACTCGCTAACACGAGGCTCAAAAGCTTAGCCGTGGTGGCATTAGCGGTCCTGAGTGGACCATAGACGCAGAGGTCAAGAGGCGAAAAGCAGAAGAGAAAGAGTTTTGGCTCGCAGCCAGTTTTATCACCTTCGAGCCGGGGGCGCTCTTCCGGCGGAAGAGGAAGTTGGCGGAAGGGGAAGTTGCTGGGGAACGTCTAACTAAAGTTTTTACTAAAGTTTTAAAACATTCCTTTTGTTTCAACCCATTCTCATAACACATAACCAACATTTATATCCGTAGGATTATACAAAGAAAAGTCAAGTATGATGGATACGTAGAATATTGTTGAGACATTAATTACATTTCATTTAAAACCAAACGGAAACCATAAACCATAAAGGGAGTTATTTGGTCACAACTCCGTGTCCTGGAAAAGAACAGCATAAACATCACAATATCAAAAATACATTTTCCTGTAATGTAAGAATTACGAAATTGTCTTTTGATGATTGGATAGAGTCATTTGTTCATTTGACCACCAGGGGCGGTCTTTGATCGTTCTTGGACGTTAGGATCAAAAGCATTCCAATTGTCAATTAGAATGAGGTGGAGCGCTCTCTGGTAAAGAGCACAGTTCTTGAATCCAGCTAACACAACAAACTTATCTTCAGTTTTATGGTTAAAAAGACATGGCACCAGGGGGGGTGGCACGGGTCCTGGGCCACCTTTGATCCTGGTGCCCTGTGAACCCAGGTTCCACTGCTCGTAAAAGCAAGAGCAAAGTCATTAATAGCATTTCTTGTCCATAAAGCACTTTGGCCAGGCTTTTATCTGAAAGAAAACAGTGTTAAGTTTGAGGCCTTCAGATACAGGCTTGTCTCTGAAGGCCTCTGGCAGGCAGTTTAAGGCAGGACAGTTAATCCGTGGGGATTCCACTGGTGGTTCTGCTAAAGTCCCCCCTTTCGGCACGAAGCTGGTTCCACAAGTTTTCGTGTCGGCATCTTGCAGACCAGGAAGGAAGCCACACGTTAACACACACAAAAACCTTGGCGTCGTATGTACTAAGGTGAACCTGATTAAGGGAAACACATTGGTATCATAAGTTGGAGTGGCCGTGTAGGTGTTTGGGGTCAAAGTTAACAGGGTGGTCAGAGGAGGTACCTAATGGTTAGGTTTGATCCTATTAAAACAATACAGACGTCTTTACATTGTTAGGCTGTTCACTGAGGAGCTGGTGTCGCTAAGCGTGTCAGTCATCAGCAATGAGACCAGTGGCGTGCGTGCATAGTCTACCGCGCGGAGGGTTTTGCCAAGTCTCACTGTGAGTGCTTACCACAGACAGTGTTCTTCACATTTTCCTGCCGTTTGGGGTTGCTGTTGTTATTGACTGATCTGCGCTTCTACAAAGGAACTGCTAACAATGGTTACAGTGGAACATTAAGAGGACTGCATTAGCGGTTAGTCAGGAGTGGTGAGCTGTGGATTAAGGGATCGGATTGAGGCTACTTGGGGTGTACCCGTTCCCTCTAGATCCCGGGGCTTTGTGCACTTTAATCCGAGTCTCTTGGACTGGAATCAAATGCCTCTCCACATTCTAGACTTCGATCCACAGTAAAGAGAGCGACTGTCTCTTGATGCTCAGCGTGGACCAGTCTCTGCTTAGTGAAGGCCCTCATGGCCAGCTCGCGGTTGGCGGCTGGTTTGAGTTAGCGGGCATGCGGCTATGCCAAGATGATGGCTGACCGTTGGATGGAGGTTTTGTACAAAAAGATCTTTGAAGTTTTTGTCTTCCTCCATGCCTGGTTTATTGAGTGGGCCAAAATACGCTTTGCGTAAGCGATGGTAGTACAGCTGTGGGGACTCTGACCATGCTTGTTTGATTGTCAGAGCAGCCGTCAGGCCCACATTCGTGGTAACGTCAGAGAATTCCTCCATGAGTGATTGACTAAGGAGTTCGAAATCAGCTCGGACGGAGGGGTTTTGACGTTCAATAAAACTACTAACATCTCTGCTTGATGTTAGTTTGATTAAATAGATTTTATCCTCAGCAGTAGCATTGGGAATTCTTTGGAGGTAGAATTCAATGTCTCTGAGGTACGCGCTAGTGTCGTGAGCCACTCCTTGATGGGGCTCAAAGCGGGTGATATGACGTGCAAGCCTGTCAAAGTCTCGCTCAGTGGGGCCATGGTCCCAATGTCCTAGGCTCGCGGCTGGTTGTTGGACAGAGACTGAGGGGCTTACTGAGGCAGCTGGTAGCGGGGTAAAGTCCAACTGCCTAGGCGCGAACGCTTGGGGGAAAGGGTCAGGTTCTGGCACTGGAGTGCTTTCACCCCCCTTTCTTTTACCTGATGGCACCTCGGCAGCTTGTGCCAGGCGCACTTGAAGGTGGTCAATGAGCAGGTGGTCTAGGTCTCGTTCTTGAGTGAGAGACTCCACCTGTACTCTCAGGGACTCTGTCTGTGCAGCTGCCTTTGATAGCATGTCTGCTGCCAGCTGCGCAGATCGTCCTGATTTTATGAGTTCCGACCGCATAGTGTCGTGCTCATCTTCTCGAGTACGGAGCTCGAGTTCTGCTCTGTCGTGGGCAATTCTGGTGTTGCTCAGCTCTCTCTTTAGATCAGTGAGAGCTTGTTCGGAATCGGCCAACGATGCTTCGGCCGACTGGAGCTCATCATTCAACGCCGCGTAGTCGCGTTGAAAGCGGGTGAGGTCCCGTCTTTGGCTCTGGATCTCTTCACGACTGCGTGTCAAGAGATCCACTGCTTGTCTCTGCTGAGCGTGCAGGACGATAGCCATTTGCCCTAGCAGTTTTGCTAGGTCCTCGCCCTGTGGCTTGGTGGTTAGGGCTAGGCTAACCAGGGCGCCTAGTGTGGCATCGAGTTTTGCGGGCACAGTGTCCCGTATCTCGTCCACGTATTGGGGAATTAATTTCTCGGTTAATTCCCTTAGGGCTACGTCCAGGTGTTCCAGTGGTTTGATGGAACTGGACGACTCAGGGGGCAGGTCAGCCATGTTGAAGAACGTGACTGCCTCTATGAAACAGGTTAGTTACAGTTAACTGGGGTTTTAACTGTAAAGCGGGAACCAATGTTTGCGGAGCGGGCGAAGAGAGAAAAATTAAAATTAAAAATTAAAATTAAACTAAAAGAAATAAAATAATTGAATTAGAATTCAATTTCAGAAAATAATTAAATCGAGGGAGTCCGATTTAAATTTGTATTGGCTATTAGCAATAGCCTGTTGGCTGGGTGTTAATTTAGGGTTAGCAGCGCTGTTGCGTGGGTGGTGCTAATCTGTGAAATTAACAATTTAGGAGCAGGGGTTCAGTTAAGACTCCTGCGGGGAGAAGAATCACAAAAGCAATCTTAGATCACTTAAATTTGAGCCAAATTAAAAACAGTGATCAGTAGCAAAGCTTCTTAAAGTACATGGGATGTACAGGGGCGTGTCACAATATTAGTTATGCTTCAGTTTCAACTGTATTGTGCATTTACTCGTTATTAACCAGTGTTATTTGCTGAATCAGTATTAACAAAGGTTAATTTACTTAGATTACTCACTGAGGCATTTCAGTGTCAAATAAAAGCTTTAAACTACTTATTATTATCGAAGCTCTAAGCTTTGATAATTAATCAGCGTCACTTGTTTCAGGGAAGAGGTGTAACTCCCTTGAGTGACCGCATGAGGGAGCCAGAGCTTCTCCCAGGGAATTATGGTGGTTTCGCACCTCCCTTCCGTTAGGGGGCGCTAGAGACTCTTGGCGAGTCTGCGTTTTGCCAGTCCTTTCCGCAAAGGCAGTAGAGACTCGTGAGTCTCTGGTTTCCGGAGTGACGTTTCCGGCACGCCCCTTTGAGGGTCCTGGCTGAAGCGTGTTGTCAGCTCTCAGTCAGGGGTTGACCCTGGACGTGTTTACAACTACTAAACAATGGGTTAAAACACAGCAGGCTTTGTACAAGGTACAAGGCCACGTTTTAACAAAAGCACTCAGTGGGCCACGTGGCCGTGAGCAGACGCAGCCGTCTTTTAAACAAAGCACATAGCATTTAGTATGGAGTTTTAGCAGGTTTGCAAGGCCTCTAAAGTGTCTCCTTTTAGTCTAGAAGTTTTTAAATCCGTTGGGCGCCTACAGATTCAACTTTCTGAAGCGGACAAATTAATCTTAAATCCCGGTGCAGACGCGGTAGACTAAGAAATCTGTCATTCACGTGATATTTGGACAATAACTTATGGAATTCCGGTTTGAACGCGGCAATTCTGAATTGTCTTAGGCCTTAAAAACACACTCTGGTAGCGTGCGTTAGCATGCATGCACATTTGCTAAGTCTCTGGTTTTATCAGCAGACTCTACGCAATTTGATAAGCATTCGATTACTGCTGGTAACAACATTAATCCCTTGATGCTTAATGGACGCTCGTCAGCGTAAACGTACGTACAATATTAGACATAATTCAAAACAATATCAGTCCAGCTGGTACGTTTTGAAAAACAAACACAGCGCTTCACATTCGATCACCTAGCGATGATCACACACATACAGTTTAACCAGATAAACAATTCAGACACAGCTTTCAGTGCACAGCAATAATGTAAAGACTTTAGGTGTTATTTAATGATTTCAATGTTTTAGTTAAGAATCTTCTTCCAAAGCCTCACACGGGGCACCAAAAATAATATGTAGCGTATATAGTGTAATATACAAGGGTATGTTTGTATAAACATACAGAAGATTAATTTTAATAATTTCAATAATTAATTTTGATATTAATATTAACTCATTAAAATTAATTTCTAATTAAAAGGGGGCACCACCCTGGTTTTAACAGGTCCAGAGAAACTGTTTAGCCTAGTCTCATTAATCTTAAAGGAAGAGAATTCTATTGTTTTCGAACATTTCTTAATTATAAACAGAGAAACATTAATGTCTTTTATGGGGTTTTATTAAAAATCACACAGATCTAACACAGGTATAAGGATAACTTAACATTGGAACAGGGAAAGGATAAACACGAAACACAGGAACGAACGAAGGGTTAAATACAGAGGTAAACATTTGCTTCCACAGGGTTTGTGAAACCAGAGGAATGTTTAGACAATCTAACTGATGGCATTTAACTAAAGGGGCTTTTAACGGAGAAGGGGTGGCGATTTTGGGCAGAGGACATTTAACGACACCAAGGCTGTTGCAACGTAACGAGAGGACTTACTCGGTCCGATGGGTCGCCGGTTAGGTGGGTCACTATCAGCGATCCGGCGCCCTGAATGTTGGAGCATTCTGGGCGCTTCCTGGAGCGCCCACACCGCAGATTGCCGTCGCGTCTGCGTCTCGCCCAGAGGGTTTGCAGCCGGGATGTAGAAAGGGATGTCCAGTTGTTGCTCAGCGCCTGGACCTCCGTGTGCCATTAAAAGTCTTGGACAGGTCATTGCAGTGTCAATGAAAGAGTTCTCAGCTGTTTGCTGGTTAAAACATGCTTCGCGCTCCTTTGGGAAGGGAGCGGGCGCTTTTAGCAGGCACAGTCTTAGAACAAAAGTTTACTCGCGCTAACACGAGGCTCAAAAGCTTAGCCGTGGTGGCATTAGCGGTCCTGAGTGGACCATAGACGCAGAGGTCAAGAGGCGAAAAGCAGAAGAGAAAGAGTTTTGGCTCGCAGCCAGTTTTATCACCTTCGAGCCGGGGGTCACTCTTCCGGCGGAAGAGGAAGTTGGCGGAAGGGGAAGTTGCTGGGGAACGTCTAACTAAAGTTTTTACTAAAGTTTTAAAACATTCCTTTTGTTTCAACCCATTCTCATAACACATAACCAACATTTATATCCGTAGGATTATACAAAGAAAAGTCAAGTATGATGGATACGTAGAATATTGTTGAGACATTAATTACATTTCATTTAAAACCAAACGGAAACCATAAACCATAAAGGGAGTTATTTGGTCACAACTCCGTGTCCTGGAAAAGAACAGCATAAACATCACAATATCAAAAATACATTTTCCTGTAATGTAAGAATTACGAAATTGTCTTTTGATGATTGGATAGAGTCATTTGTTCATTTGACCACCAGGGGCGGTCTTTGATCGTTCTTGGACGTTAGGATCAAAAGCATTCCAATTGTCAATTAGAATGAGGTGGAGCGCTCTCTGGTAAAGAGCACAGTTCTTGAATCCAGCTAACACAACAAACTTATCTTCAGTTTTATGGTTAAAAAGACATGGCACCAGGGGGGGTGGCACGGGTCCTGGGCCACCTTTGATCCTGGTGCCCTGTGAACCCAGGTTCCACTGCTCGTAAAAGCAAGAGCAAAGTCATTAATAGCATTTCTTGTCCATAAAGCACTTTGGCCAGGCTTTTATCTGAAAGAAAACAGTGTTAAGTTTGAGGCCTTCAGATACAGGCTTGTCTCTGAAGGCCTCTGGCAGGGCAGTTTAAGGCAGGACAGTTAATCCGTGGGGATTCCACTGGTGGTTCTGCTACAAAAGTCAGACTACAAAGATTTATTTCCTGTGTTTTCACGGAATGAGCTATAATTTTAATTTAAATGCTTATGATTACTTCTGTAACAGCATTTAGGATTCCCACAGAAACGGACACTAAGGCAGAGTTATTTTTCACTCAACCCAAAAAACTCTTTTTCAGATTTTGAATCACCCAAACTCAGGTACAGGAAATGAGCTTTCTCCGCAGGGTGGCGGGGCGCTCCCTTAGAGATACGGTGAGGAGCTCGGTCACTCGGGAGGAGCTCAAAGTAGAGCTGCTGCTCCTCCACATCGAGAGGAGCCAGCTGATGTGGCTCGGGCATGTTTCGGATGCCTCCTGGACGCCTCCCTAGGGCGGTGTTCCGGGCATGTCCCACCGGGAGGAGACCCGAGGAAGACCTAGGACACGCTGGAAGGACTATGTCTCTCGGCCTTGGTATCCCTCCGGATGAGCTGGAGGAAGTGTCTGTTCCCTCTCTGTCCATAACATCAGTGAATGTCTGTAATGTTTTGCCATCGCAGTGCAAACGGATCCCGAGGCTTTTGGCTGTGGTTATTTCAAACTCATTTATCAAGCTACAATATACATGTTGGATTTGCCGGCGCCATGTCTGTAACCATAGTAATTTGAGGACCCATGCGTGTATAGCTCTCCTAGAAATGCTGGTTCAAAAATATATTTTTCAATATATTTTTGTTTATAATTCTGAAAATTGTCTTGCGGTCCGGATCAAATCCTCTCAAAGTCCGGATTTGGCCCGGAGTCCGGCTGTTGGAGAGCCCTGCTCTAGAGGGAGGGGTTTGACCTGAAACTAAAGCTCAACTCTTGTACCAGTTGAACTCAGAATTGAGAAAGTCTTTGAAATTTAAAGACGAAACAACTTCACCTTGAAAACTAAGTCCAGATGCCTTTGCTTTAACCTTTTTGTAAAACCTTTTACATATAAATTGTCTGATTGAGACACTGTGTGCAGGTTAAAGTTTATGTTTTGTGGCATACTACATCATGTCTGATGTCAGCAGCTTCTATGATAAATACGTTTTTAACCAGACAAAAGATTTCCAATTCACCTCAATCTTTGTTAGCGAAACTATGAAAGAATTATTATTCTGATATCCGAACAATAGAAAAGTGGCTTATACAGATAGAAAATAGTTTGAATCATTGATTTGTTCCCTTTGGAGGAACATGGCTGGCTTACCATGACCTGCTCACTGTGCCGCAATGAAGAGAGCTGCTATTTTGGTCTACAATTATTTTCCATTGTATTTTTACATTCAGTACACAGTTCTTGCATTTAAGTGCATTTTAATGTATTTTCTGATCTGGGGTTGTGATTTCTTCATGCCCATAGGAGTGGTGGTGATCGCCTTTGTGGTGTGCTGGCTGCCCTATCACGCACGGCGCCTCATGTTTTGCTACATCTCCGTCTGGCCCGGGTAAGTAACGATCTTCCTTTCATGCAAGGGAATTGTGCTCTGATAGTTTTCACACAAATGAAGTCATGTTCCAAACATTAATACTTGTGTTGCATAAACAGCTGTGACTACACACTTTGAGGGACACAAATACACACACACATTTCGTTTCAAGCATCACTCATTAGGTGATCAGTTAAAATGTTGGGGAAAAGAGGAACCCACCAGATTCATCATCTTGATTAGATTGCCTTTATTAAACATTCACATTTGCGTTCTCCCTCCCTTCCATTTTTTCTCTGCTTTAATGATTAGCTCTTTCTTTGCATTGTTTCCTTAGTTAGATTAAAGAGCTCTTTTAGGCAAATGGATTTAACTGCTGTGAAAGCCTCTCCTCTTGAGTGGTCGGAGAATGGGAAATATCATAGGAGCCTGGGATCACACTGTGGAAAAGACGCTACATTTCTTGCTACTTAATTTACTGTAACGGCATATCCTCCTAATAGACATGGTTCAGACATGACCACTGCAGATCAAAACAACTCCTTAAACCACATTATGGTTTTAAGGAAAACATCTTGCATTATCTTCTGTATCTAGTAGCTAACAGGTGCCATGGTAATGATATAGTTCAGCCTTTTCACTTCACCTGTCAGCTCTAGTGTTATGTCTAATTGGTGCCTTCGTAGTATCACATGCTTGTGCTAAAGAGAGAGATAATTGGTAAATAACTAAGTAATGTTTGTAGTAACCAGGGTGGCACATGGAGCAATAGGTTTCTTTTGTTACGTTTTGTGAAGAAATGAGAGAAGATAAGTATTTTTCAAAGTTCAACTGACAAAACATGAAGCTGCAATGATGAGCCCTGTTGTTCTAACGTTTGCTCAAAACTGACTGGTGCCATGGTAGCGAGAGAAGGAAACGGCTCCCTACACCATCTCCCTATTCACTTCCATTTCATATTAAAGCGTCCAATTTAAGTGGAGGATCGGCCATATTTAAGGGCAGTCTGAAAACTGTTAGTGTCAAGTGCAAGTGGCTTATAAAACCCTCACACTTCACAAGTGCATTATATACTAGTGCAATACAATTTTGTAGTGTTGTCCGAATGTCTACTGAACTCAAATGTAGAGCATTTAAAATTTCCCACAATGCTTATATGGGTATATATGATATGGTATATATATGTATATGTATATATATATGTTCTGTTGAGCAGACTATGTACTGTGGAGCAGTTCTATCTGGAAGATTCATGTTAGCTAGACTATAGACTATTAATCACCAAAGCTAATTGTGCACATGTAGGCGGACACTTTCCTGTAATAGATGTATTGTGTTAGGAGTGGATAGGTGTGTTGTGATGTAATTTCAGTATCCTGCCTGTAGAGGAGGCATTATTGAGAAGCCAGGGATGTTATTATTATTGTCTCAGTAGGTTTTGCCAGAGGCATCCCAGAAACCACAGGACACAACAAACGGTCATAAAAACACCATGAGGTCCTCAGAGGCAGCCCTTATTATTGCTTTGGTTGCATTTTACTCGTAAAAGGATGCTATTGTGTTCTGCATGGTTAGGAGCACCATGAGGTCAATTTACTAAGAATTGGGTAAAAATTCAGATTTTTCTTTTACACTTTATTTCCTGCTGATATGCCATCAAGAAAAAATGCAAACTGGGTGCTTGCTACTCTATGTCTGACTGGGGTGACATTATGAAACAATGAGGCTTCCCACTGAGGAAACATTAGACATGTATGTGGGTGTATATGCTGCAGTATATATTGTATGTACAACCATGTATTTTTAGTGTACACCTGGGGAGTTTGAGTGAGCCCATAATAAAAGGCTTGATATCTAGAAATCTACAGAAAATGCATACTGTGAGACCACCCAGGGTTTATTTCAGCAACCTTCTGGAACCTGAGCAGATGGACATGAAATGCAATTAGGGAAGAGATGATTGTTGGCTATTGTTATGTCCTTTTCTCAGCGCAACAAGTAAGTTTGTATATTTAATTTAATTCGCTGTGGGAATAATGTTATGAAATTATGTTGACAGTTAAGTTAATGACAGTTAAAATAAATTTGATTTAAAAAATTTCTTTTTGGTTGGGGTAATGGATGGGACATAAAAACCACAGGATTTTGCATACCATTAACTAAAACTGGTTAGGTTCCAAATATGGACTTGAAATATAAATATACCAGCTGGTCTATGTTTTTACTCTCACCTGTGGGCCATGATCGAAAGGACAAGAGTTTTCTCCAAAGGCGCTCCTTTAGAGACAGGGTGAGGAGCTCTGAGTAGAGTTACTGCACCTCCACTATGAGAGGAGCCAGCTGAGGTTTAAAGGAGCATTACGGAAGATCCAGAGTTTTTTTTACTAGTGTGCCACCTCTGCCGTTAGCGGTACTGCATCCAGGGCTCACTGTGCGCACGGTTTTAAGAGCACATTAAACAACAACCGAAGAAGAATCTAACGGTTCCGAGTGCACTGGAGGCCTATCTCTTACCTGTGTTCACAAGATTCATTTTCAACTTTGCCACTAGCGTTGCTTAATTTACTTATGCCGGCAAATCAGGAAGCGAGAACCAGGTAAACGTGCATGAACGTGCATTACGTCACGTCCGCAGAAACAGCGCAGGAACCTTCTCATTTAATTGACTGTATAGGTTTACAGAGGCCACCTCAGATAGGCTCATTCTGCACATCAGGCCTTTGCTGATGCATGTATGGGTTAGAATGTTTAGAATGTACAGAGAAAGTTGTCTTAAAGCAGGGGGAGCAGCTGCATTAAAGCATGGACAAAAAACAACACAATACACCCCACAACAAATGATACACCAGTGTTACAACAAATTTAGTCTTTCTTTAATGACTTTAATTGACTAAGGGACAAATGAGGTGGCTCAAAAATCTGTTTCAGATGCCTCCTGGAAGCTTCCCGAGGAGGTATTTTGAGCATGTCCCACCCTGAGGATGCCCAGGGAAAATCCTAGGACCTGGGCCCAAGGGGAGACCTGTTTGTAATTGAATTATAATCCTTTCCAAGATTCAAATGTAAATATTGCATGCCTAATTGTCACTAATATTGCATATTGTATATTTTCCTTTATATTGTACAGTCCTAATTTCAAGCATTAAAAGATCTTTTTGGAGGGTGCTGAGTATGTTATGAGCTACGGTGCCCAACAAGGACATGCTGTAGTATGATCATTTTTCTATTTTAGACAGCTGTAAAAAACTAAACAAAAAAAAAAAATGGACAAGTAATCTGGGCAATCTTATTCAGTGAGGTGTTCTGTGTTCTTTGCTATTGATTTAAATTCTGTGTTTTGCCAAAACATACAGGGCTATGTATTGGCTTATTTTTCTGAGACATCACATAGATATGATCCCTTTGGGAGATCAAGTGGCCTTGTCCATCTTTGTGTGGCAAGAGAAGGAGCATTACATTTCAAAGTATCCCAATGTGCACCACAGTATGAAGTGTAATTACACTGAAAGATATCTCTAGCTTGAGGGATTTCCATCAATGTCAAAAGCCCACCAGAGAAGCAGCCAGTTGATTTAGCATGTGTCATCCTCCATTACATAAGCACAAGCCACAGAATTACTTGGAGTATATGTAATGAAAAGGTCATGTTCAATACTATCCCTGCTGTCCTTTTCGATCCGAGCCTCATTCATCTTTAATGGTTTTGCCGTATGCAGACACAGAGACCTACGTCACCGACCCTGTGCAGTTTGTTGACCCACTGCACACTATAGATCCGTGTCCATTGCTTTGAATTGCATGGAGGGGAGACGGATCAATACAGCAGGTTTTTACAAGTGAGAGGGCACTCGGGAGTCTTTACAATGGTGGGTGCAGCTGTGTCACATATCCTAATGCTTCACTTCAGGCTTGAATGGCTGCCAGGCTGCTTCTATGTGGAAGGTCGTCCTATCAAGACATCTACTTCCTGTGGGGAGAATTATCTATGGACACACTTCATCGGTGCACACGCTTCCAATATATGGCAGTTATCAGTACAAACTTAGGCAGACCCTTGAGATATAGGTTTCATGCTTTAATCCAAGCAAACTGAAACTCTCAGCACAAACCACCAGTATCAGTTTAAATTATCTTTGGCTTATCTCGTCATTTTTTAAAATACTTTTTGATGCTTTTTTTATTTATTTAAAGTAGGGCAGTATATATTAATGAACATTCACAAGATATGTAAATGTGTCAGATTCTAGCCATGGGTTCATTTCCATCCGTAGTCCCTCCACAGGTTGATCGAAACATTTTACTACAGTTTCCGACAGAGATCAGGCGGAGTTCATTACACAAACTGCAATTAAAGTTCAATCAAAGGAGGGCGCGGAAATATTTGAATCGTTATCGGTTTTACGTAATATGTGTATGTATAGAAGTGTTGTTATATTCTCCGAAACGTTTTAAAGAATTATAATTAAAATAAGCCATTCTTTCCCTCGGTGCAGGTAACATGAACGAGCTGCTGTGCTCTGTACAGTTGCCATGGTAATTTGCCAACAACCTATTCCATGGTCACTTGCAAACAATATTAAATAAATGTAATGTAAAAGTTTAATTCTCTAAATCTCGGCTGCACCAATAGTAGTTGCTATGGTTACAGGTAACAAAAGGAATTGAGAATTAACTTCTGCTTAATTTTGTGTGCAATAAACAATTTTAATACACACTTGCCAAAAAAACTAAACGTAACTATTCATAAGGCATTGGCAGATCTAGGGGTGGGGCAACAGGGCACTGGCCCCAGCTGAAATCAAATTGGCTTCTGAAGTGCCCCGTCCTGTAAGTCATCTCTCCTTTGTCAGATTTGATCCATGGCCAAACAGAATTTTTCAAAAGGAATTTTTTTTTGTGTAAATGATCACTCAGCGCTTTCAGACATTAATTAAGCAAACTATTTGTGTTTAACCACAAATGTATTGTTAGACTTTTGTTGTCACCAACATGTTCTTATAATGCAACCTATTTACTTATTTTACCTATTTACTTAATTTACATTTTTGTTTTAACATAAACTGACAGAGGTAAGAAGTAAGAAACAAAAATGTCAGTTTTTATCAAAAAAAAAAGAAAAGTAATTTTGACATTGTGAATAGCTTCACAGTTAAAAGTCAACTCAAGTCCTGTGTCTTGTGCGACTCAAGTCACCTTGTGGTCTTGGGCAAGACACAACCCACCTTTCCTCCAGTGGTGTTCCAGTTATAACACTGGTGAATGGAACCTTAATGTAAGTCGCTTTGAATGAAAGTGTCTGCTAAATGACTAAATGTAAATGTAAGTCAAACTTTATTTCCAAAGCACACTTAAAACAATCGTTGTTGACCAAAGTGCCCTATCAGCCATATACATCCAACAAAAGACATAAAATATAAAGCAATAAAAGCAATAAAAACAGGTCAATAAATATAGTTAAAACAGAAGTACAAATAAATATACTGGGAAATTCAATAAAAACATACTTTGACTAGTAGATAAAAGGCCATGGTGCTCGCTTAGTCTGTGCTGAACACCAATAAAAAAAGGTAGGTTTCACACAAAATCATGATTACAAAAACATTATTTACACAAGGAGTAGTGAGTAGAGTCTTTTTGAAGATTGGTTCAGTAGTTTTGCTTATCAAACGTCTAACGTGTTTCCATTAATAAAAGTGATTTCTGAAAGATGTCTCCATTACAAACATGCACAGCCCTTACAAGTTTGAGATGAATTCAATTGGTCTCATAAAATAAAATAGCTTCAAAGTCAAGAGTAGCATTTGTATTTGTGTTTGTACTTCAGTCCTGAAGCCCACAATTAAATATTTATGTTGTCCTAATGAGAATAATTTAACTCTGTGTTTGGAACTACTTAACGTTTTCTACAAATCAAGATCCATTTTCAGTTCTTTTTTAATGCAACATCTAAAAATGGCTCAGTATAATTAAGTACAATTTATGACTATAAACAACTTAACCACCTAGAGGATGTAAATGACAAAAATAAAATGGTACAATAATCATCTTTTAATGAGGGAGTCAGGAAATCCAAGTACTTTGGTGGTCTTTGAGAAAAACACATTTAAAACAGATCTACTGACGACTACATGAGCCAAGTGACTGTGTTGAGATCAAAGTGTGTGACAACGGTTCTAGGGCTCAGTCGTGACTTTTTCCTCCCCGTGCTCTTCCTTGTTTGTTTAAATCAATCACAGTCGTCTTCTCCCCTGCTGTGCAGCTTAATATGGCACTACCTTCCAGACCAGACCAGGTTACAAACGAAGTGCTGAGAGGGTTTTGAAGCATTTCCAACACTGATTTCAATTTCAGCTATTTTCTAAATTGAAATGTGTTGTTATGATAGACTGCTTTAAAGTGGTGTGATTTCTCACAAATAACATATTGAAGTCCCATTCCAGTAGCTGGTGTGTTAATGAAGCTGGAAACCTTTCTGATGGAGGACCAGCTACAGCTAAAATGAGTAATGACATCTGAAGAGCAGATTACTGACTTAGTGCCTAGCGTCTTTTGGACTCCACCAGTTTTCACTCACTGCAGCTGGCCCTTCAAATCTTCTTAGTTTGTCCCTTTGCAACACTTCAGGCCTTTTGGAATTAGACGCATTTTAAACCCATTTGGTCTTTGATTATAAAGCACATTCCACATCTGCCAAGTTTGACTTTAGGAGCCTTTGTGACATTCTCCCAACATCCTTTGCAGGTCCTAGTTAAAAGTGTAGTCCTGGTTGCATAAATTCTAATTAAGTGTTTGAGACATCAAGCTATCTAAAGCTGATCAAGCCTGAGCACGGCGCGTCCTAGATATACAGTACATCTTAAAGGTCAGAGAGTTGAAGTCTTAAAAAGATCACTTGATCTTCTTAATTCATTCATTTCTCAGATTTTGTCATCTTCATCAAATCGATATCCATCTGATAACTAATTAATGGTGCAAAAAATAAATGTCCATCTTCTTGAGTATGTTGTTAATTGCCTTTCTTTCCAGAGGCAAACTCCACTGTTTAAAAAGTTAGGCATGCATTCAGTATTTAGTAGCTTTGCCAGTTTTTTTCTGAAGACATGACATAGTAATTGATTGAAGTGCACAAGAAGTTCATTCCTGCTCACACACAATAATATTTACAAAATACAGTTTTATTGGCCTTGACAAAAAAGGTAATCTAATCTTGACCTACTCATTGATTGTCTGTCCTTCACATCAGTCCAGAAGGTAGTTGCTATTCCCAATTGTTTTTATTACAAGGGCTCAAAGTAAGGTCATTATCAAATGTTTACCAGTAAAATACATCTGTTTAATGTAGAACCATCAATGTACACCCACAATGGCATAAAACATAGAATAAAATAAAGTTGCTCTTATTTTTTCTAAAGCCCCACAAAATCCCACCAGATTTCATCATCATTGTGTTGAATGTCAGGCCGTGCTTGCAACTTGTCATGTGTCACATGATGTCAGACCATTGGCCATCTCAGAGAAATGTGTCAGACAAATTGCACCTGTTTCACAAAAAAAGATACAAAATACTGTTGGGACAAATGGTGAGTTGGGCATATGGCAGTGAAGTAAAATGTAAAAAGAAACATTAGATGGAGAGAACTATTGTAGTGATAATGTTTAGATTTAACTTGTTTAATAGGAAAAAAGTGCTACATCATGAGGTCAACCGTAGAATAGGAGATTACCTAATCAGCAATACTACTATGTGAAAGTAGGGAGTTAGGAAGTTTCCAAAGTAATTTGATGTATTCAGATTTATCCATGCCCAAAACAAGATCAAGAACAGCACTGCTGAAGATAAAGCACACTTTTTGAGCACCCATTGTTGCAAAGCTTATATACTTGAATTTTGGTTCAGATTTTACTACTGTACAACCAAGTACCCTATGCCTTTCTAACAACTTTCCACCACTGTGTCGTGTGCTTGTCTTGCAGTGACCTGTACGACTTCTACCACTACTTCTACATGCTGACCAACGTCCTGTTTTACGTGAGCTCGGCCATCAACCCTATCCTCTACAACCTGGTGTCGGCCACCTACAGGCAGATATTTCTGTCCACACTGCGATATTTTTGTGTCCCCTGCCGCCGGCCCCCCAGGAGAAAGTCCCGCCCCCTGACCCGTCACTCTATCTCCATCTCCAGCAACCAAACCCTGTCCACAAACACCATCAAGGAGACTGTGTACTGACCACTCCAGGGAGACTGCCCACTGCCACTTAAACATCATCAGCAGAGAAATACTGTGACTGGATCATTGACAGTAAAGAGGTGTGGACTCATTTAGCAGTATCTCAGTTATCTAGAGGCTCGCTTCAAGTGGAGTGATATGGTACGGGTCTGGTAACAGGTAACCCATATGAGGCTCACATTTCCACTGTGCTGGGTCCAGGAGAGTGTTTTTGTATGAGATACCAATAGAATTGCACGGCAAATTGATACTTCAAAGGTATTGCAATACCATGGTGCTTAAATTGATACAATGTCACATTTTTAGATATCGCTACTACAACCCATGTGTGCCGTGTTAATGAGTAGTGCACTGTTCTGCTGCTGCACTGCAGACAGCTCACCCTGAACAGAGACAGGGCAAACCACAGAGAGATATGGTCTAAATGTCTTTGTTTAAACATCCTTAAACAAATCAAAAAGGAGCAAACAGCTGTTATTCCGTGTTCCTCTGTTATGAAATGCCTCACTGGAGCTCAGGGAAAGGAGTGAGCGAATGGAAGCAGGACTTTAGCGCGAGCTGTGTCCCATTCACGTCTCTGTTGAGGACACAAAAACTTAAACCACCTCTTGCATTGATTAATTGGTAGCTTATATTGAGATTGAGACCGTGAGTAATGCGGTCAATGTACCGGTCTGTCGTGGTAAAGAAGGAGCTGAGCTGTAAAGCAAAGCTCTCGATTCTTGATTTACCGGTCAGTCTACGTTCCTACTTTCACCTGTGGTCATGAGCTTTGGGTCATGACCGAAAGAACAAGATCCCGGATACAGGCGGCTAAAATGAGTTTTCTCTGCGGGGGTGGCGGGGCGCTCCCTTAGAGATAAGGTGAGGAGCTCGATCACTCGGGAGGAGCTCAAAGTAGAGCCACTGCTCCTCCACATCGAGAGGAGCCAACTGAGGTGGCTCAGGGCATCTGTTTTAGATGCCTCCTCCACACCTCCCTAGAGAGGTGTTCCGGGCATGTCCCACCGGGAGGAGACCCCGGGGAAGACCTAGGACACGCTGGAGGGACTATGTCTCTCGGCTAGCCTGTGAACGCCTCGGTATCCCCCCGGAAGAGCTGGAGGAAGTGTCTGGGGAGGAGGAAGTCTGGGGGTCTCTGCTTAGACTGCTGCCGTCGCGACCCGGCCCCGGATAAGCGGTAGAAGATGGATGGATGGATGGAAGCTTACATTTGACAGGAAAGTGTGTTACAAGTCTGTATTATTGTAATAACGATCGTGAGAGCGGGTCAGTTAGCAGCTAATGAGCAGAGGAGGGTGCAGACGAGCTGTAGTCTACCACCGGAGAGTTACAAACCAGGACTGTATTTGAGGGGGACAGAACTGTGACAGAACCCCAGCTCACTATCAGGAGAGCCGCGATTACAGACAAACTAAAGTTTACAGGAAATATAGGAAGTTTGTTCAAAAAAAATAGACAAAAATGTTTACCAAATGGGTGAGTGAAAGAAAAGTAAAAAGATACATTCTCGTCAGTAGCAGTGTGAGAGGCTGGAGGTATAGCCATGTGCTGCTGCAATAAACAAATTTGTGCTGACCCGACCCATACCATACTGCTCCAGTGGTAATGAGGCTTAGGTAGACAGGGTTATGTTGTAACTGACTACCAAATAACTCCTATTGTATGAATGTCAGAAATATCAAACCAAATATTTTGTCACAGTTAGAGTTTTTATTACGTTATGTTGACTTTGAAGACATACGTTTTGAACTTAGAATTGTTATTTTGACCACAACAGTGATTATCTGGAGGATGCTGCAGAACGGTGACTGTGGTTAGTGTCTGAGGCTAAAGAGACATTTTACAGTGTACAGACATTTAGGTACAGGTCATAGGTCTTTCTAGCTAGCAACAGCTCATTTAATCAACCCTCTTCTTTTGTCATGTTTGAGGAGATTCTTAGAAATCCAGGTCATTGTATAATTAAAAAAGGGTTAAGAAGGGTTATAGCTTAATGCCCTCTTCTTTACCCTTTTCTGAACTTTGTTAAAATATGGAAACCTCTAGCTCTAAAAACGCAACATGGAGCTGTTATTGGGTGTGCTTACAAGACTTTCTGCTTACACAGTGTGTGACATGATACTCTCCTGGTCCACTCCTCTTTACAGTCAATAGGCCACTTGATTCATGGCCCAATCAGATGCCACTGTAAATTCATACTTGGATCATTGGGTGCATGTTTGTACTTTTTGGTGGGATCAATAAAAACAATAAAAGACACTGGAGGAATATGACTTGTTAAGATTTTAAACACTGGACTTACCACAACAACAAATCTGATGTAACAATCTGATATGTCATTTTCAGGTTAACGTCTGTGTGTACATTCATTCTTTTGATGTTTTGAAAGAATCATTTTTTCCTATATCTTTAAAACATTGCGTCACCAGTTTTGCTTTGATAATTATCACAAGCAAGACTATAAAAACAAGGGGCATTTGTGCAAACACAAAATTCTTACAGCAGACATAATTACTGATGATACATTCACACTAAACAATGTGGCTGTACACAAAGGTTTCTCTATCAAACGTGACCACCCTTTATTCCTCCATGTTGTCATTTTTAGAAGAGTTTATACAGATTACGCAGTCACTGGATGACACAGATAGATAAAAGTCTACCTGAGGCAAACAAACAGATTTTCCAGTATTTCCATGCATGTAGACATCTTAACAAATGCAAGAACACAGCGTAAAATGCCACAGGGCTCCAAAGCAGGCTCCATATATAAAATATATTGCCCCTTAATGGCTGAGGGTGCCAATGGTGTTTATTCATTTGCATATTATCAAAGCCTGTAGGTCCTATATGAATGCTACATAATGTATGATCCAACCAGTGAACGTTTTGGGCAGCTGTAGTAAAACCAAGGACTTTGCTGAATTTGGATTTGTGTTCTCAATTTACAGACGTGTACAGTTATAGATGGATATAGAATGTTATTTATGCATTATGAAACAAGGGAAAGCAGAGAAGTCAGACTGTAATTACATAAAAAGTGCTTTTACACACTGATTTTAGATTGGATTAGTAATAAAAGATTCAATACTAACAGCAGCAGCATGTAAATCATTATTGATTTTATAAGATTATATTAGGAAAGCAAGATTTATCTTCTTATTGGGGACACAGTTTAGTCTTGTACACTGTAAATATTTGAATTGAAAAACATACTTTTGAGTACTGTATTGATGTTATTTTTCTTGCGTTTGTTTTTCGAGTCGTGCATTTTGAATTGGGGTCAGAGACGTCCACTCATGTGATGTAAAAATACTTGACACTGCATTTTGGAGAGAGCACTCGTCTTTTTAAAACAATGGCCTTGTTGTTGGTATCTCTTTGTACTTTGAATTTGTTGATATGTATTGTGTTTGTGTTGCTGTAAATGTGTTATTGAATTCTTTCACACACCAGTGCTAGACTGCAGATTCATCATACTGTTTTTACGAATGAAGCTAAAAAAATGGATGACCCTTTAACGTTACAGCTCTGTACATACAATATATGAATCGTAGTGTTCACTGTAATTAAAGCAGAAAAATGTTTTACTTTTGTATCATTTCTTGTGAAGGGGCTTTTGTTTTTTCAAGCTTACAGCGGTGCATCTTAGGACACATAGAGTGGCCTATCACTAGCACAACAGTGAATTATAAAGTACTGTCATTTGATTTTAAGAAGTGATCCTTTATTAAACAGCGATATACTCCTCGAATGTCAATGTCTCTTTCGTGTGTCGTCTTATTTTCAGGTTGTGCCCCGTGAAAGTCATATCCGAGCAAACACACACGGAGCACTTAGCGGCACAGTGTTTGACCTTTTCTAAAGAACACTCCTGGTAATTAAGAGGTGTTGGTCTGAAAGAGAAACGGCCATCACAAAGAACAAAGAACTCCCACAGGCCAAAGACCAGGAGGACCTTATAAAACCAGCCACTGAGGGACATTACCATATTGTGAGTGAAGAAATCTGTTCAGCAAGACTAAAAAAAAAACAAGTGGTTTACTTACAACTTTTTTATTCGGACCTTCAAAGTCACCCGCGACCCCTAAAGGGAATAAGCGGAAAGAAAAAGTATATTGATATATTTCTGTGCACATTATGTTATAAAATTGTTAATATTGATCAAATGAATGCAGAGTTAGTAGAACCACCGCACTATTTTCTTTCCCCATCTCCAATACTCACTCTGCCCTGACTCTGTTCCTTCTGTAAACTCCATGTGTCTGATAGTCATGTTCACTTCAACACATGCTCATGATTTCAGAAACAGCTTTGATTTCTGATTTGAGGAGCAGACTCGTAGTTAAACACACTCCACTGTGTCGCCAGAGTTGTACAGTAGTTTACTGTTTGCCTTGAGTTCCTGTTGACTAGTGTTTGTGAGACACTGTTATTTTGTGCTATTAAGTATTAAATAATCATTATTGCACTTTTATCTTATGCTTGGATCTAAGCGCACAAAAGTGACAAGTGCATGTTTTAAACAAATAGCTGACAGGCCCTAATCCAGCTCTAAGTACATGGTTATGTTTTTTACAAAGTTAATAATCAAAGATACAGAACGGCAGGTTTGAGGACACAGCTCAAGAGAATCTGAACAACAATTTATTCAAAATAGTCTTGATTAAACACAACCCAAGAGTTAAATTTGGGGACACACAATTTAAAAGTCTGACTGTTTTGAAGATAAATAATTTTATAAAACCACAAAACACTGATTTCAGATTTAACAGAATAATAAACTAATATTAATAAAAATAAATGAATATCCCCATATAACCATTTAAAATGATAGAGTTTGCTGTTGGGGAAAATATTTTGAGCTACATATTGATATTGAGGTAATCACCAGGGCCTTTTTTCCTGGTTTCCCGGTCTACTGACTTTGTCCAATCAGGGTTTCAAACAGTCTCATTGTTGTCAGTCTTGCTCTTAAAGTACTGCCTTGTTTTATTTATTGAGGTAGATGAGCATTTCTCAATAGTTATACATCTTTCCATTGGAGCACTGGATAGTTCTCACAGCCGAGGTTAAAAACCTGACAGCTGATTTTTGAATGCACATCATGAGTTTGACATTTTGGGAAATGAAATAAACAAACAGGATCAATTTAGACTTAATTGGCAAATTATTTAAATTATAACAGGTATTGGACTTAAAACAGCTCAAATAAACAACAGCATGCATGAAAAAGGTGAGGTTATGTCTGTTAGCAGCCCTGAAGCTGATCTTTAATTAACTAAGTTCACGCTGAATGTTCTTTGATACGTGTATTTCAACACATCATTATCCAAAGAAAAGCACAGGAGGCTCACAGGTGCACGGTTCATTATTGCACTGCATTACACTCAAACGTAAAGCTGTGAGTTACTGATGATGGCTGCTCCGAAGAAAATGATGCAAAAGAACTTGAAACTTCTTAATCTGTGAGAGGACATGGCTGCTCTTCAATGGCTCTCAAGACACTGTTTATACAGACGCTGTGATTGATATGAACTTTTTTTGAAAACTATAGGCAGAGAGCTAAAAATTGCTATTGCAGTCTAAAGACAGTGAGGTTACCTGATATTAATTGACTTTGGGAAAAAAAAAACTCCTACTGAGAACAAATTAAATATGAAATGAACAAATGGGAAACGTTTTTTTACCACATTTAAGTGCAACCTCATAGCATCAGTATACTCCCATTGCACATGTGCTACTTTCAGGCTAATCGTATTGATTACTAGATGAAGTCAAACGTAATCACATTTGTTCTTTCTCTTTGTCCTAGAAACCTGAGCAAAATTTAATTAACTCCATTCTGCAGTGAATCCATAACATGCTGTGGTGTGAAAATCTTTTTGCTTAAAACCTTGCGAGAGTGTGAGATAAGGTGTTCACAAAACCTTTCCTCAAGTTAACCTGGACTTAATCTATTTGTTCTTCTCACCAGAAGATTCATCCCCGGCTCCATGCCATGACTGATTTTAATTTGATATGGTTAATTGCATCCAGTGAGTTTGTTTTGATTTTAACATGCATCTCAGGGTAAAAACAATAACATACGTCTCTGCAAGTGTTCATGTAAAGATCCTTTCCTTCAAAAGCAAATTTAAAGTTTGGTTCAAGGTAGGAGTTACTGTTATTTACATGAACTCCTCTCACTTTCACTGTTTTAACACCTGAGGCTGGGAAACATTTTAGCTTTGCTTTTTTTCTAAACATTTTTGCACCTTACACAAGGCCACGGCTCTATCGGACCATACAGAGAGGCTATTTAGCAGTCTGGATTGTCTTTGTCCTGCCGCTGGGAAGACGTAGCACAACAGTTTACAGAGCAGCTTGCCGACAGAGATCAGTGATGCGTGGCTATTTGTTGCCCGCCTGACACCGTGGCGTGCACTAGATGATGCATTGTAGCCTAAGGAGCCAAGTGGTGCTCTACATTTCACAGAGCACCACTTTTTAAAGATGCAATAGCCAAAAACCCCTTCCCTCATCCTCCCAACCCCCAAAACAACATGGCTGCCTCTTATGAAGAATTTCTGATCAGAATTTATCAGTCTAACGTTGCTTCCTTTTTTTATAGCTGTTTTTATTTATTGACCTGGTTGCCAATGGAAGTGTACCTTTTTTACAAAGGGGCACACCTCTATTTGCGAGCATGAGATTGGCCAAAGCCTGCCTTACCCTATCCTCACCCTATCTCTAAGGGAGTGCCCAGCTACCCTTTTCCTTTTGGCCATGACCCACAGCGTGTTGGGAAAGTTACTTTCAAAAAGTAATGAGTTACTAATTACACGTTACTTTTTAAAAATGTAATTTTTATATTTTAAGATAAATGTCAACAGCAAACAAGTTGTTTAAACTGGTTCAAATGACATAAACAACAAATGTGGAAAACCAGTAAAATTAAGACATTCAACAAACAGGATATTATTTTCCGATTGAAAGACTGCTGGCTTGGTAGTGCAAACATAGTGCTAAATGGACACTTTAAAATAATAACAATACTCATTTTAAGTTAACAACAAAAATTGACATCATTATTGGAAATTAAGTTCAGTGTGTGCGAAGCACATCTCAAGTGAGGAGGCAGACTATAATGTTCTTTTCCCGAGGTGCCATTAGACAGAATGTCATCAACTACAGTAAAAACAACGTCCTCCAAGTCCTCCTCACCCCCCTCCTCCTCCGAATCAGACTGTGCTGCTGCAGCTTTTATTCTTCAGCAGGCAATTGCTGCCTTTTCTTGTTAAAAGTTGTCTGGGTTAATCCAATGAGCCGTCATGCTCATAGAACTTTTTATTTTGAAAAGTCCAAATATCAGCGGTAGTTGACACAAACTCCAGGCTCTCAAAGGTTTTCTTTAACTCACTTTCCATCTTGTCATAACACTGCTCCAGATAGTTTGCAAATGTTACAAAGTAACGTGTTACACCCAACACTACTTATGACTGTAGATGAGAGTAGGAACTTAGATTGACCGGTAAATTCTTCACCACAACAGACCGGTACATCCTAAAAATTGTTGATTGTAAAGCCTAGATGAGGTCTTGGTCAAATCATTCCACAGATCAAACCTCAGGCATCACTTCAAGTTACCACCTTCTTGTGCCATATGCAATAACACAGACAGAATGATGGACAGATGAAGAGGAAAATTTGGCCCAAATGGACAACAATGTCCATAGTGATGCATGAGGGTTACAATATCCCAATATTATAATCAGTCTCATTCTAATGACCAAAGGTGATCTGATTTGAAAAAGGGACACTGATCCGTTGTCAACATTGAATCACTGTCAACATAATAGTTTGTCTGGCCTAAGAGCTGGCAAACATCATCTGGATTATTTTGAAAATCCAGATGTTGTGCACGTACAGTTTCCCCTTTGGTGCAATCTGATCTGTTCTGATCAATGCGGTTTGGCAAAAGTAGAACTGCTGCATATCTCCTCCATTCTGCACTGGATCGGAGTCGCAACGCAATGAACGCTCTAGAAATGCTCTCAATGCGTTCACGAGAGATGAAGGACTGTTTCAATAGTCATTTGGATCAATGGGAAAGGGTAAGGGGTGGGGCTGACACAGTAACACAGGTAATTCTTTTCCCTTTTTTTTTCTTTATTATCTTCGTAAAGAAACTCCTAGTTGGCTGCCACACCGGGGGCGCCTAGCATGTATTTTTTCTTTGCCTCACTTTGTGCTTTTAAAGCTTTCCAGTTGTTACACAGTGCCTTATTTTTTCTCCCTTCCTTTTAAAAATGGAAGTAGTTCTGCCCTAATGGAAGAAGGATTGAGTCTGCTTGTCCTGTTCACAAAAAGCAAACAAAAGGACGTAACCATTTGAACAGCCGGCAGCTATGGTTGAGTTGGAACTGTGATTTTCTACCTTTCTCCTGCTTGCCAAAAGTAGCAGTGAATATAAATATAAAAAGCAACTATTTGAATGGTTAAAGACAAGCTATTCTGTCACTCTAACTGTCTGTGTGTTAAAGAAAAAACCATAGAAGCAAGGGCAAAATGGGCAATCATTTTAGATTGTCCATATTTAAAGAAAGCACTGTAAAAAAGCTTTTTATTCTACGCAACATTTCCACGCCTGTGCATTACTCACTAAAATGTAAAAAAATAGATACTATTAATTGACTATACTGCAACAATATATTATGAACATCATAGACATGGACTGCACCAGGGAAGTTGTCAATGACGTTAGAAAATTGAAGGAATACTGAAAAAATATATTAAAAATATTTCCCTCAGGCTGTATTTTACCTTTTTCTGCTCTGTCCACAGTTCAGAGATGAAAAGAAAATACATCAGTAGACAAACAGCATGTAAGTATTCCCTTGGCCCTTCCCTAGCCTCCAGGACGAACTCAGGAAAATCTCACCTTGCTGTCTTCACGGCCAGTAGCTCCACCTGCCACTGGGAGCACCCCCGACACAGCTAGTTGAATCTGTCTTGCACCAAAGCATGTAATGTAATGTCTCCGCACAAAGGGTACAATCAGTACACAGGTCCACGTCCTCAGGCCAGAACATGCTAAACTGATTTTCAAAGACCTCTGATCGCTCTTTATGTACAGGGCACTCTGGACGCAGTGGCTCAGTGGTAATGTAATAGTTGTCTGTTAGTTGACATGACGACAGAGTGCATCTGATGTTACAGCTGGGGCCTTCCAAATAATATTGTAGACTACTATATGGCTTCATACTGAAGCTACAGGGTTTTGAATCATCATCACTTAAAGTACAAGTCCGAGTCCAAGTCATCCCAAAAATTCCAAAAAATCATCTTTAGTTAAACTGCAAGTCCGAGTCACTAAAGAAAGGTCCAAGTTGAGTCCAAGTCACCAAAATGAGTTACACGTCTGAAAACCAATCTGACTGGGATTTTAGTTTTGTTTAAGCCCTTTTCATTAAACACATTTAATAGAGTTTTAATTGTGGCATATCAATTAAGGTTGCAGCCTATATAGGCCTATTTTTTTAAATATTAATTATTTAGGCTCAACTTCTGGGTCACATTAAGGAGCTGGGAGTTAAATGAGAGCAGCTCATCTCACTCTGAACACATGCAACAGGCAGAGGTGTGATGTTGTTGCTGAGCGTGACTTGCGAGTCCTTTGTGCTCAAGTCCGAGTCTAAGTCCAAGTCATCAGTTCTCAAAATGATCCTGATGACTCGACTTGACTCAGAGTCCAGGACTCAAGTACTTCATCTCTGGTCAGCTCTCTGCCAGAAAATGCCAGAGGGCTTTTCCATAAAACTGACTTAGAAAAGAAGGTTTTATATTAACATAGAAGGCTAAAGCCGTTTGATAAAGACAAGTCTGTGGTGAGTAAAGTTTTGGAATGTGATATGTAAAAGCAATGAGCCTGTTTTATGAAATCTGGACAAAATGAGCCAGTCTCTGAGTACCCTGGCTTTTTTCAACTGTCCAAAGACACATGTGCAGAGGTAAAAAGGTTTATTTTTGCCCATAGTGAATGAATGTGAGTGTGAATGGTTGTTTGTCTCTAAATGTTTGCCTTGCAGTGAATGACCTGTGCCTGAAGCAGCTGGGATAGCCTCCAGCCCTGTGCAACCTGTAAAGAATGAGCAGTCAAAAAATGAATAAATGTTGAAATGACATGGACATTTGCCTCTATGTTTGGATCCTCATCCAGAGCAAACTGCTTCCCAAACCCACAATAACTTACTAACAAAAGACTGGCAAAAACAGAACTTTTCTTATAAGCAGTAGCACTGCTTAAAGTAGTGCGGTGTGGATAAGTATCAACTGGTCTTGAAAAAGAATCAACAAGCAATGAAGCTTCTGTAGTCAAGAATCAAATACAATTTTAAGTCTGTGCCACATGTTTTGCTATCAACTTACTTACTTACTAACCCCTGTAGTGCAGAGATCCAGTCATATCAGTATTTCTCGTTTTGCTCAGATGCTGATGAAATGATCCGTGACTGTTTCCGTCTTGATCCTTCAGGGTAGATTTATGCACAGAGCAGAAAATAACATGGCTTTGCAGAGTAATAGTAATTAACACAATGAATCAGAAAGAATGTTGATGAGGAGAGTCATATAAACATGGGGGAAGGTCCGAAGAAAAGGAAGGGAAGAAAGGAAAGAGGAAGAGAAGGAGGCAGAGTGGGGGGTCTGTTCAAGCGTAAGAACATCATGTTACTGCCCAGCCACTGGAGGTAAGTAAAACAATGCAGGAGGTATCCAAAGCCAAGCTCTGGGAATTTGCAGTTCTTAGAGCCAACACAAGAGCTTAGACGTACATTTCCCACAGGTCCTCTGAGGTGATCCGTCGGCCTCATTAACTGCAGGTCACAAGTCTGGTCTCAGGTCGTCAGAGGTGTTTGTCACACGGTCATTCTGACATTACTTTACTCATTGTGCAACATTCTAACCTATACTTATTGAAAGTCTGTAGATATCATTTGCTATATTTGGAACAACGCCAATCAAAAGCAATTTGTCTATTTAGCAATTAGAATTGCACTGCTGCTAAAGAGTCGGACCCTCTAGTCCGAAAGAAACATATGTGGAATTGACAAAAAGCAATTGATTAACTGATTTTCCATTGATAACAACAATACAGTATATTGACTGATTAATTTTATATATTTTATTCCATAGCTGCTTTTGCCATTAAATCTTGCCATTAAATGTCATGCAAACACTTGTTAAAATATAGAAATTGAAGGCAGAACATTTTACTATTTTCAAAATACTGTTATTGTCTAAATTTGTTGTATGGGGCAGCAGCAAATTATAAAAAATATCTGTAATGTGCTCAGTCATAAGGTTATTTATATCATGATTTGTTTGTGGTGCTACTATTTTCACAATTCTACCTTCATTTAATAATCCATGTTTTTAGTACAGTACAAACAGTAAGTAGCTATGTTTTTAATTAAAATGAAAATAAACTTTCAGATCATTATCAAACCTCAATATAAGTAGATAATCTCATTAGAGTAGACACTGGTTTGTCTGGGTCTCCATGGTAACGCTAAGGGGGAAGGGATTATGAAACGCTAAGAAACAGACTATATGACTTAGCTTGTCTTTAGCTTGCTGCTACTTTCTGAACAACAATAAAATGGGATAAAGAGCTGAATGCAGCGCGCTAACAGGTTCTAGCTCCTCTTCCTCTGGCCCTGTCCTGCCTGGCTAATACATGTTCTCTCTGTGTCTATGAGCATGCTCCAGGCTGCTGCTGTCCTCTCACAGAGCTGTCACAGAGTAGAAAAAGTGGCATAAATGGTAAATGGTAAATGGTAATGCATTTATATAGCGCATTTTTGCACCCTTCTCGGGCACCTAAAGCACTTTACATCATGCTTCCACTCACCCCAATCACACACATTCACACCTGGGGCAGACAGAGATGGGGCATAATTCGTACTCATTAATACCGGAGGTCATTTGTTAATCCATACGAGATTTTTCCTTGTCTTTTTACTAAAGTAATTAAACTTATACAATGCATAAGGGCAAAGCCAGGTTTTTGTTGCCGTGTCGCTCAAATGAATGCAGTGGAAACCCTGCTGAAAACATCAGCATATATTAGTGATAAATTGGTCGGACCCTAGTTTTATTGTAGCACAAATACTGTGACCAGACTCTGAAGGCTTCATGAAGAAAAACATTGAACAAGAACTGAGGAAGACAAGACTATAAAGTCTATTCCATCATCTTTTAACCCGAGCTAAGGCTATTCGTCCTGCAATATATGATGTGATTTACAGAAGGAAATGGTTTTAAATAATTAATAAATGGACTAAAGTTACACAATAAAACACAAAGCAAGCTGCGTCTGGTAAAATGTCTACTTGTCTGTGCTGTATCCAGAAAGACTTTTTCACATTGGAAAGTGTTTTGAAAATGTCTCTCCATCTGCATGTGGACAAGAGATCCATATGTGCAGATTTTATTTTAATTTTTTTTTTGTATCAAGCTACACGCTCACATATTTATTTGGAGTAACAATGAGCTGCGCCAGTACAAAATTTCCACTCATTTCCCAAGGCCTTATCCTCATTAGTGGATGCTGATAAACTGTCGGCACTTCTACAACTTCTACTAAAAAAACATGGCCACAAACATTTCCAAACTAAGACAAACTTACCAAAACTCCAGCGCCTAATATTTCAAGTTTTCTCTGCTTATTGTGTTGCTTGCAGACCACAAATGATCACAATATTATAGAATTGCATATTTAAGTCTCTGTGTTTTCATGGTTTATTGAGATTTTTTTTTAAAGCTACTTGGAATTGACAAGAGAACAAAGTAGCTGTGAAAGCCATGAGCAGCCTTAATTCATCATGAGGCTGGAGATAAGCACTTATCAGTCGACTCGAGTGGAAAGCATTAAGTCTCCGGAGAGTGGAGCGCAATCCAAACAGCCAGGTGTCTCCTCACTTGGTCATGCTCACTTGTTTAATCGTCTGGTGGTCATAATGGAATAGAGACAGCATATACAAACACATCGCCAGAGATTCTCTTCAAGCCTTGGTGTAGGATTAGCCATGAAATAAACTTCGCCTTGGGTCGACACTTCATGGAGCCAGTATGCACTAGTGTTTCTGCAAAGGTTTAAGGAGCTGCACTCTGCAAAATGAGATTTACTCATCAAGACACATTTCAAAAAAAGAATACATGCATTTTCTACAACAGCAACATAATTGAGTTCAGACTGAAAAAGTTGGGTGACAAATACGGACCTATTCGATTTTATTTGTACTTTTGCATTCATTCAGGTGTTGCATCAACCAAAAAGCAATTTGGTACTTTGTTGTCCAGCAGCCCAAAGTCCTCAGTTTATACAGACAAGTGTATTTAGGAATGCTAAATTGGAACAGGGTTTACAGCACAACACTGCTGAGATTTGGCATTCTTGCATGTCCCTTGCAGGATTTTACTCAGCTCTGAGATACCAGTTACTGGCATTGAAAGCAGGATGTTGTGATCTCAATCAGTAAATTATTTGAGACTTGGTTAAAATAAAATTTGTTCTATGTGTTTCAATATATATACTTCAAGAATTGCTCAAACTGTAATACATCCCTAGGCCGTCTAACTGGACCTTTGTTTGTCTGTTGGTCCACTGTGCTTTTCTCAGGCTAATAGTGAGTTATTTTGAATTTAGAGAAAGAATTTAACTGTTCTTACAAAGATAAAAGTAGCATACATACAAACCAGACTTGTTTGTGGCGTTAAATGCTAATAAACTGACAACTTAAAATCAGAGGTGTAAAGTTCTTAAGTAAATGTACTTCGTTACTGTACTGTAAAGTATTTTTTGGCTACTTTGTACTTGTACTGAGTATCAAAAATATAAGCAACTTTTACTCTCTACTCAACTACATTTTTGATTGAATACTTGTACTCTTTACTCCACTACATTTGAACTGACACTTAGCGTTACTCGCTACATTGTGTTTCTGCACGTCAAGTCAACTTTGTCTGCCGTGGCTACAGTAGGCGCCCTCATGAGAATGGAATATCTATAGTGGGCGTGGCTGGCGGGGGCGCAGGTATGTACAGTTGTCACAGTACGCACACAGTTGAGTTTGAAAGATGGATAAAGCAAAATAGCTGTCAGGAGCAACAAACAGAAAAAGAAAGAGGGAAAAGGAGATGGCGTGTAGGATTTAAAGTGTGACGTCTGTGCTTGGAGGCTTGTAATATTCATGTTAACAGACTAGCTAGCATTTGCTAACACTGGAAATATAGCAGAAGTGCAAAACTGAGGTTACTGAGCTGAAAACTGGAAAATATAAGGCAGCATGCCATGTACAATAAATTACAATAATTTGGAAAACAACTAATGCAATATCTTTGGTTTACCAAGATATCATGCAAAGATTTGCTCCAAACTTGGAGGCTTAATGTTAACAGACTGGTTAGTATTTGCTAACTTTATTAATTAAGTTAATGTTGCTACAAGCTACATTTAGATTTTGGGTCTAATCCTATGCATGACATATCTCAATTTTATTAAGGTAAAATACTGGTAAATATAAGGTAGCATGCACAATAAATGACTAGAAGCTGAAAAACATAACTTATGCAATAAGTCTGGTTTACCATGGAATCATTAATAGATTTTGTTTAAGCATTAGCTGTTGATGTTAGCTGTGCTGTCAGACATACAGGATATAGTTACATCTGTTAGGTCTAATTACAGGCTCACATCTCTTTCTCTCTCTATAAAGGTATATACACATATATATATATATATATATATGTGTGTTTAAAATATATGTATATATATATATATATATATATATTTATATATATATATACAGTGGTGGAGGAAGTACTTAAGTTTAGTACTTAAGTAAAAGTACAACTACCCTGCAAAATATATACTTAAGTAAAAGTATAATTACTACATCAACATCTTACTTAAGTAAAAGTCATAAGTACATACTTTTAAATTTACTTTAAAGTATTTTTTAAGTAAAAGTACAATCAGTTGTATCAATGTCTGGGCTGTTCAATTGTAACAATCACAAACAATATCTATTGTGTACTGGAAAGAGTTGTTGTGCAATACTGACACTGTAAAAATCTGGTTAATTTACTTATTACTCATTAAATAATAATTAGGCTAAGCCAATTATGACATACAATTTATTTTATTTTTACTATACTATTAAGAGCAGTAAAAATAACTCAAAAGTACACAGGTGAGTGTTATTCTGAACACTTTAATCAAATTTGTATGACCAGTTTATTCTGCTCAACAACAGTTGCTTTAGTCCTTTACCTAGGCCTGCATGGGGAAAACGTAGCTAAGACTGCATTTGAGGCTTATACTCCATTGATTACAGAAAATCCAAAAGCATTAGGCTAATAATGTATAACACATTAGAATGAGAAAAAAAATAATGTACAGATATAACAGTAGTTTGCTCATCTCCAAAAATGTAACGTACTAGCAAGCTATCGTCCCTGCTGTGCTAATAACCAGCTAAAGAAGTTGCCCTGTTAGGGTACCACTAACTTACGTCAAACAAATATTATACTGGTGTGATATTTTTGTTATGTTGACATCCGTTTTTATAACAGTCATAGCACCATGTCATAGCAAGTTTGTAACTTAAATATTAATAACTAGCATTGCATGTCTTACTCTATATGTTTCTTCAAATTTGAAGGGAGTTTTAAACGCCAACAGTTCTTTGCGTTGAGGTAGGCTTGAACCTTTAAATTCAAATAACTTGCTTAAATAAGGCCAGGATGTCTCTCAGAATCAGAGCTGCAGGGCACAGGCTCAAGCTCAGTCGGCGTTGTTGGCTCTTCGTCCATGTTTGATATTTGGTGTCCACCGTGTCCCTTTCTTGATTTACATCAGTTCGCTTGTGTTGTTTCAAAGCGCGCTGAGTGCGTGAGTTCTTTGACCAATCAGATCTCTGATCTGTTTCAAAGTGCATTGGCCAGCAACGCCAAAACGTCAGTCGACCAAAATTTTTTTTATGCAAGATTCGGAAGGATGTAACGACACGCATTTTAATAATGTAGTGGAGTAAAAGTACAGATAATTGCTGAAAAATCTACTTGAGTAAAAGTAAAAGTATGCATTATTTTTTTTACTTAAGTAAAGTATAGATACGTAAAAATTTACTTAAGTACAGTAACGAAGTACAAATACTTTGTTACATTCCACCACTGTATATATATATATATATATATATATATATATATATATATATATATATATATATATATATATATATATATATATATATATATATATATATATATATATTTATATATACACATGGCTCATGTTACAATTTATTACAAACTAGAGAGTGCTCTAGAATGTTTGGTAGCAACATTGTTACTATTATTGGGGTGAAAACTGGCCAAAGTTGTTACTGCATAGCCCTCCAGCACTGGGTAGTTGCGCCCCTGAGTGCCAGCCCTGATTTGACTTTTTTTATTTTGTTTTTGTTTGTCCATTTTACTGAAAATACCTTTTTTTTAATGTTTTACTTATGCCTTTTTTGAGCACTTGAGTTTGACTTGGACAGACTTGTTTAATCTGTGTTTTTGTTGTTGTGTCAAAAATATTGAGGTGTTCAATTTCTTTTCTATATTAGGAAGTAAAACCTCATAAATAAACTTTCTTCTTTTTAACTGACCTACAATATCTCTTTGTGTTGAGGTCTAGTGCATCTTTGAGCCAACATTCAGTACGAGTAAAATACTGCTTTTAAAATGGGATACTTTAAGACTTTTACTCAAGTCATATTTAAATTGGTGACTTGTAACTTGTAGTGGAGTAATTTTTACAGTAAGGTATCTGTACTTTTACTCAAGTATGGCTTCCAGGTACTCTTTACACTTCTGCATAAAATCAAAAGTATATGATCTTGAGTTAACCAGTGCCACAGACACTGGAGGCAAGGAGGGTGAAGTGTCTTGCCTAAGGACACAACAACAGTATAAACTGGGGAGAGCTATGGGGCTCGAACCACCAACCTTTCGGTTATTGAATGCTCTACCTTCTGAGCCTCGCACATAAAAACTGCCACATATTGCAACAGAAACCATGATACAATCTAGTCTTCATTAACAAGAATTTTGATATACTGAACAAAAATTTAAATGCAACGCTTTTATTTTTGCCCCCATTTTTCATGAGCTGAACTCGAAGATTTAAGACATTTTCTTTGTACACAAAAGGCCTATTTCTCTCAAATATTGTTCACAAATCTGTCCAAATCTGTGTTAGTCAGCACTTTGCCGAGATAATCCATCCACCTCACATGTGTGGCATATCAAGATGCAATAAAAGGCCACTCTAAAATGTGAAGTTTCACTGAATTGGGGGGAGGGGTCCAAAACCAGTCAGTATCTGGTGTGCAGTGTCCAGATACAGCCCTGTACAGTGGAAACCAGGATTAATCTTTGAACAAAACCCCTTCTTCAAAGTGCCAGACGCCATCAAATATGAGCATTTGCCCACTCAAGTCAGCTACAACGTTGAACTGCAGTCAGGTCGAGACCCTGATGAGGACAGCGAGCATGCAGATAAACTTCCCTGAGACGGTTTCTGACAGTTTGTGCAGAAATTCTTTGGAAATTGGCATGTAAACAATGAATTGTGGCTGAACACAGAAAAGGTGTCTATTCCAGCAATTCCAGCGTACCACTTACACAGAGATACAACAAAAGATAAAAGTTAACAAAAGGGAAGCAAAGTGAAACACACATAAATAATTACTTTATAACAGTCCTACATTCATTTTTTTCCCCTTTTCAAAATTTGACCTAAATGATCTTTCTACAGTCATCCTTTTATTTATATTTTAATTAAGATCGCCCACAGTGATGCCTGCCTACCTGTTACATTGTGTCTGTCCTGTTTCCACACTGTCTACGCTGTCAGCTCTGTTCATAAATCATAATTAGGGTTAACTGTTCGCTGCACTGGAAATCAGTCAGTCCATCTTTGCAAACACAAACACCATCAGCATCAGTGAACATGATTTGTGGTGTGAACATGACAGCAATGAGAGGTGTCAGCACAGTGCTTTGTCATTGGACACCCAGTCAATAACCTGTCGCTGTGTGTTTGTGCTGTGCTCACGTCTCTTTGGCTGGTACCTGAGCGTTAAACAGGGACAGATTGAAGAAGTTGTCTATGAGGCACGGGGGATAAGGGCATTGGGTTTTTGTTGTTTAGCTCACATTCAAGTATTCATCAGGTCATTTGACTGTAGGGGCCGCCTTCATTGAACAACAAACATAAAAGAAAGAAAAGACAATGTTTGTGTTGAAAATATGTAAATGGAGTGGTCAGCTTGAGTTTTTCTAATCACATTTGCATGCATCTGAAGTCCTTATGGGGTTGCATATCACTTCCCAGTACATGGGCACTTTTAGACTGTCTTCATAAAGTCTTTTTTTCGACATAATGAGAGGCAGACATTATTTTACCATTCCCAAACTACAAGACATTTATGTTAGGTGTTTACTCTACTTCCTTTTGTGAAGTGCAGCTTAAAAAGCACAGGGTCATTTCTTTTTCCTTGTTATCTTTTCTTTACTTTTTCATGAGTAAGGTGTGGATATTGATTATACTGAACGCATACATAATTACCACGAACTGACATGTTTTAGTTTAGTTTTAGTTGGTAAAGTTAGCAGTAATGTCCGCTGATGCAAACAGCGGACAACAAACTTCCTGTTTTAACAAACTGACTCGTGTTTTGGTTCAAGGTTACTGTTCTAAGTAGTCGGTGGTTTGATCTTTGATATTTCTACTGAATACAAGAGTAAATTTTATATCAATCCTGCTCCATTTATGTTCATTTTTAAGCATTTAACAAAAATAATTAATTACTCATAAAAAATCTAAACTTTGCAAATGAATAGATATTTGCAGCCCAACTATGTATACGTTGAGTTTACATTTATTGTTTTAGAACGGTACATACTGTATATCTGCCGGGAATTTGTAGAAATGTTGATTAAATCACATTTACTACAGATGACACCTTCTGAATTTAAGTAAATATATCCACTATGAAGTAAGATACTGCTGAATCTAATAAAAATCAATTCTGGACATGACCTGCTCCTGAGTGACAATGACCCTCTCTGCTTATCAAAAAATCCGGCCTCAGTGTTTATTTTGTATTGATTTAGCCTTTGACCTTGTCTCATTTGAAACCGTTCTGGGAAATCTATGTTTGCCCTCTTTCTCACTGTGAAATACACACTATATCTTATAGCTTCTGGTAACTTTGATTAACCTCCACAGCAAGAGTCAAGGCAAGTTCAGAAACTCTTCCAGACTAATGATGAAAGGCAGTTTGACTCATTAGTTAGACGTTAAGTTGGCCTACTTCCTAACTTTCCCTGTTGGTTGTCCTCCCATGACCAGAGAATGTTGATACCTTCAGCCCTTATTTATTGTAGCCATTTTTCACTTTTACTTTAATCACGTCCAGGTGGCTGCTCAATTTCTATTTGCATTCACTCCATGCTTTTGTTTTTTATTAGATTAAACTTTCCTTAAAGACAGGAGCACACATTACTCACAGTAGTGTCTTAATATATATCTGTTATTTACAAGTGCTTTATTTCAGTTTTCAGACAAGAGCTGCTTGATTACACAAAGAGGCCTAAAGCTATTACCAGGCATCTCAAAGTCACTGCAAAATATCAGACAGACAGTACGAAGACAAGTTTGGTACTGCCCTCATCACTTTCAGTTCAAGTAATTTACGTAATATCCTTAATTGCTTTTGTAATGTGTACTTGTCAGCACTGGGCTTCAAAGTAATACTAACCCAAAGTAACTTTACAAAGTCTACTTTTGCAGCCTGTTGGTAATGAACTGTTAGAATGTTTATTAGAGGAACAAATGTGTACATAACTTTGCTATGCTTTTAGCTTTGCATTACAGTGGATAGTTCTTCAACATTGGCTCAGAGTGTGTTAGGGTTTAAAAAAATCAAGACTTTACTTTGCAGCCTGTTTTCTGTTGTAAACAAAATGTTCACCTACAGCCCTTTGCTATTCAATCATTTATATAACTTTGGAAAGAGTCATGTTAACAGTAGCTTGCAGTGTGTATTAGAACGCTTCAACTGGAGCAGTACAGTATGGATCTAGGTACAAGGCCTTTCCAAAAATGGGTTCAAAGCATCCCAAATAATTATACCAGCATAAAATAATTAGACAACTTTGGGAACTCCTTGGCTATGGCTCTATCTGTGCAGTATGATTAGTGAAGAATGAGAATCTAAAGTAGATCTAAAGAAAGATATAGGTTGAAAATATTTTAAAAACAAAGACTACCACTGGTTTTATATTTGCTGCTTTTGTTGACTACATTGCATTAAACACAAGCAGAACCTGACATTAAATAGTATAGAGCAGTAGTATGACATCAGCATTTTCACAGCAGGTGGATACACAGCCTGTACAGGGTTTAGCCATAAACCAAACCATGTCTCAACAAGCCAAGTCGTGACAAATATCAAACTTTTTTGTCTAACATTGGTAAGAACGTTAAGTGTACTCAACTACTGCTATGATGTGAACACAGGCCTTGGCTAAATGGTTCATGCTAAATACTTTGAATCAGACAGGAGCGAGTGTTTACTTGCCTCATAGTTTTGGCTACTTTCTGTAGCCTTCGTCAGAGGGTTCACAGAACAGATACAGTGGGCAGTGAGGAAACACAACATTAACGCCAATAAAAAACAAATACAAAACTCTGACATTTGCTAGTCATACCCAAAGACACAGTAAAACGAGAGGAAAAAAAAAATGTGATCCCATGTTTATCTTGCAATAAAACATATGTGGGGGGGGGGAGACAGAAAGAACATTTTACTTACGAAAAAAAGAGCATAAAAAGGAATGTGGAAAAAAAACAGCTAAAAGACAAACGAGGTCAATTAAAGAACAAGCAAAACAACAAAACCTGAAATCAAAACCATATTGGACCATTGCAAGAGGGTGAATGACATTATGGACTGGAACAATGCCAGAGTTATGAACGTGCCAAAAGTAACAAATGCCATCTCTGAATCAGAGGCCTTTGAAATCTGCAAAAAGGATAAGAAGGCTAGAGGAAGTTGCCACAAACTAGTAAAGCAGGTAAACACTTGCTACCGTTTTATCAAAAGTAAGGTATTCCTATTAACTTGAAAATGAAGACAGTATGAGCCTATAGCAAAGGTTTATGCTAACGTTAGCTTAGACTGTGACTGGTTCTGAACCTGTATAGCTCACTTTAAGAGAAAGAGACAGCTTAGATATACTGTATGGTTTATTTATGGCTTCATTTGCCAAAGGAAACAGATAATAAAAATGCAAATAAGACCCTGACTAACGTAGCACTTTATGGAAATGGGGCCAAAGGGGACTTTCAGCCAAGATGCTAACGTAATCTTCTATAATTTACATTGCAATTAATACTTTCTCTACAGTGGACATTTTGCCATTGACTTTGCCATTTTGCATTCATTTTTAGACCAGTTGTAATAACAAAGTCACAAATGACATCCGTCTGAACACTGACGCGGGCAAAGTCTCTGTCTTAGTTCTGTTGGACTTGAGTGATGCGTTTGATACAGTGGACCATGGAATCCTGTCACAAAGATTAGAGGAATGGATAGGTATCTCTGGAACTGCTCTTAAATGGTTTCAGTCCTATCTTGAAGACAGGAAGTACTTTGTTTCAGTTGGTAACTGTGTGTCAGACCAAATGGCCCTGACATGTGGGGTTCCACAGGGGTCAATCTTGGGACCCCTATTATTCAATCTTTACATGCTTCCTTTAGGCCAATTAATATGCAGCTGTGGCGTATCATACCATAATTATGCAAATAAGACTCAGATTTACGTTTTACTCACAGCAGGTGAAAATGGACCAATCCATTCACTGTCACTGCATTGAACAGATTGATGTTTGGATGCAAAATAATTTTCTCCAACTGAACATCGACAAGACTGAACTAATCATCGTTGGGCCACAGAAACAAAGAGAAAGTGTCAGCAGTCACCTCGAGTCTCTTTCTCTAAAATCTAAAAATCAGGTTAGAAATCTAGGGGTCATCATGGACATCATCAGCATTTTATCACCTTAAAAACATTTCCAAAGTCAAAGGGATAATGTCTCAACCAGACTTAGAGAAACTTATCCATGCTTTTATCTCCAGCAGGTTAGATTACTGTAACGGCCTGCTCACTGGTCTCTCTCTAAACGAGGGTTAAGACAGCTACAGCTTATTCATAACGCGGCTGCTCGGGTTCCAACCAAAACCAGGAAGTACAACCACATTACGCCAGTTTTAAAATCTCTGCACTGGCTTCCTGTTGCTCAGAGAATTGACTTTAAAATAGCACTGCTGGTTTACAAGTCTCTTAATGGTTTAGCACCAGAATATATTTCTGACATGCTAGTTGCCTATGAACCTCCTTGGACTCTGAGAACATCTGGAACAGGCCTTCTGCTCGTGCCCAGAGTTAGAACTAAACAGGGTGAAGCAGTGTTCATGTTTCAGGCAGCAAACAGTCTCCCAGAGGTAAAACAAGCCTCAACTTTAACAATATATAAGGGAGGTTAAAAACATTCCTCTTTAGCTCTGCCTACATTACAACTTAACAACATTTAAAATCCTTTAAAATGTTTAAATTTTTCTAATGTTTCTTAATCTAAATCTTGTAAATTGTCTTTTATTCCTGTAAAGCACTTTGAGTTACCTGGTGTCTATATAAATAAAATTGCCTTGCCTTGCCTAAAAAAAAAATTAAAAATAACAAATGATACTGTTGTAACCATTGGTTGTCCTGTAAAAATGTGACATTGTTAAGCTGGGAGTAAGAGGTGTTATTGTCTTTGTTTTATTTCAAGGTTACCGATTTTAAGATCAAAAGTTGCGTAAAGGGAAAGTTCTTGGTAACTCATTGTTCATTCACACTGCAAACAACTCCAAACAAAGAAAGCCTGATTGAAAGTGAAACAAACAAGGCAATGTAAACACAATCCACAACATTAAAGAGGGACAAGACTTTCCATTAGAGTTCAGTCATCTCCACCTGTCAGAGAAGTGCCCTACGAAGAGCGCGGCGTGAATCTGACAGGGTAAAAGATGTGAACAAAACCCAAGCTGCAGGCAGAGGGGGGACATTTTCCAACAATAGGCAGACATGAAGCCACTGAGTAAGATATAAATCAAAGTAAGGCTGAGACAAAGTGGGCAGCAATGGGAATACTAACTGCGCCGTGATTGGGGCAAAACAAAGGTTGAATAGACAGAGAAACAGATGGGAGAGGACTGAAGAGGCAATGGGCTATCAATCAATTATGGAAGCCCAGTCTAGTCCAAGCACTGGGTATGAAATGCCTTGACCTTCATAGGAGCAGTATGTTTCACATTCATATGGCACTAATGAGACAGTCATGGAGCGTGATGGACTATGGGCAACTGAGGAATCAACACAACCAGGAAAAGCAGAAAGGAAAACAAAAACATGTATCCATAGTAAAAGCAGTGACAGAAATGAGATGGTTGTGAATGACAAACAGCATGTGGTGTGGTATGAATGAAAAATAATTATATTGAGAGCTTAATAGCTGTGTGTACAGTTCTAGAGTTAGTAAGAAGACTGAGTGGAGTAGGTAATACTGTAGACACTAAAGAGAAACTACTTTGAAACTCGGGTGCCATTTATTATCAACACAGTGAGTCCAAAGTAGTTATTTAGTAGTAAAGGCAGCAGTCAAAGCAAGAATGCCCAAACTTCGCCTCAAGTCACCCTTGCATCTGAGAGGCCTTGGAGGTGCTAATTCTCACACTTGGCACCAAACTGCTCCAATACATGCACAAAGTCCTGGTTCGATAAAAACAACAAGACAATGTCAGCTACAAAAAATATTAATAAGGCATTACTGCAGTAATATCACAAGCTTTGTCTGGCAATTATTAGTCAGTGTCTGCAGACATTGTGTATCGCGCAGTGGTTATAGGAGACTGTTTTTGTTTAATTCAATTTTTGACACTGTTCAAAATTAACTAACTCATTAAATTAATATGATTCATCACCCAGCCCTATCTTGAGAAGCACACAAAATATTTTATAAAAGCTTGAGACATCACAGCATCTTCTCTCTTTATTTCTTTATATAGCGCTTTTCCACCTACTGTAGTAGGCACTCAAAGCACATTACACAGATTAAACTATTTACCAGTGTTACAGAACACTCACTGGAGGCAATGTAGGTTAAGTGTCTTGCCCAAGGACACAACGACAGTATGTGGGGGAGAGCGGTTATGATGTTATGATGTTTTTGGGATGTTTCAAGCAGGGCTCGAACCGCCCACCCACCGGTCAAAGGACAGCCACTCTACCCACTGAGCTACTGCCGCCCATAAGTAGATGTCAGAGATAAATTACCTTAAAAGTAAAAAGAAAAGTAAAACATAACAACACACCAAAGTTAAGTGAACATTCTGTTGAAACTAGGAGATGAAAAACACTTGTGCAAATCAATCGGATTAGATGGGTACTACACCTCTGGGCTTGGCAGTCTTTACCCATGGGAATAACAGTCTTTCATAAAATTACCACATACAGTAAACTCTGCAAGGCCTTCTGAATAAAAGATAAGTTGTCTAGCTTTAATGAAAGTACAAGTCATTACCATGTGAGTTTAAACATTTCTGCTGTGATTACTGAGGCTTGTCTTTTTTCCTTGATGCAAGGAGGATCAACACGCAGAGTGTGACACTCGGTCTGTGACAAGGACTCACAGTAGTGAGCGGAAGCACTTCGCTCTGGCTCATGATTATTACCAGCCTGCGGTAAAGGAAGAAAAAACATCAAATACAAATCATGGTCAGAACTCTCATGAATGTAAAATGACTGTTGAGGACATTTCAAATACAATGGATTCTACTCAGCTGTGTAAATTGTACCACAGAGGCTTAGAAGTAGCTTTACAGTTTGTCTCTTTCTACAGTGTATGGCCACTTGTAAATTACTGACTTATGTTGTTTATTTTTTACATTAATTTGCATTGAATAAAAAGTTGAAGCAAAGGCATCTGGACTTAGTTTTCAAGCTGAAGACGTTTCATCCAAGGAACATTTTTAATTCTGAGTTCAACTGATACAAGAGCTGAGCTAATATCCCTTAGAGGGAGGTGTTTGACATAAAACTAACTCTGATTGGACAAGGCTATTCTGGTTTCACTGTTGTTAAGAGATGAATGGATCATGTGAGTCCTGATAGGGGAGTTGTTATGCTCCTGTGGACCAGTAGTGTAACTGCTCCCTTCAGGTGGTAATGTCCTTCTAGAGTAAAACTGTTGTGATTTTTGGTCTCAAAATACTGTTGTAAATAGCTGGCAAGTGGTATTGTATCTGAGGCCATTAAGTGAGGGCTTTTTCCATTTGAACAAGAATGGCTTCCTTTAGGAGGATGGTAATGGGTCACAGGAGCATAATGACAGCCACACTGTCCATTAAAGTCCTAACAACAGTGAAACCAAAACAGCCTGGTCCAATCACAGTTATTTTCCCTCTGAGAAATATAAGCTCAGCTCTTGAACCAATTGAACTCAGAATTGAAAATGTTACTTGGATGAGGAATGAAACATCTTCACCTTTAAACCTATGTCCAGATCCCTTTGCTTTATTAACCTTTTCTTCACAGTGTCCTGGATGACAGCAAACTTCTACAGACATTAATTTGTATGAAATTATTCCCAATAATAATAAGCAATTCATTCTCACTACATGAAACACCTGACTGTCATGAACGCACTGTCCATACTACGTCTCTGTATTATATAGTGTTTTCTATAACAATGACATTATAATGACGCTATTAGAAGATGGTTTGATTCAGATAGGACACCACTTATGGCTTTAGTTTAAAATGCACAGCCCCACTGCTGAGTAATATTGTGGTCAGGGGTTGTGTGGTGATGTGAGCTCAGAAACTCAAAGAAGTAAGAATTGGCCTGCTATAATAATTGTTCAAATTATGCCAGATTACCCCAGGCAAATCCAAAATGGTAAGATGCTCTCATTCAGGATCTGAGCGGCTTTCTTTGGTGTGCTCTCAGGAGAAGAAATAAACATTCACACTGTTGCCAAGTGGAAGAGACAGAAAGTATATCTTTGGCCTAAAGCTGAGCCGAGGACAGATCATGTAAACACCCTCCACTTGTGTTCAATTTTAGACTCTTGTTCTGTTGTGTATGATTGCACAATTGAACCAGAAAAGAACAGACCATTATAATTCCAAGAGTGTGCGGCTTGATTGAACACCTTGAAAACTTTTTCTCCAATGCTAGAGTTTATTTTTGTAACAACTGAAGTTCAAAATTATAGAGGCGCTAAACTGCATAAAACATAGACTCCATATAGAACCACTGTAGTTTTGAATTTTATTTTATTTCACTCTAAATAAGCACACTTTATTAAAATAAGGCCTTTTATTATACTGAAAAAAGTAACCAGAGAACCAAAGTACTGTTCAAAACATTGTATCAAATTTAAAAATGTGAAAAGAAAAAGACAAATGAGGATCAGCTGCTAAATATAGGATGTATGTACTGAATGTAACAGTTGCTTGTGAACACTGACAAATCAATGAAAATTTCAAACTAATCAGCAAAGAATTGAACAATTGGATTCAGCCAACATTGCTCTTCTAAGAAGCCATTTACACAACACCAAAACACAGGCCAGTAGCTTATCTGCAATCACACAGATACACTCAGCCATTAAAAACAATGTGGTATCTTGACAAACCTCCTCCTTGTCAGTTTTGGGGAATATATATGCAGCTTCCCTTTTTGAACCGCCACCTTATCGTGGTGGAGGGGTTTCAGACAACCTGCAAAAAGTCATTTCAGGGAGGTATCCCGGAGGAAAAGAGGAAGGAGACAAGGATATAACATTTCACCACAGAACATGACTTTACTTGTATACCGAAATACAGCTGAATATAACAGAACAGTTATTTCCTAAATAACTTTTTTTTTTTTTTTTTTTTAAATAAACTCATGGAACAGGCCTAGACAAAATTGTTGGTACCCCTAAATATTTTGTTGCACAACCTTTGAGGCTATCACTGCAATCAGGCGATTCCTGTAACTGTCAATGAGACTTCTGCACCTCTCAGCAGGTATTTTGGCCCACTCCTCATGAGCAAACTGCTCCAGTTGTTTCCAGTTTGAAGGGTGTCTTTTCCAGACGGCATGTTTCAGCTCCTTCCAAAGATGCTCAATAGGATTGAGGTCAGGGCTCATATAAGGCCACTTTAGAATAGTCCAATGTTTTCCTCTTAACCATTCTTGGGTGTTTTTGCTGTGTTTTGGGTCATTGTCCTGTTGCAAGACCTATGACTCATGACTGAGACCAAGCTGTCTGACACTGGCCAGCACATTTCTCTCTAGAATCCCTTGATAGTCTTCAGATTTCATTGTACCCTGCACAGATTCAAGACACCCTGTGCCAGATGCAGCAAAGCAGCCCCAGAACATAACAGAGCCTCCTCCATGTTTGACAGTAGGGACAGTGTTCTTTTCTTGATATGCTTCATTTTTCCGTCTGAACATAGAGCTGATGTGCCTTGGCAAAAGTTCCATTTTTGTCTCATCTGTCCATAGGACATTCTCCCAGACGCTTTGTGGCTTGTCAACATGTAGTTTGGCATATTCCAGTCTAGCTTTTTATGATTTGTTTTCAACAATGGTGTCCTCCTTGGTCGCTCCCATGTAGTCCACTTTGGCTCAAACAACAACGGATGGTGCGATCTGACACTGATGTTCCTTGAGCATGGAGTTCACCTTGGATCTCTTTAGAAGTCTTTCTGGGCTCTTTTGTTACCATTCGGATTATCCATCTCTTTGATTTGTCATAAATTTTCCTCCTGCCACGTCCAGGAGGTTGGCTACAGTCCCATGGATCTTAAATTTCTGAATAATATGTGCAACTGTAGTCACAGGAACATCTAGCTGCTTGGAGATGGTCTTATAGCCTTTACCTTTATCATGCTTGTCTATAATTTTCTTTCTATTCTCCTGCGACAACTCTTTCCTTCGCTTCCTCTGGTCCATGTTGAGTGTGGTACACACCATGTCACCAGACAACACAGTCACTACCTGAAGCCCTATAAATAGGCCCACTGACTGATTACAAGATTGTACACACCTGTGATGCTAATTAGTGCACACACCTTGAATTAACATGTCCATTTGGTCACATTTGTTGTCACAAATGTTGGGTACCAACATTTTTGTCCACGTGTGTATGTTGTCGGGTCAGGGATAGATCTCTCACTGTTGTTTGTGTTTACGGGCCAAATGGCAGTGCAGAGTACCCAGCCTTCTTGGAGTCTCTGGGAGGGGTGCTGGAAAGTGCTACGACCGGGGACTCCGACGTTCTACTGGGGGACTTCAACGCTCACGTGGGCAGCGACAGTGACACCTTGAGGGGCGTGATTGGGAGGAACGGCCCACCCGGATCCAGGGCTGGACTGGGACAAAAAAAAGGCCCTGGCATTTTTACTCAGACCGGCCCACCACAATCGGTCAGACACAACCAACTAGTACACCATCCTTGCGGTCCCTGTAGATATGCATATCTACTGTTCCATTCCAAAAAACCCTACAAAGCTGAGAACTAAGTGTGGACCAGTGCAAGTGCAAGTGGACCAGTGTACTCACTCTCTTGACAGACTCCCTGGTGATCAAAGGTTCCTCCCTGTCTCTCTCCTCCACTGCTAACTCAACCTGGCTTGACTATACATAAGGACAGAGAGAGAGAGGATTACAATTATTTGGAAGAGTTATTAAAAGTACACTTAGTAAGGATCATTTTTGGTTATATAGTCCTGTATTCTTGAAGAGCAGGATTTCTAGATGGACAAAGTGCTCCATGTTATAAAAGCTAGTTAACCCTTTAGAACCCAATATAATGTGGATGTAGAATACTGCTAATTCTTTTTTTTTTTTTTCCAATGAACCAGACAGCAGAAAAACTAGTTTACAATTGCAAGTATAGGCTACTTTGTTTTAAAGAGCACAAACCCCTCTTTAATATGACACCAAACAAGATTTCCCTCTCATTGTTGAGATACTCCCCTTAAAAAAAAAAAAAATATTATAATATAATATTAAATATAATATATAAAATAAATATACTACCAAATTACTCACACAAAACGTCCTAAAAATATATGCTATTCATATTATTCACTCACCGTAATATTGCATATTAATGATGTTGGAAATTCATTAGAAACATGAGCAAATATCTACTTCGTTGAATATACAGCTAAACAAAAATATACAGCTTTCAAAATGCAAGGCAGGTTTTAATCCCCAAATAGCATGCGTTACTCGTCGTGGGCGCTTTGACGCAGCCATTCTGAGTAATAATTAAAATAATCAAATGGCATCATTTAAGTTTTTCTAGAGAAGGGCCGTACGGCCCATTATGGGTATTAAAGGGTTAACATTAGAATAGTCAGCCAAAGTTGCAATTGAATAAGTTAACTCTGCTAACCTAGCTTATGCTGTGTTATTTGACTTTAGCTGACTGAGTGGCTAGTGCAGTAAGGACACAACGACAGACTATATAATGGGGATAATCGAACCGCCTACCTTGAGTTGTCTTGCTATTATAATATTCATTAATTTAGGTAAATCATCATCTTTTCCCGTGGCCCAACCAGGCCCACACACACACTTTCCTCCTGCACCCGCCCTGATTAACACTCCCTCCCTGTTAATCATGTAGCTAACATGCTTACCGTTTCAATTACACTCTCCATGTTTCTGCAAAATGTCGTCAGGTACTGTAGGCTTGGATACTGAAGCTATAGCACTAAACATGTCTGTTATTTTTGCACATGTTGAGGCATCAACCTCTAGCATTTTTATTTTTTTGGCCCGCAACTTCTCCGCACCCCCCTTGCACTTTTGTTTCTCCATCCTAAATCCACAGATTTCTGGCTCTGAGCCGTTAACTGCCTCTGACACAAGAAACAGAGGAGGAGGGGTGGAGCCTGTTAAGAGATGATTGGGCCAGCCCAGTGTCAGTATGAAAAATGAACCAATGGGCCGCTGTCCCTGCTTTATGGGCCGTCATTGGCCAATTAAAAAGAAAAAAAAAAATCATATTATATGGACCAGCCCCCAAGTGCGTCGGCCCACCGGGCATTTGCCCGGTATGCCAGATTACCAGTCCAGCCCTGCCCGGATCTGAACCCGAATGGTGTTCTGTTATTGAACTTCTGTGCTAGTCACAGTTTGTCCATAACGAACACCATGTTCAAGCATAGCGGAGATCAATGAGTGACTTTGCAGTTGTTTCATCCGACCTCCAGCCGTATGTCTTGGACACTCGGGTAAAGAGAGGGGCCACCTGGTGGTATGTTGGATTCGATGTGGGGTGATAAAGCTGGACAGACTTGGCAGACCCAAATGTACTGTGAGGGTCTGTTGCGAACATTTGTCCAAGTCCCCTGTCAGAGAGCTCTTCAACTCCCACCTGTGGCAGAGCTTCGACCAGATTCCGAGGGAAGCTGGAGACATTGAGTCCAAGTGGACCATGTTCTCCACCCGGTGGTCGACACCGAAATTAAGGGATGCTGTCAAACTGAAGAAGGAGACCTATCGAGCCTAGTGGGACTCCTGAGGCAGCTGATAGGTACCGGCAGGCCAAGCGGGCTGCAGCCCGGGTGGTTGCAGAGGCAAAAACTCGGGTCCGGGAGGAGTTTGATGAGGCCATGAAGAAGGACTATTGGTCAGCCTTGAAGAAATTCTGGCAAACCATCCGGCGCCTCAGGAGGGGGAAGCAGTGCCCTGCCAACACTGTTTACAGTGGAGGTGGAAATCTGCTGACTTCAACTGGGGACATTGTTGGACGGTGGAAGGAATTCTTCGAGGATCTCCTCAACCCCACCGACACGTCTTCCACTGAGGAAGCAGAGGCCGAGGGTTTAGAGGTGGACTCGTTCATCACCCAAGCTGAAGTCACTGAGGTACCGGGGGTGGATGAGATACGCCCTGAGTACATCAAGTCTCTGGACTGTTGTGGGGCTGTCTTGGCTAACACGCCTTTGGAACATTTTGTGGCGTTTTGGGACAGTACCTCTAGACTGGCAGACCGGGGTGGTGGTCCCTCTTTTACAGAAGGGACCACCGGAGGGTCTGTTCCAACTACGGAGGGATCACACTTCTCAGTCTCCCCGGTAAAGTCTATGCCAGGGTACTGGAGAGGAAAATGATAGCCGATAGTCGAACCTCGGATTCAGGAGGTTTTCGTCCTGGTCGTGGAACACTGGACCAGCTCTATCAAACTAACAAAGCACTATTAACACCATACATTAACTTTCATAGGTCTATAGTTCACTGAAGCATGAAGAATAATTGTCGTAAAAATAATATACTCTTGAGTGACACTCTTGCGCTAATAGGGTGTTGGTTAAAATCACAGCAAGGAGACATTTCAGAGTTCATCCAAACATTGGAGGTTACAGGAGCTAACTTTGGCAATAATTAAACACCCAAGAGAGTCTTGTGATCAACCTGTGACATACCGAACAAAAATAGGCTCATTTGGCTTATTCTGCAGAGAATCAACATTGGCATTATATGTTTAATTGAAGTGAACAAAATGACTTAAAATTAGCCAATGTACAGTAAAATAAAGTACACTGCCATAGTGATGAATTAAAAGACATTTTTCATTGTCTACATTGGTATTTAGGAATAACCTCGAAATGTGGCAGGATTCTCACAAGATTTGTGAGTTTACAAACTAACAAAAATCCATCTTGAACTTCTCCAAGCAAAGTATTTGCATCCAAACCGTGGCCAAACGTGTGTCCAATAATGTGGCAGTACTGACAGCTCTGGGCCGTTTTTTAGGTTTGAATGTGAAGAACACAGCACTTGATCTAAATTAAGAAAATATTTTTATTTGCAATTTCAGGAAGCCTTCACAGATGGTTCTGTGGAGCAGACTACGTACTGTGTAGCAAGACTATCTGGCAGAGTCAGGTTAATGGGATAAGGGGATAATACACTAGCATTACTGTATGTTTGAAGTCTCGATTTGCTATAGCAGATTCCCCAAAGTCAGCAAATCCATCATTGCGCAACAATAACTTACAATATAGTACGATATCTACAGCTCTGGAAAAAAATAAGAGACCACTGCAATTTTCTCTAGCAATCAGCATCTCTAAGTATTTAAGCCATTCCATTACAATGTGTGTTGAATCCCAACACAGGCACAGCTCATTCTACTGAATGAGGTGCTAATTAGGTTATCACCTGAACTAAATCTTATTTAAGAAGAAAAAGTATAAAAACACTTCTGTGGTCATCACTATCCTCTTGCAAATAAATGATCTAAATTAAAATATTTTTATTTGGAATTTGGGAAAAATGTTGTCAGTAGTTTATAAAATAAAACAAAAATGTTAATTCTATCCAAACACATACCTATAAATTGTAAAACCAGAGAAACTGATCATTTTAAAGTGGTCTCTTAATTTTTTCCAGAGCTGTATATAACTGAAAAGAAAAAAAATATTCATAAAACAATTCGGTGCATTAATTAAATGCATTGTATGTTAATATAACTTGTCTAACAATCGGTCCTTTTTTTGCAGAGTTTAGCCGGACCATGCCGAGAGCTCGATTAAGATGTCTAATTGGACTTTTTTTGTCTGACTTTACAATACAGAAGGAACTCAATGTAGAGTCCACAGCGCTACGCTCAGACTACTGCATTCGTGTGGTCTGGGATTTAAGAGCATTACGCCTTTATTAAACAAGAGAAAAGAAGCTGGTGCTAAACGTCTAACTAAATGGAATCTCTGTAATGAAAACTATAATCTTTGTATCACAATTGTTCTTTACAAAAAAAAATTAAATAGAGATGACAGATAAAAAGCTTCTGAATTCCAAAAGCCTTATTTGTAACCTTTGAAATATTGCCTTTCACCTAGCAGCCATGATTTCCTGCATATAAAAGTGAAGAGGACAATGCCAGAAATTTTGTGAATGAAGATGTAAATTCACACCAGAGCCGTCTTTCTTCCACCTCAACATTAGACATAGACTAGTTTGTCCGAGAATGCACTTCGTCTTTGATGTGCAAAGTAATCCGTCCCACTCAAAATACATTATGTCCCAAAGACAGAAGGCAGTACACTCTTGTTTCTCTTGGCCGTACAATAACACTCACTGATTACAATTAGAGCAGACTATATAAATATATTCCTATTTCTCAGCTCACACACTCAAGCAAATGGCATGACAATTGGGGTTGCCTGAGTTTGTAAACATGTGCACACTTGAATGCAATTATCTGGCATTGTCATTTATTACTAATTAGAATTATAATGCTGTATATAGCCCTTAAGCACATGTGGGGGTGAACTTGAGAGATGCAGGGAGAGAAAGATAAAGGGGCGGCTGGCCTATAGTAGGCGATACGCGCCTCCCTGATAAAAACTATGCATAGAGAAATAGAAAAGTATACAGTCACTAATATAGGCCTAATCTCTTCAGGGTTATATGTAAGTAATAGTATGTGATATATATTATTTTCATAGTGTCTTTTGTCTGTCTGAAAAAATGCCTAGAGTAAGATAATCTCTGTAACAAATGAACCAATCAAATTTAGGAGAAATAAAACACTAGCGCAACATTAACCAATTAAATTGAGTGCTTAATGGGCGGTCAATTCAATCTCCTATCACTCGTACTACTGTAAACACTGTAAACCAGGGGTGGGCAAACTAAGGCCTGGGGCCACATGCGGCCCATTGGGCTGTTTAATCTGGCCCACCAAGCATTTACTAATATTTTATTAATAATTGATCAAATGTACCCCTTAAGTGTTACCGCATATATTTTTCCTTCAATATTCTGCAGTGATCAGTTGATTCCACTACAACATGCTAACTAAATATCTTGTAAATGTCTTTCCTAAAGGCAAAAGAAACACATTTTTATTGAGCACAAGTCAGTTCCCCGTGTTGGCCCGGCCCTCCACAAGGGTCCCAGGTTCTAATGTTGCCCATGGGAAAAAATAATTGCCTACCCCTGCTGTAAACAGTGCAGCGGAACAAATACCTAAATATAGCGCTTGTTCCGTACACTCTGTACTTCAAGATATAGGAATTTTGATTGTTTGCAACACCACTTTTTAATTTTGTATTACTGGCTGTTAACAAATAATCAGAACAAAATGATGCTGGACTAACAGTGGGATCCCAATAATCAAGACCGTTTCTCTGCTGTTAGCGAAGATGCTAATGCTACATGCTAGTATCTGCTGCTGCTGCAACACCATCACGGTTTAAGTTCCTTTGTTTTGTCGGACCTCGGGACCTCTTTGGACCCAAATATATTCATTACTGGAAACTTATGGAGTTGGATAAAGCAATTAAAGAGCGCTTATTGGATGCTATATGTTTTCTGGATAGAGCAAGCAGCTAGATAAGGGCAAATATGTGTGTTTTCTATCTTGAAGTCCCCTATAAGAAACATTTACATTTAGCAAATGCTTTTATCCAAAGCGACTTACATTAAGGTTTTTACCTGGTTTTTCACCAGTGTTACTGGAGGCAAGGTGGGTTAAGTGACTTGCCCAAGGACACAACAACAGTATGAACTGTGGGGAGAGCAGGAATCGAACCGCCTACCTTCCAGTTGAAGGAAGACTGCTCTACCATTGAGCCACCGCGCCCCACTACTCATGTACTTAGTTATGTGCTATTGTGTTTTTACTATTGTTGTAAGGCGACCTTGAGTGTCCAGAACACGCGCTTTTAAATAAAATGTTTTATTATTATTATTATTATTACTAGTAGCCTACTTATCTCTTCTTTATGTCCCTTGTATATAGTCTACCACAGCCAACTGTAGGCTAAATTAATGTCTGCATCGCGAGAAAAAGAGAGCACGTAACAAATCTGAATATGATATCCATATACTTGAATATTAAGGCCGTTATAAAATAAGTGGTGGGTTTATGTTGGGCATGTGCATAAGGCATGTGCATTTCTGTGCATAAAACCAATTGGCGCTGGTTTTTGAGGCATGATTTTGCTGCACTACAAACATAAACAACACAGTTGCCTCTTTTCCGATCGCTGTTATAAATCATAAAAATTCAAAATTTCTGCTTCCCACGAGTCATCAGCCCGAAACCAGAGCCTGTAGTAGGAGAAGGTACACTAATTTAGCAATTATCAATATTGAGACAGACTTTACCAAAAAAAACGTAAGGCTCAGATCTGACACTATGAAAAAAATCTGGAACATGCAGACAGACTTTTGGCTAATATTAATAATATATTTTTATTATAGCCACCTATCACAAATCGCATACAGTGCTGAAGAGCCTTAAAAAAATTAATATCTCTAACCCTGTTGAGACATAAAGTTGCTTAATATCTCGCTTCATAAAACCTAACTGTCTTGCTTAATGGACAGTGCTGTTTATTAGTAGTTTAATGTTATTACAGTTTGTTAGTCAGTGTGTCACATTGTTCTTAATGAGGTAGATACAATGTATCAAGTGTAGTGTAAAATAAAGTGTGACAAGGTGTTGTCCATGCATTATTTACAGTCATTATTTTACAATGCAATATTTGTCTGTTACAGGTGGAAAAAGAAAGTTACTTGTGACAAAGTCTGTCTTGTTTAAAACAGGAGCCATTCGTCACACTGGGAAATAAGATAATAAATAAAAGATTGATAGGAAAGAAAGCCTGCAATAAATGTCTGACAATATCCAATATTTAGCACAATTGCCTCACAGTGCTTCTTTTACCGATATTTGAAGGTACAGTATTTTGTAAAGGGGGTCTATAATAAACTTAGAAATAGAGAACATATTCATTACAGTAGGTGAAGACAGGTTTTTTTTTGTATTGCTAATAAAGGGGTAACAGCTAACACAACTACTGTATTTACGCACTATATTTATTTTCTTCCTCATATGACTGCTTTTTATTTTACCCCAGTAAAAGCACTCAATTGTAGATACCCAACCAAAGCTGAACAAAGCGATCATGGTCCCATCAGTTTTGGAAACTAATACCACTGGCAGAAATGGAGCCCTAAATCTTTTCAGATTTCCTTTTGTGCCTGAAATGCTAAAGGTTCTATATGTTGTATTTTATAATGTCGCTTTAAAGAGCAACAGTTTACAGAAGCTGGAACAAATGACAGATTCAAATGGTTAGATTTACAGTTAAGTATGCTGAGTCTTCTTCCTCACAGCAGGGTGTTGTATTCTGAGAAAAAGGGGGCACTGAAGGTCTGTTATGATTACTGTCTGAGAACTGCCCTTTCAGCTGTAATGGCTCATAGTCCTTCTGGCCCATGATCTTCATTGCACATTTATGGATTTGACCCAGTCTGTTTTACATTTGTCAGGTCACCATACCATTACCTTATGCAGCTGAGCTGGATTCTCACAACATTTGGGAGTTCACTAACTCAGTAAAATCCATCTTGTACTGCCCAAAGCAATGCTTTTTTGTGATAAGCTGCCATTTAGGACCATTGGTGTGGCAGTACTGGGAGTTATAGGCATAAGGATGCTCTGAACGATTGGCCAATCTTTGTTAAAAATTGTGTGGTCAGCCAAAAATGCTAATTTTATTACTCACAATAGATGATTTCAATCACCTACCTGTTCTTTTAAAGCCCTTCAGAATGGTTTGAGTCTGTTAATGTGAAATCCAATAATATTTATGAAGACATGCATTCCCCATTTACAGGACTAGGCTACATGGTTTAGATAACAACTCACAGCTAGCTAACTTATCAGTTTACAAGATTAACAACTGTAACTCATTCATGACACACTTTTTGGCTTGAAAAAAACATATAACACTGCAAAAATGAACTGTCTGAACATCACACAGTCTGATCCAGCATGTGCAACTCTGAAATAAAACCAACTACTGCTGTGTGAATGTAATGTTGCGCTGCAGCTGGATTTTCGCAAAATTTTGGAGTTTCCAAACTCCAGTAAATCCCTCTTGTATCGCACCAAGCCAACTGCTTGAGTCGAACCATGGGCTCACTGGCCTCTTGTCACCAATGATGTGGCAGCATAAACAGGAAGAGGCGTTGATTGTAATTTAAACATGGATGTCATCTGCCCATTGCTCCCCTATTCACTGATACTGGCCTTACCACAGGGCAATAAAACGGCAGTTACATCCAGGACTTTTCTGCTGTTACTGCATAGTAAAACAATAGTTTTAAGATAGCATAAACAGACGTTATGTAGTAAAAACTTATAGAGACTGGAGCCATCTTTCCTCTGTGATTTTGTGGACGGACTAATCACAAGCCATTTGTCTGCAGCAAGGATTGCTTTGCCATGTTTTACACAAGTAACTTGGCTCGCATGGCTAGTCCAAAACATTCAACATGGCGGACACTGCTACTGAGAGGCCTTATCTTTCTGCTCTCGCCATGGTTTTGGATAACCAGCAAAGTGGCTGGCCAGGCTAGTGTGAATGAGTTGTTGCTGTTAGACCGAAGCATGCACCATCAGGGGGGAGCAGGCTCATGGGTTGACCCCATCTGCACTTTGCTTCATCCTACAAACATGATGACTGCTATTGTTGTCTGCGGTGCTGTTAGCCATCAGTTTCCAGCTGTGTGCAAGTATTCCAAAGACAGGGACGCCAAATTGACTACTATTAGTCTCTGTGATGCAAATTTAGACACAAGTAGATTGCCTATATAATGCCCTTCAACAACAATTTACTCATTTACCATGCAAGGTTTAGAAAAGAGGAGCCGTCAGATTCTACAGACATTCTGAAAAGCTTTTGATGTAACTGAACAGCAAAGAGGCTTGAATTCTTAAATGCTTCTCTCTAATATTTTTATGATCTCTTCTAAGAAAAAGGGATTCTTTTGAGGAGCATATGGTAGAAATTACAAATATAATGACTTTAAAAGCTGCAGGGGCTCTTGTGGAGCGAAAAGGCTAAAATCTCTGACAGGAATTTTGCCTGTCACACCACGCTCCATCAGAGGCGCTCTAATCTCATTACACTCAGACGGGTAGAGGATTAAGATTTTTATCCGGTTGCCAAATCAGGAATGTCTGCTTGATGTTAAACTCCACTCCCTGCGGCTAAAGTTCATTCTTTGACTATCAACTTGCATCAAATAGTGCTGAGTTCCATTGCTTGCAACAATGTCTCTTCACTGAGCCAATGAGCCATACGCATAACCCTTTTCAAAAGCCAAACCCAAATCACTGTGACTCTGGGCTCGTATCTACCAGGTTCTGTCAACCTTACCACTTATCTGGACGGGACATGCTAGCACCCTGAGGAGTGGTCCAATAGACGGGCTGGTTGAATAAAAGGACATAGGGTGCTTGTCAAGTGCCAGGATCCTTCATTTGGAGGTGGCTCCTACAGGATCAGGGCCTCCAAAGTCGGAGCCAGAGTCCTGGTTTACTCAACATGAATGTCTTTTGGAACAAGCTTCTGATTCTATTACAAGTAAATAAACTGTACTTTAACGTAAATCTTTAAATTTTTGTGTGTTGTGTGATGTTTATTTTAAGCAGTTAACTTAAATATTAATATGCAAGTAGTAGCACATATTCTACAAAACTAGTTCTACACTTTGTTCTACGAGTCCATAAATAATGCAGATTACTGTAAAATCATGTTGGCATGAATTAATACAATACAAAACAGCATCTTACTAGAACGTAAAAGTCAGGAAAAATATTACACCAGTTCTGTTATGCAATCAACAGCACAAGACCAGTAGCAGGCAGATACTGATGGAGCACATTATGCTCAAAAGAACACTAGATACATTTTATAAACACGTGTAGAATCATTAAATTATCATCTCAAATGGCAGATGAGTGACTGAGAAAGAGCGTTTTATTGGATTTAGAATTTCTCTGGAGATTTTTGTTGCACCGTAATCCTTATTCTATCATTATATTATTATTATTATTACATCAATTTTATATGGCGCTTTTCCAGGGACGCAAAGACACTTTAAATATCAATTATTCATTCACTCCACAGTCACACACTGGTGGTGGTAAGCTACATCTGTAACCACAGCTGCCCTGGGGCAGACTGACAGAGACGTGGCAGCCATTCTGCGCCTACGACTCTCCGACCATCACCAAATACATTCACATTGTTACACATTCATACAAGGCAAGGTGGGTTAAGTGGACAACAGTATGAACTGTGGGGAGAACAGGAACCTCCTACCTTCCGGTTGAAGGACGACCGCTCTACCACTGAGCCACTGCTGCCCAGTACAACTTGTATCTCATTAATGTTGGGGTCTTCTGTGTGAGACATTTCCCTTTGCCTGTTGAAAAATATCTCGGAGAAAAAAAACTGTCTGAGAGTCTTTAAATCAAACTGTGATGTGTCTAATTGTTAAAAAATAAAAAATTCTGGACAGAATTGATAAAGTCTCTTGGAATTGGAGACAAAACGTCTTCACCTTGAAAACTGAGTCCAGATGCTTTTACTTCAACCTTTTTTTTTTTACTGTAATAACATGTAACTACATAGTACATACTGCACTTACATATTGTAGCTAGGGTTAGGGTATGTATGTAAAATGTAGTTACATGTTACTACAGTTTGTTACACAGTGTCTTAAATAAATAATTAGGTATTTAAAGGTTCTATTGTTCATATAAAGTCAATGTTATTTGTATGACATATGATGAGAACATATTCACAAAATAAATAATAATAAATAATATTTACCACAATAGTAAAACATTTCTTATGTTTGAAGGTGACTGTGTGACTGTGTGCCTTGTGTTTTCATGGAGATGTGCTGTGAAGGAGAGGCATGTTGAATTTGTGAAGAGCTCCCTTTAATGTAAAGGTTATTATATGGCTGACAGCGCTTGTATATGTATGTCTGGTTCTCAGATGGAGTTGCAGGCTGGTATATTTTATCTGGATGGATTCATTACAAGCATTTTCTGTTTATTTCTATTGATCTATTCTATTTTTGTGCTGTAATGATTCATAGAAGTGCAGCTCCAAACCATACCATTGTGTCGTTTTAGTCAAAATGCTTTGTTTAATGCAATATTTTATTCTTTTTAAGAAGAAGGAAGACAAATTAGTGGATTTCTACTATTGAGCTCAGCATGTATAGCATAAACAGGCTGGGACCAAAAATATTCAAGTGTTTATTTTCATAAAACTCAAAATCAACTCAAAACTCAAAAGCAGTAGTTAATTTGGCAAATGCAATAAGAGGAGCTAGTCGCTATAACTATTGCTTTACATTTGCCATTTCATTATCAGAACATACAATTAATTCATATCTAATAAGGTGCAGAGGCTAAAAATGGCTTCATTTATTCATTGCCTTTCACTTAAAGAAATGCTTTAATAGGAGTGAGGATCTTGGAATGTCAAATCATATCATTGTGTGATACATGTATGCCGGGGCAATATGGCTCAAAAATAAAACAACAATTTTGGGATGATTTACAATATTTTTATATATATTTTTTAGGTTAGATAGATTCTAGTTTGAATCCTCTAGGCTTTCATAGACCATGTCTAATATCGTTTACACTAAACACAAAGTTCTTAAAGATGCAAAAAGCACTCTGGAACACAGACACAGTTCTTCCTGTTTCAAAATGTTCTGCCACGTCACAAATGCCAAGCCATTACAGAAGTAATACAACTCCAATGTGATTATTAGACTTTAGCATCGGCAGACATTATTTGAGTTACCCTGATGCTAGCAATGGCCACAACAAAGTTTTTAGGGCAGGTTGAGAAGAAACATTTTTCCATAAATTTCTTATTTTTGGCAACACTCAAAAGTAGAAACTCCATTTAAATAGTATTATTTGATTTATTGCCCAACTCTAGATACATGTGACCCATTAAAAAATGTATAGTTCAATTTGCAAGACTCTTGACACCTATGATTTCAGTCTGAAACTCACATCCTTGTGTATTTGGAAAGTATCGTGAAAAGTTGCTGCTCTATTGATAATTTAAGAAAGTTTTTATAAGAATATAGTGTACCTTTTGCTGTGTGACACACTGAAGTAAATAATGAGAATGTCTCTGAGGCACAATGAAATAAATATGAGACAGTTCTTCTGCCCCGTAATAAGAAATGCCTTATCAGCTGTGTCATTGACTATAAACACAACATAAGAAATAAAAAAAAACTACAATCACTTGTTATGCTTCGTAGCCTGTATTGCCCACCAGCCACAACAAGTCAGACTTTTCATTGCAAACACAGAGAAAGTTTGGGGTGTCTGGTGTGAAAAAATGTAAAAGTAAAGGAACATAACTTATGAGGTGTAACTGATAATATTAAACATAGACATTTATCATAAATCTATTACAGATAGAGTTCTATTTTTACTCCATCCTCTTCACAGTCCTTTGCTATAATTAAGTTATGATTGTGTCTTTGGGACCCCTGGCTTAATGATTGTTTTTTAAACGCCCTCTCTAAGGTTAATCCAAAACTTCAAGAAGAACAGAGCGATCAAGGAAGAAAGAAAAAGGAAACTCCTCATACAACATTATTGATCCTAGCCATACCAAAGTGTCATGCTGTTTGTAACTTGTAACTAAATTTATTCTAACAATCTGCTAATGTCTGAAATCCTGTGAAACCTATGCTTTAAAACAAACTAAACTACCACAGTAATTTAGCTCAATTGGCAGCCTAGATTATATTGATTACTTCGCAGCTAGGTGTACATTTGGTAGGAAATGTTATGCTCACATTTAGTTGTGGGATATCATCGTCTTTCTTGAATCTTACCTCATTCTAAAGGCAGTAGGTTGTGTGAAGTGGTCCTGTCTTTATCCCGCACTGAGGTGTGGTAACAGCGGTGTCACAGAGATGGCAAAACTTTAATGGGACAGCATAGTAAAGGAAAGCAAAGACAGATCACGTGTGTGAACTATAAATGCACTGTTTTTTTAGCTTGATTTATGATATTTTCCCCATTTAAAAATAAGTCATTCATTTTCTACTTAGGTCTTGAGTGGGCTGGAGCCTATCCAGTCCATTTTGAGCGTGAGCTGAGGTATACCACCAAATAATCAACAGTTAATTGCAGAGATATACATTGACAACAATTCACTCTCACAATCATTCACAAGCCATATTTAATTCACCAAGATTCACCAGTTCACCACAATTTAACAATTCTTTCTTTTCAATTCTTTGGACGGTAAGAGGAAGCTGGAGTATCCAGTGAGAACCCATGGAAGCACTGGTCCAGGACTCCACACACAAACAGAAAAGCCATTGTTGGCCACCCTAGGAAATTAACCCACAACCTTCTTGCAAGAATTCTAACTGTGCTACCATGCAGCCAGGGAGAATTTTAAGTAAAACTTTGTAACAGTGGTAGTTTCTGTAATGCCAAAATCTATTTTAAAAGGAAAATCTAGTGCCCCAAATGTGCCCTTACATGTTGTTTTCTAGGCTGAGATTATGGTTTTCAAGGTGAAAGTTGTATGTTAATCTCTTTGCCCTGCTAGAATGAGTAAATGAAGTCTAAAGTTAAACATGAGTCATGCAAAGATTGAATGTTTTCCTGCTTAAGGTAGGCTCGAGGAAAGGTCCTGACACTGAAAGGGAATAGAGGGACAGCTCATGCGAACATTATCAACACATATATCTCACGTCTGGCCTGGAGCCCATTCGCTGACAGCTCTACCGCAGAATTAGTGCTCTGTCGTCTCGTCTCTGCCCTTCAGCATGCTAATATAAACTAGCCTTACAAAAACATCAGGTGTCCTTTCTCAAACGGCCTCATGTCAAATGTGTATGCAGCTTTTATGTGCCCACAAACATGATTCACAAACTGACGTCATCAGACCTCACACATTCACAGGAGTTTTAGCACAGCTTAGACAAAAACGACTGAACATCACACCTGTGTCAGACAAACAAGCTGAAAACACGAACAAAGAAAGACAACAGGACATGAGACCCTGGCTATCTGTTGTCTGTAAAGGTTTGTAACAACACACTTAAAAATGATAAATTGAAATGTTGACAAAATCATATATTTACATTATTCACTTTTTTACATTTTCCAATCACTTTCTTATCAAATACCGTCAAATACACTATTCAAACTACAGCAGCCTCAGAGGACAATAGGACAATAGATCATTTCCTTAGCTGTGTCCTGGTTATTTCCAAGACTGGAAAACTACCCTTAAAAGTTTCTGGTTTGTCATGTTTTCCAGGCAATTGGAAAATCTGCTCAATAAAGCCTCACTTAAAAGGCCAAAACAAAGTGGACTGTACTGCTTTGGTCAGCTTTCAAACAGGCAGAGCAACATTTGAGTAACACTGCAGTTGACTGCAGTGTTGAATGGACAATAAAGAATCTTTACTAAAGCAAAAAGGAAAAACCCCAAATGACTATTATTATAACATATAGCATGTCATATTCCAAAAATAAAGAATGTAAAATGCTTGACGTTTTTGATTGAAAGGTAGCGCTTACAAACACTACTTTGCATTAATCGTCACAGGGCTCTAGACTAACTCTTTGCACTGGTTTCACTGGTGACTTTTTTTATTAGGTGCACCAGTACGCCATTTTGTAGTTGTGTCCGAGGGTAAGATACAGTATGTGTTCAGTTGTATCCAAATCTTTATTTATCTGTATTTTTTTGGTCTTGGTTTTATTTATTTTTGTCATTACTTGTATTTCTTTGTAAAGCACCTGGCATTATGGTATTGTATTTGGCAGATTTATTTTCATTTATGTACCTGCTTGTACTACCCAGAAAAATAAATGACATTCGAACACCAATAAAAATGTACAAAATACTGATTAGGTGATAAAGTGCACTTGTTGTAGTCAATTTTTGGGATGTGTAGTTTTTATTAAGCTGCTGTGTGTCAACGTGACTTTCCCTCGTGTTTCCGCTGAGAGGTTAGTGGAGTTGAATTGTGGAAACACCAGTGAAGCTCCTTTCCTTTATCAATAAGGAACCTCCTAACGTCTTACTGTTGACCTCATGAGGTAGATCACAAAGGTTAAGGAACAGTGGTTAGGAACAGGAATCAGGAGCTGTCTTATAACAAGATTTAGCTTTTTTACTACTAGTTGTACCATTGAGAATTAGGTATCATTCTAGAGCCCTGCATTGGCATAACAATACATTAAACAAAATGTATGAAAGTTTGACTGTTGCAACTTTCTGAATTTAAAGTTAAAAAAGCAGACAATAAAACAGAAACAATCTTCTAATGCAACAGGATACAGCTATACCTCTTAAGGCTTGCTTTGGTCTTTTGCATTGATTACAAAATGTATCAATAGCAAATAACACCTTTATTTCATAATGAACATTTGGTTGAGTTACATGATGCATAGCTACTGGCTCTGTTTCACAAATACTCAATGCTCTTTGTCTCAATCAGCAATCACTAACCACAGGCCACACATTAGGACAGTTGTAACGCAGCTGCCTGACTCTAAGGTTGGAGATCAGTCCCAGAGCCATGTCACTAAAACAGGCTTTTGAATAAAATGCACTCCAAGTGGAATTGGCTTTCTACTCTTCCTCTTATTTATAACCCCTTGGCTTTCTTTTACTTTATTGACCACCAGCAGTTCTTGGTATGACAAGAAAGAAAGCCACTTATTTGAACATGTAAATTAATTCTGCTTCATTTCCTACGTCAGGGTAACAGCTGTATCTGCTCTTTAGATGTAAATCTTAAATTAAATGACCCAGACGTGAAAACTGAAGAGTGCTCACCTTGGATCAGTTTAGTCATTATTAAGCTCTTGAGTCAACAACATAATGACCTATAATTGTACACTGTGCAATTATTTAGACGGGAATGACACAATGAATTGTTTGCCTGTGAGTTTACTGCAAAGCTTTTGACAGCCTTTCTGATGTCGGCTGTGAATGAAAAGAAAATTGCATTGCCCTGGGATTCGTGCTCGCTATGAATTACTCTGTCGCCTTGTCACACAACTTTTCTCACATCAAAATGCAAAGGTGTGCAAATGTCAAAAAATGAAAACATATAATATTATTTTATTCACAGGTAAAACAGTCAATCTCATCTCACACCACAAGACACATTTGTTTTTGATAACCGTGTCTAGAAAGTAGCAAAGGAAATTGCAAAATCTTTTAGTGATGCATGACAAGATCACTGAAAGCATTATTGGCTGATGGGACTGAGAAAGGTTTTGTAAGTTATGTTGTGATTTTAATATTTTCTATTATTTCTTCTGGGAACATGTGTTTTTTTGTTTTTTGTATTTGCATTGCAATTTTCTTTTGCTTCTCTATTTTGCTTGACGTAGGAACTTCCTATGACTGCAGAGTTTAGCTTCAAGTTTTAGTACCAAAATGTGCACATATATTATTTTGCATCAATTTTTTCATAAATAGATAGATTTTCCTCAGACAAGTGAACTTTATGGCTTCAAATGCAGGAGAAATGAGCTGAGGAGGGCTTAGCATCACAACAGGGAATCATTATCACATAAGCTGGTGATATAACTCCATAATAACATAATACCATCCACTGAATGAGTCTTTAATGTTTGATTTGTTGGAGTAGAACCACACATAAATATAAGATGAGCACACACCTGTCTAACATTAACTCCTATGTCTGTCATTTCAAGACATTAAAAACTTTGGCCCAGCACGAGATGTGTTCAGGGACACTGAGCAGAAAAAAAAAACCTCTGAAGATGTTACTATGGAAACTGATAAAGTTCGCATACTTTTAGATAAAAGTGAACACGATTTTTTGTGGCAGGAAATCAAAGGCAATGGCTCTCAGAAGGTCATCATTGTTCAGAGGATTGAAGGTGAACAGCTTCACATAAGGCACATTACATTAGAGTTAACATTATGTGTCTTACCATTACATATTTATTATGCAACAGATTCATGTTGCAGTGGGCGGACAATTACGACAATATTCTAGTTTATCTGTATTAATTTTTATGTTGCATTAAATTCAACAACCTCCAAGGACAGAACTACACAAAAGTATTTCAGTTTGCATGTTATGTAATTTTCCTTCTCAATAAGCTGTCTTTTTTTCTTCCTCTCTGTTATGACTTTAACAGGATTTTAAAAGGTCAACAGCTTAATTTTCTTTTAAAGCAGGAGTTTGTAACTTTTCCAAATAAGGGAAATTGTGACAAATGTTTAAAATGATTAAAACTGTATGTCTTTTTGTGTTATCATTCATATTCTCTGAAAAATGGCCAAACAAATCACAGATTCTGCCAGAGTATGTAAACTTATGAGCACAGGTGTATGTCATTGCTTTAGACAAATCTCTGCTTCAATAGAGTTATGTTTTACAAAACTCTTATTTGTTTTCATCATATGTCTACTTATACTAGAATTATATTTGTGTGTTAAATTACTTTAAAGCATATTGAGATAATGACAGATGTTTAGTTATGTAGATTTATGCTTCTTTGAGTTTGAAAAAGTTACAAACTACAGCTTTATTTAAAAAATGAATATGTAATTCAGCTTTGTAATAGGCCGCTATTCCTTAGATCGACTTTATATATCTCGAAGTTGACACTAAAGATAAAATGCAACGGGACATTTCTCCAGACTCTGCAGTGACACGCTCTGAGAGCAGTCAGCACCAACAGCCCTGAAGGTGTTGTCGACTGTTTAATTAAAGTGATGTTGGTATTGATTGTGGTAAATGACTTTTCTAGACCTATCACTTTCTCCCACTCTCACTGCCGGAAATAAACGTTTATCCTTCACAGAAGCTTTTCACTTTTAAAGTAAATACTGGATAACATTGTTACACAGGTTTAATGTCATGATTTTACTAAGAATATTCTAAAATACCAAAAAAAGTATTCTTTTATTTGCATGTATTAGAGGTATCGAAAGAAGTTCAGTTCTCCTCTTATGTCTCGAGACCAGGGCCTCGCCTCTCTAACCAGTCGAAGTTTACCTTCATAACTGTCTCCAATAAATCATAGGCATCTACAGGTCCCTATTGAAGAGGTCTGTATAAGGGCAGGCTGTTTCAACTCCCACCATCCAAAAGGAAAGAGAAGCCATATTGCAGAGATGAGAGGCCAGCAAAGACAATAATGTTAAACTGAGTCCAACCAGTTGCACTTAAGTTATTAGTCACTACGTTCACCTTATAAACACACTCATTTTAAGTAAAGACAAGAAGATATAAAAAAAATACTCCATAAATGCTTTTCTGTGTGAAATGAGCAACCTCAAACTTCACTGCAATTGAAATTAAAATATCCAAACTGCAAAATGACTATTAATCCACCCAGGTTCTCCTTAACTTTTCTGTCAGTTTGTCCATCTTTGATGCAGTGATTAGTTTCAGGCATTTTTGAATGTCAGATTGAATTTATATTTGGCTCTACGTGCCTTCTTGTGCCTCGGTCCAGCATTACTATTTAGTCTTTTGCCTGTTAGAGATCACCATTACAGCATCACCCTTCTTTCCGGTTGTACAATACTTCTAGGACAGGTGCAGGTAGGAATCATGTTCACTGTGCTGTTTTCACAGACTGGAACATGACACACAAACACATCAGATCCTTCTAATTCACACATAGTCTTCGGTACAACCTTAAAGTGCTCTGACACGATGAAGCGATTGTTGAAAATCTCCTCTTACGTCTGTAAACATTAACCAAGGACAACACATCGCACGTCCCAAGAAATGGGTCAGTCAGTACCTACTAAATTTGAGACGCTCGACATTTCACCGACCATCTGGATACTCGCAGAGTGCACTGAACTTGCTTTTATTCCAGCTTGATGCTTGTTACAGAGTTGACCTGTTATTCCGCTGTTGGAAGCAGAGACTCCACATGGAATATTGACATTGCAAACACGCTGACAGATGGGTTGTGAGCCGTTTGACCACAGAATAAAACCAAAACATACAATTCAGAATTAGAATCAACTAAAACCAAAAGATTTGGAAATGTCAGAGCTTATATGTACTTTTCATACATGCAAATAAACTGTTGGGAAGTGTCATAACTGTGGGCCATTCGAAGTGTGTATTCCTTTTAATTCAAATCTTCAACGAGGTGTTGTAAATCTGTCTACTGCCTACTGATTGTAAAGCTCTTTGAAAAAGTCTTGTGATACGTTTTTGTAAGAAGGATTAGTGACCTTGCAACAAGAGATGAAGGAAAAATTGCATTGGAAGAAATGTGTGATATTAGGAAATCAATGTTAGTGTAATTCACAAGTTCTTAACACTTCAGGAAAAACTCTCATAAAGACTAATCTGTAAACATTTGGAAAAAGTGGAACAAATGGATCAAAACCCTGTTGTCAATAGTGTACAATTACATCAGAATATCAGTTTACATTTGGACATTTAAAGCTTTGTTGAACCGACGTCATGTGCCTATTTGCCATACTGCACAAACAAGACATGAATGGAGCCAGTGTGGCTCTCAGATTTCATTAATCACTTTATTTAAACTTCATTAAATCAATGAGATGATCACATTCACCTACAGCACACAGGCATCAAGTGTTCACATCTTTACATTTTACACTACACTCCAGGGCAGCACGGAGGCTTTTAGGTTTATAAATGTAATACAAAGGAATATGTTATTCTGTAACACGACCTGGTCTAGGACTGCAACTAACAAGTATTTCTATAATCGCTTAATGTTGATTATTTTTCCAATTAATCGATTAATAATTGGATAGTGAAGCGCGTGTAAATGCACGAGGACCCGGTGGACTAACAAAGACAAGTGGTCAAAAACTTGAGGTTTTTCCGGCTATAAAACTGATACTACAACTAAGGACTAAGGAAGTCGGACTACTGGGGACTACGTGGGCCGAAAGAACCTGTATAAATCAAAAGACAGTCACAGTAAAGATCTGGTTTGTTGTGTAAATTAGTATTCAATACATAAATGAATCCCTGTTACAGTGTCTATAAAACATAAGACGCCGGTTATCTCTTATTACTGACAGCTGTCACTGGATAAAACACTGATGGAGCACAGACGGAGAAGGTAGTGGGACACAATACCACAAATCTACTGGAATCTTTGTGGAAATGGGTTCAATCAATGCTTTTGTGCAGATTGTTTTAATAGGCGCTCACAGACTTTGAAAAAACGCAGTGGAGAGTTGTGGGGCAGCAATTTGAAATATAGCCAACAAAAATGACACACTGCGAGAGTGATAAAATAATGTACCCTAAATAATAAGAACTTTAAAATATATAATTTAGCAGCAATGAAAGTACCAAGAGATATAAAAACAATGCCAAAGTTAAAAATGCAATTCTATCACAGTTCAAATTCAGCCCAGATGAACATATGTAAGTCATTTTCTGAATGCATTTTATTTGGAAGCTTACAGCTAACACAACCTTTAGCAGCCTATACTTACTGGATCTATTCACTGGGTGTCAATCTTTGCTCAAAATCCTGTTTCATTTTCCCATCATGTCGCGGTGCATCTTCACCCATTCATGCTAAAATTAAGGGAGCCATTTACAAAAATAACTGGGCTGTGTGATGGCATTTGTACAGAAACACAATTTAGTCTGTCTCTTGTCTACAACCTCTCAGTTTCACCGGACATACACCGCATGCACTTGCATTGCCACAAAAATTTAACTGTCATTGGAACGCGGCAACCATGAAATTGAACCCTGCAATTCCAGTGTGGGGTGCTTCGGGTGTGCAGGGGTGTAGAAAGAGAATGATGCCAGCTTACATGCACACAGACACAGTGCTGCACTGACTAACAACACGTCCATGTTAAGTGTGTTGAAATGACAAGACTCACTAAAAACTGATACTTTTGTTCAATTCTGCCTTGGCACACAAGACACTGCCAGTATAATGACTGTGTTTAACTTTTAGAAAATGTCATGCACCAAACCCTATGTGTGTGTCTCACTAATCCCAGAGGCAGCAGGTGCAAGAAACTATTAAAGGCTATTTAGAAGAAAATCTAACACAGAGATAAATGAGGTTTAGTCTATATTCTGAAAGCAGCACAAAGCAACAGATGCAGTCGCCATATGGTCGACTACAAGAGGAAGCACCAATTGCATATGTGAACCAAGCAACAGTGAAGTTTAAAGTGTAAAAAAACAAACATTCAGCCTTCTAATCACTGCATGTTTTTATTCAGCTCATAACAGAGCAATGTTTAAGACATATTGATTTGATTACTGTCAGTCTGTGTGCAAAGGGAATAGTTCAGACCTAAGGGAAGTTTGGAGTAGCAGAAATGACAACAGAGAGCGGGAATAGAACCACCTACCTTCCGGTTGAAAGACGACCGCTCTACCCACTGAGCCACTGTGTGCCAGGAAACTCATAGTTTACACAGGTGAGAAGTACTGTATATGGGTAAACCTTTTTTATTCATGCGTTGCACTTTGTAGTGGGCCAGTGAAAAGATAGATGATAGAGGATATCTTTTTTGAATATTACACCAAATTAGATTAACCACTGTCACACTTACAAACTATGGGCAAGGTGGGTTAAGTGTCGTGCCCAAGGACACAACGGCATATAAACTGGGGAAAAAAGGGAATGGAACCACCAACCTTCTGGTTATAGGACAACAGTTTTACCACTGATGAAGGATACAACTTGAGTGAAGTATTGTAAAATATGAAAATATAATATCATATATGTATTAATAATATATATAGAAATATATCATGAACACTACACATTGTATTGAGACTGAACAGTGACCATGGCACAATTTAAAAGGAGTTAGTGACCTCTACTGGTAAAAGGGAGCCATCACAGCTTGAGTGCAAACAGAAACTAAAACACATTATTCGTTTTTAGTGAATGTGTGATTTAAATATTATAAAACATTATTTTGATTAATTGAAATTTCGTTGGAATGGCTGTAACAAACAGTCAATTAAAGGTGCACTGATCAGGGATGACATTGTAAACTATAATGGTGAACAATGGAAAATACTGTCAGAATTAATATTTAGTGCACAAATATGACGGTTTTCATTAACTTTCAGCCCAATCAAATTGTTTAAATTGAATAACTAATATGTTGTGAACGCACGAGGATGCATGCTGGTATGGTGATGACTGCACATGTCCAACAGGAGGTTTTGACAGACCTGGAAAAGTGCTGGTTGAAGAATAAAACGTGAGTGCCACTTATATATGTTTTTATGGCTCTCGTACAGGCTCAAATTACAAATATTTTAGTATAATCTGTTTGTTTGCAGCTTATTCCAACACACTAAATGAGGTCTGCAATAAGACTACAGTACAGCTCTCCCATTAGGCCCCTAAGTTAGGCTATATAAGGAGCAACAGTCCTTTGTTGTGGATAACACAGAATTGATAGAAACAGTCTTTTTCAAAATATAAACAACTCTTGACAAAATGTTTTAATTTCCTAACGCTTTGTTTGCCGGTCCCCTCTGAGACGGGCTTGTATGGTGCTGATGTGTCGTAGATGAGTATTTCCCTTTAACAGGTCCGACGTCTCGTGACGCAGATGCTTCATTGCGTGTACCCTTGCGTCTCTCCTCACGCAGCGCCATCCCGCTCACGCCTGCCTGCCTGCCTCCTGCCAGCCCTCCTTCCCTCTCCTCTCCTCCTCTCCCCGCTCCTCAGCCTGCACACCGCTGCACGGGAAAACAGCTGCGGGGAACCATGAGCACCGTGGCGCTGGACGTGCGGAAGGAATAACGGTGAGGCGGCTCGGAGCACGGGTGAGTGGGACCTCAGTGAGTGGGTCTTGTTTTGACATCTGCAGCGTTGTTTTGTCGCTGTGAACTGGTGTAGGATGTGCGTGTGTCTGATGTGAGACAGTGCATTGCATTAAGGACAAATAGGATAATGGATGCAAACGTGCCGTAAATCTGCACCGGGTTGCGTCCTGTTCACTGACAGCATCGAGACCATTCCAGCTGTGTTTGTTTTGGTGCTGCTGATGTCCGACGCTGCGCAGTGCGCTCAGCAGTTGTTTGCGCGCTTGTCATACTGTGCGCCCGTGTGAGTCACTCCCACAGGCCTGTGGCGGCACACAGGTGCTGTGTGCTGGTGGCTATGGCACAACAACATGGCTCCTTTAGAACAGTAGAAAGATTTGTTCAATAGGAACCATTTGTACTCGCAGCAGATTGAGCGGATTGTGTAAGTGCAGGCAGTCTTACTGGACCCAAAAAGTGCCATGGATGTTAAGAGGCAGTGGTGACAGGTGCTTGCGCTGCGGTGTGACCTTGCAGCATTTTTGTTTTTCAGCAGCTCAGGTCTCTTCTGTCAAAGAACACAAGCATGGCTCTTGTTTCTGTGCATTCTATGTTCTAACTCAATTACTATGATTTTATTGTATAATAGCCTCATCCCTTTTGCGGCAGGCTGAAAGGGTCTGGGTCTGGAGTCATTCATTTTCTAACCATTTTATGATGATTATGCCCAGTTTTCATCTCTGGCCTAGGGTGATAAATGGTATATCTTTTTTGCATAATATGAAAAATTCAAGACTTATTTTGACAATTACTTCAACAAAATGAGTGTGGTCAGAGTGATCCTTTTGGACACAGATGACAGAAGAAGGACACAGAAAACACCTCACAGAAGGCACCTGTCTATAAATACATCATGCACACGTTTATTTATGCATGGCCTGCACACTGTGTACACTATCTGACTGTGCCACCCTGATGGAGCTGGGCCTGAGCAGAGCTGCGTGGCATTCACTGTCCTCTGGAACAAGCGGGTTCACTTTTGTCCCCTGCAGAATGGCCATCTTGTTGTCAGACCTCTCCATTCTGCTCCTCAGCCAATGGTAGTCCTGTCTCCACTCACATTCTCCTTAAGTGTTGAGCTAATGGTTGCCATAGTGACTTGGCAGCATGATCAGTTGTACACATAGTACAATACATATTCCATAGTACATACATGACAGCAACAAGTTTTCAATGATTCAGAATCTTACTCCATGTAGTTGCATCAGTCATTGCCTGGAATGACACAATGGTTTGACACAATAATCACACACTATAGCATATATGCTCTAGTGACAGCGGAGGAAAGAGCATGTGTGTCAAAGTAGCATGAGCTGTGTAAAAAGGCAAAGTCGTTTGTGCAACATCGTCTTGCAGCTCTCTAAGGAAAAAAGTGCTTATTTTAAAATAGCAGCAAACCTAATTAGCTACAACTGCTACTCTTCAGGGATCTTGGCTCCAAATCTCGCTGGTTTGTCACTTTCTTCCGTTTCCACGTTACAGCAAGGTGTTAATAATCATCCTGCATTTCTTGCCAAAAGCAGAAGTTTGAACAGCAAATACAACAGACAATATATAGTTTGATGTGACTTGATGCTACAGGGTGAGAGTAATGTGTGTCTCCACCCACATACTGTTTCTGTAAATGTAGCTATTGATTTCCTGTTATTATCAATGCTCTTTGTCTCTAAGAACATACACAGTTAGTATGATCCCCGTCCTCAGAGCTCTGCCTTGCCTTTATTGACTACAGCTTAGCTCACTAAAGACAAACTGGCAAGGACTGATATAGTCCGCGTTTTACCTTATTATGTTTAAATAGATATTATCATCACAGAGCTGTGAGTAAGTCCTTCATAAATAAAACAGTGTTACACTCAAAAAGCCAAATCAGAGCCCTGAGATAGCAAAACCATCTGAAAGACTGCCAGGCCTAAAATCCAATCGAGCTATTGATGATACAAGTTTCATCACAAGAGTCATCTGACATATAAAAATATCCAGATTTATAATATCTGACAGGAACATTTTGAAAAGGTAACCTGAATTGAGTAACCACTAGCCTCTGACAAAGTAGTAAAACACATATTCCCTGTTCTTTTTTTATCTTACCCTACTGTCCTGTGTGCTGAATGATGATGGATGGTCCACTTACAGCAGACCTGGAGCTTTTCAGCTTCGCTCTGTCAGATCAAGTCAAACAGCATCACGGTGACTCTGCAGGATTGGTTTGAGCTGAGTGCAAGGTTTGGCTGCACTCAATTTTCTTGAAAAAAAAGTTTCACTTGATTTTAAACAGATTGGTGAATAAAATGTATTGTTCAATCTGTATGAAATCTGAATGAAAAGAAAAGACCTTCCCTCGCTCGTGTGCAGTCTGTTTTTGTGGTTCATCTTTTCCATTAGAGGTCTAAGCACTTTGGCTGATGTGAAATTGAGTCATTGCCTTTCCATATCCAGCCACAACCGCAATGTCTACTGTGCACAGCAACAAGCTCCTCTGCAAAGTGTGCCAAGTATAGAATAAGGAAAGACGATCGTCGAAATCCATGAGGTGGGAGCCAAATACAAGAAGCAGATGTTTGTCGGTTGGCCCTCAGTGTCATTATGTTTAGCTGTTCTGACAAACAAAGGCACTGAACACATTATAACTACTAACTACCACACTAAAGCTCTATAGTGTATAGAATATAGGCTCATTGTCATAATGTGCTCATTATTAATCTGCATTTCAGGGAGTATTTATAGTCTTCTGTGCAGCACAAGCGTTTGTGAGCAGCAGGCCTTTGCCAGCTGCTGACTGAGCAGTCTTTTCTGATTAGAGAATCATTCATTACCATACACTGTGAGGGCAGTGTGTTCAAGTTAGAGAACATGTAGACCACATTATAGACCAGTATTATTGAAATTACAATCGAAAACAGTTGGGTGCATTGTTTTTAGAAATCAATGCTAACAGATTACTCCCCTATATAGTGAAATGCTGCCAATTTCAAGAATCCCAAACCTAATCAATTATAAAATATGAAATTAATTATTACTTAAATGGACAATCTGCAGTATCTTTGACAAAATAGCTAGTATAAATGTATACTATAAATGTAAACACAAATCAGTTAGTATTAGCATGTAAGAAGTAATATCAGTGTTTAGCTGGTATGTGACTAATGTGTACAGACGTAACCTGATGCAGCTGAATGTTTACCTCAGGTTGACATTACTGGAACACTCACACATTGACAGATGGCACACACAGCAGATCAGTGCTGGGTTATACAGTATCAAGTCCGGGTCTAAGGGCCTCATCAGTCAAGCATCATAATAACCAGAGGTGTTGGCCAGCTCCATTTAGCACAAATATATCCAGTGGGTTTGTTTTAAGATGAGTCAGAGTAGTGAACCCCTGGGCTGGTTTAACACAGTCTATGACCATCTGTTTCCTTTATGTTCCTCGAAGCAACTGCATAGGTTTGTGAGGAAGAGACTTGTATTGTGTGACTCACACTTTCCTGCTGACAAACACTCACTCCATCTTCAAAGTCTCTCTGACCTAAGTTGTGAGTAGAAGAGAGACTTTGCACTGCAGTAAGTCTGAGGCATAAAGCTTAATCAAAATGTTAAACCACAGCTCGTTTTATAAATGCCATGTGTTCCAACATTCAAACATCAATTTTATAAGCAGGGAGTATTCATGGTCACGATTCTAGGAAGTGTCCCACAGTAGAGTCTGGATTCAGGACAAATAGAGTCCAAATAGAGACAAATAGAGTGTCCAATTTTTGTTTTTTTTCCCCATCTTAAATTTTCTCCACATAAAATCCACATACCTCATTCTTCCTTTCTTTCCCTGTTTATACCAACCCTACATTTTCCCCGCTCCTCTCTTCCACAGTATCTGTTCTGAGTGCCCGCTGCACTCCCTTCCTGTCAGCACAGAAGCTGCTTGCGTGTCTGCCTTGCTCCGAGACTCTGTGCCTGGTGTTACATAACAGGCCGAACATAAACGCAGACTGATGCAGTGTGATGTGCTGGGATCTGCAACAAAAGTCACCTGAGCTGCAAAATTACTTTTACAAATTCACTAAGAAGTTACGTCAGTACAAATACGTGTTTGTCCTCTGTGTGAATGTTAATCGTACCAGCCCATCCCAGTGATGGATGCATGGTTTAGTAGAGGTGTTGTCCCCACTGTGTTTCCTCGTCTCTGATTTAAGTCTTTGATTATGACGGTGCAGTTTCTTATTTTGAGACAACAATAATAACAAGAATAATAATTATTTTCCATTCTTCATTTTACTTGCGGTGGAGGCTGTGGTGAGGAAACAAATGTGTGATGAGACATTATAGAACACCAACCTCACGTTCAGAGCAGTGGGATGAATAATTAATGAAGGAAGTGCTGTTTCCTACTCTAGTTGTGTTTGTCTCACGAAAGATGCTGGTGGGTCTTCAGAATTACTATGAATAACCCGTTTTGTGAAATACGTGTTTTGCAACTTTCTGTATTTCAGTTATATGCCTTAATAATCATCATAAAAACCCAGCATATTTCTTACTCTGGTTTTAATATCAAACTGTAACTCCAGATGCAGATGTCAGTTTGGCTCATATCTCTCACTGCCATCAGTATAAGCCTGAACTGATGACTGAGTAATGACTGGCTTGTTCCCCCAGATGGCTGCTGAACTTTGGTATCTTTTATCAGCTAATTATCAGCTTGATTCAGCAGAACCATACTGCATGCTGGGTATCCAGGGCTCAGATACAGTCAGCACTGTGCCCCGTTTTCTCTGTGTGTAATTTCTGAAGTTTCTGTGAGGACATGTAACTCACTATTCATTCCTTTGTTTACCTTTTTCTAGGTCTCACTGGTGAGCTGACGAAGAGATAGTGAGGACAGTGAACTGAAGGCTGTGTTAAGCCGCCTGGCCCTCATGTCTGCTCCAGCTCCAGCCAGTCGGCGGTCTGGGTCGGGCTCACGCCGGTAAGTCCTATCAGGAGTCACTGCAATCCACAAAAGTACAAATGTTTCAATTTAATAAAGAGTTTCACTGTGACTTTCCTCCCAAATATCCTTCTTTGTGGTTGTGATTGCTTCAGCTCTTTTAACCACTTTGTTCTAATTATCCTGATGGAGGGTGCCACTGTTATCGACAAGATAATGCTATTAAAATAAACCAGCCAAGATGCAGTCAGCCGGCTCCAATTCAGCAAGCTTGCTGCAACCAGAGCAAGCAGAGTATAACACTGTGCTGCCTCCGACAGTCACTTAACACACGTATGTACTGCCCTGGCCTGTTCACATGACCCACCAGAAGAATTCTCTTCTTGGAATGCTGATGAACTAACTTTACCTTTTTCCATTCATTAAGTCCTGAAGGCTCACTGTCCCACTAGCAGCTGTACATCACCTGTGGGTTGTGGCTTCAACATACATTTGAAAGATAGTACATTCATGTTGAAAAATATGATATGACATGGTAATTATTACAGGTAACTTGCAAAACTTACAAAACCATATGAGTCTCTGCTAACACAGTAAAAAAGTATGTGTACGCACTTTTAGCAATGCAAACATACATACATCTAAATATAGCAGTATTCTAATCTAGATTTTGATAACTTAATAATGACCTTAAAGATTGTGCTGGTTGGTGGATTCAGACGGATAAGTCTGTGGGGTGTGCTCCTTTTCTCTGGTCTCTCTCTCTCATAGATTCAACCCTCTGAAGGCGCTGCAGCCCAAACGCCGCTTGCAGCAAATTCTGGCGTCCTCGACAGTTCCGGTCACCAAGCCGGCGTCGGGGACCGCCGCACCTGTGGCCACGGCACCAGTGGCCATTCCGGTGCCTGCGCCCCCCGCGTGAGACACTTCAGACACAGTCTCAGGGCATGCGCTGTAGCTGTAGCTTGAGCTCTGGCATGCACTGTAGCCACTAAAACAAGAACATCACTGTGTCACTGGCCACTTGTTTACTTTATTGTTCATCACAAACCCAATATTAATTTTCATCACGCAAGGCACTGAGATCCTGAATGGAGCTTTCAGTGGATTTGTTCACAAATACCAAATAAGTCTATGTGATTTGGTCCAGATTGATCTGTACTGCAAGTACAAAGTTGTGTTTAGCGGCTACATGCACGGTACATGGTGGCAATATGGACAAAGATAGTGATCATTCATGATCACTCATCATTCAAATCCACTGCTGCTTATGGATGCTAAACCAAGTCTCTCACAATGATGAGCTGGATGAGACAGAGTGAAATAAGCATGGCTTTATTAACAACTGTTTCATCTCTCATCACTACTTAAAGTACTCACTCCACTACAACACTTTTTCTTTACCCGGAAACACTCAGCGGGCTGTCTCTGACCCCCTGCACTGACATGCACTTTACCAGCACATCACTGAGAGGGACTTTCTGACTCAATACTGTACTAATTATTCTCTACAGAAAGACTCTGCACCAACTGCTTTTCCTTGTGTGTTTTGTTATTGTACATTCTTTCTAGCTACGTCATGTAGTCAATATCTGCCCCCTCCACAATCACATCACACAGGACATACTTTCCCTAAAATGTTAAAGTCAAGTCAATATGACACATATACTAGACAGCAGTACATATTTATTGTTGAACTAGACAGCAGTACATATTTATTGTTGAATTTCATTAATACTGAAGACATTTTGAATCAAGTCCTGTGTGAAAACCCTGCTGTTTGACCTAATTGGTCTTCCTTGTCCCATCCTTCCTCTGGGGAGGCAAGTGACTGGGCAATGGTAAAAAAAAAAAAAAAGTTTTCTGTAATGCAAGCATATGTTTATAAATGAGGAAATGTTTTGAGGAATGTTGCCCATCACGGATTACCCTTTCTTCTCCTTGCTACTGCTGACAATTTACTTGACATTATTTACATTTTTTTAATATATTTTTTTTGTTTTGTTTTAAAATTAGATTTTAAGACAATACTATAATGTCATTATTTGTGCCAACACACTACTTTGCTTAGAGTAGATGTTTCCTATAAGAAGATAAACAGAACAACTCTGACTATTAAAACAATGCTATCAGCCTTTCCTTCTGTAAACTTTTAGAGTGCCTCTTCTCTTGGGCCTCTTCACTGTTTGAGTGCTTGTTGATATTTAGCATCTTCCTGGAGCCCAGGCTCAGAATGATTAGATGATCTAAGATATAGTGCATCTTGGGCTACAGGCTTTGTCTCACTTCTAGCATTCACATTGTATCATTCAGATGTGCACCTGCCATTTTCTTTGTGATTTAACTCCCTGTTGTTTCTGCCTGGTCTGGTAGGTTTGACTACTGCAGGTTCATAGAGCTAGACTACGTTCCCATGGAGACAGGCTATATGGTCTCAATGCGCCCGACTAAAGGCTGTACATCGTCCAAGTCACCAACAAAAGGATACACTTCTACAAAGTCCCCCGATCGTCACAGTCATTCAGCAAACTCCCCCTCCACCCCTCGTTCTCGGTCTGTTCTAGTGTCTACTTCTGCTCTGTGACCGTCTTAATCTTGGGCATGGGACTGATGACACATATATGTGTGCATTTATGTGGACCAAATTATAGCAGAACACAGCAGCACGCCTAGTATGACCTGTTTCTCTTTTCTTTTTTCTTGCTTTGATTTTTACTCTCATTTTATTATGATCATGGTGTCTGAAATATATTTTTGTATATTGTTTTGTAAAATAAGTTTTGTCTTTTGTTGTCTTTATTTACAACAATCATCACAAATTTCTGTCAGCAGTGACCAAATCCCTCCGTATTGCTATTGTCTTTACTTTGTGTAGTGGCATGCTAGTGTGACTGTATTAACCGTTCCTTCATTTGTGTGTCTTTGTGCTTTTGTAATGTCATCACGGTTTGTTTACTACTTCACTCCAGGCTACAGGCGTCACTGTCACCTTGTGGTGGGATGGAGTTACTATGGGTGCAGTTAAAGGAGGGATTAACACTTCCCTCTATTTAAACAGGCGGACACTGGCTGCGCCCAGTAATAGAGAGCCCTATGGCAATGCGTCCCATAGCAGCAGCAACTCAGGTTCTTGTAAAGGCAGTGACTGTAGCCCCACCAAAGGGTGAGTGAAGAGCAAGCAAAACTGAAGCCTGATAACATATAAATAATAAGTTAATGACAAATGATGACATGTATTTATTATGACAGTACAGGCTTGTGGTTCTATTAGCTATTTGGATAGCCAACAGTACATAGTTGTCAGCACACCCTCATAAACTTCCTATCCCTGGGAATCCCCTATTGACAAAATGCTAGTCATCAAAAATATGATCTTTGTGTCTTTCAAACCTTTTATTTCTCAAATGGTCTTATGGTTACAGACGTCAAAAATACAAATCATGCACAGACAACCATGGCATACGGCCCCCTCCACCAGAGCAGTACCTCACGCCCCTACAGCAGAAGGAGGTGTGTATACGACATCTACGAGCCAAGCTGAAGGAAACCATAGACACACTACAAAATAGGTGAGAGTTCATTTATAAACCTACCGTACCAAAGTGTGAAGAAATAAGTGAGAATAAGTTGAAAATTATGAAAGGACACAAAATGCGTGAGCAGAGAAAAAATCTAAAGCCTTTGCCTTAAACAGTGTCAAATCTTCTAAGTACACTCTTACAGTTTTTGTAGGAACTCAGCAGGTAGGTTGCACCAAACATTCAGAGAACTAACCAAATTGCCTCAAATGCTCCAGTCAGACACAATATAGGTCAAACCATTACTTCCAGGACTCCTTGTTTTTAATGATGCTGAAGATAGATCTGAATGTTTGGGGACACTTACTTTACATTCTGTAAACTGATCAATTGCAAGCATTATTACATTACAGCATTTCATCACGTCTGCCCACTGGACTGGTAATCTATTATCACCAGCAATCATTAGATGTGCTGCAGATGTCACACATCTCCCGCCTACACTATTGTCCTATTGTTAAATACTTGAGTAAATAGTATAATATACAGCCACACAATCAAACTGAACTGCTATTCTCAGGGATTTTGAATGATCAAATCCGCAAGAAATTTAAATAGATGCTGAAAAATTTGGCCAGCATATTATAAAATCTTTAGTACACTTAATATACTCGGATTTCAGGATATCTGAATACTAGTAATAGTTATATTCTCTAGTCAAAGTGACAAAGTATAAAGAGGTGTCAAATCCTGAATTTATATTGTAGGTCTCTTGCCGTCTGCTCTAATTCTTTACCCTTCTCCCTCTTTCAGGGACACAGAAATTGATGAGCTCAGAGAACGGCTGTACAGGATGCAGGAGGACTGGGTTGAGGAGGAGTGCCACCGTGTTGAAGCGCAGCTGGCCTTAAAAGAAGCTCGGCAGGAGATTCAGCAGCTCAAACAGGCCGTGGACACTGTTCGCACGCGGCTCGGCGACGCCGGCGGCTTGTCAGGGGACGCTGGCGTCCAGAAGTACTTCCAGGACATCAACACGCAAAATCACAAATTAGAGAACCTGTTGCTCAGTATGGAGATAGCCCAAGCTGGCTTAGCTAAAGAGGGGGAAGGACTGGCAGGCTTTCGCATGCGTGTTGGAGGGTCTGCACCAGCGTCTGTATCAGGGGAGAGTCCAGGAGGGATGCCCAAACCAGCAGTAGGAGTTCGGGTAGGGTCATGCTCTTGTGATGGTTCCCCAGCTCGTTCTCTAACCAGGAGCTCTACCTACACCAAGCTGAGTGAACAGGCACTACCGGACAAGAACAGTAACGGGCAGGACTTTGGTTGCCTGTCTGCTGAGGGGACCCAGGACAGCGGCTTTGTGTGCTGTGGAGAGAGCACTGTCCCCAGCCGGGCCGACCTGCTGCTCGAGGCGGCTTATCTCTCGGAAGAAACGGCATCCTTACTCAACGCCTACACACACACCTTTTCCCACACTCTTCCCAACTCACTGCCCAACTCTTTGCCTCATGCTTACTCTCAAACCCTACCTCATTCGTTTCCTCGGAATCTGCCCCATCCAGCACACCACACTATCCCGCACTCCTCAACCTACGAGAAGCTGTGTACAGGCGAGCATCTGGCACCCTTTCATTGCGGCCTGAGTGCAATGGGTTGCATGAGCCACCCCTGCCTATCCCACCATCACCTTTACCTGCACTCCCTTCGAGAGGCAGGTATCCAGACTGAAAGCTGCCCCATCCCTGCCACAGGAGGGTACCCCTCTGACCTGGACACTATAGCAGAGCAGCGCACTTTCCGATCACAAGCCTGCAGCCCCACCTCCACATGGATGTCCGATGATGGAGAGGAAGAGCTGGACTCTATCACCACCACGACTTCATTAACAACGGCAACAGTGATGAGTACAGCCACTGAACCAATCCCTGTCTCCAAAATAACTCTGGCTCCTCTATTACCCCGCTCTGCCACAGTAGCATGTTCGATGGAGAGTCCTCTGAGGGATGGCAAGGAAGAGGAGAAAAAGGCGGAGAGGGAAAACAAAGAGAAAGAAGCTGCTGCATTGAAAACGCTGAAGAACCATCAGTAGAGGAAGTGCAGGCGGGGGAGAAAATGTCTGCTGAGAAAAATCATATGGAAACTTTGGACAAAGAGGATATAGCACTTAGCAATTTAGTGGATACATCAGCAGGAATACAGGGTGACTTAAACTTTGAAGGAAGTACTAGAGAGGGCACACAGGGTGAAGCTATACCAATAATTGTTAGAAGGCAGCAAGATGTTGATTTGAGATCAGGTACAACAGAACTAGAGACAGACGAATTGAGTCCAAGTTACCGAGTGATATCCCCAGACATAGAAAGACCTCAAACCTCCCAGCCCCAAAGATCAACCTCCAATGATGAGATTGTTGCTGCTGTCACACAAGAAATCGATGGTGATGAAGAGACTGAAGAACAAGGTGCAACAGGAGGTGCAACAGATACGGCTGAGGGCCCAGGAGCTGTTCAGAAAAACTACTGGAGTCGTCACTTCCTGGTTGATCTGTTAGCTGTAGCCATCCCTGTGGTGCCAACAGTGGCCTGGCTCTGCCGTGGGCCAGTCCGAGATGGGCAACCTATATACCACTTCGGGTCACTGCTGAGGGGCTGCTGCACTGTAGCACTGCACTCACTGCGGAGGGGAGGTGGCTTGAGGCATTACCCCGCAGGCGGGGGAGATCTGGGAGGGTCACAGATCTAAAAAAAATATTCAAATATGCTCATTATATGCTCCTCTGTCCTCATGTATAGTCCATATGGTGCTCATGGTACCTGTTGTAAGGAGAAATGACTGAACTTTGTGCTCTCCATTCAGTAGATTAGAGAGCATCTCAAACAGGAAGTCTGCGTCACTGGTTGGTTTAATGTTTGCTCCTAGTCCTTGTTGTGTCCCACTGGTCTCTGCTGTTGCTACCAAGATGTTTGCTAACACATGACTTGCAAAACTGAATGAGCTTAATGATATGTTTGAACAATGCTGTTGTTTAGTTAATGGATAATGTTATCAATTCACAGATCAAGGCTTGGTATTGTACATTAGTGTGTCCCGACTAGTAACTGAATAGACCTGCTGGCTTACTGTACATACTAGGGTTGTGTTGATTACTTGAAGGTATAACTGATGTAGAGAGGTCAAGGTCAATAGCCTTCTTTCAGCTGTCATTAGGGAATACAGCTAATGTTAGCTGTTGCAGGATGTGCAAAACTCAGGTGGATTCAAAGTTAGGTCATGTTAGGGTAAATGAATGAATGCTGCTTACAATGTACATTAGTAGTTATTGCCTTGCATTGCATCTTGAGTGGTTTTCATTACATTAGAATTCTGCATTTGATTGAAGACAACACACAGAATTCACAGTCCTATGTTGTTCCTTGAAAACACAATCAGATTTTGTTAAGGTTTTAAAGTTTTTTTAGGATGGAATTTTGCCTGCAGTTTTCCAGATGTTTCATACTGACACCAAAAGTCCTCTCTTTCAGTGATTCAAATGATTTGGGGTCTGTTCACAAAAGGACAACTTAAACCGCTCCTACAGAACGTCATGGATTGTATATTTGTTCAACCTCATGAGGATGCAAGATGTGTTTTGCTGTGTGCTGTATATTTCAGCTTACACAGTGCTTTTGTGGTGTAGGTAACCTGACGTGTATTTTACTACTGTCTACTGTAAGTGAGTCATTGCTACTACTTGTTAAACAATTCATTCTACAAAAAAAAAGCATTTCTAGATGAAGTAAGTGTTTTAAGTGTGAACCTTTCAAACAGGCAGAAGTTATGGCTTCAGGTCAGAGCTCTTCTTAAAGTTACTTTTCTTGTTTATGAATGTTGTAATCAAGGGACCTACTACTATATTGTGTTATCAGGTGTGTTCAAATGTGTATAATTGTGTTTTAAAAAAACAACTCACATATATGCAGGTTAAAATCTCTAATAACTAGTCTCACTGTCAGATCACACAGACACAACCAGCAGAAACTGACAGAAACATTTTTTACCATTACACTGACATGTTTTGCACTGTTGCTCACTTTATAGACAAAAATTACTTGAAGATAATGCTATATGTTTGTGAATCCAAAGGCAAGAATTATACTGGGAACAACTGTACAAGACTAACAAACGAAACACAGTAATACATTAAGTCTAATGTAGCAGACTCATTTGTCTGCTATGTGCATCCTCTGCCTTTTCAACTGTTATCAGTAATGAAAAGTGAGGTCTTAATGCTGTATAGGTGAACCACGTGAGCAGTCTCAATGAAACATTATCAGACTTCAATGACAATCAATTTGTGTTTCAAATTGTAATATTTACTTTGGAGATTGGATGAATGCCTTCTAGACATACTCCTCCTTCACATCACTTCAATCATCATGGATTGATTGTTTTAAACTGATAATGTTCTCATCTGACTGTATGAATGATTTAATGATTTAATTTAACTAGTGATAGTAATTTATGGGCCTAAAACCGCTTCATGTCTGACAAAAGCCATATAATCCTTTGAGGAAACAGGAGTATGATGATAGGAGGTACCCTCATCCTCCATGCTATGTTTTATGTAAAGAATAATGTGCATTATTGAAAGCTACTGTGTCAGCAGTGTGATTTAAGTTTAATTAAACACAAGCTGCCTCATTTTTATTTATTTTTTACCTTTTTAGGACAACCTATGGAATAATAATCATCTTGATTTATTAATGGAGTTCAGCTAAACATATGTCTGTGTGTGTTTGTAAAGCCAAGAGGTCTGAGTGACACAAATTTTGTTCATTTAAGACATATGTTTCACATATTGTCAACACTGTGGCATTTTATGATGAAAAAACTTAAACCATAACATGAAACCCTAGTGATGTTGTGGACATACAAAGATACTTTTGATTATTATTAATTTTGAAAATAAAAACACAGTGTGGATGAAGCCTGTAGTGTTAACGGGAGAGTGAGTGCATTGATATATATTATATAAATATGTATTTGAAAAATATATATATATATAATATATGAGAGCGAGAGAGAATTATTTAGACAACTATAACCTTAATAAATGAACAAGATAAGTCATATGAGTGGTAGGTTGTACATTTGAATGTTAGTTTCTGCTTCACACCTTGTCTGTTTATGTGTTGTCATCATATGTATGTCATTTACAAGCCTATCATTTAAAGCATTTAACGCCTTGTATAAATATTAGTATTCAAGAATATCTAAAGATAGTTTATTGTAACAGAGCTATTTTAAAAAGCAATACTAGTGTGTACAGTAAATGGTATCAGTTTCTCTATTTACGCTCCACCACACTGTACAAAGACCAACAGCCCGTGTATTAAAGAGCATGGAGAAAACATCCTTATAGTGTGCTGTTTATGTCTGTCTTAGAAGGAAACAAGGGAAGAGTCAAACTAATGTGAACAGAAAGACTGTTTATTTCTTTTACAATATTATCTTGGTTACATTCGAATATAAAGAATTTTCTTATAGAATGACAGTAATGTGTGTAAGATTGCATACCTAGAAAATTAAAGAATACATGCATCCAAATATGAACAGCAATAATAGGAACAACGTTACATGTAGAACTTCACAGAACTGTGAGGGAGGCTCAACAGTCAGAGAGGGACAGAACAGAGGGAGGTCCTCGTGTAACAGCTGAGGAGAGTTTATAGGCTAAAGCCATCATGTGGAATCAAATGCTTGAACCGTATGCAGAGGATTTTCAGCATCAAAGTTTTTTTTTTATATTTAACATACAACATATATGTACGTTTTGCGTCTCTCATTAATCTGAGGCACCACAAACACTATTAAAAAAGCACAAATGTCAACAGTTGAAATGGATACAGGAAAGACCTCTTAAAAAGGTAATGGAAAGTGCACTTAGTGGGTCCGCCCAGCAGAGACAAACAAACAAACACTCAATGTGCCAGCAATTTTCTCTTTTTTAAACATCATCTAGCTGCTGAATTACACACAGCACAAAGGTCTTACAGCTCTGTGAGAAAACAGTTGGCTCTGGATTTTGACAATAGGGCCAAGTCCCGGCTGCACAGGACAACAAGCTTTGATTGCTGCCCCTTTTCCCTGCACTTTCACCTAAAACATGCACACATTTCCCCAGAACCGTTAAAGTAATGACATTGAAAAAACCTTCTACAAACCGAGGAGGTGGCCTCAGATTCTTGTTGCCTAGTATTTATAACAGTTACCTTAACCTTAATCAAAACAGTTTAACCCTAGAACAACACCTAAATGGAACAGTAACACTAACAACTCTCCTGAGCCTTTAACGACTCTCACATCAGGAGTCACACTGTCCTTTCATAGTTAACTATGAAACCAGAACAGCCTGGTCCAATCAGAGTTAGTTTTGTGTCAAACCCCTCCCTTTAAGAGATAAAGCTCAGCTCTCATATCTCTTGAAGAAGAGATGAAACGTCTTCTCCTTAAAAATAGTCCAGATGCTTTTGCTTTAACCTTTTCTTCAAGATGTTCTGAATGACTGAGAACCTTCAGACAGACAAAAGCAGCTACTTTGTGCTTTAGATCAACTTTCTCACTGGGTTTAGTGGACTATCCACAGACCTTATTTATGCCCTGTGTTTTCAACTCACATTACTAATGTATGTACATTAGGGGCAAAGAGCAGGGACAGACAGCACAGCCATCATCAACATGATAGCACACTTGATGACTGGCCATCAGCTATTACAGCATTTAAACAACAATAACATGAAAATGTCATGACACATCTCCACAATGGGGAGGAAGCTCTGGACTCATGATAATGCGCATGGCTTAAAAATGTGCTGCCCTCAATGTCAAATACAAAATAAAGAAAGACTAAAAGGTTAACATATAAAAATAATTAGGCATGTCAGAGATGACAGAAGTTTAGAAAAGGAGTATACATACAGAAAAAAGGCATTTAAGATGTTATGGTAAGAAATGGCAATGATAGCGTTTGTGATGCAGAGAGAGACAGAGAAAGTTCAGGAAGGAGTAAGGAGGAGAAAGAGACATCTCTGCGCAGACATCCTGACACTCATCTTCTCAGAGCTCACACTTCTGGCACAGAGTGATCCATGGCTGACCTCAGAAGACCAGAGGACATCCTGAAAACACACATACGCTCACATTAAATGAGGAATTTACAGCATCTACTCACTGCTCTGGGCTGATACTAAATTGTAGGGAATTAAGTGTGTCTACGTCTGCCTGAGAGATGCTAAATAGTATGATTTAAGAAAAATCTTTGATGTGTTAATTTAAGTATAGTAACAGAAAAAGCCTGTTTCTGTAATTGCCCACTTGTAGTAGCAATTAAAGAATTGCATTAAATGGCAAAACAAACTTTCATTAGCTGCTTCCACTCATTAGAGAGGTTGCTATCTTTCCTCTATCATAAAATACTCCTGAGGCTCTCATCTGTATGGGGTAACTAAGACGAAGGGGGAATTTGAATATTACAAATATTTTGAATTTGCATCAAGACAAACAGCCCAAATTAAAGGCCTTACCTTTTAATCATGTGCTCATAGATGAACTTGGGCATAATAGTGATGGTCATAGTGGTCGGAGAGGTGCTCAGAATGTCCTTGATTTGGGAGTCCTGCATTTATAAATAAATATATTTTTAAAATTATAAAATCAGATTTAAATAAGCAAAAAGTAGAAAATTGAATTAAATGAGTGAGAAGATACAGTTCCTAATTTTTTTAGAATAGTTAGAGATTAGTTAGACCTTGAGTCCAATGATATTTTGTCCGTTGATTTCACAGATGTAGTGATCAGTCAGCATGCCATTGCGAGCTGCAGAGCCATCCTTAACCAGCGAGGTGATTTTTCCATTCTTGTAGATGAAACCGACATGCCCGGAGCTGTCTTTGTGCATCGTGACAGCACGCTGAAATGGCCTGGGGACAAACAAAACATTAGACAATGAACCTTTAAAATGTAGTAACAATAACAATTAACTATTAAGCCAAGACAATAACATTTCAGAAATCCAATCTGTAGCTGCCGTTACACATCAAAATAGCCAGCAGAGGGAGCCACACCTAAAGATATGTTTGCTTCAACATCAGCTTAAAGAAGACGCAATCAAACCATCTCTGTGTTTACATACTTTCCAAGTGAAGGACCCCACATTTTAAGCAAAACCACAATTACACTAGAAACAGATAACACATGACAGAACTTGAAGCTTTAAAACATTAAAGCTAGTCCTTTAAGGAAATTCTTTCTTACCTGTCCCTGACCACCATCTCAATGCGAGTCTCAGCTGCAACCTTTAGGACTTTGTGGGCCTTGTCCACGCTCCAGCCGGCACAGTTCTGCCCGTTGATCTGAAGGACCTGGTCCCCGAAGCGAAGCCCGGCCAGAGCCGCAGGGGAGTTAGACTGCACCAGCTGGACAAACACGCCCTGAGACAGGAAACAGATTTAACATTCAGAATGAGTTCAAAAGAAACGAGGGAAAGTGAAATGAGTCTGGGGCCTGAAAACTGATAACGGGAGGAAAACAAAAGTAAGCAACAACCCAAGTGGAGGCAAGGGACAAAAACGGAATTTAAGAAGTGTTCGGACTTTCAACTGTAAGTGAACAGAACAAAAGCAACACTGGCTGCTGACTGGCTTCTGTCTCCAGAGACCTTTCACCACAGAATCATGTGACATACAAGAGTTTCACTTCCTGTGGTTTCAAATCTACATAACATATCTCTAATCTCTTTGATTGCTTTGTGCTCCATCACGGTAATCCTTGAGAAACCCTGTGTTAGTTCTTTGGACACCGTTTGTACCTTCAGTTTTACATAATATGGTTTATTATCATAAACTATAGCACTACATGTGAAAAGTATTTGGAGGCTTAATATGCTATTCTAATGAGTTATTTGTCAGCCATTCACTTTTATAGTCTATCCCATGACTTTGGGATAGACACACCACATTATGTTACATCTGTCATTCGTATTGTTTAAAGTAACTTCACTATTATGCAAGTCTAAAAAAGATCTTAACAACACATGTAGCGAGGTGGATAATATACAAAACAGTAGTTGTTTTTGTAGACTTTTGAAGAAAGAGCAAATGTGTGCCTGTATAATGATTTGTGTTTAAAACTCACATTGTCAATTGCCCTGAGTCGGAGTCCAACCTTCCCATCCTGGTCCTTACACAAAATGATCTCTCGCAGTCCTGGACGGATCTCTGCCCTCCTGATGCCAATGTCTCCCCCCGTTACTGGGCGTACCATCCCCCCGACACCTGAAGTGTAGGGCAATGCCACCTGCTGAAGAGGAGAAAGGGAGAAAGGAAGCAAAAGGAGGAAAGGTGACAGAAGTGATGAGGGGGATGGTGAGAAGAGCCAGGAATAAAAGGGATGTTACATTAAAATTCAGCTGAAGATAAAATGGAATGTGTAATCAAAAGGAGATATGTGGGAGGATTCATATTTTACTCCTCCACCAGCGAATGAAGTCAGTAAGGCTTCAAGAGCAGCTTCTGAAAAGTCTTCATTATTCCCTGCAATGTATGAAACTAAAAATTTCATAAACCAAGAGAAATTAAACTGGTGGTGACGCGGATAGTTAAAAGCCAGTTGACATGCTGTGGTGCTATGGGATCCTTGGCATCTGTGGGACCTACATACACAAACGCAATCGGAGAGGAGTGAAGAGCTCACACCATCCCACACAGCGCTCCGAGCCTGCACTGAGTCACTCTGTAATGTAGATCTCTAAGAACAGACTACTTTTGCTGCACTGCTCTTTGTACTGAATGAAAAAAGGCTTTGAGCTATTGTTGTGTGACCTCAATTACAGCGAATATTGTCACACATTAAACTGCTTATGAGTGCTCGGTTGGCTTTTGTTCACAACTATTCCACATGAAAACACTTACATTGTCAGCCAAAGGCACCAAAGCCATGTTCTTTTGGACCTCATCGCTGTTGAGGGACAGACCCATGTAGTCTCCCAGCTCTTCCAGTTTGGGGTACAAGGCTGAAAGAAGACAAACCAGTTAAAGAGAAGCAGGACAAAGGCTAGGACAAACGGAGCATCTGCTTGGCATAATTATACCACTGTATGTGCAGTTAGCGTAATCTCTGCACATCTGCGGTGAACTACTTCATACATTACACCTCTTTAAAGTCGCACATGTGGCAAGACCAGTCAAAGTTACATGTTTCATCTGAGTAGTCTTTTCTACTGATCTCATTCTTCCTACACTTTATATTTTATTCATGTTGGCCATAACAACAACACAATGCTCTAGCAGCTCTGAAACATGCACTGTGCTCATAATGATCACTGCATGCAGTGCTAAGTGCAGTAAAAGGACAGTGATCAATGCCATGATGCTATTTAATTGATAGTAGTTGCCTATGTAAGTCCATTATTCCCCAGTAGCATCCCTTTTAGGCTGTAGTTTAGTTTGGTCTTTTGGAAACACAAACCTTTCTCGTCCTATACAGCCTAGCAACAACACAGTGTACAGTTTCAGCGCAGCAAACATTGTTCATTTGCAATGGAAAAAGGGAAAGGGCAAAGTGTACAGAGTCAAGTATGGAGATAAGTAGAGGTGAGCTAACTTTGCTGAGGTGTTTATCAGGTAATGCTCCCATATTGTTTCGAGGTTATGCCACGTAATGACATGTGATGCAGGTGGAGTCATAGCAACTTGGCTTTGTTTGCTAGGTTACTAAAGTTAAATGGAAACACCCAACCAAGTATAAAATACCACAGTGAAACACCCTCTTCCTTTAACTACCCCTGGATGCTTCCTTCTTATTCAAAGTAGGGCTGCAACTAACAATTATTTCTATAATCAATTAATCTGACAATACTTATTTGAATTAATTGATTAATAATTGGAAAGTGAAGCGCAATTAAATGCATGAGGACCTGGTGGACTAACAAAGACAAGTGGTCAGAAATTTGAGGTGTTGTATTGCTCCTGCTTAAAACTCATATTAATACTACAAAAAAAAAAAAAAATCACATTGATTTTAACTAAATCTGAATCTGACAAAGCGACAAGTGCCACAGCACTTGTGGAATGAGCATATACACACAAAACAATGTACTTTCATCAAAAAGACACAATGTACATCTCTTTTACTGTTTCTGTGGATTTACTGCTCTGTCTTTGTAATAAAACCCTCTTCTCTCCGCACATAGCAAGTTTTAGAGTCTATGAATACCCCAGATAGCGATTAATCAATTAAATTAGTTGACAATTATTTTAATAATCGATTAATCCGATTAGTTGTTGCAGCCCTAATTCAAACTAACTCCTCCTTCCTTCTTTTTCTATCGTACTTTGGCCAGTCCCAGGCCTAGAGACTGTCTCCTTGGCATTTCAAAGCTAGTTCAGCTGAGATTAACAAAAGGCAGAAAGCCCACTGGAGTTTGCATCCAAACTGAAAACAAGAAAGGAGTATGTAAAAGAGAGGAGCAGCGGGGGAAAAGTAAAATAAGAGGGTGTGCGTACTAATCTCTGAGGCCTCCAACCTAAAGTCTTTGGTGTATGCTTTACAAAAACTTTCAAACCAACTCACTTGTGATTAGGAATAGGACAGGATAAAACAAGAATACCATAGTGGGATATAAAGAGGGAAATCACAGGCAGTGCTGGAGGCCCCATTAACTTCTTTTATTGTGCAAAAACACAACACTCCATCTCCTTCAGTCCTCACACCAACACAGATCCATTTTCTTCGTGACAATCGAGGCGTTTTAAATCCGCAGATCCCCACACTGACTTACCAGCAGGGCGTGCAAATATGTAGTCTTATGTAGTCCGACTTATCTACTTCATACTGTGCCAACATGTACAGTACTCACTTGATGAAGGCATGGCAGCAGACATAGGCTGAGACTGGTAGGTTCCTTCGGTTATGGCTGGCATTGTGTTGGTGGTGGACTGGGCAAACTGGGCCTGGGCCTAGAAGGTGAAGAGACATATGAGTAATTGAAATGTCCACGGAATTATTATTAAAAATAAAAAAATATTCACGTAAAATCAGTTTTTTGTTACATAATTGGCATGATCTGTGTAAGGGTATTTGGCTTTACAAGCTCAAGATTAAATGAACTGGACACCTGGGAGCTATTCAGCAACATTAGAATGTATAGGATTTTTATTAATTACATCATAAAACCAAAAACATTGAACTTACCTTAATGACCTTGTCGACCTTAAGGTCTTCGAGGGATGGATACAGGGACATCCTGAGGAGAAAGCACAAACAACTTTAGGCTTAAATCAAGACAAGCAACATTCATTCAACTCATGCATATCTTAAACCAAGACAATAAAGATTAAAAATGCACAAAGGGCCAATTTAAGTTGTCAGCTGTCATTAAATGGAATCTGTTTTGTTACACATTTTCTTTAGTCTTGTGATAACACATGTAAACTTGGGTAAAGTCAACTTTCGAAATTGCAATAAAAAGGGAAGTAAGGATTCATAAAAACAGAAATAAAGAATTTCACATTTTTATATGGTATTTAATCTGTACAACTACAGGCATTCTCTGCTGTTTTCTTAAAAACAATCTTTCCTCCTAAATCTAAAATTGATTCCACACGTATACAGTCACAAAACTGGAGTAAACAATGTGATGTAATAAAAATGAGAACTTACAGCCTTGTAGCTCAGCTGACAAACCCACAACGATCAGTTTTTTTCAGGTTAATGTTAAATCGTGGTCACCTGTTGCCTACAACTGACTAATCACTACATCTCAGACTCAGTCCTATTAACCTGTAATAAACAACACCCCTGTTCAACGGCATTCCTAATCTAAACAAAATAGACCTCTTCTTAAAATAGCTTTGTCATTTCTATTACATCTGTTCTTATGACAAAGTAAAGAAATGACAAAAGCATTACCATGTCACAATCACAAGACAAGTGATGTAATCAGATATAACTGATTACTCAATGGTGACAAAGACCTAAAGACCATTAGAAAAAAATAATAATAAAATTTATAACGGCCATCAATAAACTAAAGCTTGTGTAATGCCATAAAAAGAGACACTTCTACTTTATTGAGTACAACACAAACAATATATCCATTATGAAGAGCCATTTCCAACTAAAAAGGAAGTAATAACTGCAGAGAAGGCATAAAAGAAAACAATCCCATCACACACTCCCAGCTACTCAAAAAACAACTCAATCCTTTTATTCCCAGTCCTCATAAACAAATGCATCATTGTGGTGAAAACAGAGTTGTTGTTTTTATTGTTATTGTTAAGTGTTTACTTTTCAGTTTGCCTACTTGGTCAATTAACTCAAGAGTTTCGTCTGGAAAACATAAGGGTGGTTAGTTTTGGGCAGGCTAATTCATCGTCACATGTGTTACTACAGTTTAAATACGTGGAAATAACCCTGAATTGTTTCCGAGTGTCCAATGAATGCGCTACTGTATTCGCTACAGGAGGCATCTTTTTACTGTGCAGCTCAGGGCTTTTCAGTCTAAAACTATGTCGCTAGAAAACCAAAAGCTTTCATGAAGAAAGCGCTAACCCCACTAAGCCTGAACGAATTGGTTAGATAGAAGAATGTGGTGTTCTTGGCAGCTTATTCCGGTCCAAGGCTGGGAACATAAAGAAGTGGGAGGAGGAAGAAGACTGACAACAGTAAGGCAGGAGAAAAGAGGTGGCCCACACCTATTCCGCCAAACTTAACTATAATACATGTTTAAACGAATTAAAACGCTCTGTTCAACAATAGAGATAAAGTAAAACGTTGTCTATGAAGGATACACGTAGTTTTAATGCTCTATTTCACCCTGTTTACATTAAAGTATTACATGCAAACTTGCTACCGTTACATCACACCGCCATATTCATTAAAAATTAAGCAAACAGTATTAGTTGTCTACAGAAAGATTAGCTAAATCGTGTATCCATGTATTTACAAAGTTACAGATTGACATAGTGTCATAGTGCCAAGGTGTGTCTGTGATTAAAATTAATTAGAACGAGTAGCTAAAATTATCCTCTTTGTTCATAACTTAGCTTAAACGCAACATAAACAGAAACCGCTAGCGACAGGGCTAGCGTTAGCTTCAGCGTGAGGTGGACGAATCTGGGGGAGCCGCAGCAGAAAAAAATATTCCCTTTGGAGCACAGCTCACCTTAAAAGCGTTGGTTGTAAACTCAGATTAAAACACTCGAATGGGTAGAGGTTCCGAACGTGGCAGACAGCAGCACACTTGATCGGGTTGTTTCTTTCTGTTTCTCTCGCTCTCGTCGCCTAGACAGACAGCAGTGTGAAGGGGAATTCTGGTCAGTGATGTCACCGCAAGCTTCCTGGTCGAAAAACTACGTCAATCAACGTGACGCATTAAGCCGCGCCTCTTTCCATCACATGAACTTTTCATTAAACTTGTTGGACACACGTCTGTGAAGGTTTTCAGTCCTCCAGGACATCTATAAAAAAAGGCTGAAGTAAAAGCATCTGGACTCAGTTTTCAAGGTGAAGACGTTTTGTCTCTAATTCCAAGAGACTTTATCAATTCTGAGATCAACTGGTAAGAGAGCTGAGCTTATATCTCTAGAGGGAGGAGTTTCCCTGAAACCAATCCTGATGGACCAGGCTGTTCTGGCCTCATGGTCTTTGGCTCTGAAAGAGAAGTGTGACTCCTGATGTGAGAGTCGTTAAGGCTCAGGAGAGTCGTTAGTGACACTGCTCCATTTAGATGCAGAGTCGTTAGTGTCACTGTTCTAAAATGGCTTCCTTCACCCCTCTCTCAAACCATCTGGCCTCTCTGGCCAAAATTTGGACATTGCTGTCCTCAAAGAAATGTGACACACATTTACTCTAAAAACTGATATACGTGGTGTATAGCACAGACAGCAAAGCCTAATGCAACAGCACTGGGGCCCAGTGGTTGTGGGGCCATGCAAGTGTCCTTATTATAATGTGGAAACTATTGGCAATACAGTACAGTAGTTTGTGTATTGTATGGACTTTTGAATTTTCATAATTAACTAAGAGCAGCAAATGCCTGTATGTCACTAAAAAGCATATCTTTTATTCTTAGGGATTTATTTTTAGATATAGGCTTAGAACAGGCAACTTGTTAGAAAAGGAATACTGGGTTGTGGATTATAATAAAATATTTTAATAATCTATTACCTATATATTAAAAACTACAGAGAACAAATAGCCACTTTGGTAGTCTTATATGCGTAACAGGTGCATGCGTACAGTATACAGAAGTGGGAAATGTCTTTAAAAATGTACTTCACTATTCACGCCCTGGAACACTATATATTGTCCCAGGGCGTTTCAGTGGCTCACCTAGTAGCAGTTTGATTCAGGCTTGGGTTATATGCTTGATGCAATTACCTTTCTCTCACCCTGTTTCCTGTCCATCTACATTAAGCTTTAAAAAACCCAAAGAAAAAAAATCTTAAAAAACGGTCACATAATAACTTATTAACCAATAATAGAATTTAATCAGTGTTTGGTCCTTACAAGGTAAACTATATATATAACTATATATATATATATATATATATATATATATATATATATATATATATATATATATATATATATATATATATATATATATATATATATATAAAACTTTTATATATATATATAGTAACTATATATATATAACTATATATATATATATATATAACTATATAACTATATATAACTATATATATATATACTATATATATATATATATATATATATAACTATATAAGAATTATAAGTAAGTCAGGTCAGGATAAATCTCAAACACACCCAAAAGAAAATATTGCAGGGTCACAAATAAAAGAGACAATGAATAAATGCTCAGGGCATGTGGAGAGCACTTTATTTAAATAGCTCATTTTCATTGGTTTAGCCTGCAAACACTGATGTATCAGCACATAACTACACAGTACAGAGGTGTTGTGCTGCCACACTACTTGCAGCTTGGCCAGTATGTAAAATTAACAGCAATGGTTGATATCTGACAACCAGGTCAGTCTATTTCTTGTCTTAACTGACTCCTATTTAAAACTAGTTACTTGCGATACAAAACCACTGTGTTGCCAGCTGCATTCCAGAATACTTAAAATGTAGGCAGAGTGGTACTAACTGACAAAAATAAAAAAACACAGTAGCAATAACCATGTTTTACATTAGCTTTGTTGGTTCTTAGAAAGTTGGCATTTGAAAAATACACAGTTGAAGTTGTTACACAAAATAAGATCGGGAGAGGTCACAATATGCATTGATTCCTCAACCCCTTTTAGTAATTTTCAAGCATTTCACTTTATCAAGGGGAAAAATATCAAACTCAAATGGATAAGCATTTCCATAAAACTAGCTTTGCACTGTTTGACTATGTCTATTTATGGCTTTAAATTGGGTTTAAAGTCTTGGCTTAATGAAAGGCAATAATTATAGTAAGATGCAAAGCTTTCCCATGTACATACATACCAGCTTTTTTATAAAGCCTAAAACATGCAGGACAGGGCAACGAGTCTGGTCAGCACGTTTCAGGCACACGATAGGAGCAACAACAGTTACTGAGTCTCCAATTATTAGTCTTCAGTTCATACTTTTTAAATCCAAGATGTGCCCATTAATGCTCTAAAATGATCCTATGAACAGATCATTAGCGGCCTCTCTCAAGAGAATCTTTTGTGTCTTTCAGCTTCAAGGGGTTGTTAACAAATATGTGCTTTTCTTTTGCCTTTGTACAGCTTTTTCTCTATTATAACAAGCACCAGCCATCAAAGATTATATGAATAGTATGTCTTGAGATGAATGTCACTGCTAGTGGTTCATTGGTGTTTTCTTTGTCTCAGAATAACCATGCACAACCAACATTTCTAAAACACAAGAACAAAGCGTAATTCAAAAAAAAAATTCAAGATTAAGAACAGGAGGTTTGTGAGGTTATACTTAATACTTAAGAGGAAGAATATGATGGAAAAATATAAATAACCGAGTCACATAGACACAATAACACAAACTGTCATCTTTTGAAATAATCATGACCACAAACTTAGTGAAACTATAGACTTAAGCCTCTTCAAGTGCAGACTCTCCTTGCTTTTCTCACGCAGGTAGAAAGTCACCTGTAGGTAAGGCAACAGACAAACAAGTTACAGGTTATTAGAAGTACAGTTTGTAGGATTTCAACAATCACATGCTAATTCAGATTACTTACACAAAACCAATAACCTGCCGCACATTTCTATTCACTCCAAACCGAGCAGCTCAACGTCAAAGATGAGGGTGGCGTTAGGAGGGATGAATGCCGGGGTGGCCTTTGTTTCCGTAAGCGTAGTCAGGTGAGCAGGTCAGCTTGGCTCTTTGACCGACACTCATCTGGTGGCAGCCGAGACCGAAGATAAAAAATATGAGGTTATAAGTAAAGAGTGGCTGTGCTGAAAGCATTGAATCCCACCTTATTGGAAGAGAAATTAAAATGTATGAGGCATTACTTATGTCTCTGCAAAACCTTGACATAGACCGCTGCCTAATCTAAATGCTGTTGCTCTAACTGGTAATAAAACTAGACTGACTCACAGTTTGCCGAGTTTATGGAAGCTATGTTGAGTGTTGCTATAATAAAAAAGTCAATATTCTGAATTTCTTTATAGAAAAAACTTGACGCTCCCATTGTTCTACACCGATGTCCAAAGTAATGTCAACCAATAATAAAGAAAAGCATTTATTCTTTTCCTAGCTTTGTCTGTTTGATACAATCTAGTAACTATTCTGCTGTTGGGGATTGGGACTGGCACAGAAGAATTTTTTTATTATAAAAAACTATGTATGTATGTGTGACTTCTTGAGCGTACCTGCACTACTCCCTCTTCCCAGCCTCGGATCACCTCCTGCTTGCCAATCTTGAATCGGAAAGGCTTGTCCCTGTCACGAGATGAGTCAAACTTGCGCCCGTCTGTCAGAGAGCCTAAGAAACACAAAAAGAGTACAATTTGATTCCATTTCATTTTATCATCCTTGTAGGTGGTTCACACTCCTGCCTCACAGCAAGAAAGTCATGGGTTCCATCCCGGGCTTGCTGACACTCAAGGCTCTCTGGCTTCCTTCCATTGCCCAAAGACATGCATGTGTGAATTGCTGAATCTAAATTGCCCATAGTGAATGCATGCGAGTGTCTCTAAGTGTTAGCCCTGCTAGGCTGGGACTAATTGGTCATACTCCAGTCCGTGCCCTGCCTCAGGCACAGAGCTGCTGAGATAGGGCTCTCGAGAGACTGGAGCTTAACAGGAATAAGCAAAATAAGAATATTTAGATTACCTATAAGAGCAAATATACTTCAATGATTAGCAAATGCATGTGTCCTAAAGGGCCTTGCCACAACAATATACAGTATAACATCCAGTCTCAACTAACTGTATTAATTAATCTTCAAAAAGTGTCAAGCACCCCTCTCCCCTGCAGTGTGTATACTGAGAAAGCAAATGAAGATTCCGAGGATCTGTGAAATAGCTGCTGCAGCTGTCTGCAGGGTGGGTTTCATTCTAACAGTCAAGAAAACGCAAGCATCAATCGGCAGAATAGCAGCCCTGTGAGCCTTTGCCATTACTGTTATTAGCACCAGTGAGGCACTGTGCGTGTGGTGATGGTTCAGTGTGCATCTGTGCTGTGAGGAGAGTGTATGGTGTGGGAGAAGGTGCAACATTGTGCATGTTGTTGGGCACATCAGGGGGTGGCTGGCAGAAACAGCCTGTAATCCAGTCTGGAGTGGGTGGCCCATGTCAATGACTGTGTCCAATTCTCCCCTGGACAAGCAGATAGCAGCTTAATGGAACCATCTATAAGAGCTGAAAGGTCCTATCTGAGTATCACAGCTTTACTGCCATTACACACTGAATTAGATGTTTCAACACTAAGCAGCTAAGTGTTTTTACACAACAACAAACGCAACGAATTGAGCTCTCTTTTAAATGGCCCACATTTAACAGCACTGGTGAGATAGAGAATCCTGTTTAATGTTGAATTTCAAGGCTGCTTTGAGTAGAGGAAGGAAGCCTGCCTGGAAGGGAAATCCTGTCATTTCTGTGATTAGAAAAACAAAATGAATGCAGTCTGATCTTTCTTACATCTAAAAAAATTCTAACTGTCAAAGACTTACTTTTGATATAATTTCAAGTTACATACGCTTCAGTTACTTTTAGAACTGTAGGTCATGTGTGTTGTGAGATGACAACTACACACAGACAGACACAGAAACACACACACACACACACAACATTGTAAATATATATCCAGAATATTTACACATTCAAGTGCACTTGGAGAACTAACATTTTGGACTATAATGTCTGCAGAAATGTGTCATGAATCTGTGTCTGCTGAGGGCCAGACGGTTATAATCCGCTCAAATAAAGGCCACCAACCACCCCACCCCCAAAAAATAAAGTCCAACAAAGACAGAAAAGCACTGGAAATCAGACAGGATTTAAAAACCCTGCTGTCTAGTCTGGTCTAGTCTGTCTGTGCCTGCGCGGAATCTGTCCGTTAATTTTTAATAGAAGTTCCCACACATAACAAATTAGCACAATATTCACTGGTCTTGATGCCCCTGTCATGAAGCGCTTGGCCATTAGGAGTGCATTATTTTACGCAATGATGGAGCCTAAACCCTGGAGAGACTCCCACTACATCCTTATGTTATGAAAGGAAAAGGTCAACACAAACCATTTTAATATAAAAGTCCTATGAAAAAGTAGGTAATGGGTTACATTTCTCTGCAGCTAAGTCAGTGACTGCCTAAAATCTCTGCATGGCTCAGACTTCACACTCTAGTCTAGACAGTTAACACCGCTTAAAATTTATTTTTTTCTAAAAATAATGTTACTATTAAGAATGACAGACTTGTCCAATATAGCAATGCGGGTGGTGTGCTTGGCTATAATCCATGCGGGTGTAGTGAACAGTTGTCCAGAGCAGTCACTTCACTTTTAAGGCCTTGATGAGTAAAAATAAAGTCAAGTAGAGCAGCTAAATATGCAGACTGCGTCTATACATGCAGCAGGGCTGAGGATCTATTATGTTTAACTTACCCACATAATGCACAACACACGTCTGCCCTTTTTTGGGAAAAGTCCGTCCTGTGAGAGGAGCAAAAAAAAGGCGCTTAATATCCCGAGCATATCAACAAAAAAGAAGGGATATTCTGCGGTTGATTTGAACACATTTTGGACAAAATGAACTAACAAAGACTTGTGCAATGGTTTTTACCGTCGCCTGGAGTGATAGTCTCGATTTCGACGCCCATTTTGCCGCGTGTGTTAGCCTAAAGAGCTGTTCCTGCGCCCGGCAGCACTGTCCCGCAGTCTGTCTGTCTGCTACTCCGGCGGCTCTTCTCAGCTGTCTGTCTGAATTTTCTCTTCCCTTCTGCACAAGACGGGTTGCCAGATCAGACTAACTTTTTCCCCGTTCCATTTCATCCAATCATAAATTTGTCAGGAAAAATGTATTAGAAAACCTTGGCACATGCATGCGCAAATAAGTAAAAAGTAACTTTTTATTATAATCCTGAATATTTACATGTTATACGTTTAATTATGAAAATATGAAACGCCAGAGGCTTGCTGAGGTCACGCTTTTTGTACATAAGACGTGGTATCTAACTCGTTTTAATAATATATTTAATTTTAAATTCCACGAAGTAATAACTAATAGTTTAATCAACGCAATTCTATTATTATTATCTATTATTCTATTCTATTATTAAGTATCCAATTGGACGGGAAGATACAATCTGGCAACACTTATGCCAAAGTCAAATACGCTTCTTTCCGCTTCTAAGGAAAATCCAGAAAAACCAGGGCTCAAAACGGAAGTTGAGGTTCCTTTTGTATTTTAAAGGAAATAATGTAAAAAAAATAAAATAAAAAATGCTATAAAATAAGTATATTGCCAAAATATTAGTGTTTGGACAGCAAGTTCTGCAGATAAAACTTATTCCCAATAGTATGACTTTCAACAGAATTCAAATGTGTATTCTGTGTGAGCAGACATCCATCCTTAATTGAATACATACCATGACCACGACAAAAATAATGGCACACTATCTAATTTTTTAAAGTATTTTAACACTGTAATAAAAAAAGGAAAGTTGCAGAAGTATTCAGGATGAACCAATAAGAACATTTCAACCATTTAATACAATCAAATGACAATGTACTGAAAAAAGACAATAATTCTGTATACATCAACCATAAAATGGATTTATTTTACCAGAGGTCCAAACATATTTCAGTGTTGCCCAAGGATGCATAGAAGATGTCTGTATGTCAGAGGAAGTTACCATCACAACTACAAACCAATGTTTACAACATCCATGTTCTGCTTAAGCATTGGTTTGATTAGGACCACTACAATCTGTAAAAGAAAAGGCTGTTTAAAAAAATAATTTGATCTTTATTTTAAACAAAGGGCTATGGAAGTGGAGGCGGTAAAAGGAATATAAGGCTACTGGTTTTATGTTGGATTGGGAAAATAAATGGTTTTAGTCTAGTTGGGTCTTTCAATGGGGGAAACTATTACAAAACCATTAAATATGCATTAGGTGTTTGGGTTTGTGCTGTTGAAACGAGCCAGAAGAATAAGGTTGACCAAGAAGGCAAAGTGGGAAACCAATTGGACGATTAAGCTAGGCTACAATCAATCAACTTTTTCTCAGGAAATAGTATTTGAAAATGTGATTATCACAGGTATACTTAACCCGAACCAAAACCTTATGAAACAGTCCTGTAGGCTTTCTGCTGGTTACAAATGTTTCCCCCAACTGCCCGTCACAAATAAGGGTGGCAAGTGTAAGAATCAGAAGCAAAACGTTATGGTTCACTTTAGAAAAACAAAAATTAGAAGTCTATACATATTAAGTCCATCATGTCTCCTCCTTAGGTGTAGGGGGGGCAGCAGGATTCACAAGGCTGCACTTACTCAGCAACATCATAGTTGGAGGCTTACTTTTACTACTCCCCTTACTTTAATCGCTGGACAATGACAGCGTTGAGGAGGTTGGCCTGCTGCAGTGTCTCGCTCTCGTCAGACACTTCCTTGCTGGGGAAGGTCGTCATTAGAACAAACTCTACAGCAGCCATCGCAGGTCGAGCAGCAATTACAAACTGGCGCAGGTCAGACACCCTGAAGGACAAAACAACACTACATTACAGTTCTGCTTTTCCTAAACAGTAATAACCCACTACATTTTAGTTATAGTAAGGCCACTTTCATATGAGCAAGAGAATTTTGTAAAAATAAAATTAATTAATTCAAGTAACCTGTGGGTGTGGTTAAACTTTTGGACAAGCTTGCCACCATCAGCCAGTCGAATCTGAATGTTGGTTACTGGCTGGGAGGTGTCAAGGTTCACGGAGGCACTGGCATGAGCCTCGTTGGCATCTTGGTCCTGCTGTGATGAGGTTGGAGCTGGAACCACCTCTGGAGTAGCACTAGAAGAAATAGAGAAAAAATCAAGATCAGTATCATCTTTCAGGATATTATCTGACCGGTTGTAGTTGTGGGTTAGGGCTCAATGGGAAAGCAGAGCTCAGCTAAAAAGATCATATTATATTAAACATGATGAACCTCCGACACCAAATAGTATAGTAAAAATCAGAGTCTGTTGTAGCATTGTATAATCATATATAGATATAAAGAGCGGGTAATGAAACAGATTTTTTTAAAGAAAAGGCATAAATTGAAGGCTTCAGGGACTTGCAGAAACTGGGCAAAATGTGGCAAGAATATCTCACTGTTGAAATTTTAAATGTAGAATCGCAGTCAGAGGAGGATATGGTAAAATGGTAAATGGAATGGATTTTATATTGCGCTTTTCCACCTACTAGGCACCTAAAAGCGCTTTACATCAAGCAAACAACAGTATGAACTGTGGGGAGAGAGGGAATCGAACCACCAACTTTCCGGTTATTGGTCAAACACCTATAGGTTGTAGGACACACTGAGCCCCAGATATGAAACCAGTCATTGAAAAGGAACAAGCTGACAAAGCGTAAATAAGTACGGTGATGCACTTCAATAAAGAACAGGTGGGACTGGTTGAACAGCCTTTACAGATACAATACAGAGTCCAGCTGCTGCTCTGCAATCACTTTTGAGTCTTTTGTCTGAACATAATGGAGTCTCACCTTCCTAACTTCTGGCCTTCGCCTCCAAAAGCCCGGAAGGCAATTTTGGGCCTGGAAAAGTCCTCGTCCCTGTGATCCTCCATGTCCAGGTTAACTTGTCCTCCACGAGAGCGCTGTCTTAGCTCCAGAGGAATTTCCCTGCAAGGGGACGATGAATAGATTACAATTTATTGCTGTAGGAGGCATTAGTTATGTAAGCAGGTGTCAAAATGTGAAATTTATTTTCTCACCCTCTTCGGATAGCCTCAAGAAAGTTAGCATTTCCGGGGTCACTATAGTTTCGGAGTTCTCCATTGTCCAAACTGAACCCTGTCTTCCAGAGCTTCAACACCACATGTACCTTTTAAAATATACAAGTAAATGACAGCACAAATTATTATTTTTTAATTACATTCGACACTTCCCAATGGTTCCCAGAAATATAGCGCATGATCCAAAAATGCATATTTTGAATAGATATAATCATATTTACTTTTACTGGCAGCAGTTTAATTTTTGCCAGCTTCCATTTACCAAGCCTTTCCAGTGTAACAATAAAAAGATGAACATTATAATCCCTAATCTGAACGTCATCTAGAAATCTATGGCTGTAGTATAAAAGAATCTGCTTGAGACAAAACACTATGTTCCTGCAGTAACTAAGATAGGAGTTTGAAAATATGTATTTGCAGAATAAAAGGCAGAAATACAATAACTGTGGTTACTAATAAAAAGCAACAGAACCTTTAATAGCATTACTCACATCATTTTGGCCTTTGGAGGCTCGCCTTTCTCCAGCCACATAGGTTGATTCCTCCTCTGGAGCTGCTCCTAGTCTATAACCTCCACCACCAAAGGCCTACGTAATAATATTCAACAGTAAAACAATACATTCCATTGAAAATAAAAATAAAATCAAGAGCTGGGCATTTATGAAACTACTGAGATTCCCCTTACCTTGGCTCTGCTTGACTCTCCAGGACCCTTCCCAGGGCGGTCCAGTGGTACAGCTCCATGTTCCTTTGCCCCCTTGAAAAGGTCCTCCACAACTTCATTTGAACTTTTCTTTTTAGGAGGTCCTACTATTTGCTGCCCACTGCGTTCTGATCCACCGGCAAAAAACCTTAAGTAAAAAGAGTAAGGTGTGACTACAAGCAATACATTTATTAACAACGGAAATCAGCGTTTAAAATTATATGAATAAAGTACACAGTATTGTTACATTTCATTGGTTAATTTCTCATGTGCCTTATAATCCTCTCACAACAAGACTGCTGCACTGGCCCAGCAGCAGATTTTGATGATGCTGCAGAAAGCACCACTAGCAACTCACAGAATGAATGAGTTGAGACCAAAAATAGGTTGGTGCATTCTGGAAACACACCCGCACTAGGTGTGACACTCCACTCAGGGTTCCCACTCTTTTATGAGATCTGAGGACTTACCAGGACTTTTAAAGCACCATTTATTTTATATCAAGCACCTATTCACAGCCCAGCATATGCAGCGTAATCGAAAGCCTTACAGTACTCCACATTTCAACACTTAACATTTACATTAAAAGTTTCAGAGTAGTAATGATGTTCTGAATGTGTAGGTTTCATAAATTTAGACCGCGTTTGAGCAGTTGTCTTCAAAGAACTTGAATTAAAGTCAATGGAGTTAATTCTGGTAATATTCAAATACAATTTCTTAAATATTTATAAAAATAGTAAAAAAAAATTTGCTGTAATTCTTGTAAAAGATTTGAATTAGAAAGAATTTGTCAATTTTAAGTACTTCCAAGAAGTATGGGAACCAAGCAACTACTGCAGAAAAAAATTGGCTACTGTGACAGCATACAAAACAATATGGTTATAATAATAATGTATTGAGCCTTGTAAAGTTAAAAAAAAAAAGCCACTGCCACCATTTTTGCCAATATGTAGTCAACAAATAAAAAATGTATGTCATTCTTAGAATGCAAAAAATACCTTTGTCCTTCTTCTTCATCACTCTCCTCTTCTGCCTCGTGCATGAACTCTCTGAAGGAGGTCACTCTGGGCTGAGAGCTGATGGCATACACAAATATTACCAACTCACCCAATACTAAATGGCTACATAAACCGATCTTATTAACAACTTAATCCCTTTAAGTAACAGCAATCACAGGAGGTAAACAAACCTAGGCACAGTAGATCTGGACACTGAGGACCCTCCTTCGGGAGGAGGAAGTGTCACTATGTCATCATCAGCTCCATCCTCAAAGAAACTGGCAAGTGCAAGCTGTCAGGGAGCAGAATCAGAAATGGCAACAATCTCAGTCAGTTTTTAACACTATCCAAAACGTCACTAATTTGCCATATCATGTGATGGACAAGCCCTAAATCCCCCCTTTAACAAGCTTGGCACGTTGGTCAAAAGAAAACTAACTGGGGCTAGCTAACTTCAAGTGGCCTAGCTGATGAGTGAGATAGTCTATAGACATTTAAAAAAAGAAGTGTAACTAGAATACTGTCCTGACTCCATGTCTAAACATTAGATCCGAGTCAGAGCTGATTTTTTTAGGAATTGTAGAAACCTATTTTAACGCTATTGTACGAATTGCTAACCAACCACATTGGCGTTTCGTTTTATTTTAAGAGGCTAACTCTGGTTAGCCCAAATGACTGAAGGGAAGGGGAGCCAAAGTAAAACTGAATGACAAAAGCTGCAAACATAAATCTTGACATCGTGTGGTTGCCTTCCTGTTGTGGGCCATCTATCCACACAAAGACTCATTGTTCGTCGCTGTAAACGGTTGGGCCATTCTCAAAGGGTGACTTGCACAAATTACCGGCAAAACGAGCTAATGTTAGCCGTTGAACGCTATGGGTTTGAAGCATGATTTTGCCATTTCTTTATAACTACTTACTAAACAATGACAAATGGTATTGTGTCAACACTAGATAAATATGTACCTGCAGATTCCAACCAGCGGACTCTAGGAAAAACCTAGCCCTCTCTTCGTCCACATCAGTAACAGCAACGAACTCCCTCACAGACTCTTCTTGGCTCGCCATTTTGATTTGCTCTTACAACAATACGTCCGCCTCCACTGAGGAAACAAGCAACAGATGATGGTTCCTGTGTCGTTTCAAAGCAAGGAATGTAGAAAATAAAATAAATAAATCAACATTTTAGCAAACACTTTAAACATTGCAACACTTTATGACATTCAATAATAATTATGCAATTTATTGTTGTTATATCCTGAATTTTATTTGCTCACAATTTAGACTGTCATTATCGTTTTTTCCGTTAGGTGACAGTGTAACTTCAGATCATACAGAATTAGACAGGCCTTATTGAATTGACGTTCTTACAGTTACAAAGTCATTCTCATATAAAAGAATAGCGAATATTTTAATGTGAAAAAAATCAGCTACATATTACAGACCATGCCAACTGTGGTATTTTTGTGCAGTGAAAAAAAAAACACTATTGTTGTGTTGCACTTTATATGTGAAGCTTTTAACCCTTTCAGTCCGAATGTAATCCCCTGTCTCTCACCCTCTTGTGCATAATCACTGTAAAGCAGATGTTGATTGAAGTGCGAGACAAAGCACCTCGCCCAAAACTGCTCCAGTGGCCCTAATATTTGTCTAATTTTATTATGGTAAACAGATGGAGAATGATGCCCTGGGAGATACCTTTGTGCCCTAACAAGGTGTCTGAAAGCGGATGGTCCGATGGCACAAGCCGCAAAGTCACAGACAGATTGAGCACCCCCTAATAGTTTATACGGGCAAATGGTAATATTGGGATTGTTTGATCTTCAAGGCTAATTAATCTGAGAAAACAGACACACACAGGACACTCTTATTGAAAATTTACTGAGCATGTAGATTTGCAAGGTTAAGCGCCGCGGTTATATTCTTACTGTTTCCCATTCAGATGAATTTACCTTCAGGGTTTTTGAGATGAGGCAAGAGAGAAATAAACAAAGAAGACAATGGAAAACTCCTCGGGCTAAAACAAATGGAGGAAGGAGAAGACAGTAAACTGCAAGAATGGCATAGTAAAAGTAAAAAATATCCATGACACAAATACACACTGTAGCCAAGCATTAAAGTCAACAGGCCAGAAAAGGCCAGAGGTGATTATATTCCTGTGAAAGACCAATGGAGTTAACACGTAAGGTTTCAATGTACAGAGACAAAAGATTAGCAGTGACCCTGTCATGAACCAGTGAACCCCTGACAGATGCAGAAGCAGAGGTTAACAAGAATACCATTACTGTTCCAAGAATCAGACAACCTCAAGAATCAATCCATTTAGGCAGATAGGATAAAATGTATGAATGGGATTAGGACTCCATTGAAGATAATTGATTTTTATATAAGACCTACTAGAGCCCAGTTATTGTTAGCCTTTTCAATTCAGTACATTACCCAACATGCTAGATTGAGATATTTTAAAACAAAAGCACATTTTCTTTGAGCCTGTGGTCACTAACCAAGGTACAGTTTACATCAGGTAAAATTAAATGGCCGTAAAAAGCTTGTTGATTAAGACGAGTAGCCATAAACTGTACAATGCTGTCTCCATCCTGCCCCCGCCTCTGTAAATAACATAAACACGAGCAGAGGAATTATCTTCTTTGGTCCTTGGGGCAAAAGAGGAGCGCTGTAAAGGGAACTACAGCGATGTTAATGAGTGTTGACAGTTACTGAAGCCAGGGTCTCTCGGGAATCCAAACACAGAAAGCATCATTAGAGGAGGGAAATTTAGTGCTATAAAGAACAGGAGGCAAGATATTAATGTGAAAATTATTATACAGAATTGATAGAATAGGTTGCCACAGTTGCATGCTCAGTTTAATCTGGTCCAGTGACACAGATTTGTTGTTGCGTGTACCTAAACAATAGATTTCTCCCTTTGCCTACGGGCAGTCAGCAGCTCATAGAGACAATGCTGTCGGTTGAGTCAATGTCCTCTGTTAACAAAAAGGTCAACAAAGTCACAAATCACCGGCTTCATCTAAGGCTATAAGACAAGCCTGCAGGTGGTATGTGATGATGTTGAAATGGAATGATAATATAAAAGGAGCTGGTCATAGAAAATGAGCAAATCAAAATCCAGACTTTTAGCTTCTGTAATATGAGTATCAGTTTTACAAACGTACCCAGAGGCCTTTTGTCTTTGCTACTTGTTCTGCCCGTATCAGTGTCATCACAAAAAAGTGGTGTAGACTACACTAAAACCACTCAAGCATTCAGATTGTAAGTTCTTGGTATTTTCCTTCAGGAGAACGTTTAAGCCCACCAAACAGCCACCATCAAAGATGAGCAGGTGAAGAAGCACCAACAATAGGCAGCCTGAGGGTCCCTGTCAACGGTGGGTTTTGTTCTTGTGAAGAGCCTAAAAGTAATTACAAGCAACCAGAGACATTTCTTCACTTTGACCCTGACATCATCGATTAAAAATGGAGGCTAACTTTTTTTTAGATAAGATATTTCTAATATCTATAAGAGCAGTAATGTCTTGTTATATATGAGGTTATAACATTTTTAAGAAATCTCTGTCAAATTTGCCAACCTCTGGAAAAAATATATATATATTACTGTTTACCCATTTAATCCTACTGATCACAGCATTGGCTCTGATAAAAGTTCAAGTTCAAATGTAGGTAACTTGATTGTACCCGTAGGTAAAGGTGGTTTGCAGTGTGAGTCCAGGCGTTCATGAGATGAAGACATTAAACTAAAGGGTAAAACAACAAAAACAGTGAGAAAGATCAATCTTTTTTTTTTTTTTTAACCTTTATTTAACCAGGAAAGTCCCGGAGATCACAAATCTCTTTTGCAGGGGAGTCCTGCCCCCCCAATGTGTGTATTGGGAGGGAGGAGGCACAGTGGGTTAAGTGTCTTGCCCAAGGACACAACGACAGTATGTGGGGGAGAGCGGGATGTTATGATGTTTTGGGATGTTGAACCGCCCACCCGCCGGTCGAAGGACGGCCGATCTACCCACTGAGCTACTGCCGCCCCAATCATACAATACAATAAAATAGAAATAAAGTGCTCCAGTGCTAATCAACAGTGCTAAAAGAACAGTGTTACAATATATTGAAAGCCAATACAAATTGAATACAAATAAAAAAGCAACAGTAAAAACCGTTTTGTGCAAATGTGCAGTTATTACAGCCTATTGACCAGTGAGACTGCAGATGGAATGAGTTGCTTACCTGGCTTGTGCAGCTCGTAGATTCTCGCGAGATGTGTAAGTTCAATAAGCTGCCATTAGGTCAATACGTTGTAATCAACACAATGTTATCTGATTAGATAAAATGACCTTGTGAGAGGATTTCCCCATGTCATCTGAAAGTACCTAAGACTTCAGTGTCACACAGGTGGGAAATTTGAGTGGAAATTTGAAATTTTTAAATTCTGGAGCGTTTCTATTACTAAAAGGCATTCAAAGCGTTCCAAAAAGTGTATCGTCCCACTTTGGAGACCCTTCAGCTCTAGGGGTCCCAAACAGGTATGGCTTTGTGGTACGCTTTGGGAAGGACGTAGGTAAAGTATGAAATCAGCCTGGACTGGGCGATAGACAATCCTCATTTTTGTGAAAAATAACATTTTCAAAAAGAAAACATAAGAAATGTACTTTTTTCCCCGATGACAAAGCTAGCCTTTTAAGCCCTAAGCCTATTTTCAAGACCACTGCTCGAAAAATGCATACCCATGAAGAAATGACTATATTTCAGCAACCAGAAGGTGTATTTTAATAATCTTGGTCGTCATTGTAAAGGGAACATTGTGGGGATTTGTTCTAGCAGCTAGCATTAGCAACAGATGTTTTAAAAAGAGTCAGCAACACTTCTCTCGCTTAATAAATTTAAATACTATATTTATTGTCTACACTGCATCAAATTTAAAAAATACAGAACCTTTGGCCTTAAACACCGAGTTCATAAATTCAAAAAGCCTGCTTTAAATACATTTCATTTCATTTCTCAAATAGAGACACGTCTTCACAGCACTTCCTTGTTTAAGTAGCAGGCATCGCTTTTCAGGACCCAGCAGAGAGCCACTTGAAGGGATCACCTGTACCAAACCGTCCTATTCTGACCCGTACTGAACACATAGCTGAGGTGGGGGGACTTCTGGCACCTCCCACCCAGAGCCCCTGGAGTTTTTAGAAACACCTCTGCCTCTACACGTTGGACTAAGCTAAGAATCTTTGCACTTTGGTGGAAGTATGTATTGATGCACTCTTTCCACACAGTTATTGTGATATATTTGTAGATAATGTCTCGCACACATGAATTCATGCATTATTTCTGCAGAATCCCTGAATTGTATCATGTTATCATGTTCCTCCCATCATTTTATTGTTTCATCAAATTTAGTTATGCTTTTTTGTAATAATAAAAATATAAATGTTCGCTTTGTATGTTTCAGTTTTATAAAAAGCAATGCCTATGACAAGAGTTGCACATTTGTCGAAGGAATTCCTGCAGTTAATGCCTGCAAAAATGAACACACAAATTATACCTGCTGACTGATAATACTGAATTATCATGAGCAGTGGGATTTCCGTTGAGTGGGGAAAGGGTGGCTTTCATCTCGACTATCTCTGTGTTTTTCTTTAGTCCGTGTGACTCTATCAACAGGAAGGAGGAAAGAGGAAGATGCTTATTATCTCTTGGTCATTAGTTGGGGAGCTTTCTCTGCACGTGCACACACTTAAAAACTGTGCCCATCTGTCCGCCTCGGCTCTCCAACCCAAACCAAAGCCAGCCCTGTTTGATATCTCAGTGGCAGCAGACGATCAGCTAACACAGCGCCGGTCGAAGTGTGCCTGTGGAGAGCAGACAGAGGCGCTGACCTACATATGACGGCAGACTGTGAATCATGTCGGATTGAAACGTGTGCATATTGTGGCAGATCAGAGAGTGTATGGATCCTCATATAACCAGTTCCTCGGATGTTGGCGGAGAGCTCTGTGTGGTTGTGAGGAGGATGATTGAAAAGCATCCAATCCATTCTCTTATTACCCCAGTAGGAGGACATAAATCTGTTCACGGTCCTCTACACTGTCAGTGACAGATTTATAGCAACAACCAGCACACTGCCCTTTTCCTGCCTGTACACCCACCCCCATCGTCTGTCCTTGTCCTTTATTTTCTTACCTCTGTCCCTCATCACTGCCGTATCTTCCTTCCTTTTTTTAACCTTAACATTTTTCTTTTTGCATCCTGGTGTCACAGAGAGTTAAGTGTCCACCGTATGGCTCTTTGCACTCGAGGCACACACACAGACCTGGTGTATCTAAAGACAGTAAATTCTGAATACAGAAAAGGTACAAATATCTATAGAAAATGTTATATATTGCTACATTTTCAGGACAAAAGCATAGAACAGGAAGAGTGCAGATAAAACACTTTTAGTTGTCATTACAGAGGAGTATATACAGTCCCAAAAAAAAAACATTTCTGTCTTGTTGGGCTTGTCCAACATCATCTGAGATGTTATTCCAGATTTTTGTTGCATAAAACTGAAACACAGCTTACGACAAGTAACTAGCTGAAAAGCACATAATCAAAACTGCATATTGTCATGAGATAGTCCAGCTGCTTGGGGATATGTAACTTATTGAAATTGATTCCCTATAATTGTCAACACACTCACAGTTTGGATAAGCAGGCACGTGCAATGACACAAGGGCTAAACTATATACTGTATGGGATTTTCCACTTGACATTTAAAACACTGAACTAATATGGTGTTCATTTAAATGTACAGTCCAGAACAGAGAACATAAGCCTATAAGCCAACAGATGCTGAAGGTGGTGAACCACAGTCTTAACAAGGCTATGGTGCCACAAACAGCAGAGGCAGTGCTGTTAAACAAGAATGGTCATCCATGCTAATGCTGTTGCAAATACAAAGTATTATGGGTAAATCAGTTACAGTATTATTGGAAAAGAAAATGCCAAAGTAAAAAAGTAATAAATCAGCTATATGGATGTTTTACAGTTTAGTTTTCGAGACAAGAATACCAGGTAATTGCTAAGGACCTCAAGCAGAAAAGGGGCCTTATCATTTTGCATTCTTAAATGAATATGCCGTATGTGTACAAACCTGAGTGTGTGTGTCTAGAAAAGTCTCTTTATGTTACATCACTCTATTTAGAAAAAAGTTATACATATACAGTACCTTATCCCAGTCCCAGTCAAGTGTGAAAAATATTTCATCAGCTGCAAAATATCATATATTAGCAAACACTTGACATAGGTTATTGTGTTTGAAACACTGAACTAATTTGATGTCCATTTAAAAATATAGTCCAGAACAGAGAATATTCTTCACAATAGAACCCTATTGTTTGGAAAATATACCAAAGTGAGGGGTAGGGTTGGTGTCCAGGACGGAAGAAGATTTCAATTTAATGTGAGCATTTAATAATCTTTAAGGGCCCATGTGTTCATTAAACAGCAACAGTAACACTCTTCAGCATCCACACTGAAAGTTCAAAAGCTAGTCAATGAGGCTGTATAATGACAGAGCCATAAAGCCTCCAGGCGCTGTGTCTGCTACTAATGGCTGCTAAACCTAAATCAAAGGCTGATAAACCCGGCTTATAAACTCTTATGACACAGGCACCTCTGTGTGTGTGTGTGTGTGTGTGTGTGTGTGTGTGTGTGTGTGTGTGTGTGTGTGTGTGTGTGTGTGTGTGTGTGTGTGTGTGTGTGTGTGTGTGTGTGTGTGTGTGTGTGTGTTTACTGCCACCAGAACATGCAGACAACCTCCACATCCTTTTGAAATGTCCAGCCCTGACACACACACACAAAAACACACACACACAGCCGGTTTGGGGTAATACCACATGACATTCCTCCAAATGCCTCCCAGACAATCTCCCACATTTGCAGCGTTATTATTGGTGGCGATGGAGAGAGTGAGGGGTCACCGTGGTAACCGGATGCTCGGCTTGATGCAGGGCCTCATCTGGCTGCGTCTGTCCGTGCCATGCCTGCGAGGAAACTGGCCTAGATCTCAGCTGACATTTGGCAGCCTTTAGTTCGTGTCTGTTATTGTATAGTGTTTGAAATTTGGGGGAGGGTCTCCAAACTGGATCCTCAGCAAACATGAATGTATTCCTCTTTGTTTTGAAGTATATATTCAAACCAATGAGTTCTCCTGGGAATTTTTCATCTTCCTGACACCATTTCAATGAAAAAACATGTTTTCTGTCACTATTTTTATTCACTGTGTGTCTGGAAGGAACGATCTGAGTAAAATAATGATATTCAATCCGAAGTGGGCCTTTAAACACATGACACATGCTTTCAAGTGTTGTCCCTTTATCACATTCCTATTTTTTCTTTTCTTTTCTTTTCATCTTTCCCAGTTTTGGCTCTTTGAGTTTCTGGTTCAGTCATCATGCTTTAATGAGGCTTATAGTCTCTTTTTGTTTTTCTGTCTCTTGCCTTGCATACGCTTATGTAAGCCAGCGAGATCACATTGTAGCAGAAAGGAAGAACTAGAGGCAGAAAGAAGAGGAGAAGGAGTAAGAGACAAGTGGGAAGACTGAGAGTGATTAACACGATTATACAGATGCATGACAAGTCGCCGAAAGCCTCACAAATCACTTTCAGACAGGAAAGCAGAATCAATTAATACCTAAGCAGCGGCAGGGCCAAGCATTGACAGTTGTTTAGTGACTGTGTTTACCTACTGCCAGAGCTTTTGTCATTTTGTGTGATGGCAGAGGAACATGACGACAAACATAATCCATCTGAGTTCTTCTGCAGACACAATTTGTCCTACGTTTGTTGAGTCTCTTCAGTGGCACTACAATGAAATGAAAGCAGAGTCCTTAAACTTGTGTGAGTGCTTTTTCAAAGTGTTTTTTGACTGTGAGGAGGTTTTATCACATGAAATGACGTCACATGCATTGTCTCAGCACTATACGTGTCACACACAAAGGCTGCTAGTACAGTTTGGAGCCTTGTTAATGGTATGTGCTCTCATTTGGACGTTTAAGTTGTAAAGCAAAATTGCAAAAACAGAGCACAGGAAAGACAAGTTACATTTAAGGAGTCACACATAGACAGCAAGGATAGACCCTGTGATCACAGTACTGCATGGTGTTTGCCTAGAATGACTATATGTTCCAATTTTAAGCCCCCTGTCCCGTGTCCAGGTGGATATCCACAAAAACACTTAAATGTCCCAGTTTAGCCCTCTCCCTGTCCTGAATGTCCCTAACAATGCTAGAGAGTTGTGCTTGCAACTTTTCTGTCTGAACGTCAAACAAAGAGTTACCATGGTGATGGTAACATTAACCAATGTAGATCAATAATGATTGGTTCTTAAGCGTTATATCCTTCAGACTATCAGCAAACAAGCTCCAGGCACAATACAATAAAACTGTCTGAAAAGTAGCCTACATAGTAATGAACATGCTGTGTTTTGTAGACTGTTTGTAAAACTTTAATCAATGCTATCAGTTTGTTTTTTAATTTTTTATTGACATTGTACTGATTTTCTGCTACACCATTTTTCCTTTGTTAAGATGCTGTCGTTGAATTTGGGGTGTCCTGGTTTTTAGGTTTGAAAATATGGTCATCCCATGTTTGCCCTTATGTCAACCGCAGCTAATGGCAGCTAGCAGAAAAGTGGTGAATATAACAGAGGTACTGTGTTGAATAAAAGAGATTAGAGTAATGTCTTATGGTGTCTTTTAATGCTCACATCTTGTTATGGGATATTCTTGTCTTTCTTACATCAAGTCCCGTCCTAAAAGCTGCTGCGGCGGCATGAGAGATGTAAAGCAGTCCTGCCTTCATCAAAAAACCGGGGAAATCAAAAGAGGAATAACAGACGGTACGAGAGAGGCCTGAGCATGACTGGGACAGCTCTGCTTTACGGAAAATCAATGAAAATCATTAGAAGACAGACAAAAGTGGAAACATTATCAGCATTGTCAACCTTTTGATGTGTTTAGACTTTTTGCACATGACTCCCCCTGCTGGTGAATAGTTGCATGATTTCATGTGTGAACCTCCAATCAAGAGATTGTTTTGACTTTCCCACTAGAATTATGTAAAAACCATTTGGTCACGGTGAAGTCATGTGGTATCTGGGTTTTCATTTTCTCTCCATACTTTTGATTCAACCAGTTTAAAATACCATATTTGGTAATTCTGTTTTCTGAGGTCAAAAACAGGAGCATAATGGAGATATTCACGTTGTCGTCTTCTTCTTTGCCTAATCAGTTCAGGCGGAGGAAGCAGGCGGAGGAAAAAAAGAGGCCAATACTGTTTGTTGCTGAGATTCGTGTGGGTTACAGAGTGAGCCAGCCCGGAGAAAGTGAAACCCCGGTCTGTTCGGGGAGATAACGAGGAGTCGCAGGCACAGACCCAATCGCACATGAAAGGGATTTTAAGAGGTTCTTCTTCCCTGGAGTCCTGTGGCTCCCCAAACGCACACACAAACACACAAACAGGGATTCTGACACAGACAGACTCTCAGGCCTTAGATCCTGTGACACACTTATGTTCTGCTGTATGTCTCTGCTTTTCTTTCCGTCTGCTGTCTTTCAAGCTGTCTGTCACCCTTTTACCACCCACCTGAGTGTTTTCTGACACTCCACTTTGATTTAATTTAAAACATACGTGTCAGATCTCATTTTGTCACCGCAACATCCAGAATAACTCCAAACATGTCTCTTCTTTTTTACAACTTTCTGTTGCAGTCGTCATGCCCTGCCTTCCTTTTCCCTTTCCCTCCTCCGTGTTTTTTCCTCCCGTTCATCCAGGGAAGGGTTATCAGAAAGGAAGTAGCAGAGACGTTCTTCCTGTCCCGTGCACCCAGGGCAACATAAAACGGTGCCAGTGTGAGCAAAGAAAAGTCAGGCTGCAGATAAAATATTCAGCAGATACAGCCAAGAGCACACTAGAACATAACATTCATTTTTAATGGAAGGGCCCCGAGAGGCGTCTCGTAGCGCTTCTGCGTATCTGATCAGTGTGGATCTGTACGTACGCATTAACAGTACTCATATTTACATCACGCTTTCAGCCACACCAGTGAGAGTGCATTGTGACATTAAATATTCCTTCTTTAATGTATTCAGTCTTCTATCAGTTTGGGGCAAAGTAGTTTTAATGATGGTGAAGGATATTATTGCATAAAACATGGATGTGGAGCAGTGAGCAACAACTCATTTTTATCAGATTTGTGTAAATATTATGCATGTAAAGATTTTTTCTGCCCCATTAAACACAACCACATCAGCAGCTATACACACTGTCTGACTGCAACTCAAATTTATTTCAACTACAGTTGGATGGAATTGATAAGGTACTGTTTACTTGGCGTGATGCCAGGTTCACGAGAGGCCTCACACTATTATGAAAATAATGGACCTTCCATATAGATGACCATGTAAACAGAAAACCCTCTAAATTAGAAAATAACAATTTACATGGAATTTCCAGCAAAGCGCAGACCTTCATTGCAGCAAGTAAAGCTCCTGTCACCCTGCGTAATTATGGCCATCACCGACGAGCGATATAATTGGCATAAGTCTTCATTGTTGCACAACAAACCTACAACAAATATCATTCTGAGTCAAAGATTTTGACAATTGTAGAAAATCCTGCTGCGACTGTTATAGAACAAAGGTTACCCAGGAGGCTACATAAACAAACCTAAGCTAACAATTTATAATCTGACAAGCTTTTTTCACCATCTCTAGTTGACATTCACAGATGCTGTCTGTTATTGTCTTTAGAAGAACAGAATGAATTGGTGCCTATGATGCACTGCCACCCCTTTTAGATTAGTGTGGAACGTAATAATTATTGAATCACTGCATCTCACTGCTACAAACCAGTACAGGAGTGTTCTCTATGTATCTTAAGTTTATCTGATGTGTGAAATATTGTCTGTATATGGGAAATGTTATAGGATGATAATGTGTTCCGTGCACTGTATCTATGAAGGAGCTATTCTTCCCTTTTTCATGTAGGGAACCGTCAAAGTGACTTTTAGGCAACATATAAGGATTTTGAGGTTTTGTAATTCATGGTAAAAGGTTAGGCAGTGTTGCTTTATGCAGCATACACGGAAATTATGTGAATAATGCTGATGTGGCACTGCAAAAGAGAAGTACAACACCAGACAGATGACGAAAAAGGAAGAACTGTCAAGCTGTAAAAGAAAAGAGGATGTATTGGATCTGTACTTTGTGTTTCAAATGAGAACAGAGAAGTGCCCTCGCTCTGACTCGGGGCAGTTTGTGTGTCCTTACATGTCAACTTCTGTCAGCTGGACAGATGTCCGTATGACGGCCACTGGTGAGTCAGGAGGGACTGAGAGTCGACTGTATGTATGGTTTTTATAATCTTTTTAAATGGGCTTCTGTGTAAGTGGAGAAGATTTAAAGCAGTTGAAAGCTCAGTTTGGATGAAAAGATAAAAAGTGACAGACTAGAGCTACAGTTTTTACAAAAGCACCCACCTTTAACTCAACTCTACTCTTAACTTGTGTTTGTGAAATTCCACTGATTTTTAAATAGAACCAAAATCACGCTCTACTTTCTTTATAGTGTAGCTGATTGGTGTTACTGTCCATGTCAATTTACTTCCTGTAGTAAACCAGTGTTGTGGCCCATTGTCAGAGCATGTCATTAGCTATGGTAGCCCTGCAGGGACATGCTGTTGTCCGTGCCCACACCCTGTGAAAAATAGGTCTCATGGTTATTTCACTTTTAAAACATGAAACAAAATCAATAGAGTTCATAACCTTCATGAGAGAAAATGTGGTTGGTCTTCCAATAGTGCTCAGTTTGTTAGCTCTGTGGAGCTGTAGGAACAACAACAAGAAGTAAATGTCTCATTGCATTGGGTTTTGAGGAGTAGGACATGTCTATTTCTTCCAAGACAAATGGAAAGAGTGTCATTTTGATGTGATTTTACACTTTTGAAAACACAAATTAGAAAATGCCAAATAACAAAACACAAAAGTACTCAAGACTAAAATAACACATTCAGATAAACTACAAGACTGACAGCTCTTTCTTCTGCCACAGTTTCACAGCTGGACTCACGCTGTTGGTAATTGTCTGAACCTTTAAATCCCCCAGTGCTGTTGCTTTAGCGTTGACCCTGACTTTTGACCTTTTCTGTGGAAAGAGAGAAGTCATAACACAACTTCAAAAACAATGTGGGAATAAGAGAGAAGACCAACAGAGAACAAGGGCCTGCAGTGTGAAGGGGATGACGACATGATAGTCCATAATAATCTGCACAAACTAATATCCACATGGTCATATTAGTTGCTCTTTCGCCTAGAGGTGACCACAGAGGAATTACAACCATGTCATTCTTCTGCAAGGATTCACACACACACACACACACACACACTGTGAACATATACGCTCTCACAGAGACAATCTCTTCAGTGATATTCCACACCGGCACTCTGTTCCGCTTCAGGTTACATAAAGGTGTGTAAAGCGGCTGACACAGGGGTACATTAACCCTCAAAGAATAAATGAAATGTGTAGAGGCTCGACTGAAAATGAAGCTCTATCCAATAATTCGAATGACTGTAAGAATCATAGTATAATAAGCATAATAAAGGAAGTAAAGAAGTGACGCATGGCATTTGTGAAGGATACATCTGTAATAGTATGCACACGCTCACTGTTACGGTAACGCAATAGCACACAAGAGAGCTGCTCCTACTCTCGGTGCGTCACAGACAACGGAGCAGGCACTGATGAAACTTTAACCAAACCTCGAACTGGGCAATAGTCCTGAACATAACACCACATCTACACAACACATAACTCACTTTGTGTCATTTTATTGTGGGTCATGATTAATATCTACAACTACCTCACAGTCTAACCACCCCTCCATCCACCTGTCCTCCTGCAACCTGTCCCCCTTTGTCTCCCTGATCTCCCCTTCTGATCTACCTGAACCCCTGGAGGGCATGAAAACATCCACCTGTGCCCTAAACCCTGTCCCATCCAACCTCGTCAAAGCTTGTCTGCCTGCCATCTCCCCACTCATCAACGCCATTATCAACTCCTCCCTGTCTACTGGCTCAGTCCCACTCACACTCAAACTCGCTGCTGTCACCCACATTTCAAAGAAACCTGAACTCAACCCTGACATTCCCAACAACTACAGACCCAACTACAGACCCAACTACATCTCCAATCTTCCATTCCTGTCTTAACTACTTTAACGTGCTGTCGGCTAATCAGTACAACTCAAAACCTCACCACACTGTCAATACTCTTTTTGAATCTTTCTATCAAACAGCCCTCCTCAGAGTTACCAACAACCTCTGGCTTTCCTCAGACACTGGCAACCTCAACATCCTCATTCTACTTGACCTTACGGCAGCTTTTGACACCAGTAAACATCCTCCTCTACTGTCTTCAAACTGTTTCTCATGACTCCGCCACTGTCCTCTCTTGGTTCACTTCCTACCTCACTGACAGACACTGGTTTATCGACAACTGCAAATCCCCCTCTGCTTCACTCACCCAAGGTGTCCCCCAAGGTTCAGTTCTCGGCCCCCTCCTTTTTCTCCACATCCTCCCCCTTGGACACATAATCCGTTGCCTTGGTCTCCAGTTCCACTGCTTTGCTGACGGCATAAGACTGAACCTTTTCACCAGATCCATAACTGCTGCCTCTTATTTCACCGTCTCCAGTTTCTGACATCAAATCATGGTTAAAGGAAAACGTCCTCCAGCTCAACTGCAGTAAAACTGAAATGATCATAATTGGTCCCAAAACACTCATCAAATCCTGCAATAATTACAGCCACTCCATTAATAGCTCCACAGTTTCCATCTCCCGTCATCTTCATGACTGTGGCATATTTTACGACTTTATATATTGTATATAAGTCCCTCCATATCCCTCCATAACTCCTACCCTACCTCACTGACCTCCTCCGTCGTCACGCTCTCACCCGCCACCCACAGATCGGCTGGTGCCAACCTTCTGTCTCCCCCAACTAGGTCTCACCACAAGACCTGAGGGGACAGGGTCTTCTCCATCACTGCTGCCACCCTCTAGAACTCACTGCCCAAACACATCAGAGACACTCACCACCTTTTCAAAAAAGCCCTGAAAACCCACCTCTTCACAACCACCTACAAATAACTGTCTGTTTGTCTGTTCGCCTGTTGAAAAGCGTCTTTGAGTGTCTTAAAAAGAGCTATACACTGTTATTAGGCCCGAGCCGGTGATGACCGGGAGGGCCTATTGTTTTTGCTCGGATTTTTTTTTTTTTTTTTTTTTTAATTTTATTTTTTATTTTTCTTTTCCACCTATGATCCTAAATTTGACCCAGTGAACATGAACGAAAAGTCATTTTTATTGGTCCCAGACTTCAAGCCCGGCGAAAAATTGATGTATTTGAAGTCGCCGAAAAAAAAATACGAAAAATGACTCAGTGGCGACCCCTACAAAATCAAAATACATTGGGCCTATGGAAAGTGAAAGTAACTTTTTTGCTACGTAGAAAAATGAAACTTGGTACATCCATAGGACACCTCAGGGCAAACAGAAAAGTCAACGACAGCCACACCCTAAACTCAACAGGAAGTCCGCCATGTGGGGTGAAACGCATGGCCACTAAAATCGCACCCCTTGCGCAGAAAGATGCAAATCATTGTGTTTTAATCTAAATGGCCCCAAATTTGGTGAGAATCATCTAGACACGTGTGCCAACCAAAGTTGTGACTTTTTTTTTGATATCTTATTGGGTATGGGTGTGGCAAGCCTGTAATGAGGTGGCCATTTTTGTGAAAATAAAACGTCTCTTAACTCTCAAACGCCTTCTCGGATCGAGTTGGAACCAAAAAGGCGTTTATGCACATTTATGACCTGAACACAAAGATATGTAAATAAAAGGGTTATCTTTAGAAATGGCTCTCCAGCGCCCCCTACAAACTTATAATGGGACCCAAGAATTTAGTTTGTCATAGAGACATGGAATTTGGTACACACATCTCCTATGTCATGAGGAGCATAAAAGCCAATGACAACCACCCCCTATCTATAAATGTGTTGCCATAGCAACGTCCCAAATATGTGGAAAAAGTCAATGGGAAGTGAAAATTTTAGTTTGTCGTGAGGCAAATGAAACTTGGTACACACATCCACCATGGGCTTATGAACAAAAAGCCAAAGGGGACCACACCTTATCACACACAAGGCGGCCATTTTAAATTGAAGATGTGAACCGACTTAGAATACAACCTCTCTTTTAAAAACAACAGAAAATAGCTGCTTCATTCCACAGACACCAAACTTGGGCAAAATGAGCTAAACACATGTATGTAAAATAGACAGGCGTTTTTCTTGTCGTTTTTGGTATATTTTTATTATAATTTGGTATATATTTTTATTATAATTTTTCTGAAAAATGATTTTCAATTTGACCCAGTAAACGTGCAACTAAAAGTCATTTTTATTGGTCCCAGACTTCAAGCCAAAAATTTATGTATTTGAAGTCCCTGAAAAAAATAGGAAAATGACTCAGTGGCGACCCTAGAAAAGTCAAAATAATTGGTTCTATGGAAAATGAAAGTAAATTTTTCCAATTCAAGATTCAGATTCAAAGATTCAAAGATTCAAAGTGTTTATTGTCATGTGTACAGACAGAAAGCATGTTTCCCTGTACAATGAAATTCTTACTTTGCCGTCCACAGTAAAATGTCACACAAGTAAGTAAAAATAAAAATAAGACAAATATACAAGTGATAATAATGCAGTACAAAAAATACAAATATACAAAAAAAAAAAAAAAAAAATACAAGAGGGCAAAAGGAGTAAAGTAGTAAAGTGAGGTAGTGCAGTTGTGATGGTGTAAAGTGACATGTAAAGTAAAGTGGGTGTAAAGTAAAGTGAGGTAGTGCAGTAGGTAAACAATTGTTCATGTAATGTTGTGATTGTGATTGTAGACTCCTATCTGCTGTTTAGGAGTCTTATGGCAGAGGGAAAGAATGAGTTCTTCATTCTGAAGTCCTGCATTTCACACTTCTGTACCTCCGTCCTGAGGGTAGAAGTGTGAACAGACCATGTTGGGGGTGGGAGGGGTCTTTGAGGATGGAAGCAGCTCTTCTGTGGACTCTGCGGTGGTAGATGCTCTGCAGAGAGGGCAGTGGAGTCCTGGTGATCTTCTGCGCAGTCTTCACCACTCTCTGCAGGCGTTTGCGGTCCATGGCAGAAGTGCTGCCGTACCACACAGTGATGCAGCTGGTCAGGACACTCTCAATGGTGCAGCTGTAGAAGTTGCTGAGGATCTTGGGCGACATGCCAAACTTCCTCAGCCTCCTCAGAAAATACAGCCGCTGTTGAGCCTTCTTGACCAGCTGCGTGATGTGAGGTGTCCAAGTGAGGTCCTCATTGATGTGGACACCCAAGTATTTGAAGCTGCTCACCCTCTCCACTTCAAGTTCCCGGATGAACAGTGGCTGAGGCGTTCTCCTCTCTCTCCTCATGTCCACTATCATCTCCTTTGTCTTGTCCGTGTTGAGGGTGAGGTTGTTGTCTTCACACCATGACACCAGACTGGCCACCTCCCTTCTGTAAGCTGCCTCGTCACCGCCAGCGATGCGTCCTATCACTGCGGTGTCGTCAGCAAACTTCAGGATGATGTTGTCCTTGTGAGAGGCGACACAGTCGTAGGTGTACAGGGTGTAGAGGATGGGGCTGAGTACACAGCCCTGTGGAGTACCAATGTTTGTGATGGTGCTGGCTGAAGTCCTATTACCAATCCTGACAGACTGAGGCCTGCCAGTCAGGAAATCTAGGAGCCAGTCACAGAGGGTGGGGTGCAAACCAAGTGTGGACAGTTTGTGGGTGAGTTTGTGTGGGATGACCGTGTTGAAGGCGGAGCTGTAATCTATAAAAGTATCCGTATGTATGAGTCCTTGTTCTCCAGGTGTGACAGGGAGTAGTGGACAGCAGTAGCGATAGCATCCGAGGTGGACCTGTTGGGTCGGTAGGCATACTGCAGGGGGTCAATGGTGTCCGGTATGCTGCTCTGAATGTGGGCCAGCACCACTCTCTCGAAACACTTCATAATGATTGGAGTGAGTGCCACTGGCCTGTAGTCATTCAGGCAGGTGGGTGGGTTCTTCTTGGGCAGGGGACGATGGTCGTGGTCTTGAAGCATGGTGGTACAATGCGCTGGCTGAGGGAGAGGTTGAAGATGGAGGTGAAAACATCAACCAGCTCGTTGGCACATGCTCTGAGGGCCCGCCCAGGAATGTTGTCTGGTCCTGCTGCTTTGCGGGGTTGATCTTCCTCAGAGCTCTGTGTACCTGTGTTGTTGAGATGGTTGGTGGAGGGAGGGGGTTGGGTGATCCAGGTGTGTGTGAGCTCCTCTCTGCAGTGTTGCTGGGAGCCTCAAAGCGGGCGTAGAAATTGTTGAGGTCATCCGGCAGGCTGTCTGTTGATGCGATGTTGTTGGTGGTGGTCCTGTAGTCTGTGATGTGCTGCAGGCCTTGCCACATCCGCCCTGAATCCGCAGTAGAGTAGAAGCTGTCCAGCTTCTCTCTGTACTGCCTCTTGGCCGCTGTGATGGCTTTTCTCAGTCCATACTGCAGCTTTGTACTCGTTCTCATTGCCTGATCTAAATGCAAGAGAGCGAGCACGCAGCATGTGACCTGACTGTTTATCCAGGGCTTCTGGTTGGGAAACTTCCTGATTTGTATGGTGGGCACGATGTTATCAACACAAGTGCTGATGTACCCAGACACATACTCAGCATAATCCTGTACACTGATGGAAGAGTCCTCCACAGTGGCTGCAGCTTTAAACACATCCCAGTCTGTCAGTGCAAAACAATCCTGCAGGGTGATCTCGCTCTCCGGGGTCCAGAGTTTGATCTGTTTGGTGACAGGGTGTGCTTGTTTCAGTCTTTGTCTGTAAGCAGGGTACAGGAACAAAGAGATGTGGTCCGAGTGTCCGAAGTGGGGGCGGGGTGCAGCCCTGTATGCACCACGTATGTTGCTGTAGACGTGGTCAAGAGTGTTTTTATCACGGGTGGAAATGTGGAAATGTAGAAATACAAAACTTGGTACATCCATAGGACACCTTAGGGCAAACAGAAAAGTTTATTACAGCCGCCATACCGTAAACTCAACAGAAAATCTATGTTGGGTGGAATACATGACCACCTAAATCGTACACTTTGTGCTAAAGGGTTTTCATCTAAACAGCTCCAAATTTGCTTTAAAGCACGACATGCAATCCTCCGAATATATGTGTCCCCGCGGTCTCAAGGGAGGCGAGGGCCTTTATCGCCGCTATGCTTTAATTATTATTATTATTATTATTATTATTATTATTATTATTATTATTATTATTATTATTATTATTATTATTATTATTATTGGGTTCCCAACAATAATCACTTGTTTTCACCAAGCAGGTACTGTTTGGCACAACATTGTACATTACTCGAATATTTGTGTTTACATTTGTAGGCTACTCCCAACTTTGGCCGCCTTCCAATAGGAGACAGACACAAAAGCCAAGTAAAGATAAATAAATAGTAAAACCAGATCAGTCATAATAAAAAAAACTGGTTAGTCTAGTAAAGACAGAACACCACAAAAACAAAGTATTGTTTCAATAAAGCCTGGACTAAGGTTTGCTACTAAAAGAGAATTCAAGGCCATTTCCCTTTTTTTTCCCCTGTCCTCTGTGTACCATTCCATGTTGTTCTAACTAATGTATTTTCATCTTGAAATGCATTACAAGTGGAATTGTGGACTTCTTCAGCGGAGTAATCAATACCAATCCTGTGTGAGCATCAAGTCATAGTAATATTCCTCGCAATGTGGTATATGCAAATTGATTAAACACTACCTGGACATGTCAAGTCAGATAGTCAGACAACAAACTTTAACCCAAGTTTGGTTGGGTTCTTTTTCCAAGTTGAGCAGGCATTCTAGTAAATTTTTCTAAAAGGAATTTTTTTGTGGTTTTGTGAAACACAGAAAATAATATCCCTGTATGTATCTAAAATCAGATTTGTGCTACGTATGTATTCTTTGATAAAAAGTTACATAGTGTTGCTTTAAAGGTATAGCATCTATGTCACTGTTCACACTGTTCCACCAGATTCATATGTTTGAGGCTTTTAATTCTTGCTGTGTATTTCTTGCAATGGTCATTTAATTATGCAACATTAAATGCATTATGCAACTTCTGTGGTGGCCTCTAGCCTTATATTCCTTACAAAGAATTAGTCTGGTCCCTCTGACTCTAAGTTTGGTTTCTGGGGGCGGGACTAAAAGATGCAGATTCAACCAATCAGAGAAATGAACGCCCTGACATTAGCAATGCCACCACAAGACAAGTTTCACTTTAATGAGTCATTGCATAAAGCCTGCATTGCTTTAGATAAACAATTATAACTGGGCTCAGGTGGAAGACAGGCTCAATGGGTGGGATTCCAGACCCACTAGACTTTGCAAAGAACGCTGTGGGTTTACCTGGTCAGGTTGATGGGCTCCATCATGCCATACTGGTATAATGCTATATTTCACTGTTTACAAAGCTAACTTGCTACTGCCAGCTGGCCCTCTAACCCTTGAGGAAACACAAGCTAGATCACAGTTTGCCATCCCAAATCAAACACTGGTTAAACTGTATTATGTGCAAACAAAGTTTAATTCATTTAGCATTATGAAACAGACTGTGGTATGTGTTTTTATTTAGTATGACTAAACTTGCCTATAGGAACTGCAGTCATGTGTTACCTCAGGGCATAGTGACTAACTGTAAACACATGAAAAGAAATGTAGGAAAAGTTGCAGGGATGTCTTACTATCAGACAGAATTCCTCTCTGCAGAAAGGCTTTCATGAGTCATTTGGTAAGCGTTGCATCAGGAAGAAGTTTAGGAAAAGTACACATACTTCCAAAAACCTGAAAGTGTTTGATAACAGCCATGTGATGAATGTTCAGAGTACTGCCTGGTACAGTTGGTTTACACTTAGAGAATCTAACCTGCCTCTGAATCCTCGACAATAACACAATGTACCACTGTAAATAATCCCAAACCCAAATTCTTTTATCAACACTTTCTGCATTGTATTCCGGTCAAGGTTGTTGGGTTAATATTCTTTTCTACATTATATGAAGCATGGATATGGGTCAGAATGTATAAAGTAATCTTGTTTTCCCCAGTCTATTGATTGTCAAACCAACAAAGTAATCCTCTCTGAGCGATGGTGGCAGGTCGTGTAAACGTCCACAGTGCTCCGTGACTATGCAGATACCACTGGGACCAAGAGGCCACGGATTAGACGGCCCGAGGTTGGGGTACGTGTAAGAGGATTGCCGCCGTGTTCAGTAGTCTGTGTGCAAAACAGACAGATGAACAATCAAGCGGCTGTAAACCCGGAGTCATCAACAGTTTACAATAATCTGCCGTTGTCTCTTTTTCTTATTGTCACCTTTCCGTACCAAAATACTCCCATTTAATTACCGTATACCAACTTCCTGTTACATTCTCCAGCCTTTATTTCAGATGCTACCCTCTACTTATTGTCTGTCTCAAACACCCCCCTTTCATCCAGTTTAACCCCTGCACGCTCCCGGCCCTTCCTCCTCTTATGGAGCCAGCAGACAATATGAAAGAGGTTTACTATAATCATTACTCTAATCACCCTTTCTCCGCTGAGTACCCCCATTTCTCTTGGCAATAATGAGCAAAATTGTAGGTCACCGTGGAGGCCAAACCCCCTCAAGCAGATCAAGCTGTGTAATGGAGAACATTCAGCATACTGTGATAGTTGTTGCATAAGCATTAAGCTGTCTGGAATGAATAGATTACATTAGAAACATTATACAATATAATAACTGTGGCATGTATATATATATGTGGAAAATATAACAAAAGACTGAAGAGAGAATGAATGCAAAATATGGAATTTGATCCAAACACCATCTCTACAAACCTGCCTATTTCTGTGATGCCCTTTCATTTATTAATTCATTTATTTTGGATTACGACAGTTTAAAGTCTTTCAGAGTCTCACGCTAGCATCTGAATCGGCACATTTGAAGTGACAGCCAGCAGTCTCTTACAAAACAAACTACTCATCAGAAAGTCACAAAGAAACATGTCTCCAGTGTGACAGATTGATCTCTCTCCCTGTCAGCTGAAGTTCTGTTGTAACGCTGAAAAAAGTACATCTCCTCGCCAAAGATCTCTGGATCTCTGCTGCGCCTGCTTGTGCACCTCCCCCTGCCTCACATGTTCTGCATGAGCTCACATGTTTCTCTCACATGTTCTCCCATGTTCTTGTGCTTTTTTATATCCACTTGCACTGCCCTTTTATGATATGGCCGCTCCATAAAAAAAATGTACACATGGGATTTGGGCTTTTTTCCTTTTTCTAATCCTGACCTTATTCTCAATCCTGTAATAGCCCATCTTTAATGTCCTCCTTTTCACCACACGCTTTGCCCCATCCCCCTTTTTTCTCACCTCTTACCCAAACCTCTGTGGTGCAAGTCGGGTCAGAACGGCATAGTTTGGGACAAGCGACTATAAAGAGGTTTGCATTTCCACAGCGCTGTGTGCAAAAGAATGGTGCCTGCTACAGTAACAGTGATGTCATAAAAAAATTTGATGAATTATTCATTTTTAGAGAAGAGAAGTGAGCAAATTATTTTGTGCAGCGGTGCTCCTGCTGCCATAAACAGGAGAACAAGATTTTATGTGATTTTTAATTTCTACAATGTTGAGTCTATCTAGGACCCGAGCTGGTGTAAATAAATGGTATTTGCAAAAATTAAGTGCCCTTGTTAAAATAAAAGAACATCAAATTAAAAAATAGCCTGTTGGCTAACTCTGGCATATTTACAGTTTTCTTTCTGTCTATCAATATGCACTGTCCCTAAAATAAATAAATAAAAAATAATATTGTCTATTGTCTTTTAATAAACTCCAGTGTTTACCTTCCCCATTTAAATAAGTGGACCACATAAATAAAAGGATTAACTATATAGTAAGGTACGGTCTGTCTTTTTGGGGATGCTTTGTTATGACTCATTTAGATGGATGTTGTATGTTTCATCAATGTTGTATCAATCTTGGACCACAAAGAATGCATGTAAACAAGTTTCACTGTACAATGTTGATGTCAAATCATATACAAGTTTCAATTTCCTTAAAGCCAGACTAAAACCAGCTACTGTCAAAATAAGAAAAAAGATACTTCAAGATGAAAAAATTAAAAAATACAACCACAGTCATAAAGTTATTGCCATTGCTTTGAGACAGACAAACACTCACAGTGCTGTATTTAAAATGTCACTCATTTCAACCAAAAATTAACATCCCAAAAAAAAGTACCTAGTAGGACTTTTAATATTTGTATTGTTGTTGTATATCAATTGCTGGGTCAATAGTCTGCCACTGTCTACAATCCAGAGTTTTGGGACACTGATTACCACGCAATTAATAGATTCCTTGTAATAAAGGTTTCTGGAAATGTTGGTGAAAAAAAAAAAAAAAAAAACTGTGATTGCAGAAACACAAAGCTAAAGAGAACTTGTCTCTTCCTTGTTGTCCAGTCAGGTATCTGCACCGCTGCTGCATGTACTGTAAACTTGATCAGGGCCCAGGGGCTCTCCACATACTCCTCAAAAAGAAGGTGGCTACAGCTAGAGTGAGATAGACACATTCTCGTTTATGCTCCAATCCCTGAATGCTTGTTGTTGTTGTGATTGACAACCAGAAAAAAGGTTGACCAGAAAAAGGTTGACCTATTATCCTGTGATTTTATAAGGACAGTAGTCAAGTTAAACGGCCTAATAAAAACAACTTTACTATGTATTCACAAAATTCCAGCCTTTATACATATAAATCATTCTTTTTCGTGGTGGGGGGGTGGAGTGGGGATGGGGGTTGTATGGAAAAAAGGGTTATGACTTTGAACTGTATCTCTAATAGCATTTTTTTTCTCTATTCCAAGCAACGCAAATCCTCATCTCACTGTTCCTTTCGACTCGGTGCCTTCATTTTCCGCCACTTTAGCGCATCAGCTGAAATATGAGCTGAGACGTCTGCTAACTTCCTGGACGTTTTATAAAGAGATCCCCTCTAAGGCTTCTGTTTCTCACACAAGGACTCCATACATGACCGATCAGCAGAATCTGCCTTCTTTGCTTCTTTTGATCCCACAACCGCTGGCAGGCCCATGTGTGGAAGCCATAATGGGCTATGTGCTTGCATTTCTGAATAAAAGCCACAGCAGACATTTTACTTTTTTGGTCGTATTGTCAAGAGAGATGTCTTGATGTAGATGTATTTGAGTTTTCAAGTGGTAGACTGAAAAAGGTTTGAGGACAGAAAGTTTCAGAGCAAACCACACATAGTATTAACATTAGTAAACCAAAACTTTGTTTGATTTACATCAACATATTTAACCATGGCTTAAGCCCATTTTCCTTTCCATGTCTATTAGGAGTTACTTACAACATGGGTCCAACAAAAAAATTCTGTGAGGTAAAGAAAATAAAACTGAAGATTTGAGCACCTATTACATGGGCCATACTTTTTCTAAACTCTGTGTTTAATTTGTGGGGGAACACGGGGAAATATATTCCCCCACCTCCTAAATCGGGATCAGGACCTATTTGACTGGGTTAATGTGGCCTGTTTTTAAACATTTTTAACTCTGATTTATAACCCTGTAGAAACTGCCCACTAGTTTGTTAAAATGTCATCATTTAGATATAAAAAGCTATAATGCAGTCTTCATAATAACATATGTTCCTTTACCTTTTTTTCCTTCTCAATGGTGGGGGAATACTTTCCCAAAATATTCTCTCTGTCTTCCCCCACCTCTAACTTTACAAATTAGGCACTCGTTAGAACACACCCTCCGGTCCCCCTTCTTAAAAAGAGGGGCTACCACCCCGGTCTGCCAGTCCAGAGGTACCGTCACCAAACGCCACGCAATGTAGCAGAGGCGTGTCAGCCAAGACAGCCCCACAACATCCAAAGACCCCCCCGGTGCCTTGCCACTGAGAAGCTTCTTGACTACCTCGGTGACTTCAGCTTGGGCCCTCGGCCTCTGCTTCCTCAGTGGAAGACATGTCTCATGTTTCTTCGAGGCTGACCGATAGTCCTTCTCTATTGCCTCACCGAACTCCTCCCAGACCTGAGTATTTGCCTCCACACCCGGGCTCCACTCGTTTGGGCTGACAGTAAAGCTCAGGAAGGAGCCTGAGCTTGTGCGGGATGCTGGGGGGCGAGGTGACGTTTCCGTGACCAAAGTTTGGGTCGTCAGGGCCCTTGCCTTCAACTGCCCGATCCACTAAGCACCAGCCCCAGGGCCCCACACCATAGGCATAAAAAGAGTAAAGGGTGGGTTTTATAAACAGTTTTTGACCTTGATTCTCCAGTCTGTGATGTTGGGGCCACTCACAATGGCCAGCTAAAATAACATCATCTAAAATGCCCCAGAATACAGGGAATTACATACTGTTTTGACTATAATTTTCCTGGGGAGCAGTGTTGGAAGTAACAGCGTTAGAGTATAATTTTATACTAATTTTTCAGTAACGGAGTAATCTAATAAATTACTTTTCCCATCGTTGTAACGCTGTTATCGTTACTGAGAATGTAAAGTGTTGCGTTACTACAATTTGGTTGAATAAAGTCTGAGGTGTCATGCTTTGGCTACACATCAGCTGCTGCTGGAGAGAGCAGGATGATGACACCGCTGCAAAAGCGATGATTGGCTGACCTGGTCTCACTGCGCGCTCTGACTTCCACTAAACACAAGACAGCATCAGCGACAATGGAGCCGGGGAAATTCAAAGGTGGCGTTCTCGAACTGGAAGTACCGGCACTACTTCTCGTCAATTGAAATTAAAGGCAAGAATGTTTCTGTAACATGCTATGTCAAGGAAAAAAACACTATCCACGTCTGCCTTAAGCAACTCAAATCTTATGAAGCACCTCACATCAACACATGCTAACACGACACTTGTTGCTGCTGCTAACCCCAAATGAAGCGAGCGTGAGTTCCAGTGAATGAGACAGAGCCACTGTTAAAACAAGCAACGCTCGATTTTACGTGTCAGCAACAACCACTGGTTCAGTTGTTAGATGAGGAGTATTTTAGAATAGATTAATGTATTATTCATTTTCTTTGAGAATGAACAACATGTTAATCTACAGAGAGAGTTGGATTGTGTTCTGTTTATTGTGCAATAATTTACAGGTACAGAAATTTGCACTACTTAATGTCCAGATCTCCCTTTGTTTCTTTTTACACAAGTTTACATTTGTTATTTTCAATATTTATTTTTATATGTTTTTATTTATATCATATGGCAGTTCAACCAAATACCAAATGTTCTAAAATACTATATATAGTGTTTTTATTCTTCAGTTAATTTAAACATGTTTGATATTTAAGCTGTTATAGAACGTAAATACCCTTATAGAACATAATAAATAACTTCAGTTACTTTGCTGAGTAACTCAGTTACTTTTACAATGTGGTAACTAAGTTACTAACTCAATTACTTTTTGGGAGAAGTAATGATTGAAGTAATGACCAACACTGCTGGGGAGTACCCCCAGACCCAAAACTGTTAATCTTCTTTTGGTGACTTTAGCACTCGGCGAATGAGCTGCTCAGCCTCTACATTGTAGTGATCTATTGTTTTTTTTTTGTTTTTTTACTGTATTTGTAAGATTTTTATCATTCTATATAGTGCTTTATTATGGTCTATAAATTTTACATAAATGTAAATAATGATTTTGAATTTATGTCAAAGATGTAGCTACAATATCTATAAAAACATGCAGATATCTAACCCTTTGCTATTTTATGCATGAAACTGATTAAAATAAATACCTTCAGTGAAAGATTCAATAAGGGCTGGTCTAAGACATAAAATTCCTGGGATAAAAATAAGTCCCACTCCGGCCCTGCATTTGAGTGCTCTCATGTTGGTGCTGTCTGAGTGCCTGCACTTTGGACTTTACCTGGTTCTGGTTTTGGGGATAAATATGGTCTTGGCTCCTTACACATTGTGTGCAATCAGATTTACTGATTTATGATTCATCCTTACACGGCAACTACTTACTAGGCCTACCTACCTTTCTATGCTTGTTTTCTGAATAGCATCATCATTAAGCCAAGAATGCATGCACAAATACTTTTGCATACTTTTAATCTTTTTCCTTTGATCGTAGAGTCTACATCAGTCCAGCAGGTCTAACTAAACAGTTGCTCCTCTCCTACGTAACAATTGCAGTCAAAAGTACAATGTTATTGATATGTTAGTTTTTTTATACCCTAGGTATGGGGGGTGGGGCGGCGCCAAAATTGTTGTTGCATACCCCCAAAAGTGAGTAGTTGCACCCCTGGTGCTACTGATTTATTGTTTATTGTTAATTTGCTTTTCATTCACCTGGATTTGGGTTTTATTTGCTGGTAGGCTACATGCTTTGCAAACATGCTATGTTGTCAAGAATAGCTCTTCTGTACTGGTTGTGACTGTGACAGTTGACTCTAGCAGTGTTTCTGATGGATCTGTGCTGGGTGTCTCCGGTAGCTCGGCTCTCCTCTGCCCAGTGTCAGAGCACTTGAGTCCGGCTCAGCTCACGGAGCAAGTGCATTGACACTGGACATGTACAGTATGTATAAAACTATTTACAGTATATACTGTGAATAGTTTTATCTAAATGTATACCAATGTTGGAAACACAATGTTAAAACATGATTATGACTGTTTTCTTGTGAGAGAGGGAGGATTAGAGGAATATCTATCACTGCAGTGTTTACCTTCTTCAGTTTGGAAAGCAGACACCACACTTTTTGTAACCCTTTTGGCAATGGAGATTTACCTGTACTGTACAGGTAAATCTCTCATGATGCTCCAGTGAAAACGAGGTACAAGGGCAGTCATACTTGCTCTATTACTATAAACAATTACATGAAGTTCTTCTTATCTTAAAAAACACATATATTTTGTAAACTACAGTGTACTATGTCCACATGAAATTATAACTAACTAACTAAAACTAAAACACCCAATGAGTAGGAAACCAAGCCACTGCTTATATTTTCACAGGATAACTCAGATTACAACACCTCTGAGATAACAGCTCTGTATTGCTCTGGTATTTGGTTATTTTGCCAGAATCAAAGCAACCAAATACCAACCGGGACATTGGAGACAGAACTGTGTTTCACAGATGCAGTCGTGGCAGAAATTGTGATTTTCTTTTTTCAGAGAATATGAATGATAACACAAACAACTTTTTTTCACTCATAGTTAGTCGTTGGGTGAAGCCATTGATTGTCAAACAGCTGTGTTTACTCTTTTTAAATCATAATGAAAACAGAAACTACCTAAATGACCCTGATTAAAAGTTTACAAAGCCCAGTTCTTAATACTGTTTATTGCCACCTTTAACATCAATGACAGCTTGAAGTCTTTTGTGGTAGTTGTGGATGAGGCTCTTTATTTTCTCAGATGGTAAAGCTGCTCATTCTTTTTGGCAAAGAGCCTCCAGTTCCTGTAAAATTCTTGAGGTTTCTTGCATGAACTGCACGTTTGAGCTCTCTCAGTGGCTCAATAATATTGAGGTCAGGAGACTGAGAGGACAGTCCAGAATCTTCACTTTCTGCTGCTGTAGCCATTGACAGGTCGACTTGGCCTTGTGCTTTTGCTTTGTGGCATTTGCGTAATTGCCTTCTTCTGTCGACTCAACCATGCAGCCCATTTTTCTTCAAGTGCCTCCTTATTGTGCATCTTGAAACAGCCACACCACCTTTTTTTTAGAGAGTCCTGTATTTATTTATATGAAGTTATTTGTGGGTTTTCTTTGCATCCCTAACAATTTTCCTGGCAGCTGTGGCTGAAATTTTTGTTGGTCTACCTGACCTTTTCATATCCCTTTCCTGTTTTATAGAGTTTAATTACCTTTTCCCGTAGATCATTTGGCAATTCTTTTGCTTTTCCCATGACTCAGAATACAAAAACATCAGTGCAGCACTGGATGAGAGATGCAAGGGTCTGTCAGGAGCCCAGATACTCACTGACCTTTTACACACACACACACACTGATTACAAACGACAGATCACAGGTAGTAGCCATTCAAACCTGTTTGTGTCAACTTGTCAAAAATCACCAGAGTATGTCTGGTATAACTACAAAGTATAACTTTTAGTCAGGGTCATTTAAGTAGTTTCTCTCGTCATTATGATTTAAAAAGAGTAAACACATCTGTTTGACAATAAATGGCTTCACTCAACCACTAACTACGAGTGAAAAAAAACTTTGTGTTATTATTCATATTCTCTGAAAAATGGCCAAAAGTCACAACTTCTGCCTGTAAACTTACTGCATGAGCACAACGCTATTTGTATTTTGTTATTTTATGGCAGAAGCACTAGCCACATTCATTTTGCCCACATCTCTTATGGGCCGTCCAAAATATAAAGGGGCATCTCAAACCTTTTGGGACTGCATGCAAACATCTTTGTGACAAATACACAGCACCGATCTCTAGTAGAGCCTAGGCTTGAGTCAGGTTCAGGGCCAGTGGTAAGCTCAACACAAGTGGCGGTCATAATCTTATGACTGTATTGATACACAACATATACTTACATCAGATCCTTCCCATGCCAAGACGTAAAACATTTTTACTGTGTACTGGATTTATTAAAGCACCAGATTCTAGGCCTATCATTCACACAAAAATAACAGTGATTTTACTATGACATTTAAACAGACCAACATGTGAATAGATGGTATCTGTAGTGTCCCAGTGCAATGCGGGCTGCATGCACAGTCAGGTCCAAGAATGTCAACACTGTGTGCCAAGCCCCAGTCTGTGAGCTTCATCTGCAAACTCCTGCCTCATAACCTGATTTCAGAAAACCATTTCCTCTCTATAAATTATCCACATCCTTTCTGCACGTGCACACTCGCTTTCACATGCGCACAAACAGCCACAACTGATCATTTGTCAACACGCCCAAAAGCAACCCGAACTGCTTACAGAGTCCTGGTGTACATATTTCATGAGCAGGAGATGTGACGGACTTAATGAAGGAAAGTTGAATGATGGGCCTCAGGGTAGCATTTTCAGGCTTCCTTTTTGAATGTTAGTCTTTATTACACTTGGATGGACAGAAAGACAATTATGATAACTCAGGGGTCCTCACCTTGTCAAATGTAAAGGCTTTCTGCCCAGCACTCCACCAGGGCTCTTATCCACATGCAAGAAGACCTCTGCTCAGCACTAATATAGACACACGTAGTGAAAGCTGACAGGCAGTGTCAATCAGGCTGAAATGAATGGCAGCAGTCATTGGTCATAAATATGTAGAAAGTAGGGATGCATAAAAATGTATGGACAGTGCAATATTAGATTAGATACAATACAGTCACTGTACAAGAATATACAATAAAATTCAGGTGCGATGTCATTTAGAGATTCAATCATTTAACCAAGCACTCAGACAGATTAAGATTTTTACATTGCACATGATCCAAATATGAACATCATGCAGACTGCTTTAACTATTAAAGCTTTCCGGGCATTCTTTGTTTGTCTGTTAATATATCAGGCCAATAAGATGGACCCACACCAGACTTTTTATCATAAAATTTTTTTGTATTTCTATTATCACTATTCAACTACGACAAGATTAAGTGCATTCCTAAATATGTAGAGTTCTAGTAGAAAATCTGTTGACAATAAGTGTAAAAAATGATGAATGAAATTTCATTCATTCATTTTCTTCCGCTTAGTCCCGTTAGGGCTTTGGGCCTTGGCGGTGTACACCCTGGACAGTTAGTTGCAGGGCTGACATTAGGACATAGTCGGTGACAGACAACAATTCACTCTAACCTTCATTGATTAGGGATACTTTATATTTGCCACTTGACCTATGCATGTCTTTGGGGAGTGGGAGGAAGCTGGAGTACCCGGAGAGGACCCATGGTAACACAGGACACGCACACTCCTCACAGAAAGGCCGGAACTGGCTGAGGATGTTTGAGTTGACCGGGGTTTGAACTCACAACCTTCTTGCTGTGAGCCAGGAAGGATAACCACTCTGCCATGTGCACCTCAACATTATCAATTATTTTATGCTGCAGTCTGTTGGGGGGCAGTCTCAGACGAAAAGTAAAGAAGGAGCTCAAAAGAAATTGAAAAGGCATCGAAAACAGATCGTGGGTGACTTGAAAACCAGAAGGTGTTTATTTCATAGGAGGTGATGATTTTACCATCACAAACTACCTTAGTTTGACATTACTCTCAAAATAAAATACAGAAATATGACTCTTAAATCAAGAAACCCTTTAAGACAATGTTAAAGCACATCATGAACAGTGGTTCCCCAGACCCAAAACGGAATAAAACCCAAAGCGTTTGCCAAGGCTTAAACCACTACGCCTTAATAATGCACTGTTTTTAGCCCCCCTACGTGCACAAACTTTCTTTTCCGTCTCACAAAATTCCTTGGCGCGTTGTGGCGACCTAGTTTACAGCCCTCGCCTTCGAGCCACAGAGAGTTGGTTCCTTTTGAAGATGCATTGAGCGGCGCAGCATGACAAGCCCATTACAGAGCAGGAGGAGGAGAAAACGCTCATTTACCGACTGGCAGTCCTCACAGTGGAGCGCAATGTGCACTATTCACTTATAACAATATATGTTTTCTGACTCAATTGTGACATGTCTTCTGTTGCAGACAATATTGATTCTAGGAGCACGATCTATGTGGGCTTTACTGATACAGAAATGATCTACTGTTGATAAATCTGACATAACATTAGACTGACATAACCTTTTGGATCACAAACAAAGATTTGTTTTGCCTGGGATGTTGTGGCAAACCTAAATATAAAAAATGTTATGTTGCCCTTACTTTGGAGTCGGATTGGTTCATCCTCCACAAAATCTGCCAGACCTGAGATAACAGGCAAAACATGTGTAAACACAGTGTTTCTGGTATACTTAACTGATTTGCATCTGGTTGCAACTGATTTAATGTTTTGTTTTGTTTTGTTTTTAATGGTATTTTAACAAGATGCAACTGATTGTGTGTCTACATAATTGTGAACATTAAAAATAAGTGGTGTCATTTCATTTTTTGCTAAATAGATTGAGTTTGCATTACTTAATATTTCGCTGGTAGTTAAGATTAACTGTAACACAAACAAAATTAGTTACACTCACCTGTTAGTTTTACTTAAAAACTTGTTGAACTGACTCACATAAGCCAAGTATGAAAAACAAACAATATTATTATATGATATTATAATATTATATTAAAATATGTTATTTTATCAATATTTTACAATAAATGTAAAAACATTTACAAGTTGTTGCATTAAATTCTTATCAGCTTCCACACCATCCACTCATGAGTGAGTGCAGTCGGAGTTGCTCCAAAGTTTTAATACAACAAATACAGACAAGCTCTGAGACTACGACAGCAGTGTTTAGCGCAAACAGCGGTTAAAGCTAAGGTGTGTCACAAGCAGTTATGGTAAATCATTGAAAGCTAACTCTGCTAAAAAGCCCCAGCACACTAGGATATAGTCTTATCTTATTTAGATCTTATTTAGTTCCTATTGCAGGTAAAAGCCAGGTTTACTCAGGATAAGCTTTACCCACTTCTTGTTTAGATTGGCTGTACTTTTGTTCTTTTGGACCAGGGTCAGGCTTAAGCTACCAAGCAACTAGCTACAATCTAGGAAGTAATCAGTGAAATACAGACAGACAGCCAATAGTGTGCAGACAGACTTGCATCTATGTTACTATACGGGCCCAAAATCCTGCATATTGTAACTTTAAGATTGGTGGGTAATTATGTTGGAAGGTCTCCCACTTACTTTAGGTTCATCTCAGTCCTCGGTCAATCACCAACCAAAGCTAATTGCTGCATAGCTGTCAAATTCGCTCAGCTGTCATGATTTTAGCATTGTGTCCTGACAGTGCCTCAGTCTCAATCATTTCTTCAGATTTGGCACGTCTTCTCAATTCAGACTCTCATTAAAATGCCTCAACTTTGTCACCACCACCAGTGTGCCATCAAACTCAATAGTCTTTTATTCCTCTCCAGGTCACTCGATGTCCCACGTCTTGCTGGGGTCTAAGTAAAAACCTAAATATCTAGAAAAAACAAAATATGTCTGCATTCTGTACAGCCCTTGTTCCGAGAGTCTCACTTTTAACCAGTCCCAATAACAAAGCAGAGACTGTAGTAACTGGGGGATATCTGCAAAAATCCTAAAATGTCCCAGTTTTTCTCTCTTCCTGTGTTGTTTTATTTTTTTTTACCGTCAGTGGCAATGCCAATCATGAAGCCATTAAGGAATTTCCGTTAAGGTGGTGTCCTTTGATTTGCGTTTATGAAATTAAAGTGTCCCAGTTCGGAGGTTTGAAAATCTGGTCACCCTAAGTAATGTCAAAGGCACTTAAGCACAAAGCTATTGCTAAGCTAGCATTTCTGATTGATCTGTCTTCATTCCTTGAAGAAAGTTATTTTCTAGAGACCGGAAAACTTCTAAAGCAAAGTTGCGTATCTAATCCATACCTACACTTTTGGTCATTATTTGAGTCAATGTTTGAAAGTCTAAATTATAAATAACCCATTTAAAGCCTGTAAAGCTGAAAAGGCAAATGGTCGTGGTCATACATTTTCACGGAGGTGGTATGCTCAGATTCCATTCAGTACAACCTCTTCTAGAGATGACCAGCTAAGATGGCATCTGCTGTAAAGGCACAACTCAGTTTATGGGGATGCATTGAGAACAAAGCCGTTACCACTGACCTGATTAAGTGATGGTGACGTGGCAAAATAACACAGAAGTGCACATTCACTCGAGCACACGCTGGAGTGCATACACAGAGGCACTCAGGCAGAGACAGGACGGCTCATGCAACCATGCTGCACTGATGAATCTGCACACACATGCACTGTATGTATGGCACATGCACAAATCCTCTGTAAAACAACAGTGAAATATTAATCCAGGCTCTTGTGCAGTCAGAGGAGTGCAGACAGGGACCAGGAGAACAGAAACACCAGACAGTAACCTACATACAGCAAGAAGATGATGTTATTTCACTGTGAATAGTTGACATTTTCTCTATGGACTATTATCGTCTCATAACAGGCTTGTGGCTGTGTTGCAAAGATGAAAGATGTGTTAAAATAGAATAAAAATCTTTGTGAATAACCGCTCCGACAGCCCTCCGGAGCCGTTTATCATCCCCGTGAAATAAAGTCATTTTACCAAGCTGATTTCTTGTATTCTCTACCACAGTATATCTCATCACACAGAGATTAATGTGACACAACATTTACACAGTCTTCATGTGATCGGAGGCTGGAGCTTGATAAGTGTTTGATTTGGCAAAGCAGCGTTGTTTCTGTCTATAGAATGTCATTTTTTTGTCATTTCAAAACGTGTGTGAAAATGTATATACTGAACATGTGTATTGGTGTAAGACAATGCTGCACTTTGATAAAGACATTTGTGGACTCATTAGAAGTATGGCTTTGTGGAGAAGTCAACAAGCAAGGTCTACATGGAGGCCAGCTGACAAGGCTGTAAAGTCTTCTGGTTGTGGACCTGAGGACAGATGCTGATGATCCTTGCAGGCTTTACACAAATCAGGTTTTTATAGTTTAGTTCCTGGGTCAAGGGTCACTGCTTCCCACAGTTTTGACCCTTGGGTTAAAGTGAAAACCCCAAAGTTTGGATCAAGAAACATGCAGACACCAGCCGCTAAAAAATTTATAAATGCATTGTGTCTTTTTCCTTTCATGGAGTTGCCACAGCAGAGTAGCTTGACAATGTCTTTACATCGGATGCCCTTATTGATGCAACTGTCTCCATTTTCCCTGGGATAGGGACAAGGACAAGTAGACTGTGGCTGGTTTCGAAATGCAACTAAGCCGTGTGCACAACCTCTCCAGGCAGAGGAGCTAAGCTGATACCAGCCACAATTTGAATAGACTCACAGTTGTGCTCAGAAGTTATACCCATTATATAAGTAACACCCACGGCAGAATTTGTGATTATTTTTTGGGCCATTTTTTAGAAAATATTAATGATAACACAAAACCTTTTCTTTCACTCATAGTCATTAATAAGTTAATTGTGTTTACTCTTTTTAAATCATAATGACAACAAAAACTACCCAAATGACCCTGATCAAAAGTAAGAATCAAACCTTTGATCATTTGGGCAGTTTCTGTTTATGATTTAAAAAGTATAAACACAATTGTTTGACAATAAATGGCAACCACTAACTATAAGTGAAAGAAAGTTTTTGTGTTATCATTCATATTCTCTGAAAAATAGCCAAAAAATCACCAATTGTGCCAGGGTATGTAAACTTATGACTGAATGACAGGTTCAAGTTTGGTATGGTTTGGCTATTAGTGTGGATGGTTCTGTGATACAGCTGCACCATGGATGTATTATTAGACAAGGATCCTGAATAAATTGTGGTTGCTACTGATTCTCTATGGAGGTTGTCAGCTGGCAGATACACCAAAAAAATTGGCCTCTGGGTTAATTTCCATATTATGCAACCCATAGAGCAGGCCCACCATGACAATTGTAGTCTTGTGTCTTAGTCACAGTCCACTGCATGATCAGTTCAGACTAACTGACTTTGAAGGCGGTTGAAGAGAAAATGCAGTACTGCTAGTGTCCTCAGGTGGAATTGGCAGCAAGGGAGAGGGTGCAGGAACATATCCAGGTCTTATATACATCAGTGCAGGTCTCACTCCTCAGGATTCACATTATTTATTCTTCTTATGAGTAAAGCAATAATTTAATTGTTACAGTAATCATGTTTTACAGTGAAACTAGCGCAATAGCCAGTGAGATTTAACACTTTGATGACTGCAGCCACCATTCAATTTTATCTTGCCAAACGCTTAACAGGGTCTGTACAATGCCCTGCCTGACCACCTCAGGGTCCCACAGACAGTGAATGCTTTTAAAAAAGGACTAAAAACCTTCCTTTTTAAAAAAAAAAGCATATTTTATCTTAATCTCTGTCCATATCATTATTTTTATGGTTTTTATACTCTGTTTCTTGCATTTTAATTTTTTTTTATTTATTTTATGCTGATTCATTTTTATGTTGCACTTTGAGGTTTTGTTTAAAACAAAAAGTGCATCACAAATAAAATGTATTATTATTATTATTATTATTAACTATTGCCTAGTACAAAGCAAGTTAGAACATGACACATGAGCTGATATAAATAGAACAGGACAAAGCTGTAAGACATGTTGTTGTTGTTGCTTGTCAGAATTTTTCCACTGCAGAAGTATTTATCACTGGCTCTAAACAGCCTTAGTGTGTTTGCCCCAGGCACTTTCTGTCTGTCTTTGTTGCACACATGACCTTATTTTTTGATGGGGAAAGAAATGTGGGCTTAATGCATTACAAATCCTGGTCAATTTGTAAAGTCTCTATTCTCTCGCTCATTTTACCATCGCAGCGGGAAAGCAGTGCCTGTATCAACTTGAATGTAACTGGAGTTGTAAAGACTTGGGACTCTGCTTCCTCCGGGAAACACTCCTCTGGGACGGCCTCTCGCGCAGGGCAGATGAAGCCATCAAGTGGGCTCACTCTGCAGCTTCTTTGTTCACAAGAGGCAATAGTTTAGTGTGAAATTTCATGCACAGCGCCATGCAACAAAACCAATGTAATGTAGCTGTTTTCCCCCGGTTTGTCTAATCTGCTGCATCACATTTGGCATAAACACTTTGCACTTGGCCTCTTGTTGTCTCTATCTGATACTTTCTCACACTTCTGTTTAGCCGAACGACAGCTGCTTAGGGCCATTTTACTGTATCACTGAGTAGCAGCTGTCGTCCAACGGTCCAAGTCCATGCAACTGCCACACAACTCCATAAATACACACAAATGTAAATTCCCCTTGCACACGAGGCCCCCGTGACCAATCGGTACAATGACGCCAGTGGCACAATACAGAGACAGAAGCTTCTTTACCGGTTTTATCTTCGTCATTCTTGTGTAAAGTAAAGATTTAGGGAATGTGGGAAGGGCATTTGAAACTGAGGCATGTGCAAATGAATAAATAAACATTGACAAGTGTGCTTTCCTCAGCTGGAAGCTCTATCCCCTGCTGCTGGACCAGATATAGGTTTGTGTTTGTGTTGTGTTTAGTTTTTCAATCTAATAGTGCTTCAACATAACTAGAGGAGTAGGAGTATTGAACAATACTGGATAATATTAAAATAATATAAACCGCAGCAGTGAACAGAGCTGGTCCACGCAGTGTGTTGTTGTATATTTACTGCAGAAGATTATTACTAAAATGAGATCAAAGATATGCATATGTAGGTTAATCAGATTTTATCATTCCGATCAGGCATGACATTAAGACCACTGACAGATGAAGTGAACAACACCAATTATCTCTTCATCATGTCACCTTTAGTGAGTGGGATATATTAGGCAGCAGGTGAACATTTTGACCTCAAAGTTGATGTGTTGGGCAAAAATGGGCAAGCATAAGGATTTGAGTGAGTTTGACAAAGGCCAAATTGTAATGACTGGACCACTGGGTCAAAACTTAAGCGCTTGTGGAGTGTTCCCGGGCTACAACAGTAAACGTGGGCTGGCCCATGTTGTCCGTTCCTACAGACAAGCTACTGTTGCTTAAATTGCTGAAGAAATTAATGCTGGTTCTGATAGAAAGCTGTCACAATACACAGTGCCTCACAGTTTGTTGTGTTTGGGTCTGCAGTCAGGGTGCCCATCCTGACCCTTGTGCATTGCCGGAAGCCCCAACAATAGGCGAGCATCAAAACTGAACCACGGAGCAATGTCTAAAGGTGGTCTGGTCTGAGTTCGAGCTGTTAATCTTAATCCAATTGAGCATCCAGAAATGTGTTGGACAAACAAGTCAAACAATCAATCCATGGAGGCCCCACCTGTAACTTACCACAGGACACCTTCAGGCAGGGCCGCGGGAAGTAATTTTGAACAGGGGGTGCTGTGAATTTTTTTTTGACAAAAAACCTATGAGCCTATAGGCCTATTTAAAATACATTTTAAAAATAAATACATTGAGATTTACTACTTTATTGTCATATACACTTCAGTGCACAGCCAGCCAGGGTCTGAAACACAGACATCAGTTCTCAGATATGCGCAATGCGCTATTAATCTGAAGCAGAATAAGACATAGCCTATACATACGTGCAACTTATTTAGATCAACAAATAATATTACAACAAAATATAATATTAATCAAGCTTCACAATAACGCTAAAACAACGCTGACAATTTTGGTCAGCTGGCTTGAGTCACTGCACGTTTGTCACACGCAACATTTCTTTTTATAAAAGCTTTTCAATGAACGTTTTTTTTTTTTTTTAGGCTTATGTTGTTCTGTTTTCTTTTTATATTGAATTACTTTGATTTTTTTTTTAGATGCTCTGTAGCACTTTGAGATTGTCCAAATGTAAAGTGCATTACAAATAACATTTATTATTATTATTATTACGCAACTCTATTAACTCTAGAATCTTTTTACGCACACCACAAGGAAATAATCTCTGACTATTTAAGCAATTTGTTTATTGAACAGTTCTCCACATCCATTACGCAAAGAACACACAAACGAAATAATACTCTCCATCTCCATCCCCACCACCTTACAAAAATACTATAGTGTACTACTTACAATTGCTTGGCTAAAGCTGATCCCACACTTGTTGCCAAAAAAATAAATGTTACAAGCGCGGCAGCACCATGCTCTTACCTGAGCTACATGCAGGCGGGTGCCCTGGTTACAGGTGTCCAAATGTCGAGAGTGCGCTCTGGGGTCGTGGAGATAAAGTCTCTCATGAGGGGACGAATGTCCAGGGAGTTCAGAATGTCTGTGTTGGTATGCATCAGCGAAAGGTGTGCGAGTCTTTTCTGGGTCATGGTGCTGCACGTGCCCATGTCTTCAAAACGCATATGCGTTCGGATGAGGCCACGGAGATGGGTAGGCACAGACATAACTCGATCAGTTTTTCTATCTCTGAAAACATGGCTCTTGTTTGTGGTTGGAGCTTTATCAAACATGATGCTAAATCTTGGACTGTGACACACATAAACCCTCTGTCTTTTGTGACATCGGCAAGCTGCTTGGCGATGCTTGGCCTAAGCATTTTGAGCTGGAGTTCAAGGCGGTGACCTGCCTGCCTGACGTTGACCACGTAACTTCCGAACCTGATGATTAGGCCTCAAAATATGAAATAAAATCCAAAAGAATACGTAATAGCCTACGTGTGTCAAAATCATTTTCTAAAATATTCATAAGGAATTTATAAATTGTGCAAAATATTTTAATAGGTCTACATTTTTTTTAATCTCCCTCTCGTCTCTAGGGGGTGCTGCAGCACCCCCAGCACCCCCACTTCCCGCGGCCATGCCTTCAGGGGAAGGACTGACCAACCCAATATACACAGACTAATAACATTCATAATGTAATGCAGCAGTGAAAGTTTTATTAATAATAAACATTTGTCAATGCTGTTTCAGGTTTCTGAAGATCTTGTCAAGAGGACGCCGGTCGCTTTGTGGTACATTGTTTTCCCACAGGCAGAGGAAGTCCCTGTGCAGCGCGATGTCCTTCAATAGGTTGACCCCAAAGTACCTGGTGAGAAATGTAATGGATTTAATATTTGTAATAAATAAATAACATTAAGACAACTAGCTTTGGTAATAGATTTGGAGACAAAAAAACACTAAAAACAACACAACTCATTGCACATGAGGAACCAACCTGACAGCAGGAGCAGCATCAACTGCCATTTTGGAAACTGCAACGAGGAAGCGCTCAGTGAAGCCTTTCTCGGATGAAAAAATAGTATCTGCTCCGACATTATCAAGCACCTGCTTCAAATGCTCAGCAGTGCTTGTGCGAACAGCAATAGAGCAGTGGCTGGAAGAGAAGAAGAGAGTTTTATATCAAACAAATCTGGTATTTGTCTTTAACTACACTGGTCCAATCATTTTCTGCTCATACCTATGGCCTGTGTTCAGTAGAGCTGTAATAACCCGCTTGTAGTTGCAGTTCTCCACCAGGGCATCCAAAGCTATGTTGAGTTGCTCTTGTATGAAGGCATTGTTGTTCTGGACCAAGCACAGGAGCAAAGAACGACAGGTTCGCTCAACTTCTGAGTCCATTATGCTTTTCAGATGAACGTACATGTCAGCCATTGCATTAATGGCAGCACAGGCCACAGTGGATCTTAAGTTCTTCATCTGTGAATCAAGGATAAACGTTAGCAGTCAATAATATCACGTGCAAACTGTTTTTGTAAGCATGACACAAATAAAGATTTTTAAAAAGACAAGTTACCTCTTCCATGAGGACTAAACAAATTTCATGGATCTTTGGAAGCATTGTCTTTTGATGGTATCTCACAAGACTTTGAATAGTCTTTATTCCATTTATTTTCTTCATCCTTTATATTTTATAAAACGTTTTTTGTTAGTCCATGTTGCTTGAAAGAGAATACAATTAACATTAAAATAAAAATGAACTGAGACTTACCAGTCATCTGCTTCAAGCCACTCAAAAGCAAGCTTCAGACTTTTTCCTGGATTGTCTAGTGGTTTGTGATCACTTTCTGTATCTGTCTGACGTCTGCGCTCATTGGCAGTTGTCTTCTCTGAAAATCATGAAATACACATTATTATCATCATCAAGTTTTTACCGTACTGCTTTATAAAAAGTTTACATTTAACTAAATTTGCAAATTGAATAAATGTTGTTGAAAACACACCTTTTTGAGCAGGCCTCAAAATTTTCCTAGGACGGATTTTTTGCGTCTTAGGTTTGGGCCCTCTTGGGGGTTTGGGAACCATAGCCGGAGCTTGAGGTGTCACACTGCAGCCACTGATGGCTGAGGTGGAGGGCAGAGGGCATGTTGGACATTCTCTGATTGTCCAGCTGAAGCATTGGTCTTGTTTGACACTGACTGGAGCCTTCTTTTCTGAAGCACAGGCAGCCGTGACACTTCAGTCTTGTTAGGCACTGAACTGCAAGTAGGAACTGGACTTGGGTCTGGAGTCAGTGGGTACACATACATCAGCTCACTGGGGGTGTGGGTGTCCACAGAGCTGAGGCTGCTCAGAGGAGTCAGTGAAGCAGCCGGGCTAGGGCTCCTGTATGTGCCGCTAAATCTCACAGAGAAACGAGGGCTGGTTGAAGCAGGGGGAGGCAAAGGCAAGAAGGTGTGAGCATTGGGAAATCCCATCCTGCATCTAACAACGTCAACGCGTGCTCTCCTAGCAGAAATCAGTCTGTCTGCACGACAGCTGATAAACGCCTGGTGAGCCTCTTCTTGTGTCTGAACCTCTTGGATACGGACCTCCTGCGCCCTTCGCTGTGGAGGAAAACAGTTTGTCAAAGATCAAACAATAGTATATTATAATCACTGCAACAATACTAGTTCTAAAAACAACTGTCATATAAAGATGAGCTCAAGCTACATTTATTAAAATTTGTCAAAAATCCTAAAACACATCCTGAAAAATGTTAACAGGCAAGACCACATGTTTTCACAATTGTTCTGTTTCAAATCAACTGATTTGTAGCAAGGTGGCTTCAGAAATTATACGAGATCGCTCTTTAGATCAGAATTCTTCCAAATAATAAACACAATATAATACAAAATTAAATCTAATCCTAAATAACTAGTTGTAAGCTACTCTCATACAACATATAACATTGTGTTTGTTGAGTTCAGGATCTAGTTTTAGTTACTTACATATTGCTCATCTGTGAGTTTTTTCTTTTTCCAGCTGTCGAAATGCTGAAAATCATGCTGGTTCTTCTGGTAGTCCATGAGTACAACAGAAGTATGAGTTTGTTGTGAGAAGCTGTATCTTGCGTGTCTATCTATCTGAAGCTTGTGGCAAAGTGACTGAGTTCAGTGTTCTAATGATGCCTACTGTCTATGTCTATGTCACACTCCGGAACACCAGAGTTCTAACATATCTTTTATCCATTAGTATTGTATGATGTCATTAAGTTAGACTAAATTTAAATTTGATTTTTTCCATTTGATGGAGCTATAAAGCAGCAGTTGGCCCCACACTTATCTCCCATTATGTATAAAATGTTATTTACTGTACTACATTTAGACTAATGTGTACCGTTTTCAGGTCAATGTAGCCATGCCAATAATTGATCTTTTTGTAAACAAAAGTTCTTGTTTATTGTAAGTTAATGAATGAATTAACCCTTACTACCCACTGGGGACCCCTGAGCCAGAAATTTACATGCACAGAAAAATGCTATGGAGGGGGGAAGGGGTTATAGTCTTGATTATGATATAGTTATAAAAGGTTCACCATTTACAACACCAATTCAGTTTAGTATATTACCTTTTGATCTATAATATTTACCTGTGGACCAAAAGTAGATTTCACCTTGTGTTTACTCCTGGGATTAAACTGGTCTCATGATATCCAGTAGTAATGCCAAGGGTGAACACTGACATCGATAAATAAACTGGAATCTTGTCACCTGTTAAAAGGAATGGCACTTGAAACCTCAAAATAGCACCCTCATTGTTTTACAAGAATGCTTAACAGAAGACACAACATGTTACGTCACTGGAATTCTACTCAAGAGCAGGTACAAACATGCATTCAAAGATGAGTTTTATTTAGTATAATCTAAAATGAAATGGTCTAGCCTGCTTTGTCTACACATAGAAAAGAGATGCTGAAGTGTATATTAGAAAAAACAGAGAAAAAAAAGAGCAGTGAGGAATGTTGGGCTTCACTACGTGACTCAACAATGTTTGGATTGAGCCCGGCTACGTGGTGTTCTGCCAGTGTGAATAAGTGTGTGTGAGGTAGGCAGCCGCAATCTCACAAAAGAGGAATGAGCATTTTTAAGCCCCCGCCAAAACAAAAGACTCTGGAAATGAGCCAAATGAGCCCCCCAAAATGAGGACAAACCAGTGCAGGCAGAGCCACAGGGAGGGGACGGAGCCTGGTTAATGGGTCACCAGTTGAAAAGGTCACATGTTCAGCTCTGAGCAGCCAATACAGTTCTCATTTCCATTGTGATCAATGGTCAGTCTGGTCAAAATCCATCTGCTTTGCTAACATGATGGGCGTCACCTCATTTCTCCAACTGTGTGACAAAAAAGGAATTGGTATATTTGCTGGGTTAGATCTTTCACGACACTGTTTAATGAAGAAACAATTGCAACAGTCCTTATGTTTAAATTACAAAACAGTCTGACCAAAATTGATAATTGAAGGGGCCGTTTTAATATGAGACTAAAACACAAAGAGCACGATGACCTAGGTCTGGCCTGACAGAAAAAGGACATAAAAACAACTCCTAGATCGGATTCAAAAGTCTGCGTTTTTATGGAGTTAGGTTGTCACTCTTTTAAGTTATTAACTTTATTTCCATTCTAAACATAAATCTTAACCAAATGACAGATGTAAATTTACTTTACATAAACACTATAAAAAAGATAATAGACTGATTTCTATGTTTTGGTATGCCATTTTTGGGGTCCTGTACTACAAAGCTGGATTAAGAGGTTATCAAGATAAGTTCAGGGTTAATGAAGCTGGTTCACTCTATCGAGGTAGATCTCTGTGGAAACCTACGCAAAAATGCTAACCTGCTCTGGAGCTGGTTTAGTTCCAGGTAGAAAATAGAAACATGGCCCTCTGACCAATCAGCTATAAGAAACGAGGTAGGAAGGAAAAGACGCAGCGCAAAGAGTGAAAAAAGGAGGAATGTCTGCACAAGCAGCAGCTGACTGGAGCACAATGTACAGCAAATTAGTGACACTGTAGTTATCGTCCGCGTTATGTTAAGATCAGTGGATTAATAGACTTGTTTATATATTTATTTTAATGCAGCAATTAAAACTTAGACTCCACCCATCTGTTGGTTGTTAGTCTTTCACTACTTTGACTGTAGGCTATGTGCCATTCATTTAGTCTCTGGTGCTGTTTGTTTTGCACAGGTTTACTGTAAATTTGTGTTTTTCCTTTTGTTAACTCTCTCCCACATGTTGATTGGCTGATATGTATGGTAGGCCAACTCTGCCTGTTTCACATGAACACGCTCGTAGTACAAGGCCCTGGTCACATTTCAATATACAGTGGTTTATTTTTTGGGGAATATGAATGATGACACAAATTTTTTTCTTTCACTCATAGTTAATGGTTGGGTGAAGCCTTTTATTGTCAAACAATTGTTTTTACTCTTTTTAAATTATAATGACAACAGAAACTACCCACATGACCCTGATCAAAAGTTACCCTGGTGATTTTGGCCTGATAACATACACACAAGTTGACACAAACATGTTTGATCTGTTTGACCCTGATCAAAAGTTTACTTAACTCAGTTTTAATACCATGTATTGCCATTATCTCTGATAACCCTGTCTAAAACATCTGACACTTAGACACTGTGAATGTTGACCTCCAGTGTTGTCCAGCTGGAATTCCCCACTCGAGATTATCCATAGTTTGATCCATAACCAAATGTCCCATCTTGTCCAATCCAATGGAAAACTGTGGTTGTTTGGGGAATTTGCTTGAGTAAATCAATGCTCTCACATGACAATAGGAAATCTACAAGTGTGGAAACATTTACAGTCATTGGATTTACAAACTAAAGGAGGCAAGAAATAAACAGCCCTAAACCTGTTTAAAATGTTCAATTTGACAAAGCAAATACATTTTCACAGTGTCATCAGACACATTTAAAAACCTGAAAAGATAGCAGCTATTTGCTGTTGGATCCAGTCTGGGGCTGGCTGGTATAACAGTATAGCAGAGTGTAAACAAGACAGGAGTAGGCACTGTGGTGAGATATGAGTCAGATCAACAGATAGAGGCAGAGAAAGGAGGATGGAGCGATGGAGGCCCAGAGATAAGGAAAGCAACAACATGCTAAGTTAAACAAGAGCTAGTTTTTCCCACTGGATGAGGAGTACTGTAGGCCCCAGTGAAACACCGGGATCCCATCTGCCCTGGCTCCTTAATCAGCTTATCACTGCTGCACTGAAGCTGCTCACAAAGTCTCTATCAAGCACCTTTAACATCAATGACACCTTGAAGTCTTTTGTGGTAGTTGTGGATGAGGCTCTTTATTTTCTCAGATGGTAAAGTTGCCCATTGTTCTTGGTAAAAAGCCTCCAGTTATTGTAAATTCTTTGGCTGTCTTGCATGAAGTGCACGTTTGAGATCTCCCCAGAGTGGCTCAATGATATTAAGGTCAGGAGACTGAGAGGCCAGTCCAGAACCTTCACTTTCTGCTGCTGTAGTCATTGACAGGTCGACTTGGCCTTGTGCTTTTGATCGTTGTCATGTTGGAACATCCAAGTACGTCCCATGCACATCTTCTGGGCTGATGAGTGCAAATTTTCTTCCAGTATTTTCTGCTAACATGCTGCATTTATCTTGCCATCAATTTTGACCAAGTTTCCTGTTCCTTTGTAGCTCACACATCCTCAAAACATCAGATCCACCTCCATGTTTTACAGCAGGAATGGTGTACCTTTCATCATAGGCCTTGTTGACTCCTCTCCAAATATAAATTTTTATGGTTGTTGCCAAAAAGTTCCATTTCGGTCTCAACTCTCCAAATGACTTTGTTCCAGAAGTTTTGATGCTTGTCTGTGCTGTTTGGCGTATTGTAAGCGGGATGCTTTGTGGCATTTTTGAAACAGCCACACCACATTTTTTCAGAGAGTCATGTATTTCAGCTGCATTTTCCACTTCTTTATTAGAGTTTGAACACTACTAATTGGCATTCTCAATTTTTATACACACACACTGATTACAAGCAAACAGATCACAGGTGAGGATGGTTATTTTTATTAGCCATTCAAACCTGTTTGTGTCAACTTGTGTTTTTCATTTTTGGGTTATCATTCATCCCAAATAATCACAAATTCTGCCAGGGTACCAACAAACAGGGCACCCAAAGCGCTTTACATCGTGCTTCCACTCACCCATTTTACACACATCCACACCTGGGGCAGACAGAGAGACTGTATGTAAATTTATGAGCACAACTGTATAACAATAATCAACATTTTGGGCACTGAAGCCTTCTCAGATATCCTCACAAATTTCAGATAACACATTTTTTCCAACAGGTTTAGTGGAGATAACATTGTGTCCATTCTGAATCCCCTGAGTGAGTTCTGTCTGACACATGGCTTTGGAATAAGAGCAGGGTGGGAGACTTCCTTCGCAGTAGCTGCAGTGTTGGTCAGACAAAGCTGGGGATTTTTCAGCCAGGCAAAGCTTAGGTAAATATTAAACATCCCAGATGGCCCAACACACTCTCTCAGCCGTGAGAACTTGATGATTCTATTAATTAAGGTTGGAAATATATTGTGGCTTTGGCCTCAGACTTAACCCCCCTCCTTAATACATTCTCCTACTAAAACTAAATCCTACATCTCCAAAAATTAATCATAGGATTGTCCGGCAGCATTGTTCTTGGACAAAGGTCAGTCCAACTCAACTCCAGAAAGTCCAAAATGGAAACCTGTCAGAAGGAAACAGAAGCTTATACTATATATAGCTATGTATTGTTTATAGTTTGTTTTGAATGTTTGAGTGACAGTAAAGAAGAGTCATATCACTCATCTGGGTGAGATCTCTAATGTTTCCACACACACCACTTTAAGAGCAGGGAGGTAGTGTTCTGTACCTATGTGTGTTTGATGTGGTCGTCTCTGCTGCTGTCGGTGCGTGTCAGTGTTGCAACACACAGTCTGCCTTACCAAAACCACCTTTAATCACACACATTTGGACATAACACTCTTATTCACTGTGCCTTTGTCAGCGTCGAATCAGCTAACGTATATTTCACAATTCACCTGTGTCGTAATAGTTATTTCCAAAGTCTGCTTTAGCTTTAGGTAGAACATCAGTAGACTTCTTTTTTTACGTATGACAGTACAGGACATGATGGTAGTTCATCTGGAGGCTGGAGTCTACTGTCAAGTTATTAAAGGAAGTGAACTGTAACAACATGACAGCGTGGAGCTGGCTTTCCCAGCTTGGCCTGTTTTATGAAAAGATTATGTGCTACATGCTTGGTCCAAAGCCCAGTTTTCTTTTTCAGCTCGAGTGATAATGCAGGGAGTACAAAAATGTGCCATGGCTTGTTTGAGAAAGTTGCTTAGGCAAAGAAAAAAAGCATTGCTATTGCTTTAGCAAAAAAAAACATGGTAACAAACTAACTATAGGCCTACTTACAACTAGTGTATCTTCCTGGCATAAGAAATACTGGACCGATAGACTGTGACACTAAATGGTCAGAGTTTAGGAATCATGAAGCAGGACAGTCAGCTCGACATAAAGTAGAACACAATGTAGGAGGTCTGGCTCAAGCAAGAGTCAACCTTAAGTTGGTTTGCACTATTTATGTATTTACATGCAGAGATGGATTTAGATGAGAGTTTAGACTCTAATTGCATTAACATGAAGTGGGGTAAGACAAAAGAAATCTGTCACACTCAACTTACAATATATGAAGCAGTTTTTAAGGTGTAGATTTACGTCAGTGGTCCACAGCATAAGGAGGTGACTATTGAGACATTCTAAAAAAGGAATCGTGTTCAATTGAATGAGGGAATAAATATTTTTCGTGTTTCTTTTGAATAGTAGAGGGATTAAGTAAAAAAAAAAAATATGATTGCATATAATAGTTTTACTTGTGTAGTTAAAAGTATGTATGAGTGAGAATCATAAGTCCATAACCCTTTATGAACATCTCTGATAACCCTGTCTAAAACATCTGACACTTAGACACTGTGAATGTTGACCTCCAGTGTTGTCCAGCTGGAATTCCCCACTCGAGGTTATCCATAGTTTGATCCATAACCAAATGTCCCATCTTATCCAATCCAATGGAAAACTGTGGTTGTTTGGGGAATTTGCTGACAACTAGACAGCAGTGATTACACACAGACACCTCATTGACTGAGTAAATCAATGCTCTCACATGACAATAGGAATTCTACAAGTGTGGAAACATTTACAGTCATTGGATTTACAAACTGAGCTCTTTTTCTGAGCTGGCATGGAGGCTGTGAATCAGTAGCTCTTTCCAGTAATTTCCAACCAATTAACCTATCATTTTACAGCTCATCAATGGAGAAAACATGTAAGCTGTAGTTACGTTTAGGGGTAAGTAAATTTTGACAAAATAGGCAACTGAATACATCTGCGAAATGGGTTGAAAGGAGGCAAGAAATAAACAGCCCTAAACCTGTTTAAAATGTTCAATTTGACAAAACAAATACATTTTCACAGTGTCATCAGACACATTTAAAAGCTATTTGTTGTTTGATTCAGTCTGGGGCTGGCTGGTTTAACAGTATAGCAGAGTGTAAACAAGACAGGAGTAGGCACTGTGGTGAGATATGAGTCAGATCAACAGATAGAGGCAGAGAAAGGAGGATGGAGCGATGGAGGCCCAGAGATAAGGAAAGCAACAACATGCTAAGTTAAACAAGAGCTAGTTTTTCCCACTGGATGAGGAGTACTGCAGGCCCCAGTGAAACAGCGGTCAAAAACACAGGGATCCCATCTGCCCCGGCTCCTTAATCAGCTTATCACTGCTGCACTGAAGCTGCTCACAAAGTCTCTATCAAGCTCTGACATACATTGGTGGCACTGCTGGGATAAAAGTGTATAAAACTACACCGTGCTTTGGATTGTAGAAGATGCCAAACATGCTTAGGCTGGCATCCACTCAAAGAGGACATGCACATTTTCAATGAATGAAGATGCCAAAATTCTTGTAATTGTAATGAGATGTTATTAAACAAACCAGAGATTACCTAATGGTTGACAAAACAACATAAACAGAACACGCAACAGGGCATGACCAAGTCAGTGGTGTGTGTGTGTGTGTGTGTCCTGACCGAGTGCCAAAGCCCAGCAGATCTCTCAGTAAATACAGACATATGGTCGGTCTCGGATGAGGACAGACTCAGAGAGGGACAGAGAGACTATGAGGGTGACACTGAGATGATTCTTGGCGTTCGTCCCATCACAGCGAGGCCACAGCAGGCAGAGACATCTTATGTGCTTCTTTCCCAGAGCTGAGGCATTTAGCCTATTTGACTCCTAACGTCACTCCAGGGAGCAAGCCATGGGTGTCCAGTCATGGTTATGTAACAACAAGACCATGGATGGACATTATAGATTATGCAAGTTTCAGAGAGTGTGGTTAAGTGTACACTTTTTTTATTTGAAAAAAACTTTATCATTATTATCTGTAGAAGTTCACAGTCATCCAAGACATATTTAAGAAAACAAAGGCGTCTGAACAAAGGTTTGAAGGTGAAGACGTTTTGTTTCATCTGACTAAAATCAGTTTTTTTTAAATAGAATAGTCACGTTTATATGTAATAACCGCTGTTTTTCTAGCGTATCATTTTAAAAAGATGCGTGTATGGAAACGTCTGGGGTTGTTACACACAGAAGTTGGTGGTTCCATGCCAAAGATATATGTCCAATTTTCTTTCAAAACAAAAATGAATGCATACTGAGGGGACACCACTCTTATACGGCACTTTACAGTAACACTGTGGTTAGTCTAATAGCTCACTGTATTTCACAGTTTATATCCCATAGAATAATACATAGTCAATATGTTTCTATCTCATGTGACATGTTCAGGATGTCATTAGCCAGTAAGCAGCTTTAGCATCTAAACAGGTAGGAAAACTTCATTAATTTGAGTAAGCCTGCCTTTTACTCCAACACAGTGACAGACATAGACTTACTCTTTTTCTGTTGGTTTTTATCTTTCAGTTTAACCCCAGCCTGAGTCCATTTTAAAGACAAACTCCAAACTAAAGAGCTGCTATGGCTAAATGCTACAGTCTGTGCAACATTTTTAGTTGGTATGAAAACATACAGTGAAATAAAAAATTTGGCAAACAAATATACAAAAATAAACCTGTTAACCTCGGTCTGTATGGATTAAAAAATAAAGATGTGTCATCCAAAAAAGTGATGTATTTGCTAACAGCTAAGTTAACAACCACACTAGCTAGCTCATTAGACATATCAGTTAGCTAGCTATTAAACCTGTAAGAACTACTAAATCCAGTCTGTAATCTTTTGACTTTTATGCTACTTTTTTAAATTCACCCACTGGTTACATTTGATTAAAATATCATTCAGATGCACGTCTCTCCCAAGAAAGCAATTTCAAATCATTTTCGGCACTGATTTAATTTCACTGGAAATTAATTGAACCCAGCCTATGCTGCCATAAGTGCAACAAGCTGCTCATCCATCTATCTTAATAGAAAAGTGAAACCACAGAGATGCACAGCTGCCCCAGGACTCAGATTATTTGCTCCTTTAATAAAAGCTGACATTTTACTTGGTATCCATAAAAAGCTGCCACGTCCTTTCTGGCTGCCTCACTCTTACCATATTACACTTTCCTCTTTTTTTTTTTTGCACTTCAGTCTGCTCAAATGCTCTGTGCTGTCAGGAATTCAGTGTCCGCTTGAGTGTTTGCTGGCTGATCTTCAGAGCTGCCTACTGTCATCTTGCCCAGTCCAAATCTCCAGGTAGCAATATTTATCATGTGCAAAAAATGTACTCTACTCCACTAAACCTCTTCAATCCTCCAGCCACACATATTTTTCAGTACAAAGCAGTAAATAGTGCAGACAGGATGATGTGAAGGGGCTGTGATGTACGACACACTCGGGCTGGATGTGGAGTGGACAAGGGCCTCAGGCGCTGCAAGTGGATTTCAGAAAACCACCAAGAAGTCTGTTTTTTAAGTGTATAATCAAGACCTACTGCTACGTGTAAGTTACAATGTCTCAGAGTCAAATGACCCCTTTTATACAGTATGTACACATTAAGCAGGTTTGGTCTTTCACTATTTGACATTTTTACTAGGTACAGCTTTAGTGGGGCTGCTAAACAAAGTATGTCATTCATTTTTATTCTCCGTGTCCTCAAAAGGGTTTTAGTGGGACTTTTGTGAGCACGAGGCAGGGTGTGGTTCTGGGAGAGGGGTTAGGGGTTGTGAAATGCAACCTGTGCGCTCACTGCTGCAACACGTTTTGCGATGCTATCAAATTAAATATTTGGTGAATTGTGTGCATGTTTATCTCCCAACAGGTTTGTTAAAAATGCTCACACGAGACCCGCAACACATTTCTTTAACAAGTAGAGCGGCACAAGAATATCCCTCTACGCTGAATATTGTGATAATATGACCTGCAATATTTGAATGCTCATTTTTGGCAAGGCTAAAGTTGAACTGAATTGAAATTTAAAAAAGACATACAAGGTGTTGGTCTACCTTGTAAGGGTAAAAGTATGACAGATGTAAGTAACGTGGCTCTTGTAATAGAAAATCTGGATTTTAATGTAATAATTCATAAATGTACTTCAGCATACAAATAGGGCTAAAACACACCATGTCAAAATAAGATAGTTTCTGGATCCTGTTTCCAGCAGGATGCATACAAACAATTGGATTTAAGCCTCAGATTTGTCAAATATTTTGTCATAAAGTGTAAACATCTCATTGAATACCTAGGATTACTGGAATAGAGTCTTTTGCCAGATAATGCAGATGCTGATATTGGGATGACACATTTTTCATATACAGTGCTGCCCTAATAACAAAAAGTAGGAAGGAACAAAAACATTTGTTGTGTTAAACATTTATTAATGGTTTAAAATACACCACGGTAAAGCATTGTAAAATCTGAAGACTCTTTGGGTATCCGGTACTGGTTTCAACAGCACACTTGTTCTGCAGCCTTGTTCTCCATTTCTCTCATCTAGACACTATTTTGATAAAAAGCTGTTCCCATCTACCTGTCTGAGCATTGAGAGAAACAAAATATCTTGAGCAGAAGGTGGAGAATCAAAGCCGCCTTTTGCTCTCTCTGTAACAAAACAGGAAGTCTTATAAATACACAACAGTCTGACTTGTTTTAACACCCCACAAAGCAGCAGGGCACGTAGCATTCCTCTCTTTACAACACTCACACTCATGTGACTGGTGCCAGTATTTGCATGTGTCTGTTTTTAATGAGCTCCTTCATACTGTATACTGACATTTTAATAAAATACCATCAGATTGCACTAAAGAGCAAAGATTGGATTCTGTACAAACTTGTAGAAGATTAAAAAATACATTAAATATGTTTTGCTAATAAATATCCTTTGTTTTGTTTTTTTTAAGTATGCCAAGTACACACACACATCTTCCTGAGACACGTTCTGAATAAGACATTTATACACCATAGATGTGTCCATCCATGAGTATACTCTATTCAGCCATTACTCTTTGATTTTCTCTTTCTTGAGGCAAAATAACTATCGTGCTTCAACCAACCGCTTATAGGATCATCCCCTATCATATGACTTGCTCCGTCATCCGTGCCAAGACATACATAGTAAACAGAATCTGGCTTTAAGACATGAGGCTATGCTTGAGATGCCACTGAACAATGTCACAGTCTGATACTCAACAGACAGCACTACCGCAACTTCTACCACATTCGCTGAAACTGACCTGAACACAGCTCTGTGTCTTAAGGTGACTATCTGTGTGCGTAATGGTTGTGCTTTGAGATGACAAACCCCAAAAATAAATGTACACAAAAATTTTACTTGCATGCCAACAGAAATTTGGAGAATAACAGTCATATAGCCATAGTTTAAAATAACATAGATAACGGAAGCTTTGTGTGTGTGTGTTTCACAGTATTGATGCGGTTCCCTTCCTCATTCGTGCCAGTCAAAACTCTTACTGGTAGCAAGAGAATACACGCACACTGAACAAGTACCATGGCGTTTAAAAAGACAATCACAAACATCATCTTTCTTCATCATTTACACCAGTCTATTATTGCTTTCAAATACCTATATGATTATGTTTTGTGTGAGCAGTCCTGAATCTTTTATTTTCAATGTAAACTGAGTCTTCACTGGAGGCCAAAACTGAGCATCCATGAATGTTTAAGGCAGTGTCACATATCCAGGCGGACTTCCCCTCACTACAAGTTCAACTCCCCTGTATTCTTTGACATCGATGTGTGGTTCTTTTGGGCCTATACATTAGACACGGCGCTGCTAGTCTCTCGTGCCTGTCGGATACCGTAAAGCCACTTAATGACACGAGCGTTCCTCTCGATGACAGATATTCCGTATGGGACCCGCTCATTGGCTCTCGAGGGTCCTCCTCATCGTCCTCATCTCCACAGTCCTCCCTCGGGCGGTCGGCCTCGTCCCCGCACTCAGAGCTGGGCGTGCTGACACTCCGCAGCTTTGACACAGACACAATGTCCGAGTTGGCCCGGGTGAAACGCTCCACTCCCCCCATGCCCTCCACCTCCCCTGGGTCCAGCCCACAGTAATTGAAGAAGCGCTCGAGGTCTGCAGTGGCTCGTGAGAATCGGTCACTCAGGTCTGATTTGGAGCGGTGCAGTGAGGGGTGCTTTCGGCCTGAACCTTTGGAGCTGGCATTAGAGAGACGGGTAAAAGCGGGGGAGGCCGGGGGGATCATGCCCGCTCGGGCCAGCAGGGGACTCTGGGGTGGGTAGGCTGGAGGTGAGGGCAGTGCTGGGGTGGGGGGTTTGGTCTGAGTGTGGGGTGGGGGTTGGCTCTGAGTGGGTGGAGGAGGCGGTGGGACCTGCGGGTGTGGTACCTGTCCCTGAGCAGTCTGTCGAACCCTGAGCTGGGGCAGCAGCTGGGCCCTCTGTGGCCTCCTAATATCAGCCTGAGGCCGAACGTCCACTCTGCGAACTGTTACCGAGTTGGGGCAGGTGTAGGGAGCTGGGATGCACATGCGGGGACCTCGTGCTGGGACAGGAGGTGGTCGACGGGCCTGATCTGTCGTCCGCAGGGTGTTGAGGGGAGAGGAGGTGCACGAGGAAGTGGTGGAGGAGGTGGTGGTGGTTGTGTGAGCAATAGGTTTGAGGTTGTTTAGGAGTCGCCTGCTCCCCTCATTTTCCACACTGCTGCCGATGCTCTTAGCTCCCGATGAAGGAGAGGATGAGGAGGGAGAGGTGGAAGAAGAGGACTGGGAACATGCATGTGGTCCATCACATACATCATTAATCAGATTATTGAGAATGTCCAAGTTAAGAGCAGGTCCTCTTCTGCCTGCAGGTCCCTCTCTCCCTGCGTTCTCATCAGCTGGGCAGCGGGGCACTTTGCGGGCAGGGGGAGTGCTGATCTGGTACTGAAGCATCACTCCTGAAGGAACAAGGGGCTTGCGTATGATTGGAGGTCCCACTTTGATAGGAGCCTGTCGGTTCAGAGCTACCTGCTGACTCTTCACATACTTGGCCTTGTCAGCCTCCAAACGCTCCACAGCACTCAGTTTACGGGTTCCAGGCTCATTCTGACGGCGGAAGTAGTCCGGACCTTTGTTAAGTATCCGAAAAGGCATGGCTGAGGTGAAGGGGCCCCCAGCCAGGCGGCCATCAGTGGGCCGCAGGGTCTCTACCGGCATATTGGAGGAACTGACAAAGAGAAAATAATACAAACATTAGAATTAGAATTGAGTTTTAGCAGAAAACAGTTGCAGTCGAAGCTGAATTAATATTTGAAGCTGTAAATAAATAGTCCAATAAGGACTGTTGTTGTTGTTGTTTTATGTCTATCACACAGTAAAATACTGTGGTTCAGGTGTAACAGTGTGGACTAGACATACAGTATACAGATAAACAGACAGAAGGAGAGGAGGAGAGTTGGTAAAAGTGGGCTTTAATTGTCAGGGACCATCCTTTGAGCTCCCACATGTGCTCTAAAGCCTAAGCAAAAGCTCTATTGTATTGGTCTTTTCTCTCACTCTCCTCCTCCTTTTGCCTCTCTCCACGCTCCCACAGCCGCTTTAACTTCCTTACCGTTGCTGTGCTGCTCTCACTTCTCTCCTTTTCTTCCTCCTTTCTGTTGCCTCTTGTGTTCTTTTATTCGGTTTTTCGCAGACAGGACTCAATGAAAGTATAGTTGGGGAACAGGGTCAGGTGGGATCAAATTACACATCAGGCTTGACCAGACAACCTCTCGAAGCTCATGGATGACCCAAAAAGGGTTAGGCTGCCGAACAGATCAGTGGTCAGCTGCACTTTAGGACAACACAAGGAATAGTCCAGAAATATCCACAAAAACAGCTTTGAGGATCATCTATAGCTCTTCTGTCCAAGTGCTATGTCAAAACTGTTTCTCATCCAGCTGTGGTGTAACAAATCCAACCAGAAAATCCAGAAGAAGTTTCCCCACAGTCCTGCAAAGAAGTGAAAAAAGACTCAAATAAAGTCCAAGTCAGATAATAGCAAAACTGTCCTTTATGTGCGCGTCTCTTGAACAAAGCATCCACACAGAGATACACACTCTCACACAGACAGACGGACTTCTTCAACACTGAAGCGGAGCAGACAGGACAGGTTTTAATACCGTGTCTTGCTCCTCCCAGCCAGCCAATCACATGACAGGCCGGCTGCCTTGACAGGGCATGGGAGGCGGGGCGAGAGGCGGGAGCTACACTCACATTGGTCTAGTCCAAATCGGATTCTGACCAATGGGGCCCCTCCCCCCCTCTGAGCACAACAAAAAACTGAAGCTGGATTTTCATTCAAATGAAAATTCTTTGAACGGGAGAAAGGAGGAGTGAAAGGGAGGAGGGCAGCGGGCTAAACAGCTGCAATTTTTAACACTGCCTTGCATCAAGCTCAGCGGGGTGCTACGATAACATTGTGAAAACACTGAAAGGCGCGCAACTATTTATCTCTTTAGTCCTTTGTCACTGCAGAAGAAGAAAGTGTAGACAGTGTGACAGACAGAGCTAACAAAAGAGTTAGCCACTTCTAATCTCATCTGTGGTAATATATAACATACAACTGTTAATTATATATTACCACAGATGAGATTAGAAGTCTAATTAAATCGATTTGAACATAATTGACTACTTTTATTGTAATTCCAAGACACTATTTGAATTTGACTGTATTTTTTTGGGACAGGCTCAACCAATAAAAATAACAACTCTATCTGCCAACATCCACCTTTCCCTCCCTTCTTACAACATACACTCCAGGGTTACATCACACCAGCCATGCTCCCCACCTCCACCTCCGACATATCTTTCCACACATTTTAATTAGTCTTTTTATAACCGCTTTGCTTTCCCTCAACATTATCTCCTCTTCTTACTTTTTCACAGCAGACCAGCATGTTAGAAGCTCGGGCACACTAACCCTCTGCTTTCATCCCCAACATGTGACCAACCAATGGGGAGTTTGACCAAAATAGTTGGGCTTAAATTAAACAGCTTTGCATCACAAGCAAACTAACGTACAAACTAGTGAGTGACTAAAAAGCCTTTAAGTAAACCTTTAGGGGTGTGTTTATTGTGGAGAACCATCAAAAATACCTTTAGTTTCAGTTACAGGATTACAGATAATGACATCATCACGAGATGCCTCAGGCACCATCAAAAACAAAATGTGTTAATCATTAATCACGTGACACACACACACACCTGTCCTCCACCTTTGTGAAAAATGTCTGCTTAGTACACAACAGATTACAAAAACACATTGTACCCACGCAGTCTTAAATGTATAATGGTATTGTCATTTTCTGAATGTTAAAATATTGTGTCTTTTGATGCTCAGCTTGTCTTTAATTGAGCAACTCTAGATATATAGCTATAAGCAGTTAGACATATGGTTCTATAATGTTCATTCATAGAAACTCATAAAGAGAAGACTTTAGCAGAAGCAGTGAAGACCAATGTCTGGTCACAGAGACCTCAGCCACCTCATCTTTGGTTTGCTGTGGCCTCATCATTACCCTGTCCAGATTTAGAACCTTTTCTTCCACACAAAAACAGACATATCAAGTCATATTCCACATCACTCATCATTATGTGCCAATCACATCCAGTGAGGTGACTTCATTTGAATTCATTTTAACTGAAAACTCCCCAGTGCATTCCTTGTTACTGCTGGAGAACCTGTTTAAATTGCATCCCATCAATACTTGTTTATGGATCCAGACACTGGAAACAAAGAGCCAGAGCTTTATCGTCACAGTGTGAAAAGGAGCAAATGGAGGGCAGATTGGGAAGTTGTTCAAATGCTAAATCAATGAGCGGTTTAACGACAGGGAGCACAGAGAGCAATCGTCATGTAAATGAGGTCGTCCCAGGCCGTGCTTCACCCTAAACACAGCGGCTATTGTCATTCAATCTCTGTACACTGTGGACAGATCTGTTTGTGTACACGTTACTGCCAACTTACAGGGAAATAAAGCTCCCATGATTTCTGCTGAGTGGTATGTTTTTTTCTTTCCGTCCATCTGCTTTTGACTCTGAACGTTCACCACAGGGACCGACCACAGCAACAAACCACATCATTTCTATTTCCAAGAGGGAAACCTGAACCGTTTAACTTACAACAGTTACTATGTTATGTTGTTGTGAACCTTACTATTTTACATTTCTATGTTAACACCTTACCTTTTCATATTGGCGACTGCATTTAAGAGATTCTAAATGTGAGTAATCATTATTGTGTTACATATGCCACAAACACAGAGAATGAGGTCAGGAAGCCATTGTTGCACCTCTCAAACCAGGAATTAGGTTATAAAAGGGGAGCTTTGAGACTAAAAGGAAGGAATGAGGAGCACATTAGCAGAGCTGACATATGGTTACCCACCAACCAGTCTGAATAGGACTAATTACAGGGAAGGCCAGCAACAGGAAGGCAGTACCTCTCTAATGTACCGCTCAAGTGCTTCTAAGAGCTGAGTGACTGCATACATGGTAAACAGTAACACGTAAGGAAATTCATTTGGTTGTAGAGTATACACAGAGTCACCCGCGACCCCCTGACGGGACAAAGCAGTAGAAAATGAATGAATGAATGAATGAATGAATGAATGAATATACACAGATCTTCCTTGAAAACAGCAATTTGCAGTGCTGCACATAAAGCAGGAACACGATGCGTTTGTGTTTCGCCTGGGAGTCATCTTGGTCACAGAGTACATTGGTTACAGAGTAGACATCAGATTGTAGAAAGAAAAAAACCTACAAAGACGCCACCTAAAGCAGTGTTGCAACAATCTAGTCAAATGAAAGTCAAACAAACCTGAAAAGAGAGTTACCTTGACCCCTGACACAAAGAAGGTGGCCGGTTGGTCAGCTACCGAACGAGTGAGGGAGAAGCAATGACGCATTTCACAACAGGAAGTGTTTGTGGGAGAGAAAAATAAACAAACACACTCAGCGGGAGTGTTGGGGTCCGGCTGTGAGACCAGCAGGTTGACCACAGGCTTGTCTCCGTGCCATAAACCCAGAAAACCATGCACTGGCACTCAACACTGCAGAGGACAGACACAGTGAGGTAAGGTAACGCACTGGTCCGACTAACCACTGCTTTGCAAAAATAGTAAGAACAACAGAAGGAAAACACGGGCTAACTATAGCATTTAGTGAAGCCTTTCAAGCTCCTATTGTCAGCTACAGTTAAAGAGAGGGGAATGGACAACCATGATAACAAATGTGAGTGAACATGTGTTTTTTTGTCTCTCTGCTTTTGTGACGGGTAAAAATCTGTTCTACCAAAAAAATACACAAGATCCAAATTCAGGGTTTGGCAGAGAGCAGATGGCTTACTTTTCCAGGGCCTAATGTTTTTCAGGCTGAATGGTGTGTCTAATCTAATAAAAAAAAAACACAGCTATAGTATAAACTAATTAGGCCTGCCCCAAGATGTCACCCCACAAGGACACCAAAGCTTAATTTATCTAAGTCAATAAAATGACAAAAATGGTTATCAGCTACTTCTCCCCAGGGCTGATTTAGGGAGCTGCTCAAACACCTAACAAAGATAAAGAGGAAGGGGCAAAAGTGCTCACAAGATTCAACCCTTCTACCCAGACGGCTGATCATTTCCCACAAAAATGAGTTTTGGCCGGATGGGAAAGTTGGCCGACATGCATGACTGAAGTGAATGTTGAGTTACATAACTCTTAGAAGCACAAGAGTCTAGTCTGCAATAACACCCACTGGACCATAAGCAGACAGCTATTATAGCATCCAGCTTAGAGCCTCCCCCATCAGTGTACCCTTAAGCCCCCCTCCTCCACCCCTGGTCCTCACTGTCTGTGTCTATGGCCCCAGGAAACACATTACACCAAATGCCAGTCAGGGAGGGGTCTGCCAATGCTGTTTTACGTACATGAAAGTAACTGTGCACAACGATAGCACCATCTTCATATCCCTGTGTGTGTGTGTGTGTGTGTGTGTGTGTGTGTGTGTGTGTGTGTGTGTGTGTGTGTCTCTCAGGATGTGTGTGTTGACAGAGGAGGTAATCAGCGAAGAGCAGGTGGCTGAGTCTTCCCTTAGGAGAGCTAAACCCTGCAGCAAAAGCAAACTGATTTGTAATTTGCACCCATTAGAGGGAAGAGAAACACATTTATACACCTTTGTGACACGAGGCAAACAGGCTTACTTTGATAAAGTATGTCACTTGAACAGAGCTCTGCGTTTGACAGAAGAGCGTGCTGTGGACTGAAAGCATCTGTACAAGAAAGGCCCATCACATCATGTGCTTCTTCTAGCATTATTCTGTCTGTCTCGGAAATATCTCTTATCTGTACATATCTGTTGCGGTGTGGGCACATATAGAGTCAAATGTGCTGATGCAATTACATGCCAACTGCATGCTAAAAATGCACCTGAAGCATCATCTTCTCCCTCAGCTTTATGATGCAACTGCAGAGCCTGAAGGAACAAAAAATGCAGAAGAGATATTATCCCTCCTTCCAGTGTAGAGAGACACATTCCACAGACTGAGGCGTGGATGCACACACATACTGCTGTCCATATTCACACTGGCCACCACACGCTTTGTGGGAGAGAGCGTGGTCACAGAAGTCGCCTCACTGGCTGGGTCTTACTGTGGACTTGGATACAGCAAGCTACACTGGACTGTTAACCCTTTCTAACCCCAGTTACCTTTCTCCTGATAGACGCACTCTGCCATGACTACTACTAACAGCTTATTGAACAAGAATGATTCGCAAACACAAAGGCTTAAACATGAAAAGGAGATACAGCTGAACTCTTTACCTTTATTAACACAAACATAGGTGGGTGCTGATAAACCAGCTGCAGTGATAGTGCATTTTACTTATCAGCCTGAAAGAAAATGTCAACAGCAGCTTGTTGGACATAGTTGACGTCCACAGCAGCCTCTCCCCTGGTACAGCTGACAGAGAGGGCTGACAGAGGGAAAATAGTCCTAGGGCTGAGCAGCCAAATGTTATAATCAAGTCCAGTATTTTTAGATTGGACATTTCAAGGACAAGGGCACAGAAGCAACAAGACAGACACAATACCTCAATATCTAGAGAAAACTGCAGATTGTTTTATGTACTCTTGCATGTCTTTTGACAAGTTAGTCTAATTCATTTTTGAGAAATACTTTTAACTGTGTTTTAAATACAGACATGTGTGCTCAAAAATAATTTGCTTAAACAACTATTGTCCCATGTTGATCCCAAAACAAGACACCCTCCCCCTTTTAAAACAGACACTCACAACCCAGTCTTCAAAATTCAAGTGAAAAGTAAAGTATACTTACAGAAGGAGTAAAAAACAAGTTCTAAAAATAAAAAACGTTTCCCATTTGAATATATGGCAACCAGGCTGAAACTATTTAAGTATGTCAGTATGGCAAGTGAACACCAACCTGTGTCTTTTTGTTTCAAGTATTCTCCTCCTTCTGCTCTTGCTCCACCCTCACCGTAAGAAACAGGAAAAGTATTGGGAAAGCAGGAAGCTGTGCTTTTCCTCACAGTCACGAGACTTTCTCTGTTGCCGCCTTCTTTCTTATTAAGTGTTGTTTCCGTCACCTGTTGCTGTGACGGAGCAGTAGTGCAGGAAATGGACACACTTTTTAATCCAAAGGAAGTCTTAAAAAACTGATGACTTGGTTTAAACAGGTTAATCTGTAGCTCATTTGATTAACACAATTGTGTTAAAACGCATTGATAATTAAAAGGATTGATGATATTTTACAATGAACATTTTTACAAAATATTGCTGAGAACTGCTGTCAGTCGTCTGTATAATAAATAACACTGTTACTAAAAACAGAGGTGTTCGTTTTGCTAAAGAATACCAACAAACAGACAGAAGGTCACTTGATCATTTGGCTTCTGATTTAAACATTAAATTCAACACTCATTACATTAGTCAAAACAGCCCAACATGTCTTGAAAGGGAAACATAGAACTCAGGCAAATAAGTGAGAAGAAATATCATTATGAAGGTGCGGTCAAGGATATCCTGTCATTAGTGTCTACAAAACAGTGCTTCAGGAGGCATTTCACAGGAACGCTTCAGAGATGTTCAAAGTTGTAATGACCACTAATCCAGTGTGTATTAGTGCATGAGGAAATGCACTTGTCTTTCTGACCATCACTTTATTAAGGCTCACTGGGTCTTCCCTCCTTACAGTCCCAACACACAAGTGCTTATTTAGGCCTTTCAGCAGGGTGTGGCGTACACAGTGTCTGCACACACTACATGTGTATAAACCTACATACACAGAACCAGCACTCACACCCACTGTAGTCAGTGGTACACCAGAAACAGCAGCAGGGAGGACTTCCACTGAACGTCTCTCTGCTGAGGCAGCTCTCAAGTTTAAAACACACAGTGGTGAGTCGACAATGAGAACACATATTCAGCTGGCTCAACAACTCCCAACACCTTTTCTTCCTCTGTTAACTGCATCACTCACAAGCTGCTGTCTCTGAGGAACAGACCAGGCTGATAATCACATATTTACCATCTCCTCAATGCTCCCCCTTCACACATCTATCTACTGGTGCCCCATTGGTGCCCCTCCTTTTCTATAATCAGTTACCTCTACCTGCGTGTCGGCTCAATTCATGTCTCTTCATCCTATACCATCAATACCACTGGGCCTGTCTTTTTTCACATTTAGCCTTCCTCTCTCGACAGAATATCAAGCTCAGCGAGTTCATTTCATGCCAAGGGGAAATATTTCCACCGCAAGACCGTGTGAGCATCCCATCTGAGCTTTATGCAGCAGTAATGCAGCTCCAGGAGAACACAGACACCTTTGCTTGGAGACATAAAGGAGGCAAGCGGATTAACAGCGTTAATTGAGTGTGCAGAGTTTTATCAGTGTCTATTTACACACCTTCATAAACAATAAGACAATACAGAAACCAATAACAGCGCTCACAAGATTATTTTCTGATCCACCCGTCTCAAATGTCTTGTTATGGTGGTCACTAAAATAAATCATGTGGTGTAAAGTTACTGCCGCTTTAGCCGCTTTCTCTCCTACCTAATGATAAGCTCTGTCATTTTCTGCACACACACTCACACATTCCACAAGTGAGGCATCTCACCAGTCTAATATTACGGCTCACATTACAGTGACATGCCCAAGCAGGCTCTCTCCGTCACCAGGGTTTTTCTGGGACAGACGCTACTGAAATTCATCAGAACCACACTAGGAACTTGACTTATGCAAGTGCTGTTATGTTATGTGTCATGTTATATTTTCCAATTAATGAGTAAGTAAGTGTGAGAAACATAGACAATAACTATTCCACGTAAAGACACTATAGTGCTCAGTATATAGTATGTTGACATTCACAGGGTAAAACGTGCAAGCAGAACAAATACACGTGGGTGACTCCTTTCAGTCCCTGACCTCTTTTAAAAGTAAATAAGACATATACAAACAACACTGGCAGGCACTAGAATACTTGAAAATAAGGTGTGTTCAATATTCTCAATACACGCTATACTCCACCGTTTTATAGACTTTTACCCCTTTTCTGTCAAAATCATCCAAAATTGTCCAAAGAAAGCTTTAATTCAAATTGTAATGCATTCAAATGAAAAAGTATTGGTTTAGCCTCAGTCCATTCATACATTTAGCCCTAGTTTAGACCCATTTAATCCTGGTTTAGTCATAGTGTAACCTTTGATAGTAAGTAGCATTATTTGTTTATTTTTCACACGTTAAAGAGCACTCAAATATCACAAGTAATATTGTTTTACAATATTGTTATATCGCACGATATATGCAGGCCTGTTTGAGGCAGTCTTGACCTAACTAGACATTTTGATATTTCAATAATTTAATTAGCCATTCAGTACAATGTTACAATAAACAAGAGAATTTAATGTAAGAATTTACCTCATGACCAGGTTTTGAACTTTGCCTTGAGGTTCCGTGACCTTTTGACATTAACGCGCTACCCCAGAGACAGTAGGTCGACATAGGGATAGTATTGCAGGAGCGCTCTAAACGTGACACGGCGACACAGATCTATAACGCGCAGACGTGTTAAAAGCTGTTTGTTTGAGCTCCCTGGTTAGTAGGTCAGTGGGCACAGAGTGGAAGGGGGGCAGGCTAAATAGTGGTTAAGCAGTAGTGTGTTGCTAAATAGCGAGCCCAAAACAGTCCGTAGGCGGCGTCAAACAGGCAAAGGGCAGAGTGGCTCACATGTGCGTGGTGTGGAGGAATGATGAAAGGATGGCAGGAATCCCCACTTCTGTCATTTGTCAGAAGTAGAAGGGTGGGGTAGATAAAGGACGAGGAAGAAGCTAACACAGCCTCAGGATATTTTCACAAACACATGCAAAATGGATTCTGACTCATGTAGTGTGGTTGTGCAAAGACAGGGAGATTAGCATACACTACACACCATTAGGTTCTCATAAAATCACTGATGATTAACCCCAAACTGTCTGGTTCTTAGTCTGAGTGGAAGTCAGGTCCGCTGTTGTTTGAAGCTTTGCTGCGCCCTAACGCTAAGCTACAGCAAGTCAAACGCCCATCACACAATCAACTGTTTGCATGTGAGGGTTCTACAGGTATATAATTTTGTATGTGACGAATAAAAATCTTGAATCTTGAATACATGTGAGTCTGAACTGCCGACCTCCAGACTCCAAAAACAGAGACACAGTTCAGTTCAGCCACGCCAAGAAGTCACACTAACCCTAGAGAAGATTTAGCCAAATGTCTGAAGGCAACTCAGGACTTAGATCATGTGACTGCTCCTATCTGGGATATATGAGACAACATGGATGAACCTACAACTATATGGAGAAATAATGTTCAACATTCAAAATTCCAACAGAAAGTTTAATAATTCATAATTGAGTAAAACTGAGAATAGCCATTTTGCCAAAGTTGATACTCTTCACACTTTCTACCACTTATCCTTTGCTGGTGTTTAGGACAGTGTTGTATAATTCCAGACTATATTTGTAACACCTTACGAGCTATTGCGCAGCAGGATTTACTGTTTAAGGCTGAAAACCAAGGAAGACAGGGCATTTTCAGTCAGAATCAGTCTATACTTTTATAGTTTTTAATTTAGAGATGATGTTGCCTCTTATAACCTCCACTTATGTGATCACCTCTACACCCATCTGTCTGCCTCCTTGATTTTAATTTTGCTGTTTGTTTTTACGTTCATTCATTCAATGAATGAATGAACGTAAAAACAAACATTCATTCACTCATATGAATGAATGTTTGTTTTTACGTGTAAACCTTGTTTTTCAAAAAAGGTGCTATATAAAAAAAATCAAGATTATTATTATTATTAATTATTCTGTCCTGGCCAAAGAAGCAGATTGTTGGCCTGAAAAAAACAATGGCACAATACGGTAACTTCATCAACACATGCCAGACCACACACACGAACTACAGCTACCTCAGTAACAAAGATAAAAGCCAGACCCAGGTATCACTGGAAAACTGACATCATCCAGACAAAGACGGGCTGACAGGAAAACGAGAGCCAGGGACAGGAAAGAAGTCGCAGTGGGATAAAAACAGGGCTTGGCACACTCAGCAAAAGAGTGCAACACTTTACAGCAGCCAGACAACATGCACGAGAAGAAAAGCAGTGTTTATACTTTGGCAAAACTCTTCCTTGTAAAGAAATTACTGTATTGAGTATACTGACTAACTACAGGCTTAGAGATAGTGTAAAGGTTCCGCTAATGACAGACATGGCGTCGCAGATATTGTGGATGAGCTGTGACAAAACAGAGAATCGGTTACAGCAGCAGACTGATGTAACAGTCAAGATTAAATGTTCTACTGTGTCTGGATGGCCGTTATGTCAGGAACCCTCTGTAATACAACCACCACTGGCATGTAGCTCTATGGTACATTACCTTTTTTTTTACCGTGCATGCAATGTGTCCACAATGTTGCCTCTATGACCAAAATAATGCAAGCAAACAAAAGGAAAACAGGCTCTGAGACACAAAACCACAAAAACCATTGCTCAGCCACCATGGTGTACAGCAGGAAAATGGCTACAAGCTCGGCACAGTCATCCAAAACACTTATTTTCAACAGCACACATTAACATAAAAGCAAAAGAACTATCCAAAAGATTATGTCTACCATAATAAACCAAAGCTAAGACTGTAATGAGACTAATGTACAAATGGTCATAGTTAAATGTTGAGAAAGCTACACAATTGTTTAGAAACCTATGGCTACACACACACACACGCACGCACGCACAGATTTATTCATTTAGCTGACGCTTTTATCCACGCACACACATATCTAATAAACATGCATAGCAATTTCAAATTGGGTGTTTCACTAATTAACCGCGGTCAACATATTTTAAATGTTTTTGCTGGTTAATGCTTTTTGCTCAGCTAATGTTTGTACATCAAAACACCGGATACAGTGGTGGGCTGTCTTCAGTCTAACTCCCATAAGCTTCTTTCCAGACTTCACCAAACCATGCTCTGTCTACCAGTTGATGTTTCTTTTTCTCTATGTATATGTCTCTATAGACGCTTCAAAGAAATGTAGAAAGCAGCAGGCTTTATGCTCTGCCCTAAAATGTAATTAATGGTCAAAGAGGGAAAAAGTGGTATGTTTTCTACATTTTGACATGATAAATGTTTGTTTTTGCCTCATACATTTTTCTTGTTGCTCCTCAGATTAACATGCTGTGGGGCACATAAAGCCTTCTTACAGACAACAACCTGACCTTTCTAGGCTGCAGAATGCACATTCCTGACCTGGGACTGATTAAAAAGGAAATTACATGGTGGTGGGTTTGTAGCTAATATTGCCAGAGGTGACCAGGTTTTGCAGAACAAAAGAAAAGACTACCAGCATACTGAGGCTAGATGTTTATTCTCACATACATGTGCACCTCTGACGGCCTACAAACAGGGCTCATAACAAGACAGGAAAACGGTCAGCCTCCTAATAAGGATGTGCCCTTTGACCTCACTAAATTAAGAGACAGAATACAGGGCAAGTAATTTGGATTTTAAGACAACTTGACAATAAGCAGAGTCTAGAATACAGTTCAAAAGGTAAAAAAGGACAACCTAATTCTGTTCTTGTACTTGTCACTGTGATACATAAATGCAGGCATGAGATTGTTGAAATGTGGGAGTATATTTTGGGTTGATAGGCAGGAAGAAGGTTTTAATATCTTATAAATCCCAAACAAGTCAGACTCTTACCTTCACAATTGTTTTTGCACCAAAAATCACTTTCAGAGGATATTTGGCAGGTTACAGCGCCTAAAGAACACATCAATAGAAGGACCAGCGTTAAATCTTAAATCTTATTTCTTACAGATGATTATACATATGACGTGACTACATCAAATTCCCAATCCTATTATTATCACTACATGCACACAAAAAATCTTATACCCACTCTTACACTGACTAGGTCCTAAAATAAGTACCCATTTCTTCACAGGGCTAGCCATGCTAAATGCAATGTAAGCAGTCTCTAATAAACGTAGCGTTAAACAATGTATTTAAATGAACGGTGCAAAAAAAAAAACTCACCAATGCTTGCAGTTTTAAAAATGCAAATAATATTTTAATAACAAAGGCGTTTTTTTACATGTGTAGTTGCTCCGTTAGGTGCCCACTTTCACAAAAACTTTCAATGTTCGCGCGGAAGCTACTATTTTGCAAGTCCAGGTGAACCAACGTTTCTTTACGTGACCTCGTGAAGCTTTATGTCGAACGAATTATTGGTTAACAATATGAGACGTCTGTATATGTATGCTTAAATGTGTATGAAGCTTTTATCTAGCGTTAACAATGTTTCAGTCAAAAATCGTTTCTTTTCCAATAGTTTAATTCTCCCTCAAATGGCCCCCGCTTTGGTACAGTCCGGTGGCTGTTCATTGGTCGGTCTGGGTCATTTAAGATTTTGGACGATGCATCTTGCTTTGTTGCTAGGTGATATCTTATCGCGAGACTCAAAACAACACCACTGTGAACATATTATATGATAATTCCTGATTGTTTGGCGTGACTGCTCCAGACTCTCTTTTGTACTTGTGTAACCCTAACCCTTACCACACAACAGGACATGGAAGAAGGGACACAGTGCTCTTTCTTGTTTGGAGTATACTTTCAATTCAAAAATTATACATAGCCTACAATCTGAAAAAGTAGCTTAATTCAAACATGTTTACCTCATGTCAAAGGAAAGGGGCCAACATGGGGCATGGGTCCTGCTAATGACAAAACAACCTGGGGATGATCTAATGTTTTGGCAAAACCCTGCTTTAATTAACTAAATAAGGATGACCTCAACTCTAAGGAGAGTGTAATGTTCTTCTCTTTTTTTCTGTGTGCTCAGAAGATGCAAACACTTAACACACTGTTCCCTCGGGCCAATAATTGTTGTTCTCTTTTAAAAACTTGAGGCCTACTCCTTGGTACATTCTTTAAGTTAAGAAGGAGAGGCTAAATGTCTGGATTAGTGCAGATAAGAGTGAAACTGGTGTAATGAGTGTGATTGGTTGACATCAAAGCAAAAACTATGAACTGAAAAATTGCATTAGCAAACAGTCCCAAGAGCAAGGAGTTATTTTTGTCTTAGTCAAAAACAAAAAGCTTTGATTGCATAAGTGTTCCTCTTTTAGGAGTTGTTGTGGCGCTTGAATCTGCACTTTCGTCTCATACTCCAGAGACAGACAGGTGCTCATTTATGTAACTAAAACTTTTTGGTTTGTTTTTATTCGGGTAACTGATCCTTTGGCTAAAAACACCTCGTCAGACATCCACAAATATTCATCAGTGCAGTATTGAGTAACTTAAGAGCTCTGGAAATGTTTCCAATTTACCATGAAGCGGTATTTATAAACATCACCATTATGGTTGTTATGTAACGCATTAAATATTTCCCGCATGGACAAACTTATTCTTCGCCGTGTCACACACAATAAAAGGGCCCCACCTGTGCTGGTAGACTGCCCCCTCAGTCACTTCCAGTCCATAATGAGGAAACTCAAGCAGCTCAGACAGTGACCCTTAGACAGACTTCACAGGAGAGGAAATCATTCAGGGGCCTTTGAAGGATGCATTGTGACTAGTTGTTATTATTATTTTGGTCATGGATCTAAAACAGCATGACAATAAAGTTAAAGCGCATGTATGATTAAGCATGAGCCTTTAGATAACTTTATTGCTGGTTATGTATGAAGGCAAATAGTTCTTACACTTTGCCAAAACCTTAAGAGGAAACGTACAAAGATATTTTTAGAGCACTCAAAACTACAATGCAATAAATGTTTATGTAAACAAACAGCAAAGAATGGAATAATCCCCCCTTCCTTTTTCTCAGAACTACAAAGCAGAGGACATTTTGGTTACACAACTGGGCCTGCTGTTCAGTGGAGGTTATGTCAATTTGGGACAGCTGTCCATTCTGTGAGACATGACTTATTATTTTATACGACGAGATCTTATTTGGCATATTCCTGTTTGTGTAAGCGCTATGCAAGTCTCGGCAAGTGCATATTTATAAAGTTGGAATGGAATATTTGCAAATGAAAAAGAAATGTGCACTATTGCTCACAATTTCCCTCCAGCACAACAATACAAAGCATGATTTGTGTTTTTATCTATCTCTCTATCAGACATAAAACCACACAACTATTTATATGCCCCATTTCCTGCTATTCAACAATGAAGCAATGACTGCTTCTATAGAGGGCCGGGCCCACAGGTAGTCACTGTTGTTCAGTCCACTCAAAGCCACTTTCCGCTGTTCCGAGTTTTCTCACTCCTCGACACTCACCGTTTCCTATTTCCTATTCTTGGACTGCTTCAGTGGAAAAGCACTGCTTATTGGAATAAATATAATTGTGTGTTTTTCCGGGACACAGTTATTGTACATCAAATCATAAATCAAGTGCAGACAAGAAAAGCTCAAATCGTTCCAGTAAAATGAAGAATGTAAACAATCATCATAAGGCAAAACCACCCAATGAACAGAGAGAAGTAAAAGATATTGCAACATCAACCATAAAATGGTACAAACTGTCAAAAGAACCCGATTGGCAAAGCAGGAGGAAAAGTCTGGTCTGCCTTGGCGCTCTAGTTAAAACGTGAGTTGTGGAGAGAGACCCATTGCCCAGGCAGCAGACAAGACTTCCAGCAGAGTCGACCGCAGCGTCCCTCTGGTTTTGTAATAGTAGACTACAGTCATGTTACCTCCGCAAGCGGGAATGTGAGAAATATGGAAAAACTGACCCACATGCATGTAAGGTTGTTGCAGAATAACACAAGTCCTCTGTGAGCACATACGTCAACAAATTTACGAACATGTGGCAAAACCGCACAGTCACATGGTCCTTGTTATTTAACGCACATAAATACGGTTTATTGGTAGATAAGTTCTTAATTGAGAGACGCTTACCCATTTCTTCCCTGCAGGGTCCCACCACACATGTCCTTTAAAAAGGTCAGATTAAATCACAAGAAAAACAAGCCTCATTTCTCCCTAAAGTTATCTTGCCAAGCAGTAATGTTTTTGTGAAGATAATCTCCATTCACAGAAGTGTTCTTGTTACTTCATTCAGATGAGGCTACCACACGAAGCCTGGTTTGAAATACAGTAGGTTGGGCTTCTGAATCAGAATAATCAAGTTGAGAACACAGAGAAAATAAACTGACATACTAAGGTGGTGTGTATTGTAGAAGCTTTTTTCAGTATCATTTACTTTTAAATGAAAAGAATGACATATTGAGTATGAAGTTTGTGTGCACACGGTAATGGGGCAGCAGGCACGTGTGGGGTGTAGGTCAAAGGTCAAGGTTGGCCGTTTTAGGACAGCTGATCAGAGTGTTTAGACAGATGGTGATTTAGCACCGTTTGGCAGCAGGTTTCCTTGGGGACACCACAGACAGAAGGGAACAAAGAAGAACAAAACCTTTTCTCTATTTCAATGCCACAGACACATCTCCACTTGCTCCATTTAAAACTTGCTCATTTTGTTTTATCATTTTAAACACACATGGCCTCTAAGTCAATTGCTCCTGTAAATAAATAAATAAATAAATAGGCCTTTACACTGGTTTGTGCTGGTTCACACTAAAAACAAAATAGTTCCCCACCTGAAAAGTTTGTTTCCACTTTGAACCAAACCAAAGCTGCTTCTTACAAAATAAATTATAGCTTGTTACTTAGCAATCAAAGAAAAGGAAAAAACTACAAAAAACAAAACACTTTGCCATGAGTAGCCATAAAGAAGTCTGTTTATCAACCTTTGGGTAATACCCTTTGTTTGTTAGGTTTCGGCTCCTGTTGTACTCGTGAGTAACAAACATGTTAGTAATAGCGGACAAGCTCTGTATGTTACATCACTAATTCAGTTACTCATTTTCTAAAAAAGACTGCTAAAGATGAACTAATTTTACAGCAAAGCCAATCTGTGCCAAAGGTCAACAAAAACGTATAAATGGGTTCAATTTTTGTACTCTATATGCTTTCCTCCCATTTCCACTTTCCTTTTTTTTTTTCCCAGCCAGCTGCTTCTCTGCACCTCCATCTGAGCGAGCGACCTCCCCAGAGAGGAAGAGAGGTGGAAGAGATGCAGGGGATGGTGCTCTGGCAGGAAGGAACGGCTGGGTGCGACTAGACATTTCAGGTCAGAGGTCAGACCTGCATGTGGCGGGACCTATTGTGCGTTACCATGAGCACTGTTGTAGCCCGGACGTTGGTTTCTGAAACACACACAGACTTATCTCTAGAGCTTTAAGTGACACACACCTCTAACTGCCTCTGGGGGTCCCAAACCAGCAGACCTCACCCACACTCATTATTGGCTTTAACAACGCACGTATGATGTACGCCATGAGTTTAACTGCAGAGTCGGGGTCAGAGCCCGGGGGACTCTAATGCTCTCACTGCATCTTCTGCCCTTCACACGCAGGCACACACTGGCATATGGGAGGGATCAGTCATTATCACGCTCTTCTACTCTCAAAAATGTTCGCTCCCCTCCTCTTTGTCTATTTTACGATGTTAAATTAGAAAAAGTGCTACCTCAAACACATTTCATCCAACTAAAGCAGGTCACACAACATTACTTTGTTATAGCGTAGTATACATTACAGGAAATGGCTTGAGCAATTTGTACTTTTGGAGAGATAAGAAGGTATGTATATGACGAAATGTGTATGTATGGGTGGAAATGATAACAATAATAACCCTGCTGTTGAGCAAATTGCTGCAGTTGTGAAAGTTGAACAGTAATGGATAACTGATGTGACAAAACAATGCACAAGTCCCTTAACAGAAAACCCCTATATACATTTTGCTCCACAGTTAAACTGCCTTTTTCCCATGACTCTATCTCTAAAACAACAATTGTGGCCCACACCTCATCACCAATTCCAGCCTACTCTTATTTCCTCCCCCAGCCCACATCCTAATACAGGACAGATGATCCACATGTGTGGCATAAGCCTGTATAACGCTGCAGTGTAAGAAAAAAAAACATACAGGCACTTCACCAAAACATGAATTATAGATTATATGATAATAAATGATAACATACCTTCTTGGTGCTGGATGTAGGAATCACATTTAAAGAGGTGAATTATACCAGAAAGGTAGTAATTAGATTCATTGTTTGTAATGTCTTTGTAGTTTTCCAAAGATAAACAAAGAGGCATTGTGGATTTAGTTTTTGCAGGTTTGTCCTCAGTTTCTAACAAATCAAATGATGTTAATGCGATGAATACTATGAATATTTACATCTCAGATTGGCTTCTATAATCAACAATGATCATTTGGCAAGTCATGCAAGAGAATATTTAGTACAGGGCCAGAATAAGTGTAAGTCTTGCACTGAATTAAACTGAAAATGAAAATAGTTATGCTAGTTTACATTTGAACATTATAGCTTTACTTCACCTGGGGTTCAGTCTTAGATAGAGGTCTGCACTAAATGTCAAATGAGCTGATAATGAGAAAGCAAGAAATATTAGGCAAGGCAATTTTATTTATATAGCATAATTCATACACTGGTAATTCAAAGTGCTTTACAGGAATAAAAGACAATTTACAAGAATTTAAAAACATTTAAGAAACATAAGTAAAGATAAAAACATTTTAAAAGAAGAGTGCAGATTAAAAAACACTTTAAGTTGTAGTGTAGGCGGAGCTAAAGAGGAAGGTTTTTAACCTCCCCTTGAACATTGTTAAAGTTGAGGCTTGTTTCACTTTTCACGATGAAAAGTGAAACAAGTACTTTTGTCATGTGTTAAAGGTTGCTTCTGAGACTCAGGGGAATGTGCCCATTAGCCTTTCTTTATTTCACCTGTTTGGAAAGCAGGATATGAAAGCATTCATATTTAGAGAATTCCTGGTTCATTTCCCAGGCTGAGGTTGGACTGTGTTGAGTGCCGACGTGTCTCACAGTTTGAGGCGTCTTTATTTCTACACAGTTATTGAAAGATGCACTGTAATGTAAAATTACAGCCAAGTAAAAAAATAAATAAAAAGGTTAAAGATTTAGGTTTAATAGGCTCTGAAGAAGGAATCAAGTACTGGGAGTGTTTGTTTGGCTGTGACATTCACATGAATGACCTACTCCACCTTTAAGTCCAAACACCACGCAGCAACAAAGCCGGGGGCAGTGTGTATTGCCAACCTACAAAACAAACAGCACAATTTAAGTCACATATTCTTTTCTTGTGTTGCGTTCACATCAGCCACTTTCTGCAGAAATTGACTGAGCTCCTGTTAATATTACTTCTGCAGCCTGGAAAATTGGACGTGGCTGAACTCTCAAAATGCTCAGCTGTTTCTCAGAAGTGTTGTGCAGTAGAAAATGAAGTGGTTAAGTTAAATGAACAACAGGAATGCAATGACATGTTAGCAGTAGTCCAAAAAAATAGCTTGAATGTTTGGTGCAAGATGTGGCCTGACCTCAGTGGCTTCGGCTCACGTTGCGTTGTCATGACAATCTGACCCCGTCTCCAACTCTGGTCCTTTTAAAGAGACCACAAAAGAGCTGTCCACAGCTTAGGTCGAGTAATGCACATGTTTCAATGACTGACATTCCCTCCTGGTCTTTAAAGGAAAATAATTATGACTATTTACATTGACGGAAGGCTCATTCATCCAAGTCATGTTTTTGTGAGGCCCAGAGCGTTTACAGCCCCTTCGACCAGACCACATTAGTGACAGAGCAGAGCACAATCCTGGAGATTAATTGGTATAAAGTTAATTTGGTTGTAGGTGGAAACCTCAGCGGGTCGGGACCTTGGAATTGTGTCCACAGGTGATTCATCATGAGAACTGAGGGGCTCTGACACTAAAAAGGAAGGCACGCAGCTTTGGGAATAGACAAAAGTGACTCTTTGCTGCCGGGGTAACCAACAGAAAAGACCTACGTACAACAAGAATACTAACAGGGAGAAAGAAAACAGACAGTGAAGTAGAAAAGGTTAATGTCAGATGTTTTAATTGCAGACATTTTGGAAAAACGTGTCTTCTGAACACACCACTGATTTTTTCCTTTACTTGAATAAAAACATTCTGCTTTACTTCACCTAGAAAAAGCACAGATACACGTGAGGACTAGAGGCATGGTGAGGACCATGCCTCTTGGAAACAAGGGCTTTACTTTCAAAACTTACAATGATTAAGAGGGAGTCGCCTGTGTGCTGATGAGGCACTTTATCCAGGTCAGCAGCCGAAAAACAAACAGTGGAACTCTTTCAACGCCTCAGTGCATTCATGGAAGATGACTTGATGAACTGAATGTGAGCCAGAGAGGTTTAGGAAACAACTTACCCATGAACAGGACAATTTGAGCTGAAAAAGACTTAAAATTGACCAGAGAAATATCATTATTAAATTAAAAAGAATAGCGTCATTTGGCAGGAGCACACAATGATGTTCACTGTGGACTTGAGTAAGCAGTGATGTAGGCTGGAAGTGAGCTTATAAAATTATGGATTAGGCATGCCGAGTAAACCCGGCCACATGCCAGTCCTCTTCTATCCTTAGTCATTCATTGGCACTCTCTTTGAAGAGATGCCAATAAAAGGGGCAGAGAGGCCACCGATTAACACAACACAAAGCACCGGGACAGATTTAGGATGTACAATGGGGAAGAGGAGCGCACCACTGATGAGAGTAATAACCTAGTTTTGAAAAATGCTTCAAGGGTTCAGATGGAAGGCAAAAATATGTCCAACTCACGTGCCATCCCACACACACATGCCCAGATTGTGCCAGGCAAGTTGTGCGTGTCGGACAAGCCTGAACATGCCGCTTAAGCAGTGACAGTGGGTCAAAGGCTTTCACAGGAGCTCAGGGCCAAGCAGGAGTGGCACACGATTTTAAGGTCTCACAGCATCAAAGTGGTTTGTTGCTTTGGGTTGACCTACATTTACAGTGTTTGAGAGGAATTAAGAGTTTGTTGCTCAGGAGTGAGAAGAATACTCTCGCCTCTCCCTGTAGGCTCCTCTCTGCTGTAGAGCTGTAGGGGGAAAAGGCTAAGTAATAACTACAGGCAGTACTCTCCTGGAGGGTAGATTTAGTGCTGTGTGTATATGACAAATAAAGGTTTTTTAATTGCCACAATGTTCTGTGTTGCTGTCAGCAGGCAGTGGGATCAACTCTGCTCTGGCAGGTGTCAGGAATGAAGCATGTTGAGAGATCGTTTGTTATGATAGACATAGAAGAGGCATATTACTGTTTGATGTGTGGTTAATGCACCAAATTGACCTCAAAGGGACAATCTCAGAGGGCTGGTTCCTCTTCTCTGCTGCCGTTTTATAAAAAATAAATAAGGCAAATGCTATCTCAGACAAAGACAGAGAAATGACGTATGGCAAATGTTTCCTCAGGAGAGATGAAGAGACATCTCCAATTCTAATGTGACAGGAGAAGGTGGCAGGGGTCACAGTGGGTGAAAACGACATGTGTGCGTCAGAGGAGGAGGAGGGGAGAGCAGCGTAGATTTGCACCGTCACGGTATTCAGCCAATTTCCATAAATGAATAAACGGCGCGTGCCCTGTTGTGTTTGTGTTGTACTGGCAGATGCTGTCTTGTTTGACGGGTGCCATGTCAACAAGCCTAAACACTTAAACATTTTTGTCCAGCAAGAGAAATTCATTCCAAACCATGCTTCACTACTGATCACTTAATCATCTGTGATCTGTTGTTTGGGTGTATTTCTGGAAAAGCTGCTGCACGCCACTCATATTTGTGGCTCTTTCAGGGTTTCCAGAAAGGAGCTAAACTAAAAGCCAGCAGTTAATGATACTTACAGACGGTTCTCACCAGAGCACTAAAACTACACACTGATCATTTAACTTGTTAACGCCGCATTGGGCTATAATCTCATTCTAGTTCACCAGAATTAAGATACTCTGCTATTCATTCATTTATTTTCTTCCACTTTATCCCCTTAAGGGTCGCGGATGACCCAAGCCTATCTCAGCAACTTTGGGCCCGAGGCGGGGTACACCCTGGACAATGGCCAGTTAGTGGCAGGGCTGACACAAAGACAGTGACAAACAACCAATCACATTTAGAAATTTGTTAATTAACCTATACATGCATGTCTTTTAGCGGTGGGAAGAAGCTGGAGTACCCCAAGAGAACTCACACATGGGGAAGACATGCAGACTCGGCCAGGGTTTGAACTCACAACCTTTTTAACGCCGTAGGTCAGGGGTCCCCAACCACCGCGCTGCAGAGAAAGAATAAATAACTTACACTATTTATGTTTTATTTATTATCTGAGTCGGAACAATGTTTTTTTTTGAAAAATGACCAGATTCCCTCTATTACATCCGTCACTCTTGACGCCTGTCCCGGTCATGTAATACGTTGCCGCTAAAATTAAACCTCCAAGCTAGCAAAAAGAGTAAAAACAAACGTCTTTGGAAAGTTTCTTCGCAAAGGGGAAAAGACCCAGTGAGGAGACAGAAGAAGACCATACAACTTCCAAGACAAAGTAAGCTGCATTTAACAGACAATAAAAAAGAGTCCTACTTAAAATATGGATTTATAGCGACAGGTGATTCCCGCGCACCAAGCCCGCTCTGCATAATATGCGGCGTCCGGCTCTTTAATGAGACAATGAAGCCTTCTAAACTGCTTCGCCACTTGGAGACCAAGCACCCTGCATTAAAAAAAAAACACGTTTATTAATATATTTAGAAAATATTACAGTTTTTATGGTGATTGTATTATTTAATTTTGTGTATTTATCAGCCACACCTTAAAGACAGGTCGGTGAAAATATTGTCTGACATTGAACCGGTCCGTGGGGCATAAAAGGTTGGGGGCCGCTGTGATAATGATAATATAAAATTTTCCAATCAACTAAAATGTTGGATAAATAAAAAAAATCTGTATTGATTGACAGTGAATAGACAACTGTTCTGCAGTTTTGAAAACTAATGTGTTTCAAGTCTCACAAACTGAACTGTAATTTAATGTTTGTGTGGTGCTGGCCTCTAGTGGACATAAGAGGGAGCTGAAATTCGAGCAACCCTCCCATTGGACACTTGAACAAAATGTTTTAAATATGTTTACTATCAGCAGGGGGTGATCTCATTTAATGGAATGTAGCCTTGAAGCAACATTGAGCCAAAGTTAACTGCTGCATGTACATTTTTAAACTAATTGCAATGCCACCTGTCTGTGTTATGTTGGGAAAAAACATCTCTACATCTGAACAACTGAATAAGTTAATATTTTGAAAGCATATATGACAGACGTAGTGTGTAGTGTATTACCGAAGAGCTCCACTTCACTGAAACATAAAAATGTCAACATGACTGTTTATGAAAGGACCTATCAGATGTACTCTGAGCTGTGCACTTGAGAGCAGACAGACAGACTTTAAACTGAAATGAGATAAGCACATACTGTAGGAGTTGTATAAAAACTGTATTTTGTTTAACATTGACACAAAGAGGAAATGAGCACCTGACCACAAGCTCAGCAGCTTATGACTTATGACAAAGTCCAGTTAAAGTCAGGTAATATTTTGATCCTTGTGTGTTTTCAATTTCAGTTTCAGAAAGTTTGTCTTGTAAAGGAACTTATTACTACTAGTATCACTCAAAGATTTTCAAATAAATGCTAAAATGCTTGAAAGGCTAAAAATGGGCTCTAGTGGATTAGGGAGCACAATGGTATACGGCTGTCACATATCCTTCTGTATCCTTATTCGACACACTGCACTCCCCAGCCTTTGTCCTCTTCTTCACGCCCCTTTCTATGAACTGTTGCAGATGCCTTCCAGATGAGCTCAGCCCATGAAGTGATGGTAGCCTCATGGAATAATGCTGATCTTGTGCCTTCCATCTTAACTGGTTTAATATTATTCTTTAATATTATTCTTTATTTCCTTATTGCTCCAAACCTCACACATGTGCACCCTCTAGTGTCTTAAGTATATCCTCCACTGCTGTCCTGACATAACCCCACAGCCGTCATCGGTCTACAACGAAGAGCATAAGAGAAAGGGCAACGTGTGAATGGTAAAATTAAAACATGAAAGCGAGATTGGTGCTTTTTGTCAAAGGAGGTTACTTTTTTTTTTTTTTTGGGCCAGTCCGGTCACATGCTTAACTACGTTGTTTACTTGGTCTGCTTTTGGTCTATTTCCCTTCCAAGTTCCCTCCCTCTCTCTCTCTCTCTCACCCACGCTGTTTTCCACCCACCAATTGCTTCTTCCTCAGTGTAAAGGCAGCGATAGGAGCAGAGACGAAACTGCAAAGCCTTCAGATTGTATATTTTTTGTTTTGGCTGTAGCATCTTTACAGTCCTGGGAATACAGTAAGTATACATTTGCTTAGAGAGTGCAGAGGAGCACTTAAAGGAGGGCCAGACACCCTCCTTCACTCAGCTAGGCAGGCTGGTGGACGTGCAGAAACAGAAACTGGCTATGACACAGATCAGGCTGTGAGCTACAGTACAGCTATAATATCATTTGAAGAGCAGCTGCTGCTGTCTGCTAGGCACAACTGAGCAAATAGAGTGGTATTTTTTCGAGGATAAAAATGAACTACCACTGTATACCAGCTGTAATCCATTTCCATATTTTATACACTATTGCTTTGTTCCACAACATTCAATGTGACAAGTTTCAATATGATTCAAACTGTGGTTTTGAAAGTGAGAAAAAAAAAGAAAATTCAAAACAGTGGCTCAGTAAAAAGCAGTCTAAAAGTGAGACACTTTTTTTTTTTTTATGTTAGATAAATTTGAACTTTCGGTTGCCTCTGATAAGGTCAGATAGGACTCTGAATCAGAATGGCTGCCAGATTCTGCCATTTTTATTTGCTGTGTGTGTGTGTATGCATGCTCAGCCATTAAACAACAGGTAAACAGTGAATAACAAATTCAATCTGGAACATCTCACTATAATCTAAACCCACTTCATGTAATTGAACAGGACAAGCTGCTGAATAACACAGTAGTTGCATCTTCTAAGGTGACCTTAGAACATATCCAGCCTATTGAACATGTATTTTGGATGGACATGTTCAGTAATAAAAAAAATATTTATAAAATTTGCACTATTTAAAAAAGGTGACAAAGAGTGAGCTGGAGTTTTATTGGAAACATTTAATCAATAACCAGTAACAGATAATGTTGTGGCTAGACTGGCAAAGGGGATTTGGCTTTATCCTGACCGTCTTAACATAATACCCAGAGTGACAGTGGTACGTTTCCAGCCTCCCTCAAATAAAAAAAACATGACGCTTCCGGCAAGATTAAATTCAACAGTTGATAAACAGGCTTGGGGGCTAACGAATTAAAAAGATTACATAATGAGGAGACATAAATAAAGTAACTGTTTCACAATACAGAACAGAAAATGTGACTGCGGTAAAACAGTAAATTACATTCTATTATTTTTATTATCCTACATGCATATCATAAAAATTAGATCATAGAATTATCTTACTATATGGGAAGAGTTTTAGCACAGAGTGTAATTTTGTACAGCAGCAACTGTACACTTCACTTAGTAACTATTATTACTCTTAAAACTTAATCAGAATATTAATTCTAACTTTATAACTCTGAGTTACAAGCAGTTACAAGTTAAACCAGGTGCACTGTGGCTATATTTAATTGGTAATATTTACTTTAATACTTTCTAAGAACAGCACTGGTAAAAGAAAATAATATACAAAAAGGATACAAAAATTAATGCCACCAACACCGAATGCTGCATGAAGACATTTCTTGACCCTGCAGTTCCTATATTGTACAAACTAAGTTAAAAATAAAGAAGAACTTTTTACTATTTAAAAAACTATGTACTTGTTTGTTTCAGGTAAATAGAATCTAGTATTGTAAAACCAACGTTATTGAGGCAATCTAAGCCTAACATTTCAGGTGCATTAGAAGGTAGCACATGTGGGCTGCAGCTGATTTAAATTAGACTAACAATTAGCAACAACCAACACACGAACCTAAGACAGTAGTAAAGTAGGCCCTTTTTCTTTGCATTAAGAATCTATTTCTTTCATTTAATTTCTCTCAGTAGGTTAACTACTGCATTTGCAAGTGTTGCTAATGTTTGCAATAGCCTTTAATTATTAGCCACCTCTAGTTCCCCAAAGTACAAACTTAATGAACATGCGCAGGAATGTTACATTGTTGTCAAAGTACAGGCTTTAAAGGGCCACCTGTAAACAAAGTACTTTAACCTGTAGCTTGTATATAACTTTGAAGTGAGTCGAAAACAACCACAAACTTAGTTGCTTACATGTTTTGCAGATGCTCCGCTTGACTGCAGGGCGCGTGGGCAGCCTCCTGGCGAGGCGCGCGACTCCCGCTTTGACCACCAGCAGCGCGAGGATGGCGAGTCACGGTCAGCACCTGTTTTGATGTCTACAAATACCAGCTCTATGTGGGAAGGTTTAGTAAAGTTCAATATTAGAAGTACAGTAGTGTAGTAGTCACACCCGGCACCACAACTACAGAGGACAGGGGTCTTTCCTAAATCGTAAACTGCATACCAATGTTAGTATTTACGTGTTTTTTGTGTTTTGGAACGTTAACCACCAGGGGGCGACGTTGTGCCATAATTAAGACAAGATTATTTTTATATGTTCAGACATTGTGGCACAATAAAGGACAACTGCTGATTTGTTTCTTTAGTTCTGTGTTTCTACTGTTGACAGTGTGAGGGATAGTTCTTTTTAACGGGGTTATGAGTTGTAGATGATGATAGATGGCTGTACCAGTTTGAAGAAAAATGGAACAGTTAGGATTTGATTTGATGGCCCTATTTGGGGCAGTTGCTACATGGGTTAGTCCCTGTGTCATCACGTCTGTATTCTTCCTTCAAACTAGCAAGAAGCAGACTGGCTGTAGGAAATTAAGAACATTTTACAGAACCCATTCCTATAAAGATGACGATTTTACCAAACTATTTACTGTTTGTGTAATCCCAGAAGTGTCTGAGACTGTGGACATGTCCAAGCCTATGTACTGGGACCGTCTGGACACTCCTCTGCCAGACAAACCCTACAAAGACATTGAAACTGCTACTGACAAGAGCCTGAAAGAAAAAGAGAAGGGACCCTGGTCTCAACTGTCTAAAGAAGAAAAGGTTGCATGTAAGTCACCAATAACTTTCCATTTGTTCTAGTAGCTGGAATTTTGTCTAAATTCTGAAATTCTTGTGAGAGCTCAATAACATCTGAAAGCCTGGGAGTTGGATTGTACTATTGTGACCTCCAATAAATGAACGTCCTTCACTTTTTTCACTCTATCCCCTGCAGTGTATCGGCTTGCATTCTGTCAGACTTATGCTGAGATGAAGCAGCCGACAGGCGAGTGGAAGACCGTCGTGGGAGGCATCTTCATCTTTATGGGTTTCACTGGGCTAGTGGTCTGGTGGCAGAAAGCCTATGGCAAGTGCCTTTTCATTTTGGTTGTAGTTTCATAATTCCGATCACGAACTAAACATGACAGACACAGCTCTTCATTGAGGAAAAAAGGCACAGCGTTTAAATAATTCTATTAACAATGGTCTGTTCCTTTTCAACTCCAGATAGTCAGCTAGAGAAGTATGCCAAAGCTTTAGAAATATAGATTCAATCATAATTGAGTTTTCTTTCACTTCAATTCAATGACTTTCCTTTTTTGTTTTTGCAGTGTACCCAGCTCGCCCCAGGACATTTGAAGGAGACTGGCAGGAGAAACAGCTACAAAGGATGCTGGACATGAGGGTCAATCCCATCCAGGGCTTCTCCGCCAAGTGGGACTACGAGAAGGGCCAGTGGAAGTAAAGACAAAGCAATTGAAGGGTCAGTGTGGTTACCCATTTAATCTCCGAGCAATGTTTGTTTTGTCTACTCCATTAAATTACATTAAATCAAAATGCCAGTACAACCACTATATAAGCTCTCTAAACTGATTTATGGGTTAACCATACTCTGTTGTTCACTGAAGCCTTCCAAAGTACTGTCTGTCCTACTGTAACTTTAAAAATAAATTGTGTCCATCTATTGTGTGCACCTGTGTTCAGAAATTAGTTATTTTTATTTAGAACCATAAACCTCAGATTTTAAAGAGTATTGTTCATTTTTATTTGTAGAAGAGCATTGAATTGTTTCACTTTAAGTAAACGCAAAGAGATCCATTTTTTTCATATGGGCTTTATTAGGGTCAGAGTGACTGAAAACATTACAATGGCATTCTAAGACAGACATGGTAATCTAAAATGCTCCGTTGAACTATTCTTGGTCCGCATTTTTTTGTCTGTCCATTAAGTCTATGAAAACACAATAGATAACAATGTACATTAATGCAAAGATGGAGTTTAAGGCCATTTGAAGGGGCACAGGTATGCTTTTTACACCAAATATAAATAATGTTTAAGTCATGATTTTTTTTTGTTTTTATTTTAAATGTTACTAAGCTAATGGTCTATTCTAATTGGTTTAAATAACTAGTATATATAGAGGGCGTGCCAATGCTGTCACACTTTCTTCATTTGTGCCTCCTTCAAGAACAATTTGCCACAGAAAAACACATGCACACGCACAGACACACGTCACTCAGTATTTTAGCAGAGGAACTTGTTTCAGAGGAGCCCGAACAGCAGAATATAAAACCTGCAGCAGCTTCTTTAGTGGGGCTACTCTAGAAAAATATACTGTACTGGAATGTAGGAGAGAAGACCTTGGCTAACAAAATGCTGACAAAAGCATTCAGGGTGTTTCTCAGAAAGCAGTGTTTTTTTGAATTTCTGTTATGGATATTAAACATTTTATAAAGAGAAATGCATTCAGCTAATGTTAAATGGGTGAAATGGAGCATGAGTTGAAGCCAAAATGAATACAGAGACAAGTGCTAAAAGCACAGCTGGCAGCTGCACCTGGGGCTGACAATGTGATTTATGTTACACACTTCAAGGTGAAAAAGCGATTACCATTCATAACAGGTCAGAATCCTCTTGATGAGAAAACAGCACAACCAAAAAGGCCGTACTGTATTTTTGTATACAGTTACTTATGTTGACTGCAGATTTACTGCAATAAGACGGCAGCAGTTGGAACAACTTCAGTAACAGTCCTCGCTTCATTTTAATCACCAACCTTGTGAATGAATTATGCTGCAACTATTTGGTGCATGATGCCCAACACTAGACATACCCCCATCACCAGAGTTATAGACAGGCTTGTTCTGAAGCCAAGATGAGTCTCCATCCTCTTTGTCTCTTGTGGATCTAACTGGCAGGTGTGTACATTAGATGTGCCCACATGCCTGGGTGTGTTGGTGGCGAGCAGCAGGTGGGCCAGCTGTGACTGACACACGTGACTAGGTGCAGTGACAGCCAGGAGACCACAGAGGAAGGGGCGGGCCTGGATAGAAAGCAAACAGGGAGGGAAGATGGATGGGAATTTGACAGATCTGAGGTGTCTAGGGAAGAACAGGCGGAGGAGAAGGGAGGACTGAATAGTATAACGCACAGATAACTTGAAGTTAAGTGTGTGAGAGATGGGACGTGAAGGTTTGAGGGTCTGGTTTTCACGGTACTACAGACAAAGACAGATAAGGATGTGCTTATTATGAATCTGACAAAAGTCTGTTCAAATCAAAGTCAGTTCTATTAGTTCTGTATCAGAGCGCTACATAAATACTCAAAAGGCTGTGAAGTACATAAGTGCACTAGGAGCAAAGGAAGTGTACTCTGGTGATTCTGAAGTGCAACACATGAGATATGATTGTTCAATAATTGATTTGCATGTACCATGATTTTAACATTTGCAGCAAATTCTTTATAGCCAAAACAATGACATACAGTGACAAATCTACATTCAACAGTTTTTCTTGTCAAATAAAATAAATGATTCAGTTGCTTTGTTCTCATTTGTGTAAATACAAAGTGATTAGAGAAGTAAAGGGACTGGTGCTGCCCTGTCTGGTGTCTACAGTGCTACTTTCGGCTGTGTTCTTGAGCTACTGAAGCATGGACAGTCTGAGACACGGCGCCCCAATCGGGTAAACTGCAGTTATCATGTTTGGAAATATTTGCAACACACAGTTGTGGCCTGGCAGTCAGCGGGCTGACTAAGCACAAACAAGATGAATCAAGGCCAAATATGTCCATGTAGCAATGCGTAATGGTTCACTAAAAAAACTAAAAACAAGTTTAGTCTCTCTGCCACTTTGTTACTTCTAATCTGTATGTAAATTGTATGGACAAATGTGAGTATGACGTTCTACTGCTTGTGTTGATGTTAATGAAGATGACTGGCAGTAAATGTGAAAAAAGAAAAAGCTAATTTAAATTAAACAGAGGCAGGTGCTACATCATCCCCAGTTTTTTCTCTCCATATGGCACGTATAAGAAGCTATTGTTGAGCTGTCTGAGGAATGAAGAGCCTAGCAAAAAAAAAAAAGGACAAGCTTCAGACGAGAGGCGTAGAGCAGCACAGATCCCACCACTCAGCACTCCTTGTATCGGACAGATCTATGTTCACTGTAAGACCGGAAATGAGTTGAAGGAACATTGAGTACATTTCAATTTGTTAGAACTAACACATACACACAAACCCAAAAAAGAATGATACAGGAACTGAAATAAAGACTTGTTGAATAAAGAAAGCAGATACATCTTTCCATGTATTAGAGCACATCAAGTCCAATCAACTTTAGCTTTGAACACTAGCTTGTCTGCTGCTTTCTCCAAAGTCCAGCAAAGTGAGCGGTTCTCCACTCTTTGTGGCATGTGAATCAAACATGATGAGCAGTTTGTGAGTGAGTGGACTTAAGGGTAGTGAAGCAGACATGTTGGATGGAATCATTACACGGGGGTCACCATCCATCACCCTGTTCCCTCACAGGCGTTTCTGGACGAGGAGTGACCCCACCACCACTCCGGTCACCAGGGTCATCGCTGCCAGCAGCCACATCTTAAAACTCTCCTGAGACCTCCTGCTCTCAGCCGCTGCATCTTGGCCAAACATTTCTCCAAAATGTTCCTGTTAGATGAAGAAAAAAGAGAGAAGACAGAAAAGAAAGAGTTAACCCCAAGCATTTTTGTTTTTCATGTGAGATACTAACTAGTATAGATATGAGAAAGGCGGCCTGCACACACACATCCCAGAACTTAGTAGGTACATTCCCTTGTAAAGGTCGCCCGTGTACTTTCTGATGAACCACCCCCAGCTGGGTAACTGTATGACTGTCGCTCCCCGTTCAGACACATGAAAAAAATTTCCATCCACCCAAAACATTATATTCAGGTAAGCAACTTCACAACTACAAAAAAAAGCCCCAATAGCCACCTGCAGCGACAGAACTCACAGGAACAACATTATGCAGTGTTAAAGGAAAAAAAAACAGGTTTCACTTTAAATCTTTCCACTCAATGCAGCCACAGTCCCATGCATCTCATCAGTTCTCTGTAGAACGCTCTTGTTGCCGACATTCTTTCCCATCCTTGTCCTCACATTGCTGAGCCTACATTGCCGCCCACTGAAATCATTTCCTGGAAATGAGCTACAAAGAACATGCTGCATTGTTCAGTAAATGCCACAAGGGGGTGCCAGACCCAGTAGCTGATCGTAAATATCTAACTCTAGAAGCAACAGCTTCAGTGGGATAAAGGGTAGTCTTTGGTAAGCCTGTGGTTCAACTTGATAAATGGTTCATGCTACTGTTAATCTGATTCTTAGTCATTGTTTAGGTGAGTTACTGGAAGCTATGAGTAAGGAGACAGGAAGAGAGAGAAAGCACTGACAAAGAATGTTTTGGGTGGGCTGACAGGATGGGCTTCTGCTCTAACAGCAGACGATAGATTGCCAGAGCAGAGGGGAGATGGCGCTCAGAGCAAAAGCATTAGGAGACATTGGGGCCTTATTAGGGAGGTATTCAGATTGAAACTCTGTTACAGAGGTGTGGGTGTGAGCAACTGCCTTTATGGTGACATCATCTCCACCACATTAGTCAAAATTACACTGAAACCTACTGCAATTCTCATTAAATGTACCATCCAGCTGTTTACATGGTAAAAAGATGATAGTTGAAGGCTGAGTGAGCTTCCATGGTAACCAGTCTCAGCGTTTTCAAAATTGTTTAATTTGAGCTACCTTTAAACCTTTCTTTTACAAAGACTAAAGGCGAAGTGGGAATTGTTTGATAAAATAAGGGCTGTATAGCTCTAGGTGTCCCTCTGCAACCAACAAAATGGAATTATGGCATCATATGGTATCACTTTTATCCAGTCAGAGGCCAAAAATAGGCTCTGCTTATTTAAAAAGTTTAAACCAGGGGTGCCCAAAGTGGGACCCAGGGGCCAAAACATGGCCTGCCAAGGGGTTTGATTTGGCCTGCCAGTTGTTATCATGTTTTGCAACTGAAATTGGTTCATTTGGTTGAGTATTCTTAGACATTGGTAATGGCCTATTGTGTTAACGAGGAGCCATTGGGTTTATATATCCTAGACTACTATTGGTGCTCACATTAACGCCAAGGATTAGGCTTTAAAAATGAGACAATTATTACTATAAAGACAGCTCAAGTAAATTTGTGCATGTGTGAAAATTTCAAAACAAACACAAACAAGTCCAATAACAGTCCGATTTTTGAAAGGTCTGGGTCAAACAGTAACAAATGAACAAAATGGAGCGAAGTATTTCTTTCAATTACAAAGATTTTTGTGTTTGGCGTGGGCCATAATACAAATTTGTTTTGGTCCACCGAAGGAAAAAAGTTTGGGCACCCCCGATTTAAACAAAGGCAGAGCAAGTGAAAACTGGGCAGTCAGCTGGAATCTACTCGACAGTAACCATATGTGTGTTTATAGCCAAGTCTGTGTTTGACTAAATTCAAAGCAGTCATAATTGTAAAGGAGCTACTGGTCATTACTGCAGCAAAATGCACTATGCAAAAAGAGGGTTTGAGGAGCACTACAGAAGCGCCTTTCATTCATGTTTCTGCTCGGGATAAATACACATAAACTTGGCTTGGAGAACATGACTATGCAAACATCCTTGAAGCCTTCATGACTGACTGTTCACACGTGATCTTTGTAAACATGCAACTTAGTGCAACACTGAAGGAGGGATGAAAGTTTCACATTTACTTCTTGGCTGCTCATGAAAAGAATTCCACCCTGAGCCCACGTCATTCTTCACTTGTTAACTCACCAGAACTGTGCGGCCTTATATCGCGACCTTCTGACTACTTTATCACAGCCGTGTTGATAACTGTGAGGGATCAAAAACACTGTGCGCATAGAAAAGAGGCCGCCACGTGGAAGTAAATATTTGTCTTCAGTTTTTCCTCCAATTTCTGTAGTCCTTGAGAGATAACCATGGCCTCAGCGCAAGTGCACAGAGGAGTCAAAGTGAAAGACAACATACCACAGGGAGATTGTAATAGGGGCTGTTGTGTAATAAACGCAGACAGAGTGAAATATCTCTGCCAGTAAAGTTGTTCTTAAGTGCAACACTTATACAGCTGCATTAAAGTACAGCAGAGAGAACTGGACACTGGGGATTGATAAGTGGTATGAAAGTAAGTACTGACGTTGTGTAATTAGTAGGTATTGGCTAATGTGTGAGTAAGTTTTTACTGTGGCCTCCAGAACAAAGCTTTATTCTGACCTCAGCCTATCCCTTCATGTGAAACTGCAAGCAAGGAATGTGGGTGTAGAAGACACTAATGCACTTTTTGTCATTTAGCAGACGCTTTTATCCAAACCAACTTACATTAAGGTTCCATTCACCTGTGTAAATTCCATTCAACAGCTGGAACACCACTGGAGGCAAGGTGGGTTAAGTGTCTTGCCCAAGGACACAATGACAGTATGAACTCAGTATATCAAGACATGTTACCGTTCCTTGCTGATGAAATCCACACAAGATTATTGATGAGGCGCTCAGCTGCATTAGCACAAGGAGGAGCATTTGTTTGAATCATAAACGAGTCAATCAAAATATGTAGCGTCTAAGAGGGTGTCTTCTGGGTGTTGCTGGTGACATAATGTTGAGGTGTGGAAGGAATGTGTTTGTATTGCAATAGAAGGGAGGGGTGAAGTCGAATCGATCCAATGGTTTGGTTTTCAATTATATCCATGGTTTATGCTCTTCAGTTATTTATGTGGTGACTTAAAAGATGCCCCAAGCCATTATTTTATTTTCTCTTTTCAAGCTTTGCTGTGTCATTGTGGCCATGTCAACACGGGTACAACATCTCGTCACAGCTCTGCGACAGTCTTGTGTTACTCAGAAAAAACACTTGCCTGAAGTTGCCTCTATCACTCTCCCCAAACAACCATTTTGGGTGAACAGTTGTGCTTAAAGATTTATATTAAAGTAAAAGTTGATTATTTGAATGCACACTTGGCTGGCGAGATGATAAATGGTTTCACAGATTCAGGGGGAATATGCTCCAGTCACATCATACCATTTATCAATTGAAATATTAATCATGTGTCTCATTAGCGACACTGCCAGCAGCCATTTCCTGTAATTAAAGTATTCCTGCCTGCCTTTTTCCGATGCATTTTGACTCCGCAGGACACCTGATAAAACCATCGTGGACATATCTTTTTACAATAACACTTTGTAATTAGTTTGTTTGAAAGTGGACTGTATAGGGTGTCTACTCAAGTGCAAAATTCAGGCACTTTTCAAGGTCCCAGCACTTACTGCATTAAAAGTAAAGTACAGCATTTAAATTTAAGCTTTGTCATGTATTTTAAGGATCCATGGGAACACGTATTATCCTTGAGATATATACTATATACATAATCTTTATATATCTAGTCTGCTTAGTAGCATCACAAGAGACACGTTCAAATATTTAGCAATTCACTACGCACAGGTCAAGACAGCATTTTTATCTGCCTCTTTGCCCTTTCCGACCGTTTTCACACGGTCACGCCTTTATTTTCGTATCTCTCCTCTCCTCCCAGTGGAAATCAGGTGCTAGGCAGCGGCCTGGAGAGCGCTTTAAGGTCTCATCTGTGTGGGTTTTTCACTTCTCGAGCCTTTAACTTTCTTTTTCTTTGTTAGCCAGGGTGGGAAAAAAAAAAGAGATGGAGGTAGGATAAGCTCATGAAAGCTAAAGGTTTGGAAAGATCAGATGAGAGACAGACGGTGGGAGAAAATAAGAAATAGTAAAAAGGAAAGACTGTGCGGTCTGTTGCCACGGCTACACAGAAGCAGCTGATTAGGGCGTGCGGTGTGTGTGTCAGGTCCTCCAGGTCCATCTCTGTGCCTGATAAATGGCCCAATACTACATGTGGAGAAAGGACCATTTTTACAATCATTAGCAGTAGCTTCCCATTCATCAGCACTGACTAGACTGTTGCTCCAGTGTTGCACCATAACAAGTAGCAACACTCAAATCTCCCGACACAGAAACCCCCTGACCATGACACACTGAACACACACACACACACACACACACACACACTTTGATTAACCGAACATCCTATGAGGCAAACTAAAATCTTATGACAGAGTGAAATTTAGTACGCCAGGGACAGTACATGCCGATCATTTAGGCAAGCGCACAAGCAATCATTGCGTTAGGCTATGTGGACTGAAAGTCAAATAGACCCAATCTAAACTTAAATCATATATTGCTTAACAAATATTTCAACAGACTGAAAGATTTAAGAATGAACTCTTGGCATCAGAATGGAAATTTCAATTATGGGACTACAACTGGAGAGTACTTTCATGAATCAGAAGTGAAAGTTGTAATCGTTATTTGTACACAAACCATTGCTCCTGCCACAATTCTATACACACACACATAATTAAATAAAAGAACTTTTTTTTTTTTTTTTTACATAAAGTGTGTTTTGTGTCTAAATACAGTAAAATTTTCAGTCAGAAAAGCTCCATTTTGACTAATCTTTAATTTCAATTTAGATTTGTTACCATCTTTCCTTAATTGCTAGTGAATGAACAAAAAATCCTGTTTTATTCAACCAAGAGCTGTACCTGACAATGCCAAAGATATCATCTGCGGAACAGTTTCCAGGTTAAGGACCTTATTTATTGATGTCCTTTTCAACATATTAATGTATACTAAACAACATCGAGTTTCTGAACAACAGAGCAGCCAGTGGCAGGTTCCCGAGTGCCAATAGATTCTACAATCAATCAGTCTATGAAAGGTGAAGTCTTAATCAACTTATTTTAAAGAGACCAAACAACTGAATTTCCCCTTGTAAAGATAAATAAAATTGTATTAAATGCAATGCACCATCTTTCTTCAAATGCAACATGAAAGACATGTTAGTCATAGGTTTGTTTGCTCGAAAGCCCACTGAAACCATTGTATATACAGAAGGTATACAGAATATGAGAATACTATAAACAATGTCCCTGCAATTAAATTGTCACATTATTATCTGCAAACTTTACAGACTGAAATTCAGATGATATTTTTACTTTCACTTTTCGCTGTTATAAAATACTGACCTAAAATCAGCTTCCTGTGAAGAGCTTTCTAGCAATGCTGTGAGCTCATGTGACTAGCAGGCCTCACTAACCACATGATAGGGGCAGGAAGCTTGTGGCAAGACCTATAGATGGTGCTGTGATAAAACGAAGCTGCTGCTGAAAGGCAAGAGCCTAGAAAGTTCTGCTTAACTAGAAAGCCTAACACTGCCAGAACACTTTCATGGCCCTCAGTGGGAGAGCTATGCACACTCCCTGTGCATAGCAATGACATGACAAAAGAAACAACAAAAACAAGCAGCTCAACCAGTCCAATCCTGAAAGCAGGGCTGATCAGGTTCTATTAGGTTTAAGTGGAAAAACAGAAAATGAGTTGTAGGTCACTGCATACATTACAGGAAAAGGACAAACACATAAGCTGTAGTGGAAATTAACCCCAACCTATTTCTCAAACTGTATCAGAAACAAGATCAAATTCAGCATCTGCTCTGAATATCCCCCCCACAATGAGAAAGACATTAGCTAAGGCATCTTGTGAGAAAGACACATATCTATGTTAGGCATTTCAGTATATCATGTATCGACGTGTGTAATGCAAAAGTGATGGAGTGAGTTAAGTTTGCTGAGTCACAATCATGTTTGGACGAATTGATCAATAAATGGAACAGAGGGGAAAAGGCAAATAAGGTCAAGCTGTCTTCACAATTGAATCTCAGCAGCAGGGTTCACATTAGGGCGCCAGCCTCCAAACAGCCCTCACAGTCACAAGGACAAGCTAGTATTTTTTTAGTCAAGTCACTCAAGTGGGACTAACACTGGTTGCCACACTGCACTGTACACAGGCTTATGAGAACAACAAATCATGTGTTTTTGTTGATTGGGTAAAAAGACTGCCTGACGAAACACTGTTTACAGAGCCACACCACGAGGAAAGTGACATGATGTTCTGACAGATTAAACAGCGTGACCTCATACAGGCGGGGTGTACTGTCGAGAAGTTGAGAGTACAGTAAGTCTCTCTGCTTTTAACTGTGACTAATGGCCCAGGAGAGCATAAGAGGTGGGATCAAATGGAGAGAACATTTACTTACAAAAGACCAACACATTTAGCTCTAAGTTTGTTTAGTATGGAATTAATATTAGTAATCAAGTCCACTTCTTTTTTTAAATCCCACATTTAACACCCCTATTCTTCAAATCAGTTTTATTAAACTGATGGCCAAAAGACAAAAAAGAATAATGTGAATACTTGTTCCTCTTTATCAGTGAGCTCATCAGTGCAACAGTCTCTGAACTGCACATCCTGCTCTTCCCCAAGGCCTTCCTGTCTTATTTCTCTTTTTATACAACTTAAAAGGCCCTTTTTAGACCAATAGGTCACAAAGTCTTGTGCTAAAAACCCATCTGAGCAGGATAGAAAGTCGTTAAAGAACTAAGCTCAAAGTCCCTTCTTGGATAAATCTTACAACAGCTTTTACCCTTTGTGCTTTAATGGGACAATGTGGCAAAGTGACAATTTATGGATTACTAAAACCATGTGACAAGTGCAAACAGTGGAACAAGGGCAAAGACTACGAAAATGGAGCTCAAGTACACAAATAGTCCTCAAAACCACAGAGAATGTGAAATCAGAGAGGAAAATATGGTAAATACATACTGCATTTGCAGATGCTCAAGAAAAGTGCATCCATTTGAATCGCGCTGCTTAAAATGTGCATGTTTTTATGTACAGTCTTGTTCCATGGCATGTTTTACACAACGGTTCACTCAAATAAGTGGACTCTTTTGCTGTGTGTGTTGTTCCTCTGCTTATTTTTGGTGAGCTGCCTGAAAATGGATGACATTTTAAATGTGAGCCGACATGCAGCCACTCAAGGCACAGTGAACTACACTGGAGCAGGTTTCAACCTAATTTGGAGGCAAATGGTAGTGGGAAAAGTCTTGTGATTTTGACAGTTTGTCAATCTCCCTTCAAAAGGCTGACCAAAAGCTCAAAGATGCCATAAAGAAAGATTGCTTCTTTGGTTATTCTGAGTGTAATGCCAGTAGCATTCTGTATTATATACTGTAAAGGCATACAGCACAGTTTGAATTTAAATTAGGTGTTTCTATAAACTGTCAACATGTTGTGAGTGACATGATTTTAAGGACTTGAATTTTAGAGAAATATAATGTGTAGTTGGTCTGGCCGGCCAGACTATTTTTTGTCTTCTATACAGCATAAAAAAGTCTGAACTCTGTGGAATTTCAGGGGTTAAAACCAATCAGTACACTTATATGCAGACCTTACTCGACTATGCTTGTATCTCAGTTAAGCCCTCTCAGCTGGAGGTCTCACTGTTGTCCGAGTTTACATGCACAAGAAAGTACTGTGCCTGCAGCGCTCCGCTCAGACTAATCCTGCATTTATGTGGTCTTTGTATTTAACAGCATTAAACCTGACACGTTTGTAGCGTTAAATGATAATGTCCTCAACTAATTAGCTCAGTAATTATTAAGTCATAACGGGCTGGTTTACCAAAGGGTCATACCACAATGGCAGAATACATTCTTTAAGGAGTGACCTTTACACACTTTGTAACAGTTTTTTCTTATTTAATACTGAAGTAGGTTCACTCCTGCCAACCATTTTCGAAAACACCAACCATTGACTATGGCATTTATGATTTTATTTGCATTCAAAAGACAAAATAAAAAAGTGTTTAAAAAAAATACACATTTGGTAAGGTTATACTTTGAAAATGTCATTGTGTTTATAGAAATGCAACTTTTGATTGATGGTTGAGGATGCTGTGCGGAGGAGGTTTGCATGAAAACTTGTTGTGCAAAGTGTGATGGATGACTTCCAAGCAGAGGAACGGAAAAAAGAAAAGAGGAAATTGAATCATTAAGTTTTCCTTCAGTGGCGACAGTAACTGTTGTTTGTGCCAACGTCAGGGTGTTTGCATGTACTTTCCTCACATTTTTTGGACCTTGGAGCAGTGTGTGTGACTTGAGTGTGCACGTGTTGAGCCGCCGGTGAGGCCATGAATTAAAGAGGAGATTAATGAGTCAGGACATGAAGGCTCAGACACCAATCTGTTCCCTGCCCCACTCTGGGGAATGTCTCTCCACAAAACCCCATTCTGTCAGCAAACCCACACACACACTGAGACACACATATACCGCTTGGTCGCACCAGGAGCGCCAAGGACTCAGGACTGTATGTGTTTGTCTGGCAGAGACGGCATGAAGGAGAAAAAGGAGAGTCAAGCAAAGCGAGGAGAAGTATCTCTGACTGGTTGTCAGCGGTGCAACCTTCTGAACTGCACAGTAAAACCCTTCACCATGACCTCAAGATTCTGCCATCTGTCAGAAAGAGAGACATGACTGGAAAGAAAGACAAGAGAAGATACAGAGAGAGACGCAACAAAAAAATATGAAAGACAAATGAGGTAGAACTAGAACAAAAGGGCAAGAGTGAGGCATGCTGCAGGACAAAAAGAATTGGAAACCCATAAAAAGGGTTTGTTTGGAGGCAAGACTGTTATGACGGGTCTCTCGCCTTCCTGCAACAATCATACTGTGTAAACTACATCTCATAATCTCAAAGACAGAAACGAAACTGATTTGGGAATCCCCGTGATTCACTTTGGCACTCGTCTGCTTTTACTCTTTCCATTAGCTCCTGTGTTATTGAAGAGATACCCTTTGTCTTTTTATTGCCTTACCCCCTTGGCTTTTCCAACAAGCCCATGATGAATCGAACACTGATGGCCTTGATGCTCTTTATCATCATTCAGCCCTTGTGCTGTGAGAGATTGGGCACAGCATTAGCATGAAATACTCATCAACCCGTCCTAGCCCGTACTGAAGCTCTTCTACTTTTTAATACATGCCATGAGACTTGACTAATCCCATGATATGTCTCATAATCTGATTACAGATATGAGCAGAGAGGAGAAATTCAAGGAATGAGCACACGGGCGAAGCATACAGTGGGAGGAAATGCAATCAGGAGCCTTGTCGCAGGCAAAGGGCACAGTGCTGTTTGGTTTGTCTTTCCACTGCTGGGTGTGTAGTCGGGTGGAGACAACAGCGTAAACTACATCAAGTTAAAATGTAGATTAGAGAGTGACACTAGTTTTTCAGCTTTCTCCAAACGGGCACACAGTTCATTTTTGGCAACTTTCTTTCTTAGTAACGTTGCTTAACACAAGAACTCTGCTATGTTTTTTGGGGGCCAAAGATGAATGGTAAAAGTCATCTGGAACATATACTGGGTTTTAAACATGTTTCTCTTCTCCCCAGCATACACAAGTTGGTAGAGGTAGTGGTATCGGTGAAACTTGAAAACACAACGCCACTGAAATAACTTTGCAAGAGATTTTCTACATTAGATCTAGATTAGATCATTAGATCTGTTAAGGCAAATGTGAAGAAATGCTGTAATGACACCTTCAAAAATGTGTGATAGTCATATGCTGAAACTTTGGTGGAGAGATGGATGCATTGAGACTGAAAAATGTGCAGGAAAAATAGACGTGGGCTGGAAGTGAAAGGAACAAATGGGGGACAGAGGATGGAAGGAGGGGGAGAAGACTTGTTGGTGACCTGATTTCAGCTCAGCCTCCCAGAAGTGGAGCAGCACGGAAGCAACCCAATGCACCATTTTCACACATACAGCTGTTTTCAAAACCCTTAATGTCTCAAAGCACTGTTGAAATAAAAAAAAAAAAACCTATACGTATGGCCTAACCTATTGACCTACATTCACTTTCTATACTAGACCTATACTCTATTCTGACTGAGCTGAGTCACCAGTCTGGTCTCCTTTACCATTCCCATTCCCCTTAATATCCACATCACCAGACACTGTCACGAGCCGGGAGGGGGGGTGCGCTAAAGTCTGATGTCTCCCAGTCTGCTGGAGCAGCTTTAATGGCTGTATGCTCCACAGTGAACTGGCGGTATAGACACAAACGCTCATTTATCCACACAGCTGGATGTCTGCTGTGGATGTATAAACACCGTCTGGGGATGGAACATAAAGACATCTCGCCGTTGTTAACTCCAAACTGTGTTTTTTACAAATGAGAGAAAAATCACTACAGTTAGCGTGTGGCAAATGTCTCATTAGGCAGCGCAGTGTTGGATTTCTGCCGCAATGTAGGCTTTGCTTCGCTGCAAGACTCTATAAGTCTTCTACGTGATAGACAGATGTGCTGTAAACACACATAATGGGAAGCCATTTATTTTTAACCATGACTTTTATAGACAAGAATTGATCACAAACAGATAAAGTGATAAATGCTGTAGTGTAGTGTGATTTTAAGAATGTTTGATAAGGGTGTGGAATGCTTTTTGATTTGATATTTTAATCTGCAAATGATAAATTACTAAATTATAATATTTTAGCGCGTACTTATCTTAGATGGGACTTTTTTTAAACACTATTTTATCATTTGAAGATGTAACGAAAACTGCCAGGGTCTAAGCCAAAGCTGACTTTTTTTTCCACCAGTGACATTTTGGTGCCGTCCTTGTTCCATTGAGCTTTCCACTAAAGCACAATGGCAAACTGGAGCAAAAGCCAGACTGGAGAATCCTGAGGGAATGCTCCAGTCTCATTTTTTCCCTCAAATATGAACATGTAGATGTATCTGCCACTGCACAAGAAAGAATGGTCCAAATGTCTTTTTCTTAAGGCGTGCAAGACAAAAGTACACACTGCTGCTGTTCTTTTGATGGAGCCGGAGGCACTTGAATCATACAATCTGTTTGCTGCCATTTTCAAGCTGTGACTGTGACACACGCCGCTGAATCTCTGCACACACTGTCACCAGTGTGTCAGATTGCACATACAAGAAAAACCAATGCATCAGCTTAAGACGTGTAAAAAGAAATAGGGACGCGTCCGTGCCTCAACAGCTGCATTGAAAAGCATCAGATCAATCTGCATATAGAGCCGCCCACCACTGTTGTAGCACTCGCCTCCTGACAAAGACATTTATTGACGCCGCTCTGACAAAAAGTCATCCATTGATCCAAAGCGAACAGAGTTTGGCGGACCAATTCTATGGCGGCGTGGGTTTTTAAATGTCCAATAACAGAGAATGACACCGTGATGAACTTAACATCAGCGAGTGTTTATTTCAGTTGGTCAAACAACAACAACAACATACCTGCGGTTGTGACAAAAAAAAAAAGCCAGTAAATCATATTCCTGTGTATGTGTATGTGGCCGCGAGTCCTTTGTCTGAGGTAGTCACATGACCAGTCTGACTTGGCGGTGTCCCCTCCCCTCTGTAGCGCACCACTAGTGCAGATATTATGATGAAACTTTACTTGACGAGAGATAAAAAATAAAAAACATGACAAAAATGTGTTCCTAATTAGCCATAGTGGTAAAAGAAAAATAAGTTGGGAAAGGAGGGACAAAAATAAATAAATACATAAAATGAAGGGATGGTGGGAACTGCACAGGAGAGGTGTGGGGGTTTGGTAAGCAGGGGTAAAGTTGGAAGAAATCGATCGCTCCGATGACAATGTTACAAGGGCTGTGTGTTTTTGATAAACACGGGTGAAAGCAATCCAAAACGGGTGCGCGGGGTTAAACGAGATTGGAGACATGTTCAGTCGCTAAAACAAATGGAAGCTAAGAAGTGGGAAAAGTGGAGGAAAGGCAGGCGGGGGGCAAAATAACACAAATTTGTTGAATTGAATGCAGCGCAGGAGGTGCATATATAAAAATTGAACCAAAGGGACAAAAATCAATTGGAGGCAGGGGACACTTTGAGGCGATGGAAGGACACAGGGAGGTGTACTGGAGATGAAGGGAAAGGGATGTATCAGAGAAAGGGAGACGGAGGCGGTCTAGATAGGTCCCAGGGGTGAGATTCCCTGCTCTTCTCCGATAGGACGGCTTAACAGACGACTCTGTGGATCTAACCGCCTATCCTATGTGAATGTTAATTACAGAAAGAGAGAGAGCGAGAGAAGCAGAGCGGGGTGGAAAATAGGTCTGGCGAACAAAATGGCACAAAGGAAGCTCAGGTGTTTCCCTCCGTCAAAGCAGGAGTTGTATACCCTTGGAAGCAGCCTGTATGTTCACACCAGAAGATAAACAGTGGGTCTTTTGGCAAACGCAGCACAATAAGAGTCCATGGTGATATAAACAGGACAGGGAAAATAGGTAGAGACTTGCGGGCATTTTTCTTGTAGTTAACTTTTCCGTGACCTCGCCGAGTCTGTCAGCGGCACAACAACTGGGCTAATGGTCTGTTTGATTCCCCATCCCAGACTGTAGGAGCATGGCCGTCCTAAATGAGTTTACCCTTTATTAGTCTGTCAAATGAGGGGAAGGGGGGGGCAGAACGTTGTTTCCCCCGTAGCAGGTCGAGATATTATTCATCTATAATTGGTAATAACCCTGTACCCCCTCCCCGAGGCGGCTCAATCTCCACTGAGTAATCACTGCCATCGCCTGCTCGGCTGGAAACAGCATTATTAGGTCGATGGCACTGTCTCTAGCTCTACTGTCTGCCAAGGAAGTTTATTATCTCCCAATATATGGCCTCACCAATGCCAACCAACCAAAGGGCAGTTATCTCGTACACCCCAGCTACCAACTAATATCCCAGCAAAACAAGATCTTTGGGGGAACTTTTAGGAGGGGTTAGTATTTTTTTTTCCTGACAGCAAGACTCAAAGTGCAAAACACCTTTCACTTTTCATTATTTAACCATCGGCTCAAAGGGCTGAACAGGTTTCAAATTCCTTTTCTATGGTGTAATCGGGGAAGAATAGCCCAGAGTAGTGTTTTAGCGGTTTAACCTTTCATTTAAACATGTGATTAAAGCCATGTTATTGTATGCAGATAACAATGAGGCCCTACGGGGGTTTAGTGTAATAAATTAAGAACACGCCGGAAATAACAGGCACTGAAAGGACTACTACTTTACTACTTTTCTGATGACTTCTAAAAAGGACAATATTTGAGAACTTTCCTAAACCTATCTCAATTTTAGTCAGTGTTAAATAATTGCACAATCTCCCGTTTTTGTACTTTTTCTTGGTCCCGCACCTTTGTAGAAAACCATGCACATGTGGGAAGCAACAATGAGCTCCCGAGACAGTGGAACACCTGAGTGAAAGTGAGAGTGACCTTGCCCCTGCTTCAGTAGACTAATATTTCATCAGCTAACACTAAGGGCACACCTGCCTCACAGCTATACTCATGTTCCCACATCTGCCAGCAGCTCTGCGCTTCATCCCTTCAAGGAGACGTCAAGGGAGAGAAGAAAAAATTAAACACAAGGAAGTCACACATGGGCTTGAGCTCCAACTTTGTGGTAAATGTAAGAGGAAGGTGTGGGTTGGTTATTAACAGAAGAGAAAGACAGAGATAGACAATGCGCGGAATTCAGCAGTGTAATGGAAACATATGGGAGGACTCTGGTGGTAAACCATCTACAATTCTGTTGCATCTAGGGGCAACCCCTGTGGCAAATCTCTTCGGATCAGTAAGAGTAGAGCGAGCAAGTGGCATCACGTGATCGGGTTTTGGAGAAGTGAAACCGTGCAAGCAGAATCTCTGAACACTGGCCCATTCAACATTTTAGATGAAGTCAGTGACATCACCACGTCTAAGTTACACTGACATGCAATTACTCACAACCACACGTTAGATGTCATGTGGCTGGATCACATTGTTACCACGCAAACAAGCTTGTACAGTTTATCTCCACTGGAAGTTGCATCAATGTATGTTGATATGACAAAAAAATTCCGACAATTAAAATATTTGTTGTGGTTAGGATATGAAATTAGTTAAACCATTAGATAAGTTGCAGAGCATGAAGCGGCAGCCTCCCTTCAACAAAGGAACAGTTAGTCTGACGTATAATGCATTCTAGTCACTAGTTGCATTGCCTTCATTATTAGTAGCCTCCACTTTTCCATATTAGCTCCGGTCGGATAATATGAAAATATATCACCAAATAAATTTAAAAAAAGGTCTGCTGTTCCTAGTGGGATTGTGTCTATGTTGAGCCAAAAGGATGTCAGTTTCCATAGGATTGACCTTCGACCTGGTGTTATACGGTGCTGGTGAAGATATAAACAACCCCTCCCCTTGCTGCCCTTCTGGTATGATCTAATGGCCAGTAGAGCCTCACAAAGAAAGAGCTGACCGCAACTGTCCCAGAGCTTTAAAAAAGAGAACTATGAAACAATGACAGATTTTACCTTTTCTCTAGAATATAGTTGAATTTCTTATGTTTGAATCAAAAACTCACACAACAGCATTGTGTATTGTATTATAAAGAAGAAGAAGAAGTTGTAACAGAGCAAAGAGACAAAGCAGAGGGCTGAGGCTGATGAGTAAAACATAGATGGTGAGAGCAACAAAGCGCAAAGCCCAGAGCCAATCAAGTGACCCGTTGAAAACAAAGGGCTATCTGTAAATGCCCTGGACTTCATTCTGTCCTGGGATGAGAGGACTTCGATCGTTGCAGAGCGCCACAAAACCCTGATGTTGTCTGTTAAGCTCCCTCTTCGATTCAGCTCATTGAGCTCTGTGCTGTTGATCAATTAGAGAACAGCTGAACCAGCTGCTGACCACAGTCTATTTTTATTGTTTTAAGGCACATGCATCTTTCTCTTTGGCTTCACGTCTGTTTCTTTGCCTCCTATACAATCTGGACTTTTCACTTAAACAGCTGACAGGCAAATATAGTGGTGTTTTGTCAAACTTGAATGATTTTTTAGAAACAGCTCAAACAGTATCTTTGCATAATACACAGATTTGGTAGACTTAAGACTGGGGTTTGAATTACTGCAACTAATGATTATTTCTATAATTGATTAATCTGACAATAATTTTTTGGATTAATCGGATTAATAATTGGATAGTGAAGCGCATGAAGACCTGGTGGACTAACAAAAACAAGTTGTCATGTTTTATTGTTCCTGCTTAAAACTGATGATAATACTACAAAAAAATAAAATCAATAAATAAATCTGAACCCGACGGAGCTACAAGTATGCCACAGGACTTGTGGATTGAGCATATACTGTATACACATAATATCAAAAAGACAAAAACATCTCCTTTACTGTTTCTGTGGATTTACTGCTCTGTTTTTGTAATTAAACCCTCTTCTCTCAGCACATGGCAGGTTTCAACATCTACAAATACCCCAGATAACAATTAATCGATTAATAAATTAGTTGACAATTATTTTAATAATAATCGATTAATCTAATTAGTTGTTGCGGCCCTAGTCTGAATGGACCTTTCATATTACAGGCTTGAATAAAAGGAAGATTATTGCCATTATGAGACCATTGAAAATATTTTATGTAGGAAGTGTACTCTAAATAAACACTTTTCTGAGTGTTGAGTTGATTAGATATACCTAGAATAACTTCATTATTTATTTAGACTGACAATTAAACTCTCTGATGACAAATCAAAATTACTGTCTATTTCTACCTTGTATTTGGTTAAAGCCATAATGTTGCAGCTACATATGAGTGTTCCAACCAAGCCTCTCCCATGGTACCTCTTAAATGGTCGTCGTGTAAGGGCGCCGCCATACGGTGATTTTACCTCGAAATACAGCGATATACCTCCGTCCACCAGAGGGCAGGCTCCAAAAGCGGAAATATAAGGAGAAACCCAATGGCGACTTTACAAGAGTAAAAATCATGTTTACAGCCTGGTACAAAAGATGGCTCCGGTCTCTAGAGCTAAGTTTTTACTACGTGACAACTCTGGGGGGGGTGAATTTTTGAAAATTATGTTGGTTTATGCTATCTAAAAACTATTGTTTTACTATGGAGTAAAACCCGAAAAGCCCGGATGTAACAGCCATTTTATTGCCCATTCGTAATGACAATATTGGTGAATAGGGGACCAATGGGCGGATATCATCCATAATTATACTATCTATGGTTCCAACCAGGGATTCTTCAGTCAACCTCACTCGCCTCAAAAACGCTCCTTTGTGATCAACTAAAGGAGGCCAGGGCTATTCTACTCAAATAAAAAGCTCTAGGAAAAATAATTACAACAAACGTTATGGAGGTTTGAGTAGGAGTGTGTGTCTTACCCATCCTCCTTGGCTGTCAATCCAGCCCTGAATATGGTTGTCCAGGTAGACCGTCATCCACTCTATGATCCTGCCCACCAGCGGACTCATCTCCTTCTCCACGCACTCCACGCACAGCGCGCCGCCAAAGGCGAAAAGCCCTATGATGCGCCCCCAGTTGACACCATCCCGGAACACCTCATTCATTACATTCTCAAAGCTTTGGTATGCCGTGGCAGGGGTGAGGTGCAGCTGGCTTTGCAGATCGCTGAAGGCGCGGGCGTAACGCAGCTCAAATTCGTTGACCGAGTCCCGCAGGGCCTCTTTCACCAAATCTAGGTTTGCTGTAGACGGTAATTGCTGCCGCCGCACAGGGGACGCAGGAGGGGTCCCTGGACTTGTGCCGTTAACTGTCCTATTGCCATGTGAAGTTAGCCTCTGGTCCTCACCCAACCCTGCCTCCCCACCATCAGTCCTGCTCGGTGCCTCTATGAGTCCAATGTGGTTGATTGGATAGTTTCTCTGAGAAAGTTTATAGTTTACGTAGAAAACCACCAGTTCTCTGTTTTGTGACATTGTGAAGTTAAATTGGATTTTCTGGCTGTGGTCCGTCTCTGCTCTTTGCTTGGTTGAGCCTTACTGTGTTACAGTGACAGGATAACTCCCCGTTTCCTCCGTTCAGACCTCCATGGTCAGCAGAAGACCAGAGGACACTCGGGTCTTCCAACACAGTGCTGACAAATCAGCTCAGGTCCTGCAGAGAAAAAACAATGAAAGGTCAAAGTCTGGTTAGCCTTTAGTGTGCCACGATTATAATGTGTGTGGAAGAAGGAGGAGTATATTACAAGTGGCTCTGGCTTTCAAATTTAATTTAGACAGGTAGGGTCAAAGTGCAGCTCTTTAATTGGGTTGTTACATACGGAGCAGATGGCAATGATATTCACAAGACAATAGCAGTTCAAATGTGTGTGTGTGAGTGTCTAGGTGAGAAAGAGGCAGGGAGGGAGACAAAGGATAAGTGGCTTTAGGTGAGGAGAGATCAGAGATACCAGCCCACACTGACAGTTACCATGTCCTAGTCTGTGCCCTTTGACCTATTGTTTGCAATTTTAGGTATCCTGTTTGCCCCTGGGCTGTCTGTGCCGTTTACTCTCATCTGCATATTGTCATGTCCGTAAATTTCCATGCGAATCAGACAGTGAATATTTCCATTGTGTGATGGTTATTGTCATACACTTTGAGTTGCGTGGTTACTATAAAACTTGCATAAGTTAGACAATTCTGTTTCACAGTGAACTATAAACTTAATTCAGAGATGAATTACACATTAAATGCTCATATATAAACTACATTGAACAGATTTCAATTATGGAAAACTAACAATGTGGGACTAACTAAATTGCGAACTTTAATTATGCTTAATGACAAAAAACACTATTTTTGTATTTTTTTTATTTCACAAGTATGTAACATCTTTTTTTGTGAGGTTCCAGCTAGCAACCCCACAACTTAGAAACCAGAGCATAGTCTTTTCCTTAACAGTATTGACATTTTAAAAAATTAAAGGTTGTCTGAATGGGAGGTTCCATGCAAATATGACATTACATGAAGCATCACAACTCTCCCTGGGAACACAAAGGCTGCTAAACAGTTTCTTCTACTCTGGATCCTAGCCAAACAACTACTGTGCATGTATTTAACAAATAATTTTTTTTGAGTTCAAACATTAAGTTTAGTGCGTTTTTTTAAATGGCGGTCCCTAATTTAATGACAAAAACATTGTGTAAAACAGATAAAAGATCCACAAGGCAGCAGTGTTTACAATGGCCACATGGTCCCCTGCTACCAACACGTGGCTCGTGATTTAATGGCCCGCGCAGCGCGGATGTAAACAACACGCAGGTCCTTTTGGAATTCCAGCGAGTTGAGGCGAAATGTTGTATTTGAGCGCAAGTTTTCAAATGGCAGCAGCTCAAAAATTAATCTAAATTACAGAGCAGTCATAAACAACAAAGTAGTCATAAACTCCTAGATTCCACAAGAGTTTATGATTGTGGAATCTGGACTGTAATTTACCAACAAGGCTACACCCCTGCCCTGGCCCCTGGCTATGAAAGCTGCCTGTAGTGTTGTATAACCATGTTCATCTGCAACCCAATGTCTATCTCCCTATAATAAAACGTTCATTCACATTTACGTCGTGCGCAGTCCCTCACACAGAAAATTCAGGAAGTGGTCTTACCCGTAGAGATACGCAAACCGCAGTGATATAGCCTTCGTCTCCTGTAAGTTTATTCAAATATATCCAGTCTGCCTCGCTGCCGTTTACAAAAGCTGTCAAAATCCACGAATGTCACGCTGACTGTGTGGAACGCACTAGAGTATGGTTGCACGTCCTACTCGTCGCCCACTGCACTGCTCTAAGCCCAGCCCCTCTTCTGTTACGTAACAGGACGCCTTCATAAACATCACTGGGATTCACTGCTTCTCCGTGCTATCGTTTACACACGCCTTTAACATCAAAGAAACCTGCAACAGCTTTTTAACATTACACAGTTAGGAGCCGCTAACAATACTCAATTAGGTGATGTATAAACATTTGTTTTTTTATTTGCATTTTCATAATTTACATCATACTTGCAATATTATTTTTACAAGTTACCTGAACATTGTGTTATATGATTTTTTAGCAAAAAACGACAACAACAACAATTTAATGATATCACACAGCAGATTATAATAATTTACCACCGGATGAACGGGTTTAGTTGGCGCCCCTGAAGGCAGCACAATGCATTTAATTCTGCTGTCATTAACACTGGCTAACACCATAGAAGGTATAAGGCTAAAACTCTCAGCATAATCTCTACATTTTGCCAATCAGAAACACCAATCTTCTTCTTCTTAAGCGCTGAATACACTAGCATACATATAATCAGTAAAACTATTGTTTATTTGTAAGAAAATAATTAGAGACGGCCACAGCTCCGCCTTCTCTCTAACGTTACTGTAGTACACGGCTACTGATATGCCCTCTATACGGCTGTCACCATCATAAACAGGCTTTTAGTATAATATTTAAAAACAACCCCACAAAAAGAGTTTCAGCTGTATTCACAGCGTGCGTAGTATTTTGCCATTCTGTACGACATATTTCAAAATTGGAAACAAAAAATATGACAACGCAACCTGTCGACCTCCTTGCTTCAGCTAGAAACACTGCGGGGAAAACCCGTCTTTCTATTATAATCAGAGTCAAATTTACAAACTCTACAAACACATACAGTAAAACAGTGTCTGTGGCCATCTTACTTGCAGGTTTGTATCCATAAACTCATACCTGGTGTCTCAAAATCCAGACCCCGGCTGGAAAAGACGTTTCCGTCATTGCTAGCCTGCTTGGCTAACGCTGCCGGAGATCAGCTATTCAGCTAACTACTGGCTGCCACTGATCCGCCCACATCTACGTTAGAGACGTAAAGCAGCCAGCTGATTCCTGTTCGGTTAAGCCAAAATACAATTGCTTTAGTAAACGTGAAAACTTTTTAATAAATCACAGAGTAATGTATATCCTTGTTATTATACTCATATTTTAAAACTACTAATTATAACTGAATTTGACAAGGGAGCAGCAAACGCATTACCGTCATCACTGTTCATTCGGTTAGCTTCAAGTGCTAGCTAGTTCACACTAAAGTTGTTTGATTTTTCTGTCCGTCAGACAAACGTATGCATTAATTTAAGTCACAAATGAGTGAAATAGTTGCCTTATTTATTTATTTATTTATTTATTTGGTCAAATACATTCTTGGGTGTTTTAACAAGTTACCACCGTTACACTGGAGTAAAGTATTCGTCCTATAATATAACGCTACTACATTAAACAAAGGATGTGAAAGGTCTCCATGGTAACCTTTGTTACCCCAAAATCTAGCGGTCCGACATGTTTTATTTTTTGAACACAGAGCCTCCTTGTGGATATCTTTAGCCGCTACAACTAAAATGTATTGCCCAGTCACACTACACATTATTTTCGAATAAACTAAAACATGCTAAATTGTCTTTGTTCTTACACTGTTGTTACTGTTGATGACTATGTATCAGAAACTTCTATCAGGGCCGTCAATAGCACAAATCAATCAAATGTCAAAGGTGTGGCTCAGAATTTCAATTTATTGATTACTTCACCAAATGCTTTCAATAATACATCACAATAGTATGTCTATGTAGAGCACTTTCATTTGTATTATGTATCTTACATTGAAAACTTTACAGTATTCTTTTTCATTTACTGTATATATATTTATATATTTATATATTCCCCAGATTTTGGGAAGAAAAGTAGACATCCATAGTTGCAAAGAAAGGAATGCTTCTCAAAAAATATTTAAATGCACTTTAAATAACTACTTACATCCTTTTTTAAAAAAGGCATGGGGAAAACTATTCAGGGTGCAGAAATACAAATCTCTGCCAAAGTGAGCTTTGGCTTCGCTCTGCTCCTGAAATCGTCCATATTTGAAGTCTACTGTTTAATATAGTACAACACTGTGAGGCAAACCAGCCATCTGAGATGAAATTGCACACTGAGTGATGTTAATACATGTGCAAACTGCCTTGAATTAGAACGCAAAAAATGTGCAAAAGACAGAATAAATAAATACTTTGTCATTGTTCTGAGCCAATTGATAGATTAGTTCCACCTTTCTGGACATACCTGTAGTGTACAGCTTACTGCATCAGAAAATGAAGGAATGCATGAGAGAAACAAAGAAGAGAATCTTTCAATTAACCTTTGTAAACCAACAATTGCAAAAAATAATCATGAAAGCAAAAGAACAAAATAAATACATAAAATCTCATTGACAAGCAAGAATAAAGAGGACTGAACAGGACGGTGATTCATTAATTGGTGGCATAAAAGCTGTGTTGAATCTTTTATAGTATTGTAACAGATGCAGAAATTTGATACCTACAGAATTTAGTCTTTTTAAAATAATTATAAAATGCTGAAAAACAAATACATATATGATGAAACATAAACCGAAACAAAATTGCTTTGGAGTGGAAAACATTCTCAGCTCATAATACTCACAATAAGGATGACTTTAATAGTTTCATCACTTTCCACCAGGCACGTGTGTCAAATTAGTTTCTCATAGGGCAAATGTAAGGTTCATTAAATTAACTGCTTGGTAATTTGCTTTAAGCATTTACAAAGATTTTTGTTAAAAGAAACAGATCAATAGTATAAGCATCAAAGTATGATGTAGAGGGTTTGAAAAATATTAATAAATTATCTGTTACCAGTTCTTCTTGGTCATTGGAGGGTTTGAGAGTCAGGAGGATGATGAATAACAGTAAGGGAAACTGCCAATCACAGTGTTGTTCATCCCCAAGCGAAAGAGAGGAGGAAAGACAGGAAAGGGACTTTTCTACACGCTGAATGCAGTAGAAAAGCTTGTCATTGTCACTCCCATTTTTAAGCAGAGCAATGCACAGAGACACCGAAGCTACAACACTGTGTCCCCTCAGAATAGTGTCAGTCCAAAGAGGGGACAAATATTCTTTGACATATGCTCGCATATATATTTCTGTCCTTTACTTGATCACTATAGCCATTCTATGACGAAGGCAATCGACTAGGTCCCCCTTCAGGAGCAGCAATGTGGAAGACGGAGCCGATGCGCAGGAAGAAGCGTCTAAGTACAGCCCTCAGCTCAGGGATTAGGTCAAACTGCATCATTTCACACAGCCGTGGGTAGTAGCAGGAAGCATGGGGTTTGAACTACACAAAAAAGAAAAAGATTTAAAAAAAAAAGCAAGATATCATCAAATCAAGATTCATTTTGTTCATTTATTTACCCCTGATGCTGAAAATAGGGTTATCACTATAGACCTTAGCACTGCTGGGAGGGTTCACAGCTTTGTGTTGTGTAACATAATAATAATAATAATAATAATAATAATAATAATAATAAAAAGTCTAATGTTTTTGTTTTTTTTAAAACAACTCCATATGTCTACGTGGCACACATTTCTAGTAGAATCTGAGCATTTGTTGATGCAGCACTTTGTGTGGTGTTGGAATTGTCTTTCTACTGTGAAAGGCATGCTGGGTTGTTTTGTGACTATATCTGCAAAAATTTGGGTCCAAAAGGTTTTGAAAAGAAACCCTGAGTCACAGGCCCAATGAATCATTATGAGCCATGCTCACTGTGTGTAAGTGCATGACTCATGGGTGACAAAAAAAGGTTAAATCTAGAAACATATACAATTCTAGCCCAAATTACTATAATTACAGTCTTTTGTAATATTTTATACCCCTGCTTTTCTGCAACCCAATTTCTATTTTCTGTTATTCTATATTTTCCCCTAAAGTAAAACCTGTTTCATATTCATAAAGTATTATTATTGATGTGCATTTGCTTTGTGCCTCTACCGATAAGTCCTACCTTGTCGTCAGGCAGCCGCTGTGTTCTGGTGAGCATCAGCATCAGCAAACTATTCCATGCCTCTCTGTGACTCTCTGAGGTCAGGCTGATAAAGTAGCCCAGAGCTTCACTACAAACCCTGAAGACCATAACACACTTATTAGACCTTTTTCAATAAATGTACACTAAATGTACATGAAGGCTCTTGATTAATGGAAGCAATTATGAACATATGCAAATAAATAAATATGAAATAGCATGTACAGCAAAAACAACCAGTCAATAACTTATAGCAACACTTAAGTACTTTAATGCACAGTTTTAACAAATGTCTCTTCATTGCTGTTTACTGTGTACCAAGTTCCAGTATAAATCCAGACTATAACAGTACTTACAGCAGCAGCCGTGTCTGAATGTCAGGCCATGAGTCTTGCAGTTTAGGGTCAGAATACATTCTGAACAAGATCCTGAGGCTACAGGCTAGACTGCTGGTCTCCTGCTTTAACAGGTTAGGTTTTGATTTCCCTTTAAAACCTGCAGGGAATAAAACAAGGTAAGTGTTATTTTCATATAAGCTACAGATGATATCCACAACCTGGGCATGTTTCAAAAAAACGGTGATACAAATGATTAGCAATTGAATGACATTTTACTTACCAGCTTTCCAGAGTGCTGTTCTCTGTTCATTATTGGAGTTGAAGTCCTTGGCGAAGGTATGTGACTCCAAAAGACAATCGAGCAGTTTAAAGAGGTGTGCTGAGGTCAGGTGTCTGTACATACCCTGATCTGGAGCAGACTCAGCCTCTGACTCTTCCAGAGCATCTCGCTGCCAGGACCATAGAAGAACAAACAACATAGTAGTAATGCTTAGTAGTTGTAGTAGTTATAAGATGAAAGTGCTCATTCTTCACTCTGCTGTGACCAACCTGTGCAGCAGCCATGTTGTCAGCATCCTCCTTTTTACTAGTTGCAGGGAAGAAGACAATGTTGTCTATGGTCTGGATCAGTTCAAGCTGTACCACACATTTAATTAAAAGCCCTGCAAACAGTTTCTGGTCCGCAACACCTGAGGCACACAGAAAAAAAAAACATAGGATGGAATATTAAAACAATATTTAAATATTATCAAAATGTGACTAAAAACTGGTGCATATACTTTGAGAACTTACGTGCATTGGATTTGCTCCTGCAGGTGTCATCACTGGACATTTGGCTGTGTCCCCTTTCAGAGAGAGCTCGGTCATAGCTGCTCTGAGACTGGCTGTCAAAATCAGCATCCTGGAGAAAGACAGCACCAAGCATTAGTATTATGTATTCATTTATAAAATAATGTTAAAGAGCTTGAATCTACAGATATGATAGTATAATTTGTATTTTCTTACAAAATGCTTGCCATCTGAAGATTCCTCTTCCTGTCCAGCCGGCCGCCAAGTTAACAAGCTGATACATAAAACAAACAAAGTAAAACCAGTAAGTGACACCTTGTGTAACAAGAATAACCTGTATGTAAGCACGTACACATGAGGGCTGGTGGTCTGGAATATCTCCAGCATACAGGAGCAGGTAATGTCCCAGACCTCAGGGCTGAACTTCTCTCCATTCAGAATCACAAGATTCTCCAAGCAGTTTGTTCCTGACCGTGCCAACTGCTCATTGTCTGTAGAAAGAAAAATAAACAATTAATTTCCAGCTTAAAAATCAATGGGGCGTAATGTGTAATAAGTATATTTTGCTAATGATTGAGTTCACAGAAATTTTTTTATAGAAAATACAAAATACAGTATTAAATACTTTACATTTAAATTTATTCATTTAGCTGACGCTTTTATCCAAAGCGACTTACATTAAGCCTGTAATTACCAGTGTTACAGAACACCACTGGAGGCAAGGTGGGTTAAGTGTCTTGCCCAAGGACACAACGACAGTATGAACTGTGGGGAGGGAATCGAACCGCCTATCTTCCGGTTGAAGGATGACCACTCTACCACTGCGCACCACTTTAAAAGAATCAGTTCAGTTCTGCTCTTATCAGACCTAATACCAACACTCACCTTGCCTGACACACCACTGTAGCTGTGTGAAAATGTCTGCCAGCAGGATTTCATTTAGAGGCTCATAAAACTGTGTAAACACATCACAGATGGCATACAAGGCATGGTTGCATGTTGTAGTCATCCACTCCATTTTCTAGAAGCAAATACAGAGTGAAATTAAATAAAATTAAGAGGTTACATCACCATTGGCATTGATCACACATTTTATACATTTGTGATTTTACATGGACAAAGTTTAGATAGTTTCAAAATAAAGTCATGTTATACAATTAGTGGCCTCTAACCTCCGTCTGCTGCTCAGGGAGTTTCATGTTATCAAATATTCGGAAGATGATTCGAAAGAGGTCATGCCACCAATGTTTCTCAAATGTGTGTCCATAGCTCTTCATTATCTCAAACATAACGGTTAGAGCTCTGTTAGGAGCAAAAATAAAAACATGAAAAGTAGCAGAAACACGTTATTATACGTTGTACATTAACTGTAATGTCCAATACCTGGTTCGAACATCAAGCTTGCAGCGGTTAATTATGCAGGAAAGCTCAAACAGGATAGGAAACCAGCCACGAACCCACACCCGATCACCAGGGGCAACATTCATGTCATCACTGGTGTATTCTCTCAACGCCTAGACAGATGAGGCACAACAACATTTAAAAAACAATCACAAATTTAAGTGCGTAAAAGTTAACCTTTTTCTTATAAATTGACTCTTCCCACCTGTGGCCTTTCAGAAACATATCTAGCACAGTGTCTTATGAGTCTGATGGCTTCCATACTGGTGTCAGGGAACGCTGCATTGCACACAAACTCAGACAAACACTTTACTGCATCTTGAAACGAATCGATAGCAGCTGCAAAGTGCTCCTTGAAGGTGTTTACTGCAGAAAAAGTATAAATGCAATACATGGGTAATCCTCATTTATAATAATCAGATCACAACCTTTTGTTAAATTGAACCAAATAAAGTCAGAAAATTGTGTTATGTTATTGAGCCACAGCCCCCTAAGAAAACAGCTAATTAGAACTTACAGACAATGTGCCCGGTGGTCTGGAAGGCCAGCTCCACTATAGTCTCATCATGGTCAGCAGCTGCCTGATGAAACACTGAGAAGATGTTCTTCCAACCTGAACGAATGTTTGCCGCCTGGGAGTTTACCATCTGAGCTATACACCTGATCACCATGTCCCTGATGGTGGGTGACCTTAAGAGAAAAGCTGGTGTTAATAAAGAACTACCAATTGAACCCTTCTATGCATCAGTGTATTACACATGCACTGTTTAATCTCAAACACAGATCGCTCGGGTTAGACAGGTTTTATTGCATAACTACCTGTTTTTCTTCATGATATGCTCAAAAGGCCGAAGGAAGTCCTTCTGGAAACGGAAATTGGCCAACTCTCCTTTCTCCAGAAACTTCATTGAAAGTTGCCTCAGTGAGTCCACAGCAAAGATAGCAACATCTTCATTGGGGTTACAGCCAACCTGTAGTTTATATTATATTTATTAATTCAGTAAAGCAAACATGTTTTTTCAGTAACAACAAACATTACATTATTAAAGCAAGCAATAGGGAGTAGCTGTTTAAGCTGGCGCTTGCAAAAGCCCCTCATGTAGAGCATGTAGTCCAAGTCAAAGCATTGCTGACTCACTTTTGAGAATGCACCTACTACTGCATTTACATTTACATTTAGACATTTAGCAGACGCTTTTATCCAAAGCAACTTACAAGTGAGGAAAACAATGGAAGCAATTTTAACAACACAAAGTAACAAAAAGCATAAGTGCACCAAAAACTAGTCTGTTAAGCACAGTATACAAAGCAAAGTATGAGAGTTTTTTGAAAGGAAGTAGAATTTAGTGTTTGCCAGTCAGGTGTTGACGGAAGAGATGTGTTTTCGGGCGTTTTTTAAAGATGGCTACAGAATCTGCTGATCTTGTAGCAGCAGGTAGATCATTCCACCAATGTGGAACAGAGCCAGAGAAGGTACGTGAGAGTGATATAGATATGAGGGTGTGGAGCTAGTGGTCTTGTAGGCCAAGAGCATAGCTTTGAACTTGATGCGGACGTCAACCGGGAGCCAGTGTAACCTAATGAATAGAGGAGTTACGTGCGCTCTCTTCGGTTCATTAAAGACCACTCTTGCCGCTGCATTTGTATTTGTTCTTTAATTGTCTCCCATAGGAGAACTTTGTCTTGGACAAAAAAGGGCAATACTGCAGCAAAACATAAAACACAGTCACACACAAGTTGATAAATACATAAATAACAGTAAGGACAATTTTAAAAACTACATGGGCAATGTCACCTCCTGATGTGCCAGCACCATCAATAAGTCTCTGGGACAGCCATACATGACCATGACCTATCCCTAAACCTTAGTTTATACCATCCCCCATATACAGTGCGAATGCATCAGAAATCACAGTTATCTTGACCTCGAATGCCCTCTATGTTTGCGTTCATCCCCCCCAACCGCTCATTAGTCAGCCTTATTGAGAGAGGGATGAACGAGTTTTTAAGCCGATTGTGTTTGCAGAGTGCAACCCTTTACCTCCTCCCTGAATTCATTAAAACATATTCTTCAAACAGTACATGAGATGTGTCAGACAAAATATTGTTGGCCTGTCTGATGACAGCCTGCTCGAACATCTCCTGTGGGGTCAGTGAGGCAGGAGTGCCCATTATCTTGGAGTCCAGCCAGTAGAGCATTGCAATAATCCAGTTTGGACAAGACAAGAGCCTGGACTAGAATTTGTGTAGAGTGCTCTGATAGGAAAGGTCTAATTTTCTAATGTTGTAGAGGATGAATCTACAGGACCGGGTGGTGCTGGCAACACTTGTGAAGTTTAGTTGATCATCAATTATCACTCCCAGATTTCTGGCAGTGCTGGACGGTGTAATGGTTGATGGGCCTAGTTGAATGGAGAGGTTATGGCAGGTCCCTGGTTTGGCCGGAATCACAAGCAGTTCTGTTTTTGCAAGGTTTAGCTGCAGGTGATGGTCCTTCATCCAAAGTGAGATGTCACTCAGACATGCCAAGATGCGAGCAGAGACCGTCGGATTGTCAGGTTGAAATGACAAGTGGAGTTGAGTGTCATCTGCAGTGATGGGAAAAGCCATGTTTCTAAATGAATAAGCCAAGGGATGTCATGTAGATATGGAAAAGAGTAGCGGTCCAAGCACTGAGCCCTGTGGTAACCCTGTATTGAGATGTTGGGACTCAGAGACCTCGTTTCTCCAGGATACTCTGAATGACCTATCCGAGAGGTAAGACTTGAACCATTGCAACGCCATTCCAGAGACACCCATCGCACATGAGAAAAGACAGGAGGATTTTTTGTACTACTGTACAAAAAACACTCTGATGGGACAGGTATTGCACTAACCTTGTTGAAGTGGTCTCCAATAACCTGCCAGATTCGAGACCACTGCAGCCTGATGCGATTCATGTTGTAATAAGAGATTTCCACAATTTTCTGAAGGCTGAACATTCTTGGCTGATGTGTAGAGGCCAGCTCATCCATGGAGACCGCACACAACCACCGCACAAAGTCCACTAAAACAAGTACAATATATGCAAGTGAAAAGACTGTTTTAAATGGCTTAAAAACATATCAGGTATAAAAAGAGTAGAATACTGACCAATTGCATTTCCGTCAAGTCTAGTGGACCCAGTGAAGATCCTACAATAAGACGGTTATCTTTAGTAAAAATAAGTCTCTATAAATCCTAAAAAAATAAAACATTTAAAAAATTCCATACACAAAAATGTTTCTTACCTATCCACTGCTACAACAACACTCTGAGAGCTGGTCTCTCCCACAGACTCCTGGATATGAGCCATCTGTCTCTTGTCCTGACCTCCCACCAGGTTACCTGGAAAAGGAAAGTCAATCAAGAATTTAATTGGTAAACAATATACATATATTTCAAGTGAAACTCATTAGTTATGTTCCTACCTAGTCCGAGTGGCATGAATTCTTCTGTGCCAGATGGAAGTCCTTTGATACCAACATCTCTGTCCCGGACAACCCCTGAGATGTAGCGTGTCTTGACTCCTGTACCAATCAACTGAGCAAGCTCCAACTGGCTAATACACTTTAAAATCTACACAACACAAACAAAAATTGTATAAATGTACATTTGTCTTTAAAGTAGTTCGGTTTCCACCACCTAATCTACTGTAAATAAATTAAAGTCTTCAAATGTATCAGTAGCTCAACTATCATCATCATAGATATCATTGTCACTTTTTAAAAAAGCTTTTTACCTCATGCCACGAGTTTCCCAAGTAGTTCCCATCCGTGTGGGCCACAGTTATCAGGGTTTTGATGGTGTCAATGTTCTTCTGCTTCATTTCTGTGATGCTTGAGCTAGCCGTTAGCAAAGTGAATCTGGCCAAAGCCTGGACATAAGCATCTCGCTCCAACTATCGATTGAATGAGAAGGTAACAACATTTCAATCTTTATTAAGAGTCAGTATTGTAGCTTTTATTATGCATGTAGGATTCAAAAGTCAGTATGTTAGGCCTAAAATAAAAGGTTTAATACAGCAATAACTTGTATTAACACGCATGACCATACCTGCATGTTAAAAATGCTGGCAATTCTGATTGCACACCGAATGCCTTCCAGACAAAGAGAGTCCACATCTGGGTCATCACAGTCCTGCAGTCCCACACTGAACGCTGCGAGTAGAGGGGTCCAAGCAAGCTAGAACAAAAATATATATATATATAGTTAACGTCCTTTTGAAACAACCAAACATACTTTGACTATTTTTTTTAATTTTATTTCTTTTCCGACAACTTACTTTGAACATGGGCCTGACATGCTCCAGGTGTGTAGCACTGAAAAAGGGTGCTTGAGCGTGACTGACGGCCTCCATCAGGGCTTTAGCTGTCTTCGCCATCTGTTCCATCTCCACATTATACAGAAGGCGGCGCTGCTTCTCACTGGCTACATCTGAAAGTGCAATGACAAAATAAAAAGTTAGGGTGCTGATTAAACGGGATGCCCGGGAGATTGACAGGGACCAGATCAAATGAAAGTAATACTTTGCTTTGTTGACTTTGGGGTGATGGAAAACTCCTTGCTCTCTTTCATTGCAATCTTCTTGCCAGCAATCTCATCATATATAGATGATAGATATTCCTCAGGCAAGTCCTTACTGTCGTTAATGCCACGGTTCATCTTAATGTACTGCTCTTTCGTCATCTTGTTTTTTACCTTTAAGTAGTCAAGTAAAAATGTATTAAGAAATCAATCATTACAAACAAAATAAGTGCGCAAGGGGAGGACAAATGTCAACTATGAGTCCAAAATGAAACAATCACTAGAGGTTGAATTGTTCTCACCTGAGGACTGTGCAGATCTGTGGTAAGCATAATAATAGAGTAGGCCAGGACATAAGCAGTATCTGCACTGGCAAACAGAGTCTGACTGCAAGAAGAAGATATAACAAGAAATTTATTATTAGCCCAACAAGGCAAGATAATATAGATACATTTTTATTGAAAAAAAACCTACCTTTGGTTACACTCCAGGTAGCGAGCAGCAAACTTCTCCATCAGTCTGTCAATCTTCTGGGCCTCTCCTGGCAGCCTAAAGCCCTCCAGGAAGATACGGAGCGCTGAGACAAAGTCCCGTCCACAGAAGTCCAACTGATCCACATAGCAGTACATCACCTCTTTATTAAACTTGTTGTTTTCACCCAGGAATTCACCAACCTGGGTCTGTGAAAAAGTAAAGAGGGTACATTTTTTAATGAATATTTTAGATTTATTGTCAGCTGTTGTATTACAGAAGGGTTAACGATCCCCCACCGTGTCCAGTCTGTCTTCTTGGTTTAGAAATTGTGCAATTTCCTCGGCTGTGGAACCCAGCATGCTCTGATCCTGCAGGTACTGAATCCCTCTCTTTGGCTTTTTGTTAAAGCTATGGAGAAAATGGATTTAAATATTTCCATATTAAACAAAATGTATCATATAAATATCTAAAACATTAACAGAAGTTCTTACAGTTCAATGCCATGCTCAATAATTTCCTTTTGTTGTTTGATAACTTCATACTGCTCTGGGCGGTCTGCCTGAGAAACAACAACACTAGAAACAGTGGAGTCAAGCGAGCTTATGCTGTCCCGACGTCCTGCCTGATGCTCTGGAAGCTTCAGGTCTCCCCCCTCACTTTCAGACGGGTGCTCTTGGCCTAAAACAACACGTAGTCAAAAAAAAAAAACATTGCAATGGAACCAATTACACAATGTAATAAATACTGTGAATAAAGTATATGTCACAACACTGACTCACCCAGATTAGCTTGTAGATTAGGATTTACATACATGTCTTTGCTCCACTCCACCATACATTTTAGAATGGACACCAGACACTCTAAACCCTTCTTACGTAGACTCAGCTCCTGTAAATAAAATAATATTCACACAAAAGCTTTAGGTAATAACATAGTTTAGCTATCGTTTCAAGAAAGTCCCTATATGTTCACTTACTAAAAATAAAGGTACTAAACTGAAAGCTTATAATGTTTTTTAATGTATAAGACAAATCTGTGATACATGATAAATGTTTAATCAGGTTTTTGTGTAAAGTCTTAGAGGCCCACCTGAAGGGGAGTCATTCCCAATTCCTGACCACTTCTACCTTGTGCAATCTTTGACAGGTCATTGACAAGCCGCTCAAAAATGTTGGCCGCATTAAGGTCGCAATCGTAATTTACATAGATGTCAACAACACACTGGGCATCTGATTGAAAAAGAGAAACAGATTACATTACATTTCACCCCAGGCACATTAACATTGTATGTGTGTTTGCAACTCAGATTAGAACACAAGCAACAATAATGTTTCAAGCCAACAGTGCTCAACAATCCCTGACAGAACCATTGACATTTGCAAACTTTTTTTGTAAAAATGTAATTACTCAAATATACTAGAATGTATCCATAGACAGAATAAAAGTTGAACGTGTGAACAATCATTCTGCGTAATTTTAGGTAAACGTGTACCTGCACAAATGCGTGTTAGAGTCTGAATAACCATCCACTTGTGCTCAAAAGAGCTGGTTGTCGTCTCTAAAATGGTCAGAAAAATTTCCCGAAAAAACACCTGTGTAACAAAAAGAACAGCAACGTGTTCAAGGACAAAGATGATACATTCATGATTACTTTGTTTTGTTGTAATAAATTACAATGTTCCCTAGCCAGGTTTTTTGCCAACTCATGCGACTTAGCTGAGATCTAGAGTTCTGTTATTCTTGTGCTGTACCTCAATTTGCATCTTCAAGTGGACTTTGAAGTGGGAGAGCAAAGTCAGGAAGATGGCCAGTGAGAGCTCGAAGACCTCAGGCACAGAAGACACGCCGTTTTTGGACAGTGCCACACACAAATACTGTTTGATGGCATTGACAAACATTTCGTGGGTGCGAAACACTGGGCCAGCTCCCTGCAGCACTGAGAGGAGCAGCTGCAAAGACACAATTTTGGATCGCAATTCATGGGATCTAGAGAGAAAAGACAAAAAAGAGCATAAGATTTTAGCAACAGCAGTTCAATAAGATACATAAAGCATAGATATAAAATAATTCACTCTTCTAAAATAACAATGTTTATTTTCTAGATAAAGTAGACCTTTCTTTAGCGGGCCTTTGTACATGTGACACGTGTATTGTTTATTAATATTCTTTTCAAATAAATAAATAAATAAATAGACTTGTGTATGAGCTACTTCCTTGGCTAAGCTTACTTTGGTCTATTCACATGGACCAGACTGAGATGAGAGTTTAATGTTACAGTAACCAGAGATGACATGGACACACCAGAATGGAAAAGGGCAAGTTAACCTGGAGAGGCTAAAATGAAGCACAGGGCTTGAGTTAAACATAGCTATTTCAAATTGAAAAAATGCAGACAAGATTTAAAAGGTTCTTATTGCAACGAAGAGATGACTAAAACTCACTTTGGATCTGGGGGTCCATCAGCGAGGGGTTTCATGGAGAGCTTGCACAATGACCGAAACACTAAAAAGGCATCTTTCTGTAGAATGTGAGAGAATCTGGCAGCGCTGTGGGGTCCCTGCAGACACTCGGTATCCTAAAAGAAAACAAGAGAAAGTCAGCCTGGTAATTGAAGAATTTTTTTGTGATTTGGATGCAGTAACTCTTTGTAGAGGTGATGAAGAAAAGTTGGAAATAAAACTGCCAATTGCTCACCAGCATATCAGCTGAAGAAACAGATGAACGGTCTTCAATGATGCCATTCATCTGATGGCCCTCTGGCCTGACCTTTGGGGTAGGCACCTGTGTCTGCTCTGTGGTGTATAAAAAAATAATAATAATAATGTCAGAAGATAAATCATACACAACAAGCATACCACAGACTGTAATGTGGTAACAAGAGAGCTGTAAATAAAATCTTCACCTGGGCCAGGATGCGTCTGTTTTGACTCTTCCTGTTCTCTTTCAGGCCCCCCTGAATCTGCTGGATTTGGGCTACACCCATCATCAACCGGATGAGTCACAGTTGGAGGCATGTCTACAACTTCCTCTTCAGAAATAGAGTCTGATATACACAAACAAAGTAAGGAAATATTATGAAAAGAAGCAATAGCTGGACAAGCAAACCGTGATACTTAAAAAAACAGAAGTGAAACTGCTGATCAGAGTTAAACAGTTATACCTGTTGATGGTGTGCCCTGTTCTGTTCCTCCATTGACTGATTCACTGTTGCCCTCTGGCTGCCCGTTGACAGATGGTGTCTCTGCAGCTCTCTCCTGCTCTGGGTCCTGCTCTGGGGCGGGGGTGTGGCAGAGCTAGTGGGGTCAGCACTTGTGAGGTCTGGAGTGCTGGCAGCAGGGGATGGCGAGTTTTGTGGTTCTGGGGTGGGTGTCCGATCCGAGCGTGGGGAACCGGACCTCCTTTCACCCGGAACTGGGGATGGATTCTGCTGCGGCAAGCGCAGACGGTCCTTCTCTTGCTCCTGGGCCTCTAAAGCCTGAAGGAGGTACAGAGGTACAAAAGAAAATTGCAGTTTTTGGTAGCTTGCAATCATACATTTTTTAAGTAATCTAATTCCACTGACCGCTTGGTTCTCCATGCGCGTGAAGATAACGTTGAGCATCTGTGTAAGTGTCGCCTTAGCAGTGGTCTGATTGATGAGGTTGCGGCTTGCCAGGTAGATGTTGTAGCAGGTTCTGACAGTGAGGAGCACTGTGCCTTCATGAATTTCTATATGAGGGGAGGTCACCGCTGTCAGTAGGGCCTGCGCATAACGAGAGGGAAAGAAAGAGTTGGCAAAAAGGGAATGCTTACTAAAAGGATAAAGCATCTACGTGCTGCGTCACCATCATAGATTGTAGATAAAAATGGATGTAATCCGCTCATTGATCCCCTATTCACCAATATTGTCGTCATGAAAGGGCAATAAAATGACGGTTACATCCGGGCTTTTCGGCTTTTACTGCATAGTAAAACAATAGTTTTCAGATAGCATAAACGGACATATTAATAAAAAATTATCCCCCCCAGAGTTGTCACGTAGTAAAAACTCTAAAAACTCTAGAGACCAGAACCATCTTTTGTACCAGACTGTGAGTTTTATACTTGTAAAGTCGCCATTGGATTTCTCCTTATATTGGAGCCTACCCTCTGGTGGACGATGGTATATTACTGTATTTTGCTGTAAATCGCCGTATGGCGGCGCCCTTACTTCAGGATCGTTTAAGAGGTTCCATGAGAGAGGCTTTGTCACCATCCAACTTCTTCTAAGGTTTAGTAAATGTGCACAGTAGTTTTCAAAACTAGTTGGCTTTGCTTGAAAGAAATGATGTATAAAATGAGCCTTATCTGTGGTTACATGAAGATTAACCAGTGGCAAACTATACTGGAAATTTATAATTTTGCCTTTATCCATCCAAACACAGTGAAATTACATTTAAATCTCTTTCAATTGTTAGGGCAGGCCAAACAGACGCTGACTTGCCTTAGAAATCTTTTGTCAACAGTGATAAAGGTTTGTCCTTCAGCAGAGACTTTGCCCTTTGGAACAAACCAGGATGTGTGTTGTATTCACTAGTTCAGAGCTTGGATAAATAAGGCTACTACTCAATACCTATAGGGTATACAACCGAAGACTGGCAGATGTATAGAGGATCCATTAGCATACCTTTATAATCTGCAGTTGGACTCCCTCGTCGGTCTGAGGGCCCTGGAAGCAGTTGCAAATAGTTTCCACCAACGGTCAATCAGCCTTTTGCCTGGGGTACTGCTGCACGGGGCATTGCCAGTGATGTGGCCGTACGCAATTAGCTTCTACAAAAGGTCAGAACAGCGTTAGTAGTGATTGTTTGCGGGGCAATAGTCATATTAAAGCTTTATTACAGTTTACAATTATATATCAATTCCATCAGGCAAAAGACAAACGGGAATAAATTAATGATCTATTATGATGCACAGAGATGAGAGAAACCCCCCCACCCTAGGGCTGAAAAAAAGGTAAAATAAAATAAAAGTACACACAACTGTGAGGTTGTACATCCAGTATGCCAGTGTGACTGTGAGAACAAACCTGCAGACAGTCCAGTGAGGTGCTAGCTATCCGGGGGGACTTTGACTGACAGGCCAACTCGAAGGGCAACACATATTTGTCCGCCTCAATGTAGTTTGCTCTCGGAGGGACCACGGTACCATCGCTGCAGAGACACAGGCTTTGTTTCAATTTTAGCAAAATAAACCAAGTAAGCCATTGCTGCAAAATATAACTATTGAAACTATGCTCTACAGAATGTAAATGTGCAGTTCTTTCCTTTCCTCACGTCACATAGAATGTAAAGAGGCAGACTGACCTTTGCTTCTTTAGCTCATCCTTGATTTCATCTATGAGAAAAGGGAGAAGATTTCATGTTAGCTTAAGTCAGGACTTGACCCTTGGTGTGTTCTCTGACATGACATATGACAGCAGAGCCTCAGGTCACAAATTAGACTGTAATGCATTATGTGCATACAGGAGTGTGGTCTGAAGCTGATACTCAGTGAAACATGTAATAATACTATAACAAACACTAGAAGGAGGAAATAGGCTTGTGCAATACTTTCAGGAAATAAAAAGAATCCTCTGCAGTGGAATCAAGGTGCATATGGAAAAACTTAATTAAAACAAGATTGAGATAAAACAGTCAGGTAGTCTTTGCGTAACATAAATTGAGTAATAGAATGTAGTTCTTTATGTTAAAAAGCAGTGGGAATCTAAATTGCCTGGAGTAGTAGTTAGTCTAAAGGGAGAAAGGTCTGGTGTTGTGTTCTACAGGTATCATGAATAATGAGAAGGTCTTACCAGCAACAGTGACAGAGAGGAGATAAACCAGTTCAACACACACAACACTGCGTTTGCCCAATTTGGTAGTCTTATTTATTCAAATTAAAGCTAACTATTTTTGTGTGGGATATACAATGCAAGTTATTTAATACAACCCAAGTAATTCCCTCAGAATGTTATCAGTCTCATATTTGTTTCCATTCATGTTAGCACTGAACGTAAACCATGAGCCAGAGTGCATCCTGGAGTTATTAATGTGTGTGGGTGCAGAGCAGGACTGGGCTGTCTGACTGGATGACAGCGCTACGTATAACACAGTGATAGGTCGGTTTGACAAACCTAGAACCAACAACCAACACATTCATTACTACACATATTAGGTAGCCTGTGCACAATACCGTTGATAGTTAAGTGGTTAGTGATCATTTACGACGGTGTCATTATAATAAACCAGTTAACAAATGAAAGAGATGTGTACACATACTGTCACTGACACTAACCCTAATGTAAACGTCAACGGACAGCTGAGCTGAAGGCCATGCTAATGCTATCGCTAGCTTAGCTAAACAGAAAACTTGACCCTTTTCTTAACTGCAACGCTGAAGCGTACATATTTCTATGTCCAACCAAAAAGCAGCCTCAGTTAGAGAAAACAAAGTCACGTACCCAATGCAACCTGACAGGCTTTACGCAGCTGGTTATGCTGGCTCCTCTTCACCTCTTTATCCGAGAGGATTTTCTCCAGCGCCCTGGACAGAAACATGCTCTTGGTTTTACTGCTTTCTGCCTTTGCCTGCGAGTCTTGTTGCGGTGGTGGCCGGTGTTGTTCTCGATGCATCTCTCGGTGTGGTTAACTCTGATTTCTCAGGCCGACATATTCGGCCTGGCCCTGCGAATAGGCAGGTGACAAGGAAGGCTAACGATATCCAGGCTATCTGTGTCAGTGGAGCTGCTACCTCAGCTCACTGCCGCCATGGTTCTTACACGTCACGTCACGTGACTCTCAGCTGACTGGTTTTGACCTCCTGTATACAGTCCCGAGAACACATAGAATATAACTTTATTTACTAGTGTTTCAAATACTCTAAATTGATATTATAGCGACAACTGAGAGGGCTTATTCATCACTCATTCACTAATTCTGGCGCAACAACGCAAACGTTTTCAAGGTAAGTGGTCCATTCCGAAATGGCCACCAGGTGGCACTAAAATATAATGGAAGAGGTTTCAAATTTGTCATGAACATTGCTTAGTGCTTCTAACCGCACGTTAGAAATATTTAGACATAAAAGATATTTCATGTTTGTGAAAATGTGCATAAGTTATATCAGGCATAAATAAAACAAGACAATGCCCAACGACAAACAATATTGACAGGTTTTAGCCGTGGGATTAACTGGTAATTATCCAGGATGTACCTTCCATTACCCCCCTTAACAGCTAAATTATGCTCCAGGCTGTTCTTGACTAAGGCCATGTGTTGCTGCTTCTAATTATTTGATAAGCTTGATCAGACAATTAACAATATTTCAAATGTCCTGTACAATTTTGCATTCACTTCATTTACACATGAGACAGATAGTGAAGATTCCTACATATTAGTTTATTTCATCCAGCGCCTTCAATCAGCAATTACAGTTTAAAACAGTCTATTTATACATCTGTTGATTTTTAAAACGTCTTCATTATTGTGTGATATAAAATGTACATCATGTCGATAAGAAAATACTGACAATCTTTATTACAAATCTATATCATAGGTTTCATCTGGCAAGCAGAATTTATCGCTTGATCATAAAAATAAAAATAAATCAGTCTAAGAGCTAAATATGTTTTAGCCTGTTTAGAGGTGATGCTAATACAACATCCCCCCACAAAACAATTATTCACAGTATGGGAATATAATGACATACCTTACACTGTATGTAATTTATTTAATTGGTGACTAATGCAAACATAAAAGTTGTAAAAATAAATTCATAAAATGTACACAAAGTCAGAAAATACATAGACTTATGATTAGAGAATAAATAACAGTGTTGTCATTACAACCCCAGTGTCTCATGGTACAGTCAAAGCTGAAGAAATAAATTAACATTGATTCAGTATTCAGAGTGTCACTCGTCATGTTGTTTGTCATGTTGGAATGATCATGAACAAGATCCACCAGTACCATCAAAGGCAAAACAGAGCATCTCAGTCATAACCCCAAATACTACATGGGAGTTTCCAGGCATTGTTTTCACTCACGGAAAGCTCCCATCACACGTTGAACCAATGCAGAAGTATGAATCAACGTTAACAAGATGTGAACGCAAGTGTGTTCTGCATTTGCAGCGAGTGAGTTCCAGGTTATGAGGCTGAAAATTAATAGCAACGTGAATAGACATTATAGATGGTGCAAAGACAAGGCTGTATGTCTGTTTCCAACTACCTTCATAATAAAAAAATTAAAAACGTATCAAATGTACTGGACAAGTTGTTTTTAATGTCATCATAATGCAGAAGGAAAATAGTGAACCTGCAACCTGTGTTGACTTTAACAAGAATTATTTTAAAGCTGTACCACTTTTATTACAGTCACCTATTACATGGCTGCATTACAGAAAGCCTAGTGCTTCGGTCAATTATTAATCTCTTCTAAGAAGCATAACACATTCTTTTACAGTGTGTCAGTCACCAAATCTAAGCAGAGCAAATAGGAATAGTGCAGAAATGCTGGAGAGCTCACTTTTCACTTGTGAATGTTTGAGAACATATCCAAGCGAACTAAAGAGATGAATGTACTGTACAGCGTTGTGATTAGACTGATCAGAAGAACACAGTAAAAAAAATAACAAGGAAATCACATTCACATTTTGTCATTTGTACACATGCAGTAGGGGGATTTTTTCTTGTTGTGAAAAGTAAAGAGTGTGCAACATGGAGGGGAAGAACAATTTTGTGGATTAGTGTCTCAAAGCTTTCCAGACAGACTGAAAGAGGTCATATAATCAATGTGTTACATATAAAAACATTAAAGGGATTTTCACAATGCAAGATTCATTAAGAGGTCTGCATTTTATGATTGATCATTCGAGTTATTAAAAGCATCGGAATACAAAAAAACAGACTTGTTTTAGGTGGTTTCACCTCAAATAAAAAGCTACAGCATTATTGCAGATCAAAGCACTTGATTATGCGGAATGCACCGCAGTGTTTCATAATCCACGTGGGACAAGGCAAAAACTATTGAGCTGTTCTGACTCTATTACTATAAGAAGAGGTCTATGCGCAGAGGGCATCTACATGATTAGTGGTAGTAGAAAATAAGGAAAAGGGTCCCATATGTAGCTGCCCTCTAGTGGAAGCTCAGTAAGGTCAAGTGCTCTCAGGGGTTTTGATAGAAGTCAGGATGGATTTGAAGGGATGTTCATTTGTTATTACCGACACCTCTGTATCATCAGAGCCTAGGCTATGTGTCACAAATGTGGCACACAAGCATGGTCAGTGGATTGTACAGTATATTGTGATTATCAGGGTGAGTGACTGCGGTAATGTTAAGTAGATGAGGTCTAAGCCTTACTAAAAAGTATGTTGGGGAAGGGCAGGGCAATATACTATCTTCATATTGATAAGATACATGTATAATAATGGCTGGCTTAAAAATCAATACAGTGGTGCACATTTTTTGTTTTAGCATAACAAGCTAACTTATTTATTACTATCTTAGGTTGCAACATGTTCAGGTGCATTTAAGATAACCTCCTCATAGCTCACCGTCATTAAATTATATTTAGTAATAAATAATGGCAGATATAAAATGTTAATAAAAAACATTTGCCATATGGAAATGTTTCTCTAATTCCTGTGCCTCTCTTTCAGGTGAGGAAGTGCTAGAAGTAGCATTGGTGTTTACTGAGAGGAATATAAAGAAAAATGTTGTTATCAAACTTCTGCTACATTGCCCGGCCCTACTGTATGTGGAAGTGTTTTTGTGGTTCCAGTGATGGCCCAGATCATAAAGTAATAACAGTGCCGTCTTCCTCTAAACTACGCCTCTCCATTGCTCTTTCTGGAGAGGAAGTGCTCGAAGTGGCATTGGCGTTACTGAGAGAACCACTGCTTACACTGGCTGGCAGGGTCCCATTGGCATTGATGGACACGGTTGAGGTGGTGGCCGAGCGTAAATTGAGGTGCGGCTCATACCGAAGCACTGAGGGCATGCTGTAGTTGGAGGCAGCTCGTCTGATTAGCTCTGCCTCCCCGTCGGCCTCCATGACCAAGTCCTCCTCCTCGTCATCGGTTTCAATCTCCCCAACTGGGAAGTTCTGAATGATGTGTGACGGCATGGACGCAGCGGCACCCAGACCACCGGTGGAGTAGCCGTAAAAGCTAGCACCACTGTCCGATGAACGCCCTGAGCTGCCGGATGCCGCACCGCCTCCTCCGCTACGCACCACGTTATTCCGCTGATTTGCAGGTTTGACAGTGATTATGAGGTTGTGGCTGTTGGCAATCATCATGTCCGTCACCTGGTCCAGAGACTTCCCAGCAACCTCAATACCATTTACTTCCAGCACCTCATCATTAACCGCCAATAAGCCAGTGCTCTCTGCCAGTCCCCCCGGTACCATCCGAGATATAAAGATACCTGGTACCTTTTCTAATCCCTGTGGCGTTACACGGACACTTGATCCATCTCGGATATAGAAGCCCAGTGGTTTCTCCTGGCCGTGCTTGTACAGGCGTACTCGTCGGTGCGTCTCTGGAAGGATGTCCACATCTATGATGGAAGAGACAGGCCGGAAGTCCTTTGGGAGGCTGATAATAACCGGTGGCTTTTTCTTGTTAAAGTCAGATCGCAGAAGCACAGCTGATAGCACCGTGTTTTTCTTCCTGGTCAGGGAGTCCGTACCAAAAGGGGTGTAATCGGCTTCTTCTGCAGACAAAAGAAGAAATAGAGACAAAAAGAGAAATAGTTTCAGTAAAAGGGAAGAGAACCAAAACATGATACATTATCAATTGCTGGATAATATTTCGTTCTTGTTATTCATTCTGACATTCTGTTGCATCATGTCATTTGAGTTGAAACAATAATACTTTGTAATGAAGTCAAGTCAAGCCTGGGGCGTTCCTGCAGGGTATCTATGCTGAACACATAAACCAGCGATCACCAGTGATACCCCCAGGTCCTGCACAAATAAACAGCCTGGAACCTTTTTTTCTAGTTATACCACTCAGACATTCAGCCACCCACAAATTGCCATACATACAGAAAGCTCCACACAGCCTACAGGTGTATACGGTGCAGTGTAGTACTTGTAATGAGCATATGTTTGGTGTCACAGACTGTTCATGTGAATCCTGCATTCAAAGGGATTCTTATTCTTCTTATTCTATACATACCCAAGTCTTGCTCTGCTTTAATTACCATCAAGAAAGGGAATAAAGGCTTAGTGATGCCAATGACTTTTTAAGTAACTTAACTCATCCGTGGTACACATTGGTCTTACAATGTTTTAGATTATACACGGCAACGTTTTAGGATGTGTTTAATGTGTAGCTTATAACCTACATACAATATGTGGCATTAGCACATTATTACAAAATTGTAAAAGCATACATAGCTAGCATAAAACCAAAGTAGAAAGTAGACAGTAGTGAATTTCATTTTATCCACATTGATCCACCTCTTGTCTGTCTGACTGGTCTGTTATTATCAGATTGTCAAAATTCTGTTCTGGCAACTCACTAGCAAAAACAATCATGCACATTTGCCAATTGTGTCTAAACGTGTCCCAGTTCCACCAGAATAGTCAGCCTGAGTATGACCATACATACATAGCAAAAAAACTGTTCACAGCACATGTCAATTATTTGTGTGTCTGCTGCTTCCATTTCTGAACTGGAAACATACCAAGACAAATCTACTGTAACTGTAATACCCTCACAAACCCATCTCTTAAATGTAAACTATGCTTTAAGGCTTGAAAGGAACACTCTATTCAGGGTTGACGTTAGCCTAACACACAGCATGTATCTGTGAATGTACATCACATAGTGTATTTGTATTTTGTTTGAAGATGAGTGTGTACACAATCCAACTGCTGTAGACTTTACCCTGATATTTCTGAGAGCTTACCAGATAGGAGAGGAAAAAACTAGACCTTGGCTCTATAGTAGTTAACCAGCATATGAAGGCAGCTAAATATTAATCTGCCTGTGAGTGTAACTTTTATACAGTCGTTACCAGCTTCTAGCGTAGCCTTTCTAATGTCTATTTATAACATCTTCAGTCTGATTGTGTTTTTTTCCATGCTCCATTTTTAGATCAATAAGGTCCCAAAATAACTTGACATGTGACACATTACACAAGTACTTTTCTTTGCTTTGTAGATGTGGGTGGGAGTGTGATTAATCATGGAAAAATATTTTGCAGAAAGTGATAAAAGATTCTGGCTCCCAGGTGGTGACAGGTACGCGTCTCACCACTCCTCTCTCCACCCCTCCAAACCGAAACAAAAGACTGATTGTCTTGAAACAGAGCGACAGGTTCACATTTCAGTTCCCATGAGCCCCATCTATGCACACTTTGTAGATTCTGACAGACCTTCACTTTTCCTGCCAAATCCAAAAGTACACACATATACGGACTCTGTTGTGTTTCAGCTGTTACCAGCCTTGGCACGCACATAAACACTAGACTGAAAATGTAAATAGCGTTATGCAAACATGACACGCAAGTGGATGTTGAAAGCATCCGTCTCCTTTGCCGACGTAGGAGTAGTAGGCCGATAGTCAAGTTATGCATAAGATGAGGCAACACTCCGCATCTCATTTGGCCTTAGCGCATTTCTTTTCATCTGAACTCTCCCTCCATCTTCAGCGTATGAAAGGCCAGTCCTGACAATAGCGCTATAGTTGGGGAAAGCGGATAAGATGCTCCCTAAGGGCCACTCACTTTCACACAGCAAAGACTTCCAAGTATATGCAGCTTCCTGGCCGCAGAAATAACAGGGGCCGAGCATCTCCGAGTGCACCTAACATTAGCCGACGTGAAGTCATTGGGAAGATACATGCACTCTAATGAACAGCACCACCGAGAAACCCAATACCATGAAAACCTACTGCATTATCAGTTATTAGGGCACAGAAGCAAAGCTCTCAGTCTAATTGGCTTCCAAAGGCCTACAGGCAAATCACAATGTAAATGGCCTCTCATTAGTTTAAGTACAAATTACCTTCTTCTTTCCTCAGAGCAAAACAGTGTTCTTGTGATGCTATAAATAACATTTTGATATGAAACTAACCATTTGCAGTCATTAACAAAGGATACCGGTAACTGTAAAGGATTAACATTGTTTGTTGGTCATGCTTCCTGGAAAGAGAAAGCAGATGAGAGTACAAACAAGTTGATGTGGCGTCAAATTTATGGACATTACTTTGATTGTGGGGTAATGATACAAACTACTCATATGAATTTGTATTATACATTGAAAAAAAGTAAACGCTGCAATCTAACGCTGCTCATATTACGGATACATGAGCTGATAACCCTAACCCTTTCCCATATTTACTTATGACTTATAAAAACATGACACAAGAACGTGGAATGCTAACAACTGTATGTGTATTCTGAAAGTTAGGCTAATAATTGAAAGATCACTGCTGTAAAAACAGTCACGAGCAGATATGATAGTAACGAGTCACATTTACTCTGTTACATGTAACAAAAAAAAGAGTAGTTTTACTGCACCATAATCTTTACTTTTACTTGAGTATATTTTTGAATAAGTAACACTACTCTGTTACATTAGGCTAGCTTAGTTAATTTTTTTCCCCATTTGTTCTAAACATTCTATGCTTTATTTTTTCCAGGGAGATGCCGCCAGGAGATCTACCACATGACTGTGTCTCACCAATCAGACCTAGCAACAATAATCACAAACTGTGGCAGCATAGCGGCACAAACTCTTCACACACAGAGGGAATAAAAACATGGCAGAAGCTACTGTCTCCAATGTTGAAACTGAGGAGGATGAACACCCCTGGCCTCAGCTTTTTGGAAATTTGTGTTTCTTGTGCCTTAATTTGTTGATATTTTGTAAAGATGTAATTTATTTTTACTCATGTTTTATTTGGAAATACTAGAATTTGCACATTATTTTATATTTGATTACTTTTATATGTATATATATTTTTATAGTCTGATTACATTGTTTCTAAAAAATAATCAAACCGTTACTCAGTACTTGAGTATTCTTCAAACCAAATACTTCTTAACTCTTACCTACGTAATTTTATGGATGACTACTTTTACTTCTACTTGAGTAAAATTATTGTGAAGAAACTCTACTCTTACTTGAGTACATTTTAGGCTACTCTACCCCCCTCGGGTCACGAGGCTATGACATTTTAGATCTTCAGCTCTAGTCATAGTTTTCAGTAAGTCTACTACAGATGCTCATTTTTCACAGTATTGCACTCTAAACCTATCGCTGACAAGAGGGGTGCATTGTCCAGCAGTATCACGAGGATAGGATAGGTACACCTGCAGCGTATCAGGATGCATGTTGACACAAGCAGCTCACAAACACCAAATGAACCTTCACACTCCATCACTTGCCCAGGCTTCACACAGGTTAGGCATCCCAGCAATGCTGAGGCAAGGCCACTCTGATTTCCCACACTTTGAATAGAGTCAGCGAGCGGCAGGGCAGCGGGGTAACAGAGGAGAAAATGACAAGCCAACACACACGCAGCGGTGCTTAGTCATTCCTCTCTATAAGAAGTGGCCGACACACAAAAACACACATGGATGCCGAGGGACAGGCCCGCTAATGCATCCATTCCTACAATGAATGAACGGGACTACTCTGCCTGAGGAAAGGATGGTGCAAACCGGCGTGAACTACCAGTAAATATCGTTGTCAGTGGTCAAGTCTTTATACTTTATTTATGGCCTGTGGCTTTAAAGGACTTCCAACAACTGATACTTGACTGATACTACTGATACTTCTCATGCACATATACTCTGATTTCTATGAACTACAATACTTCTGTTTCTTGCACCCTTCAGCATATTCATCATTACAGTAACTTACTGTGGAAATACGTAATTGTCATACAGCATTCAAACAGTGCTCTGCTTGTAACATAATGGTCCCCGATGACACTGACAATCCTTTACTTCCTGGTACCTGTTGTTTCAGGCAGTGAGTCAGGGAAACGTGACACTTTGACCAGATGACTCATCTGAAAAAGTGCTACATGACAACTTTAAGCACCATTATGAGCACCTTCCATAATTGACAAAACAACATTTTACATTTTAAATAAAAGTACTTTATGTATGGTGATCATTCTACCTACTCAGATTGGGCCAAAAAAATTAAATTTAATTAAATTAATTTAATGAAGTTTCTCATCAAATTAATTTAGCTAACCTGTTAAAATATATCCTTAAAAATAAGTAAATCCAGAAACCTTTTGAGCCATAAAACTATGTCCAGAATGCTTTCTTCATAACCTTTTATCAGATATAAATATTTAACATCTTTAATGATTTAGATGACTTTCTTCATTATAAATGCTCATATATCAATATCCAATAAGTGCAAGAATAGATGCTACATACAAGCACTGGCTGATCCCTTGTTCTGACAATTGGGAGGTATATGTGTATTATTTTAGTCTAATGTGTGTTCTTCTTAGAAGGAATATAATTATAAATGTAATATTTAACACTACCACCACTTGTCTATGTCCAGGTTCCAATAGAAAACCTACATCAAACAGTATAACATATATGTACTGCAATAATTCATAATGAGGAGAAAACCATTTAGTAATAATTGATTGAATTGGATAAGCATCAGAATATTGTTAGTTCTGATTCCTTCTCAATGGCAATAATGAGAAAGTATAAAATTGGTTCACACTGTCAGCCATGTTTTTAAATTGTCTGCTTTGTTCAGAGCATTAGAAAAAAACTTAAAGTAGAACTTTGCAGTGCTCTGGAAACAGTCAGGTTTGTTGATGACAGCCTGGTCAGCCAGTGCTGTGGTGTTCCTGACACAGAACGATAGAAAGGGGGTGGGGATGGGGGGGGTTAAGCATGTGTCAGTATGAACTTGTGCAGATGAGAAAACTGGTGGTGATGTAAAACAGAAGACAAAGAGACAAAGCAAATGCAAAGAGAAAGTGAAAGGGGAGAAAAAGGGACAATAAAGAATCAGGTGATAAAATAAAACAAGAGTTCTAAAGAGCGAATTCCCGGAGGGTTACTATTCCTGTTGTGGTGAGAATACCACCCTGGCACAGCCCAGATAAAAGCGCCTTAATGCTACTGATAAGAGAAGGAGAAAGAAATAGAAGGAGGGAGGGTGTTGAGAGGCCAATGGGAACAACAAGAAAACAGAGACCACAGTGTTCTGATACAAGCTATTTGTTCTAAGAAAACCTGCAAAGGTGTGAGCCGAGCAAGAACAAAAGCAGACTGGGTAATGAAGCTGGCAAAGCGTGAGGAATTACTTAATAAAGATCCATCATTTGAAGAGACATACAAGAAAATGAGCCTTTTTCCGGCCCTCCATTTAATCTCACCCATAAATTCTCTGTTACAGTCATCAGTCCTACTTTATTAATCCGTCTTGTCACTAGTCATTAATCTATGAATAGTGTATTATAAGATCTACACTGCAGAGGAAACAAACTTTAACATGAAAAAGTATAACATACATTATAAAATGTGTATTTAACGGAATGCAGACCAAATACATTTGATTTGTGACCTCAAAATCTAAATGTAGCATATTTCCTTAATGCGTCAGTCCTTTCATCTTATCACCACAGTATGACTTCCATTAATTTCTATTCTGCTTACGTAGACACCTCAGTCCTTCCTGCAAGGCCTCCTCTCACGTTTGCCCTTGCCTCACTCTTTCTGTCAGTCTAGTTCACTTCTTGGCAGCGTTTTTTCATATATCATTTTTAAGTTTAGACCTTCGGCTTCATTGGTCTCCTTGGTCTCTTCTGTCACTTTTCTTTGAATGAAGATAACTTTTGACAAACTAGCCTGTGCTATTTGCAAAAAAGCAGGTAACCAGATTTCAGAAGAACATGCAACAACTAATCTGGTCTGCACTCAACACTGAAACTCATGAAAAGCTCTACTGACATTTAGGTTACACAATATATAGAACATTTTGGCCTCACTGCAACATGCAAATGATTCTTCAATTGTTGTCAATGTGTTTTAGGATTTCATCTGCAGGTATTGATGGTTAGCATGTCAATATACGTATATTAGATGGAAACCACCCTGCCTTAGAAGACCAAAATGCTGTATATGCTTCTCTATTAGTAGCTGAGTTGGCTACTTTACACAAAACACCAAAATTTAAAAACTGTCCGGTAACATCATCAAAACAATTTGCGTTCACATGGATACACTCAACTGTTGAGAATGATGTATTATGTCTACCAGGCCAATAGAGGCACTGTGAACCCCACTAAAGGAATTATACACAAGAAGTAGTAATGACAGAGAACCCTTGAAAACATATCAACTCTTTTGAAGTACAAAATACAGTATTTTGCCATTGTTGTACTACTTCCTGTGTGTAGCCGGCAGCCAATTGCTGTCTGGGACACATCTGTTATGCCATAATTTTCACTGAGGGCACTTGTTTATACAGAAACAAGAGCAAATGTCACAAAGAAACAAAAGCACCTCCTCAGCCGGGTTTAAAGGTTTCCGCAAAATCCTTGCATTTTGGGTGAAATATGTTGTGTGAATGGCCTCTAAGTAAGGAGCATCTCCATAAATGTTTATTATATGCAAGAAAAATGTCATGTTGTATTGTCTTCACAACATCTAACAACATTAGCATATTGTGCAGCCCTACTTGACGTGAGTGCAATTCGGAGTCAGCATGGGTTATAGTGGCCATACTGGCACTGACTCTTTTCGATGCCTGGTTTTGGTTTAGCTACAGGCCTTTCCATAGAAACTGAGCTGGGAGCTGGGACATTTCTGGGACTAAGGCTGGCTTTGAGCTTTGGGCAGGTCTGAGAGAGCGGCTGGTTACTTGTTGATGTAGGACTCTGCTCTGAACTATTAGAAGGCATATGTGTCTGAGTGCTGTCAGGGCTGTCAGGCTGTGGGGCCGACAAACGCAGCTTTCGACGCAGCTCTGTAACGTGGAGTCTCCAGGAGGACAGGGGAGAGGAAGGAGTGGACCTGGGGGAGGAAGGAGGGGTGGAGGGGAGGGAGGAGCAGCGGCGCGGACTGGGGGATCTCAAGTCTAGCCTCACAATCCTGTCACTCAAACGCCTTATTATGGACTTGGATGGAGAGAGAAGTGCTTCTGGTTGTGACCTGGCTTCAACTTGTGGCTCTGGAAAAAAACAGTGAGATGATGAAATGTGAAACCATGATCCGATTTCTCATTTCACTGTGATTTCATCAGGACATTTAGAAGGCTACATACAGAACATACTATTAACAAGTGTTGCTGATTAGATCCTATTAAAAAGTACAGACTGTACCTCCACTAACACATAAAACTATCCCAATTCATAATATTTTGTGATGTTAGTCTAAAGTTTACCAATGGCTGCATGCATGTTTGATGGAAACCTATGCTAAAAGAAAAACAGATAAGCATTTCAGTCAGGTTTCAAACCATTACTGTGGTAACACCATGCCTTGGAAAGAGAAAGAATTTGCAAAATTAAAAATGTCAACCTGCTTAGCAACTAAATACAGTATAATCACCATTCCTCTACTCAGGGATTAAAAAAAAAAAAGCTTGTTTTTGTAGCACACGCTAAACCCTGAACGGAAACTGAATCAGCTGTTTGTATGAGATAAAATAAGTTCATAATATCAAAACTTCAGTTGATGTTCCCAGCAAGAGTGACGCATTAGTCAGCATTTACAGTATGTCAAGGCTTCCTGTCTGTCTAAACCTACAAGATTCATCATTACACTCACTATCTCTTGTTTTTCATTTGATTACCTTACGACAGTCTCCTATGACTTTGCGCTGTTGCACCCTCCCTGTGACCACTACTCTTCTCTGTCACCACTGAACCAACATGATACTTATTCCTCAAGTATCATTTACACGCACTTCCACATTTAGACCTCCTATTGTATACCTTCCACCTGTTATTTATTCATTCATCTGCTCATAAAGCTTACTTGCTCCTACCACAGCCATTTTATTTTCTTAGCCTCCCCTTTTGTTGTCGCTTCACCACAGGTCACCATGTTTTTGCGCCACTTTTCTGATGGCTGTGTTAGCAGAGGGTCCAGTCTGGCCTGCTGTCCTGTCTAATCTGGCTGGTCGACCTGATCAGAGACGGGACCACATTCCACCCCCGCTAACGTCTTTCTCCATCTTTCCCTTCCTCTCCTTCCCTTTCTCCAGTCATTCTCCTTTAGCTCCCACCCTCCCTGCTTTGGGCCTCACTCTGCATTCCTCCTTCACCAATACTATTCCCACTATCCTCCCCTCTCTCCCCCTCTCTCTCCCTCTCTTGTTAAATTCCTTCTCTCATTTGTACTACTCCCTCTGCTCTCCCCACATCTCTAATTACATGCCTTTGCCTAAACAATTCCTTATACATTACTCCCTCTTTAATGCAGTTTACCCTTTCTCTCTTTCATCCTTCCATCTTGCTGATTAGGCAAGAAGATGCCTACCTCCTCCACACATTCCTCCACCAGTAGGTACTGAGTCCAACCTTCTCTTATTAGATCCAGCATCTGAGACAGAATAATTTATGCTCTGTGGAAACTTGAGCCGAATAAATTCTCTTATCATCTGAACTTCCCTTCTTTGTTCCTTTGGAGAAAGTCACATTCATTACACCTGCAAGAGCTCTCTGCTTTAATCTCAACCACCCAACAATAGAAGAATATTGGACCAATAGACTGTGAAGACACCTGTATTAACCTGAAATGAACGTATGAAGTCACAAAAGTTGGCAGATTGGCTTTGTGACAAAGTCAAAGTTAGCTGTTGCTAGCTAATTATGCTTACAGTCACAGATGTTTGTGGAAGAAAAGAAGGCATATAGACATAGTTTAGAAACAGAAAACTATGTATTCCAGATGCCTTCAGCTTTATATGTTGACATTTGAACTCATTAGAGTGACAGACTCACTTTATGAAACCAAAAATGAAACAAATTTGAGAGAAGTCAGTGCTCCTGAATGGCTAATGCCAATGGCTGCAAAGTTAGTTGTTGCTAGCAAGTTATGCTATAGACACAACTTCCTAAATCACATTGAGTGACAAACTGAGCGAAAAACAGACTTTGCTAAGCTAGATGTGACCATTTATGAGAATTTAGTGTTCATATAGCACAAAATTTGATAGTTGCAAAGTTAGCTGTTGTTACCTAGTGATGCTAATGGCCAAATCTTTATAAAGCATCAGTGGATCAAACTGAAAAGTGACAAACTGAGTAAAAGACAGACTTTATTAAGCCAGAAGTGACACATTTATGAGAAGTTAGTGTTTCAAAATATGACGGTTGCAAAGTTTGCTGTTGCTACCTAGTAATGTACAAAACCCTAGAAAATTGTTAGTGGAACACATTGTTGAGGACGCTGACCACAATAACTGCTAGATAGTCAGTCTTCAATATATGTTCCCATTACTGAATGTCTCTAAAAAGAGCACATTTGAGGATAGCAACTAGCAAGAGAAAGCCAATGGGACCAGAGCTTCTTGGAGCCAACCCTCCCTTCCAAAGTAACTGATCCCATGAGCCACTATTCTATGTATAATCCCAACATGCAATCAAAATTCTTGCTTACAAGCTTTGTGTCCTTCATCCACTACCCCCCCAACACTAGCTTTCTGCTGCTGTCGTCATGGCAAACTCACTACTTAACAGATTGTACACTGTCACCTGTCGCACACTAAGACCTCTGCTGTTATCCTGCTCTCTTGCTTACTTTGCAGGGTGGGTACACACTGATGTACTTTCACAGGTGTATTTTCTCTACTCGGGTTTGATGACTCATGGGTTACTAATCACCAAGGCAGTCCCTAACTCATGAGTAAGGGCAATCCTTTTCTTTTCCACATACCTTCCCGGTATCTGATAAGAATTTATGACTGATACAAGCCGAATGCTTGAAAGGTTTCTGCTGTGACCTGGAGACTTTGTGTGTATAATTGCAAGGAATGTTCTGGATGACTTATTAAAGGCAAACATAGCGTCATTCAAAAGCAAGAAAATCTTTTCTGTTTACAGCTATTTAAACATAAACCTGGGTGTGTCTCATATTAGTCCCAACACCACCTTGAACATATTGTTGTCCTTAATTGAACGAAAATACATAACATCATTTTTACAATGGTATAGCTATAACTGATCCTACTATTTGTATTAACTTTTTTTGTGATATTTACATTCCCTTGACAATGGTGTGAAAACATGACTTGATGGAGAATGACAACATATTATCAGTTTACATAGCAAACCAAAAACAAAGTTACTTGTCGGACATTTTTTTCTCTAGTAGCTCGGTCTTTACCCCAGCATTCTCTTTTTACACTGAGCTTTGCAAAACTTGTGTTCAACAGGAAGTAGACATTTACAACCTCTCTATCAGTGACTCATGCTAGCAACTTTCAATATCATTCATTTTTATTGATTCTGGATTCAAGTTGCACTTTGCAGAATGGGCTAGTGTTACCTGCCACATTATCATCTCGAGGTTTGAATTCATTAGAAAGACAATTCCTGGCAGAGTTTTCAGGTTGGAATGGCATACAGCCTAAAAGAGACTTCAGGACTGTTAATGCAGCTATACAGGCCTCTTCAGTGCTGCCATGACAACATGTAAACAGTGGACATCGCACCACTATCAACACACAGTGTGGTGGTGGGTGGGGGCAGTGCAGGCAGATGGATTTAAAAACTGACCGGAACAAGTCTTAGTCTGACACACACAAACACTGAACAATACAACACTAATGGCCGGGCCAGTGATGTAGCACTGATGCAGAAACAACCACAATGCAGGCATTATTTAACAACCAGACCACAACAATACAGTCGCAGCAGAACAGGCCTCAAGCTAACTGAATGACTGAATGAATACAACCCACAAAGAACCAGACAAATGTATGTAGATGTTCCCAAAATAACCTCGCAAGACCTTTATGCAATAATTACAATTCAGTTACACAGCTACCAAGGACGACAAGCCGTAAAAGGTGTAACCCACCCCTTCTGATCCTACAACCTGCTACTGTGGCCTCTCTGTGTTACTAAACATCAATTTTTTTTAGAGGTTAACATTCAATCATACTGTGTATTGTAGTCATATAAAGGAAGGGGTGTGTCCGATTGATGACATTGTGGCAGGGTCAGCAACAATACTCAGGTAGGCTGTGGTGTTTGAACAAGGCACAATTGGTACTAAGGGGCCCAAAATGTGCCAAGAAAATATCCCCCACACCATTATATGGCCAACTCTTTGGTCATTAACATCTTCTGGGTTGGGATAAAAACATATAAAAACATTGTTTGCGTAACATAAAAAGACACACTTTAGAGGGCCTTTGTATGGGCTCTATGCTATATAATTTCAACATTGCAATCGCAATCACATAATGTGCAATGGCAAGGATAAAGGTATTTGACAACAGTTTATAAACTGCTTTACTACAAGTGGTGTTAATATTAATAATTGTCTATTGTCTAATTTAAAATAGTTCCAGTCTGTTTCAAAATAGATGAAAGCTGTCCATTCACAATTATATATTTAACCACATCTGACACTGTCATATATCAGTCTAATGTATCAGTGTATAAATAATGCAATACAGGTACAAAAATAAGTAATACCTGGCAAGAGGAAATGCATATAAAATTATCTCTAAGCTTCCAGTTTGCTGCATCGGCACACTGTGGAGCCTTTTAAGCCAGGACCAACTGCTCTTGGTGCTCGTTAGGTGAAGGGGGGCTTTGCAGATAGGGGATGCAAACAAGGAAGTGCAGGCCGAGGGGTCTGCAGGGGGTTGTGGCTACATTAGTGCGCATGTTTTCACGAAAGGCAGTGTTTATGTGAGAGCGTGACTGATGTGTGGTGCCGGCATGACCATGTTTTGTAAGTGTGTGTATGCGAGCAGCAGTGAGCTCAGCGTGGGGCTAGTGTCTGGAGCGTGTAATTGAAACACGGTCCCATGCAGTGCTACACAGTGACCCCACTAATCTCCTCCTGACAAAGTGGCTTAGCTTGTATAGGGTCATATGGCACAGCGAGGCAGCTTAAGCACAACAGAGCGTGCGACCCCACCTGCCCCAGCCAGTAGACCCTGTGCCCCCCTCTTGCATTCAACAGGTCAGTCTCCACAACTCATTAGTCATGATGCACTCATAATGATCCTTAATATAGTGTGACAGAAAAAGCCCACAGTAATGTGAACAAACAATTACTCAAAAGGAGCTAAATAAAAAGTAAACATTTATCTTTGCACCATCAAAATTCCTTTCACAACCGCTACCAAACATAATGAACAATTATGAAGAGATTATTATCATTGCATTTTTATTATAAACTACTAGGATGCAGGCATACAAGACCATTTGTGCTGAAACCCTTATTTGCTAAAGCTACTCTGTCAGCATTTGTTCAGTAAAAACAAGCCTCCCCTGTGATTACCTTGCTGAAATAACATCCTAATACAATGTGTTCCACCTGCTGGGTTTGTTTATAGGTGTTTTATGCTACAAAAGGCAATCGCAGACAAATCTGGATAAGAAAACTGAATCAAATGTTAGTCTTTTTCTCTTGAATTTTAGAATTTATACACAAACTTTGTGGATCTTACCTTTTCTTTGCAGGAATAACCTAAGAAGAGGAGTGGCGGTGGAGATAGCCTTGTGATAGTTGTCATCATTGTTGATAGGCAGGAGGTCGCCATGTATGTCGGCATAACCCACCAACAGATCCACATTGGGGATGCGGTGCACGTGCTGTAAAAGGCCGTAGAACTCATCAAAGCGGCCTGGTTTCGAGCGATCCAAAGAGAACCGACGAAACTCTGCACCAAACTGAGAAAAGGTAAAAAAGGGTCAGAGATGTGAACACAACAAACTATACACAAAATAACTAAGAATGGATTTAGAAATAAAAGCAGGAAATGTACACCGATACAGAAAACATATTTACAACCTGGTATTGGTGAACTGTAATGTTGGCATTAAAAACAAGGCTTCACACAAAATTCCACTGATGATATTAGTGCTAAAAATGTCTTACTTTTATCACACCGGTTCTAAGTTTCCAAATTTTTATATCCAATGCAACATTAATTTGCACATGGAATGCCTAAACTTTGTTGTAATTTTCTATGCTGAATATTCCACATATTCATTTTGAAATCTGTTGATATAATGTGCAGTCCCAATTCACAGATGCAGTAAGTAGCCTGTGTAGTAGCCTAGATAATTTAGAAACTACTGCAGAAAAGTCTGTCATCCACGTGGACTTGCTAACACAGCATATGTAATAAATTATGTATGACGCAAAATGTGTGATGTGGGTCTATCTCTCTGATGTTGGCTCCTGATGGGTTGAGACTAAACAGTCTAATAAAGCTGTCCCCGCTGTCTGACAGATTTTATTTGTTGTTATAGTTCATAGACCTTATGTGCCTTCGGGATTCATATTCTCACAAACACTGGGTTATGGATAATCGGTTTGGTCGGACTGGATCAATAGCTAGATGTCTTAGCTAGAGGGGCGGCAGTAGCTCAGTGGTAGAGCGGCCGTCCTTCAACCGGAAGGTAGTAGGATCGATTCCCGCTCTCCCCACAGTTCATACTGTCGTTGTGTCCTTGGGCAAGACACTTAACCCACCTTGCCTCGTATGAATGTGTAAGAATGTTGAAGGTGTTGGTCGGAGAGTCCGTAGGCGCGGAATGGCTGCCACGTCTCTGTCAGTCTGCCCCAGGGCAGCTGTGGCTACAGATGTAGCTTACTACCACCAGTGTGTGACTGTGGAGTGAATGAATAATTGATATGTAAAGCGTCCTTGAGCTCTGGAAAGGCGCTATATAAATATAACAATTATTATTATTATTATTATTATTTCGACAGGCATCTACCTGGGCATGAACTGTCCCATTGGTGTTGTAGTATCAAGTGTTGTGGTTACTGTTGCCCAGCACTAACAATAAATGATCTTCACTTCACTGACAACCTGGACTATTTACCATGAACAGTTGACATTTTTTAAAGGCTATGTATTGTATTAGGAGGAACTAAACCTAATACCTAAACCTTTAGGCTACAACAAGCAAATTAGTAGTAGTAGACAGTAAAACTCAAACCAGTGTATTCAATCTTAATCAAATTAAATGGCAACTCAAATGTAGTTTATAGTATAAAAAATATATTCTGAAATAAAAAAAATAACCTAAACCTGTAAACGCTGGCGTCTGTCGCGGAAGGAAAACGAGCTTGACGTAGGCCGTATTACACCTGTACGCACAGTAAAACTGAGTAGCTGCCACATAACAAGTATGTAATCTACTACCTTCACGTTTTGTTAAGTAGGTAGGTTTTAAATGTTATTACACTTTCATAAATGTGAATGTCTAGTTGTTGTTTTGAGTGGCTAAATGAGCAGGGAGCGTAAGAGGCTGTGACAGGTGACACTGAGGCGTCAGCTGACACTAACCTCCACCTAAACTCACTAGCTGCTTGTCAAACTTAAAATAAGGCTAAACAAAAGTTTTAATTTTCTGTTTCTAGATAGATGCGAGCTAAACGGACTACCAAAGTCGGTTTAAACGGAGTTTCTTCAACCAGGCAATATATTTTATGAATCACAAAGTGCTACCAAGCCACTTAACGTTAGCGGCTAAATTAGCCAAAAGCGCTCCATAACAGATAAAGCAGTAATACACAAAGTAATTAGACAAAACCAAGACATGCACCTTGCTCTTCACCTCCACGGCACTTAAAGATCGGCTGCTGGCCACTCTGTGATTTTTGTTCATGTTTCGCCGCCAAAGCACTCGCACACTCGTCCCGCTGCTGGCGCCCTCCCTCGCAGCTGCTCAATATCCCAAAAAATCCTATGTCCCACACCAGTTCTTCCAGTTATGCGTCCCGTCTCAAAAAATCCTCGACGTCTTCGCGTTTAATTGCCTTTAAAAAACCTGCGACGGCAGCTGCCAGTGCTCAGCATGTAAACTTCTCTCTCCTCATACTTGCCGTTACCGCTGAGGCTACTCCACTGAGGACTGTTACTGGACTGCGTTTGGCTGGTCGTGGTTCTCAGCCATGCTCAGAGCTCACCACTTCAAAATAAAACTCTTTCACTCACTTCAAAATAAAACTCTTTCACTCACCTTGGCTTCACAATAAGAGCTCACAATTAAGCTTGCGATTTTTACAAGGAAAATTTGTTATCCTATGAAAATATAGTAAGTAATTGTCTATTTAACATTTTTAAACTTTTTTTAAATAAACTGGTTTGGGTTCTTAAGGTAGCTACTGCTGTTAAAATTAAGCTAATAAGCTTTTATCCAGTTTATTGATAACTTTGGTGCTTAGCTTGGTGACTGCTTGGTGACAAGTCGAAAATGCCTTGTTATGCTAGCTTAAATAGCTTTAAATGGGTGGACACAAAACTTGGAGCTACTGTGTAACTTGAAACAAGAATGTACGGCAAGGCTAGGCGGGCATTTTTTTTTTTTTTTTTTTTTTCCTATGTGCACAGTGACATCTTGTGGACAAAGCCCATCTATGCGTGTTATTGGCCAACTTTTCACTGGTTGTTATAGTCAAGCAACTAATCTATGTGGATTCATAGGTTACAACTACAAAACTATTGTATGATGCTTCTGTAATTTAGGGTTGGATTGTGCTTGATTAATAAGGCTGATATCACTTAAGTTATCACATTTCTCTGAGCAGCTCTTTTTAGTGCAGAAAGAAGCGCTACTGCAGGTCCTTCCTGCCTGCTGCAGTTACCTTTATAACTCACAAAACCAACCACAACGTGTGGTGCGCCCGCAACCACAATAACAACAAGAACCTAGTGTAACAATAACCTAATGATTGTATATACATTTATTTATTCTATTGCATGTACACCTTTCTTTTATTGTCTGCACTTTACCTGTCTAAGAGCTGCTGTACAAGTGAATTTCCCTTCTGTGGGATCAATAAAGTCCTATCCATCCATCCATACATCATATTTTCTGTGATGCAAATGCAGACCACTCATTCAGGTTAGTATTCATACTGAGAGTGAGTGTTCAGTGAGACTTAGTGCAGAATAACTTCAAGGACAGTCATTCCTTTGGACTAAAAATACAATATATTTGAACAACAAGGTTATTTAGTCACAGTGGGTTTGGACAAATTTTGCTGTCTGAATAAAATGAGACATTTATGAACATAAACATTTGATGTCAGTGGGACAACAGATTATCAAAAATATTACATATATATTAAATAATAAATATTACAAAAGACACTGGTTGACTTTAATAGGATATCTATTTTTTGTTTTTAATTTCACAGAGAGACTGTCTATCCTTGTCATGGGTTATTATTCTTTTGTACCTCATCCCAATTCTCACTGCTGTTTGTTTAGGTCTCCCCTGTCCTGCCTGCTCTGTCAATAAGGTGTGACCTCTCAGTCGCTCTCCCCTGAGCCTGACCCATCCTACATCCGCTCCGCAGCAGACATCCTCTTTACACCTACAAGGGGCACCAGTACTGTAGCTACATCATTGTCACCATGCAAAGCTGCTTTCTGCACTGTTGTCCATGTAATAACAGACACACACAAACACACCACTCCACGACTCTTTCCCTCTTTGTATCCTTCAGTGCACACTCCACTGCAGAGGAGTCCACGTTCTCTTTGTTCCATGTTACTTTTTTTGAGTTAGTGATGTCACAGCTAAATTTCTGCAGCCCTATTCAAGTAACATCCTGGAAAAATGTGCAGTTTGACAGGCAAATTGTTGGTTATTTGCAGCATGTGTTGGCTGTCATTCTCTCGAGGTGAAATTACAGTAATAACAGCCACCTAATCTTACAAATTATTGTATCGACAGAGTTGTATTATATTTTGTCACAACATACAAAAGTAGTATTCTAGATGAGGATGTGGAAGAAAGGTGTGGGAGATAGGCAAGATGTGTGTTATTCTCCTTACAAGGCTCCGAAACCGAGCAACCCTGCTGTTTATACTGATTTATCATATCCTTTATATATTACACATTTACAATAAGCCTTGACACAAGTGCTTATCGTTTAGTTTCCATCACACAACTATATTCTTGAGGGGCTGATTATAAGTTAGGTGCACATTGTTACTCAGGGGAATACCGTTATGTTCCCTAAAGTGAGTAGAGCCCCATCTTATCAATGGCGTCGCTCTACCTTTTTGGTATGTGCACATTTGGACATCTTTCAGTTGGTTGCCGAGAGACTGGTGTGCTTGGTGCCTTACCCACTTGCTCGCTAACACTGTCACAATTGGAGGCTGCCACTTTACCCTCACCACTGCTGTGAAGTGCTGTGTTGCAAGTGCGTGCTAAATGGCACAAGTCTACCACTTTCTTCTCCCCCTTGTGGTTCCATCCTCTCTCCCATTTCCTCTTATTTATCGCACTGTCTCACACCCCACTCGCGACTCACTTTTGTTGACAGCACATCTCTTTTTGGTTCATGTTCACTGTGTGTACAGCAGGACCATTCTGACTGCAGGAGGCGCTCGTTGTGGTGTAAGTTCTCTCTCTCTCTGTCTCCATCTCCCCTTTTTTTCTATCCGCCCCTCCTGTTCACTCACCCGCTCCCCCCCTCGCTCCGTCACCCACCCAACACTGCAGAAGAGGCCTCTTGTCTCCCGCGCAGTCAGCCAGACCTCAGCCTCCTCGCCCTCCATCCCTTTTCTGCTGCTATCCTCTATCTCCCTCCATCGTTCTCTTGCTTTAGTCCCAGTTTGTGTGGCACCCTGATCTAGATGACCTCTAAATGCAATGTTCAAAAGACTGTGAAATTTTAATCATCTTCCACCATCCATATTGCCATTAAGAGTATTTCTGGCAATATATTTCCAGGAATACTCTAAATGGTTCCTCCAAGTTTGCTTTTTATTCATTACCTAGTCAATCTCTCAACATCAATTTGTTTGTCTTTCCTCAGACACTGATCCTCACATGACTGTTCAGGAGAATCTTTACTGCAGGTCAGGTAAGGTCAAAGGCTAAAGTGACCTGTGACCACATCCAGGTTCTCACTATAGGAACAGTAAAAGGTGAGTTTTTGTCCACACCGTCTTGCGCCTCTTTGTGTTCTCTCCCAGCTACAGGGGGCGCCTGTCTACATCTGACTCCTCTCCCCTCCCCCCTTTTGAATCCACTCCTCAGTCTCTCCCTGTACCTTGTTTTTCACCCCCTCCCTTCCCTCGAACCGCTTCCTCCCTTTGCCCTGCTTCTTCATCATTCCTTACCCCTGTATCTCTCTCAGGCACTCTTGCCTCCCCTCCCTCTTTTTAGCTGAGGCTCTTTAGGCGCTCCCCCTTGCACACATAGCACTGCGGATCAGGCCTCCCCCACAGTCTGCCAGGCCTCTCTTCCTCACCCCTCACTGCCCAACCCTCCATGTCTCCCCCACTCCTCGCTCCTTACAACAGCATAGCAACACTGACTGAGTAGCCAGCCAAGGAGAGTCTTAGCTTCCCCCGCTCTCTTTCTCGTGCTGGGGTAATTTCCCTCCATTTTAGATTTCTCATCCCAGGGCAGCAAATGATGGCAATGGTAATGGCAAAGGTACAAGCGCTCATATCTGAAGTCACTATACCTAGGAGGGTGGGCTGCATTTAACAAATCTGAATGATTCTTATCTTGCATCCAATGGTCCACATAATCCACATTAGAAAAAAGCTAAGTAACGTAGTGTACTTTCTAAACTCAAGGCCACATTGAAGACAGGTGAAGCTCTATTTGGTACAAAGCTGTATAAAGAAAAATGAGTGATTGACAATTTGATTCAACTGTTCATAGATGAGCAATTATCATAAGAGCCAAGCCAAGTATAGTATACTAACTAAGCACCAGTATACTAGTATACAGCCGAAAACATACTTCATACATAAGTGAAGTCTTTATGCTAACCTTGATTACCTAACTCTTAATTTGGTTACCAAGCAATGATGGATATTGCCTGAACCTATTTTTGGCTGTTGAAGGCAAAACATAAAACATCAAATTTCCTGATATTCTCTTTAACTTAAAGCCAAGAAGCCCTGACATGTTACATGAGCCGCATGAACAGAACCCTTAAGTTGTCACTAAATGTTAAATGAAGCATTCCTTTGGCTAATTTTAAATCTGCCATAAATGAGATTCAATTAACTTTTAGCAAGTAGAAGTGTTTATTAGCTCACCTGGAGACAATTGTTTTATAAATCACAGAAAAATTTAAAAATTAATTTCACAAATACAGAGAATACTGAAAATCCCCAAATTTGTGTTTGATTTGAATGCTTTTTACTTTCTGTTTGAACTGAAAGTTTAGTGCTCTGTATGTGCTCAAATGCTCCAAGTACCCACCATGTCCTTATAACAAAGAAACTGGCTTGGTCATCTTTTCTGTGAGAAGCACAATTACAGCACTTTATTCTTCATTAATGCTTAAGTAAAAATGAAAACAAAACAAATGTTCACAATTCAGAAACACATTGAACACAACTACTGTTTTTAAAAAGAAAATATTTACTTCTGTGGTTGCCAATATGATGGGCACTCTCCAGTCTTTTGTGATAAATTAACATTAAATCTAAAATTGGAAAGCAAGTACATAACAGTTGAGGCTCAAGAGCACAATGCTGCAGAAGTGAATGTAAAGCTCTTAAAGTGAGAATACAAATAGTGCAGAGCCACTATTCCTGCAGCAAGGACACTGACTCAAGGTAAAACAAATATTAAACAATAGATGACTGTAAAAACAAATTAACTTTGTTTTTATACATATTTATATATATATTATTTTACAAAATAGATTTTCTTTAAAAAATAAACATACAAAAAAATACCAGCCACCAAAGCAACAGCTATCAATAAGCATACTAATGTAGAACATAAGACGGATAATGGCAAATATTTCAGGGTACATGTAGAGACATCTGTTCAAATGTGTCTAAAATACTGTACAAATGTACATCACCAACCTACATTTATTCCCGAATTATACTGTCAGCATAAAACACAACTTTAAAGCCACATGGTTAGTGGCTAAAAAAAATGTTTAACCCAATATAATACAGTATACAGAAGGCAGAAATTCTGTTTGGTGTAATTTCACTGTTTCTTTATCAGCTTGTGAAGGAGAATTTTGTTCACAAGTCTTAAGACCAATCCTAGCTGCACACTGTGTCTTTGACTTTTAAATGTTACTGAATGGCTTGTTTTGAGCTTTTCTCAAGCAGATCTTTCTCCGTCACAGACGTCCAATGTAACTGGACAGTGTCCTTCAGTTGAGACAAGGCAGATTCGTTGGCATGGATAAAATCTTAAGAGAATTTGATTTGATCACTCAGACCTGTTGTTTGCCGAGCTGGGCCCTGTCTCTGCCACTTCGTGCAGAGGAGGGTACAAACTTAGGAATAACGATGGGAAGAGTATCTCTACTATTAGCAAGCTGTCTACCTGAGCCCTCCAGAGGCCCAAATCCATTTTCCACATGCACACTCTCTTCCTCATCATCGTCATCCTCATCATCGTCATCCTCGTCATCCTCATCATCTTCATCTGACATGTCATCAAGATCTGCAATGATCTTGGTCTCTAATCTTGGTTCAGTTCTTTCACTAGTTCCCAGAAGTTGGTGGTTGCCATGGAGACGCACCTCTCCTTCCTCGTAATCTGTGGTCTCCTCTTCCTCATCACTGTCAGAGTCAATAGCAATGGGCTCAGAAAGGTCTAGAGGCATTTTCTGTGGTAAGGTGCTGTTGATTGTCTTTGCTTGGTCTCTGCTGCCACAGTTGAGTTTGATGGTTGATAGTGTTACTTCACTATTCTCTACAGTCCCAGCGGTCTTCTCCTTTGGAAGTGGGGCCACAACGCCATTTGCTGCTACAGGCCGCTTGTGTCTCCCACGTGTCTGCTCTGAAACTCCTATTCGTGTACAAGATGTCCGCCTTTTGCCAATTCTCCCCTCATTGACAGCACACTGGACAAATTCGAGCTCATGACTAACTTTGCTGACTTCATGCATACTGAACCCAAGCAACACACTTGCATTTTGTGATTTACATTCTTGCATACATTTTTTTCTTTCTTTTACAAAGTGGTTAAAGATGTCTGACTTCCACAGCCACAGACTGGCAGCTAGTTTCTCCATTTCCCGTTGAGTGGGATGTGGTGCTTTGTTAAAGTACTGTGTTAGAAATGCCTTCTTGGTTTCATATGACTTGTTCTCCTGTCCTTTAGGGTCAAGTGCTAGAACAATAGGGTCATCGGGATCTTCTACAAATAAAAGGGCATTTACATCCCGAGGATGGGCTCTTTCTCCAGGGGGGCCTCGTCTTTTCCGTTTTGGTGCACTAGTGTTACTGCTGTCAGAGCTGGTCCTTTTAAGAGTACTGCTCTGGGCCTGGCCGAGCCGAGAACAATGAGCTGCTGCTCGGCTGTCTTGGCCATTCTGAGACTTCCCTACACCCCTACAGTGCACCAAATGCAGAGTGATGGTGGAGGCAGTCATGTTACTAGTGTAGACCCCTAAACAGTGAATACACTTGTATGTTAGTTTCTTTTCAACAGGGTGGACTGTCTGAATAACCTGGTGCCTCTCTTTCAAGTGGTGGGCTAGTGAGTCTGAGATTGGGCCCTTGAGGATTGAAAAACAAAGTGGACACAGAGTCTTACCCACATCCCTCTTATAGGGCACAGATGCCTGTGAAATACTCCGAATTGGTGCAGTGTCAGAAGGCATTTTAGGTGGGTGTTGAGGCAGTAACCTTTTGCCTGATAATAGGGATGAAGAAATGGCCGAGGATACAGAGGTTGTGCTATTGTTTTGGGCATGGAAAGCTACAGACTCCTCAGGAGCATCTTTCATGTTGTAAGTTGTAACAATCAGTTGGACATTCTTGGGATTACCCTGCTGCAGAGTGAGGTCAAAGGTTAAAGGAGAATCTGTACGTGGGCCAACAGTTTCATTTGGGTGGGATAGACGCATATGGGCCACCATCTTCTCCACATCGTTGAAGGTGGCGCGGCAGTAAGGACAGGATAGGCCATGGATCAACATGTGGTTTAACAATGTGTCACTGGGGAGATAGCGGTTACAATACAAACACTTGCTGGTGAAGTTGTGGATTTTCATGATGTAGTTGGCCACAGCAGGTACCTTCTCAGCTTTGTGTTCCTTCTCAAAATGATAGCTGTAAACATTCTCTGGGAAGAGCTCATTGCAGATAGTGCAGATTTTCCACTTTTGTGTATAGGACGTCCCAAGAACTGAGGAGCCACCTTTTTTGGCTGTTACAGAGGCTACAGTTGTGGCTGCAGCTTGAACCCGAGAGCCCAAAGGGTTGGATTTAAGTGAGGAGGAGCTACCAAGTATAATTGGCCCCCGCAGGCTGCCACTTGCTATTAGCTGCTTTGCAGCATGGGACTGCTGTGGTATAGAAACCTGGGCATTTCCTGGCAAAGAGACCCTCACCTGACTATTTATAGAGAGTGACTGTGTGGAACTGGACTTTAATCCAACTGTGTCATGTTTGAGCCCTGAAAGCAGACTTGGAGAGTTAAGAGTCTTTGATGAAACAACTAGTCGACCCAAGTGTTGTGAGGCAAGCGATCTAGAGGCCATTACTGCCCCTTTGGGGCCCATGCCAATGACAGTCTTATCCATTTGAGATTTGGGGGGCATCATAATGATGGGCTTAGGACGTGGGACTATCACACTAGTATGCCCAATCATGGCAGTTACCTGGTAGCCAATCCTTTCGTGGTCTTCAATGACATGTTGAACAAGGGCTTCATAGGTTCTTGGAACAAACAGACACTTCTTACAGTGAATTTGATTACCATTTCCACTACTAACATTGTTTGCGTTACTGGTATTTTTATTCCCGGTTGTTCCTGCTGGTCCACCATTTTGAGTGTTACTCTTTTCTCCAGGTTTAACTATATAGGGCTGAGCCACTTGCTGGAAGTGTTCCCGGTAGATGTGCTTTCGCACTACATTGTACAAAGGATCCCTGTAGGTGCACTTTTTGCAATAGTAGACAGCCTGCTCCATGCTGTCCCCTGTCTTTTTCAGCATGCCATCTTTCATCATCATGCCCCCAGGTCCTGCCACCACACCACCAGGCCCCTGCCGCACTGTATTGTTAGGCATGTGAAAAAGTTTGATGTGCATCTCCAGAGTCTTTTTGTTACCATTAAAAGTGCAGTAAGGACAGTTGAGCAGAATGTTGTTCTCAAAGTTCTCGCTGTGGACATTGCGGAAGTGACTCTTGTAAGCAGAGAAATACTTTGATGAAAAGACACAACCAGAGCAACAGAAAGGTTTTGATCTGTAGTCCTGAAAACAAAGCAGAAAGAAAACAGTTACACCATAGGTATTTGAATATTTTGTACCATTGTTTGCAGCTTTCTGCTGAGCATTTATGTGTGACGCACCTGGACTTTGGTATGTGACGGTTCCCACATGCAGACATCTTCCCATGTAGTGTGCTTCATATACACTTCTGGAGGTGTGTAATCTTTATAGTCCTACAAGATAAAACACCAAAAAAGTAAAGAAAAGAAAACATTAACAGCACTGTTAAACAAAAACTCTATATTACTAAATATTTTCTTATTGTCGATGTCAGTAAATACATTAAACAATGGTGCAGAAACCACCCAGTATTGTCTCTCCTTTACTCATGTGATGTGGAGCTGGAACCTTCATATAGGACATAAGGCAACACAATGCACAACCCAGAGATAGAAAGTAAGATCGCTCACCTCTAGGTGATCTCTGCAGAACTCCAACCCAATGTCTCCCAGGACCTTCTTGACATTTTTCCTAGCTTTACGTAGACTGCCCAGGTTATTGACAGGGAGCTGGAACATTCTGACCACCTGCATAGAAAAAACACACACAATTTTCATTATCAGGGGTTTGTTAACATTTGGCCAGTTGATGGTGAATAAGCCCCAACTGTGGAAATAACTGGTTATAAGGGATAAAAGATCAAATTAAAAGGTTTTGTGAAATTATACCACCACCCTGGTAACAATAGCCCAAAACAAACTTTCAAAAGCCTCATCAGTACAGATTTCACTCTAGCTATTAGCTATATTGCTCGATATAAGCAATAGAACTTTACATAGCTTTACATGGAAATAGATCATTGGACCATTAAGTTAGATAAGCAAAGCAAATATAGTGCATAACATTTAAATTAATTTTGTGAAGGGGTAATATTATACCAAGGATTGGTATAATCTCAAAATTGTTGTTTGGTATAATTATTAATCAGTATAGCACGTTAAATAAGAAATGGTAAAGTGATCATAGGTTACCGATCTAATATGCTGTAAAAACTGTGGTTCAAAACAATCACCTAGGTTTATGTCTCACCATGGAGGGGAAATGTATGAGGCTACATACAATAGTGTCTTAACAGGTTCTGCAAAAACTGGAGACTCTTAAGTTTTGCCTCTTCGTCCATCTTTAGACAAGCTGGCCGATGAATGTGCTGAGGGGATGCAACCCTTACCAACTTCTCTTTCTTTTCTACTTTCTCCCATCACTTGTAGATGGCGCTAGAGAGGATCTCTATTATATAAGGCTCCCTATGCCCCGGCTGCCTCGCAATACCATCACAGAATGGCGCCTCCTATTGAGTCAGCAGCCTCTACAATATGACTGCAGTGGAAGGGAAGGGTAGGGGACGTTATAGGGGAGGGACAGAAGGAGCGAGAGAAACCGGGGAAGAGGGAGGGGGAGGAGAATGAGGAGGAGATGAAGGTGGTCGGAGGGGTGAGATGAGCGGGAGTGAGAAGCGGAGGGGGGCTGTGAGGTTGGGAAGTATGGTAGAGGGGAGGGTTGATGGGGGGGGGGGGGGACAAGGAGAGCCCAAGTAGGAGGAAAGGGAGGGAGAGATGGACCAGGCAAGGAGATGGGAGGCTGCTTTGCCCATTTCCATTCAGCAGGTTCCCCCTTCTACTGTGGTGCAAATAGAAAAACAGAGGCCTGCAAATATTCAGCTTCACATTCTAATATAATACCACAAGGTTTAATAATCCTGTATGGTGTGGAGCCTATAGCCAGGTAAAGGGTAGTGCAAGAGGGGTGGTCAAAGGCCATGTGAGTATGTTTTGACCCAACCTTGCCACAGGTCAGAGAATCATCTTGTTAGTCACAATTGATTATAAAATACAGTAATATATATATATGTATATATATACACTAACAAAAACTGACTGAACCACAGTAAAAGGCAACATTTACCAACATAACTCCAGAGCCACGTGTATAACAACAAGCCAGCGACCATAAAGTTCTATGGCCAATCTCTAATTAACATCTGCCTTGTCAAAAAGACTGAGAAAGAAAGGGGGATACATTGTGGTGTTAGCAGGCTTGGCAAGCATAAGCATTCCCACAACAGAGGCTTTTAACATATGTCTGATCTCGTACTGCTAAGATCATAAGGTCATCATCATAGTGCAAGCCATGTTAAAAGCTGCAACTAAACACATTGCAATTTTAGTTCATGTTCATCTTTTTGTTATTTTTAATAGGCAGCTTTTTAGTGCAGAAGACATAAACGGCCATAGATCAATAACTTTTTCCCCTCCCATTATCTTTTTATAACGAGTTAATTCTGTCGTTTTCCCAAGATAAAGATTTAATTTTCATGTTATCGCGATTTGTTTTCCGGAGATAACGGGAGAATTAAGTTATAATCCCGGGAAAACGACAGAATTAACTTGTTATAACAAGATAATGGGAGGGAAAAAAGTTATTGATCTATGGCAGTTTATGTCTTCTGCACTAAAAAGCTGCCTATTAAAAATAACAAAAAGATGAACATGAACTAAAATTGCAAAGGGTTTAGTTGCAGCTTTTAACATGGCTTGCATTGTGATGATGACCTTATGATCTTAGCAGTACAAGACCTAACAGATGTTACAATCCTCTGTTGTGGGAATGCTTATGTTTGCCTTGCTTGCTAACACCACTACAATGAGAGTTTGGTTCTCACATAATCACTTTATATTATCGGAAGCATTAATAATAAAAAATGTATTGTGTCTTAGAAGAACACTCATTAAGGATATGCTCTTTCTATGGGCCCCCCCATCTACTTCGTGGGCAACTGCACTGTCTGTACTGCCTGTAGTTACGCCCCTGGACAAGATCCAGTGAACTTCAGGTTATGTTGAAACCGATTTGTTACATAAATAGTTTGCTAGTACAGTTACATTTGGTTTAGCGTTTTGTTTTATCCAACTAGTTCAATGCCCACAGTGTCTCAATGCAACCACCAGTAAACTATTTCGCATTATAGACGATATTATGACAGCCAAGTTTACCTGCTCTCACATCCAGCGCTCCCCTCCGAGTGAAAGGTGTCACCTCGTTATAGAGACACTTCTTCAGATACTTATCCTCTCAGGTGTCCGCGGAGAGAGACCCAACCACCGGCGGCGTCCCTCTACAGCAGCCCACTCTCCCTTGCCGACACAGTCTAAACCCTTCCTTCTCGTCGGGAAACGAGACCTGCGAGTTTTCGAGCCTCATTAGACAATTAAAACCTCTATTCTCCGAAGTGGTGAAGACCGACACGGGCTGTAGCTAACTCGCATGACATCTCTATTGAATATAGCTCTTAAAGTATATCTCTGATCGCATGACAGCCGATAGCGCTTTGCCCATTCTCCTCTGACAGACAATACACACCGAGCCTAGAAACTACCCCGTCCAAAATGGCGCAAATAAAAGGGGCGGAAGTGACGTCGACCCGATTAGCATAAATAATCTATTGTGAGCTGATTGTGAGGCTCTGGCGTGCCTTCTCATTAAAACTCGTGATTGGTCGGTTAGTCAGTTTCACCAATTAGGCAAACAGCCCAAAAAATACCAATCGAGTGGGTAAAATTTCCGGTGGTCCGTTGGGTTTTCAAATAGTCTGTGGGGTAAACAACCCAGCTCAGTAGTAACGGGATTTCGTCGACAGCAGGCGCCCTTCTGGAGTGGGTTCTCAATGTAGGCGCATGCGCAGGAGGTCTACATCTGGGGCCACGGCCGCTGCACTCACACAGGGCGACAGGGGAGATCATTGATGTCTTCTTTAATTATGGTGCTTAAAGCGTCACCCCTGGTTTGCATTGAAATTAAACAGGCATTGGTACCCATTTGGTTGCCTTTACTCTTAATGTAAAAATCTTTATAATGATCCTCTTGATAATATTTAGGTTAGAATTTTTTATAAATTTATAAGGATAAACATTTTTATCAAAATCACTTTACATTATATTGTTACATGTTATGGTATGTATGTTTTTTTTGGGTGCACCTGGCAGAGTGGTTAGCACTCCTGCCTCACAGCAAGAAGGTCGTGAGTTCAAAACCCGGCCGACTCAAACATTCTCGGCTGACTCCGGTCTTTCTGTGAGGAGTCTGCATGTCCTCCACGTGTTACCGTGGGTACTCTGGCTTCCTCCCACCGTCCAAAGACATGCATGTACAGGTTAATTGGCAAATCTAAAAGTGTCCCTAGTGAATGAATGTGAGAGTGAATGGTTGTATGTCACTGTCTATGTCTAAATGTCAGCCCTGTGACTAACTGGCCACTGTCCAGGTGGTACCCTGCCTCAGGCACAAAGCTGCTGGGATAGGCTCCAGTCACCCGCGACCCCTCACGGGACTAAGCGGTAGAAAATGAATGAAAAAAAAAGGTTGGAACAGACTGGAAAATGAAACAACATAAAGTTTATTTTTTAGCATTTACAGTTTTAGCAGTAAAATGTGTACCTAAAGCTATTAAGATTTGGAATGATGTGCTTTGTACAAAAGTACTCTAAGGTACTCTGAGTAGAATGTAAAGGACCGTGTTCGTCCAGATCTTAGGCAAACACAAAAAAAACAATCTACTGTCAGTCTTTAGCTGTTGACTGTCACACAAGGTTTCTGTCCTTCTTAACATTTGTATAACGAGTACTATGAAAAGATGGCAACTTTTACAATGTAAAAAAACACTTTGACCAACATGTGTCAAAAGGTCATGTTGTTGCAAAAAGTGTGAGTAGCCCTTTTACAAAAGACACAATCTCATTCCCTCCCAGTTTAGACTCTCCGTAAACTCGATCCACAAAGGAAATTGGTACCTGTTTGGACAGAAGAAGCAAACCGTCAAAATTATCATCACACAAGAGAGAAAATTACTAATGAATCAGCATGATAAATTAGGACAGCGTTACTTCTCCAATTGTGTAGTTGAGCTGTCTTGCTCGGACAATCATCTCCATCTGAAAGACATAGCCTTTGGATACACAGCGCTCAACCAAACTCTCCAAGACGTTCTTCTTGTACAGCCTAACGTCAGTCAGATGTAAAATATGGTAAAAGGCACCCCTCAGTTCACATATAAAAACACACAAAATGCTGATTGCTCTTATTTAAGTGCTAACACCAATTACCTGAAGCTCCCTGTGAGGTCAGAAGCACCAGGTCTCAACAACACTTGAGTCAAAAAGTTGGCTCCCCGACTGTAAACAAGACAAACAGGATGAAATAAAGACAATTAAACCTCTGTGTTTAGCCTGCTGTAATCAAAACTGGATCAAGAAGTGAAAACAGAAGTAACTGCAGAATATTCAGTTGTCTTGCCTGATGAGTTTTCTGCGCAAGTCCCAGCCATACACGCCTCCATCCCCTTTGTATCTCGTACCAGAGACTACATCATAATTACCTTCCTTCTGCTTTCTTCAAGACAATAGAACAAAGGTAACTAATTATAGCAGTACAGTAGTGCTCAAAATAACTAAATATTAGTCAAGACTTACTCAATAAATTCTGGGATAAATTTGGGCTGATTGGAGGAAGAAGAAATGAGTTCCATTATCAGAAAATAGCTATTGATAATATATAAGGTAATCTAAAATAGCCCAATTCAAGATCAGGTGTATTATAATATTACCAGTTGTTTCCTTATTCACTCACATGATGGGAGAGATCAGCATCCATAATAAATATGAAGTTCCCAGTAGCATGCTTGATACCGTGGATGTAAGCTGTGCCTGCAAATGTAAAAAAAAAGTGTGTAATTAGTTGATCCTTTAAGTTATTTAGGTATTGGGATTAATAATGGTTATAGTGTCTGAGCTCACCAAGACCAAGTTTTTTTGCTCTTGGACGAAGAAGCTAAGTATATACAAAAGCAAAGCGATTTAAACATGCTGAATATTGAATGGTAACAAAAGTTGAACTTTGCCTTGTTTTCTTTCAACTTACAATATTATCTTTTCCATAAATTTTCTGCAACTGCTCTGCCACCTCTAATGTCCCATCTGGACTTCCGTCGTCAATGACAATGATCTCGTAGTTAAACCCACTGTAAATATGAAGAAAGTGCAGAAGTTACTGTTATTCTCGTTTGTATACACAGGGTGTGTGTTTCAAGCTCAACATAAGACACTGTATCAATTTTAATGACAGCTCATCACTGAGTCCACGGTAGCATAGCTAACTAGCATCAAAACGAAAAGCTGTGCTCAAAACTCACCTTTCACCAAAATATTTCACCAAAAGCCAGATAATTAATGGTAGGTTTTCCCTTTCATTGTAAGTGGGCAATAATACGGAATACTTGTCCTCATTGTCTCCACTTGGGTGTGAAGTTTTACGGCTTGCCATGGCGACGTCAACCGTGCACACAGCAGAAAGTTACCAGTACGGAAGTCCAATGTCCGGTTTGTTGATTTCAACATAAAAGACAAACATGTCTGCGGAGGTTTCATACAACCCTGTGAGGTTCTCAGTCATACTGAAGAAAAAGTTTTAACAAAGTTATCTGGACGTATCAAAAGATGCCTTTGTTGAAACCTTGACTTCATAAATGACAAACAATAGATAGCCCTAATAAAATGTACATGCTAAAATAAATGCAAGAAAAACGTGTAGCAATTACCTTGTAATACCGTGACAAGCAGTTATCTTGAAATAACATGAGCAATTATTTTGTAATAACGTGAAAAGCGTTTGTCTTTAAATAACTTGTTAAGCTTTTATATATTGTAAAGTAAGACTATTGTGCCAAAAATCATACAAAAAAAAAAAAATCCATACAAATAGAAATATTAAAAATAGGAAACACTTTTGAATCTTGCTGCTAACTTGCGCTGCAGTAAACTTCCTGGTGGCTTTACAAAATACACACTACTGGCAACATTTGCCTTGCTGTATGTTCCGCCAGATAACCTGTAGGCAACATATACACTATAAGTTATATAGTTGGATACATTACCTTAGGCGTTTTGCTCCCAAATCATTTTGACAAATGAAAACACAGTATAAAATGAAATAGACATCAAACTTTTATGGACAAAATCAATGTTTTGAATGCATATAAAAGTACTCTCAAAAACATTACACTCTCTCACATTCACTTATCCACATATTTTCACATGATGATAGTTACCCAAAGACTTTAATGTAAACATGTATAGTCTGTAAGAGGTAAAATAAAAATATAATACTTGAAAAGTTGCATATGATAAATATATCACAATATACAATTATTATACACAGGGAAATAGACAATTCTCACAGTCTCTGTTAAACCATATCAAAAACACCTTTGGACACCTTATGTTTGTAAGTTTTTTTTTGAGGCAGTTAAGGTTTTAATGGCAAATATGTATTTGTGTATTGTCTGCAATAGAGACAGCATAACTATTCGGCTTTAATACAGTGCAGTGTATGAATACATAAAAATACAGTTACAAAACATTTCAGTGCGAATGTGACTAAGACAGCAAGTTTCAAATGCATTACCTATTATGACCTCTGTTTAAATACTTGTCAACACTCAGGAAAGCTTACTGGGTATTCTTCTTTTATTAAATAAAAACAATTACTTTGTCAGGTGCTTAAAAAAAACCCTGTCAAGGCGACATGCTATATCCTTCTTGTATTGTCCTTTTCTTGCATTCTTGGACACTTGTGCAACCCCATATCAGTGAATGTTAAATTCACAAATCCAACCTTTGCAATGCTGAGATTACTTTTGATTCTACTGCAGCCTGCTTGTCACTGTCCCCTCAGGGCTGGTACCCATAGTATGGGTCTTCTGGAAGAAAGAGCACAAAAAAAATCTCAAAAAACAATCCAGACAATGTGTGTGCCAAACTACACTTTGTAACACAATCCAACTAACCAGTCTGCTGGGAAATTCTTTGGCAGCCTCCACTGCTGTCACACACTCCAGGAGGTCCAATTTCTCCTGGCTGGCCGGGAGGTCCTGGGATACCAGAGGGTCCAGGTGTGCCATCATCTCCTTTGGGGCCTGGCAGCCCCAAATTAGATTCACCAGGAGGACCTGCAGTTTGACACAAAGAGAGCACAAATGCATGATTAAAATGCTCCCTATGCTCACCACATAAAAAACAGTATTTTTTATATCTACCTGCAAATCCTTTAATGCCTGGGGGCCCTTGGATATTGGGTCCTGCATCACCCTTTAAACCTGGCATCCCTCTCCTTCCTGCAGATGTTAGAATATGAACATTACAGTTGTGTAAAATGTTTCAAATGTTTACAAGACCTTTGGTCAATTAAATGAATGATGTTTACTTTTAATTCTATCAAACCTCTATATGAAATACTGGCCTTGCTCTCCTGGATATCCTGATCGACCAGGTCTCCCTTGAGTGCCAACACTCCCCTGGGTTCCTCTGGGGCCTGGTGGGCCCCTAGGGCCTGGTATTCCAGGTTCTCCTGGTGGCCCCACTGGGTCCTCAATAGGAGCTGGTTTTCGACTTACCTCATTAATGAACATATCTAGCTTCAACACTTCCTCTAAAAAGCACAACGAAACTGTGATTAGATTATACACAGAAGAGAGTGTTTTATTAGAGCCACATGACATAGGATTTCTTAATAAGGCTGGCCACACACTGTAAAAATGCTTCCATATTCAGGTACACAGTACTTACTATGGACTAGTTGCTCACAGGCCTGCGTTACAAGTTGGTAGATCATTGCCATAGACTGAGGCTCACCCTATAACACATCGACAAAAGTATCACTTTTGATATTTATTGCGTTATATTGAGAATAAGCTAAGAAGGGCCTTAATGGATCTCTTGTAATGCAACCTACCTTCTCTCCTCGTTCCCCTTTACTTCCTGGAAGACCCTGTAAATTGGAATATGTATAATAAATGTATAGTAATAAAACAAATGCTATATGTATCCCTTTTGTGTTACCGTAGGTCCAACTGGCCCTGAATGCCCCCTCTCTCCTAATGGCCCTGGATGTCCTGGCATTCCTTGGAAACCCTGCAAAATAGATTGATCAGTCAAACTGTAAAGACTGTATATGAGCAGAAAAAAAATTCATTGTTGTGGTCAGCCTGCAACATTTTGAGAAGTAAACTTTCTTTTAATTTTTTGTTACCTAACTTACTGCGCATTAATACTAGTAATGGAAGTCTTACCCTAGGTCCAGTGAGGCCCGGCGGACCAGTGTTACCTTCAACACCCCTAATTCCCTGTAAAACACGTGGATAGGTAAGGAGTGGACCATATGACCGTGAAAGAAGGTGTACAGATAGTATTTTCATTCACCTTCTGGCCAGGACTACCTTCTTCTCCTTTTGAACCAGGAGGTCCTGGTAAACCCTTTTAATAGATAATAAAGTATCACAAAGAAGAAAAGGATAGGAGAACATGAGTCCGACATGCACTGTATATACAACAGAGAAATTGAATTGTACACTTTTTGCATTAATCTATGCCCAGACCTGTTCCCCGGGTCTTCCAGGATCACCCTTTTCCCCCCTAGCACCAGGTGGACCCTTAAGATGAGCAGGAAAATGATTGTATTAATCACTAATATTGTGTAATGTAAATTAGAACAGTTAACATTTTTTTTATTTTTTTTGTGGATGGGATGTTACTCACTGCTTTTCCATGCACAGTCAGCCCCTGTGGGCCTCTGCTACCCAAGGGTCCTAGGCCTCCCTCGAGCCCCGTCTTACCCGAAGGACCTGCCTCACCCTCAAACACACAATAACACATTTTATAAATCTTGATTTAAGACTCACTTAACAAAAAAAATGGTTTTCTATAAGATTTAAGTATATTTTTAGATTCTGCAAGATGTAAACAATCTTCTATCATAAAACTGAAGTGCCAAATTAAGCCATGTCCAAATATTCTCACCTTTTGGCCTTGCTCTCCTTTGTCTCCTTTCTCGCCTCGAGGACCAGGCCTTCCCTAAAAAAAGGACCAAGAAATATTGGATCTCATAAAAAAAAAAAAACTACATGGTCCTGTTTAATGATTTGATGTGACATACAATTGGTCCAGGTGGGCCAGGAGGTCCTGGAATGTCAGAAGAACAGGTACAAGTGTATGTTTGAGCAGGACAGCTTTCCTCATCTCTCTGAAGCAGACACAAACCAAAACAATGGAAATCTCTAAAATGGACTTAAGTACAAGTGCTGGTAATAGTAGTGTGGCTGACCACTCCAGGAAGGTCACAACATGTATCTTCTGATGCCCAGGTCATGTTACAGACAATCTCAAAGGACTGCAGCTGGAACTGGAGATGTTAAAAAAAACACAAGTTTAGTCATTTTATGTTTACAGTGTATAACTGAACTACAATAGACATGACTGAATTAAGTACCGGGGCAGATCCACTGTTCGGTCCCCTGGTCTTCACTAATTTTCCCAACATCTCAAATCCATCTGTTGGGAGGCTGCCTAGTGGACGTGCAGGCCTCTCACCTACACGCTGACAATCCACAGATAAGGACACGCTCACCTGACTGACAGACAGGTGTACCTGCAAAAAATTATTAGAGTAACAATAACCACAAAGAAGATAACTTGTTTGCTTTCTAAGCTTAAAAGTAACCAAACATTCTCTTTTATTCTTTTTCTCTCAAAAGCCTTATGGACAATATTACAATATTTTGGCAAAATATGCCAAAATATTGTAATTCTCTCAGCTGAAATGGCAAAGGGGAGTTGCAGGGGGAAGTTTCCATGGTCCATGTTTGAAAGTAGTCCATCAATAAAAAAAATAACCACGGCTTGGTGGATGCTGGGCCGTAAAGAGAGCAATAAAATAGTATAGAGTGTTTTTCAGAAATGCAGTGTAAGTTAAAAGCAATGTGACAAGAAGTAATATTAGCATCTGGAAAAGAGCAAACAGGTATAATACCACATTTGCATTTGATGTCACCTTGTGAAAACTGCCATAGAACAACCGGTGGACCTGTGGCTGGTCAAAGGTCAGTTCTTGCACCTCTCCTCTGTAGTCCAAACTAAAGTAGATCAAATGCTTGACAGAAGCTATAAGCATATAAAACAACACAGTGCTGGTGTTTAAAATACTATTAGGATGAGAATGAAAATATAAATGACATATATTACTCACGGTCGAGCACAACTCCCATCTTAGGCTGGAAGTCGTTGTCAGTGAGCTGCCAGAGGGCAAAGGGCTCCCTTGGTGTGTCCTGCAACATGCGGAAGGCAATGCTGATGGTGTGCTCTGGAGAGAAGCCTGCAGGATGAATGAACCTTGAAGAGAATAAATACATTCAAATCAAAGTAGATTTAACTTTTTAGTAATCTATTTCCTTTTTTATAAAACAATCAAGAGTCTAAGTGGTACAAGAAACCAAGTCAGTAAACTAGCCCTTGACCAGTGTTATACTCTAATGTTGAGCATCAGACAGATTTGTCTTTCATTTTGGACTCTTGAATTTACCATTACTTAAAACTGTACTGTCCTACGTCTGGAAGATTGTGTAAAAAATTAAAATATAGATATAATTAAAAGTAAACAAGAGGCTATCTGACCTGGTGCTTTGAGTCAGTTGGATGTTTCTGTATAATGTGAAAGCAGGGAGAGTGTTGTAAACAAAGGGCTCAGCTGCAACACCCTCCACGGACGAGTGCGCTTTCTGAGTCAGACCAAAAGCTTCCATCATGTCAAACCCTTGGACAACATACAGATGACAGAAATGATTTGGGAGGTGTTATAAAAATGTAGTTATAATCCTATAGTTGAATAGGATAATATTGCCTTACCTTTCACAACGTTGTTTCTAATGGTGACTTCAGGACACACTACAACACAAGATGGCAGTGTTGACTCATTAGCATTATTAGGATGATTGGTCCTGACTAAAATAGAAATGTCTCAATGTGTAGTTCACAAAAAAAATAAAATGGTCCAATGACTAATAGCTTCACTAAAAATATTTTCATAAAAATAAAACTGCTGGTGCTTCTTTTAACACTTATCTGTGCAGTCACATTTATAGATCACACTAAAATAATCTGTCTGGTATGCTGCCTTAACATGAAGCAGGCGATATTATTTTTATACAGAAAGCATAAGAATAGTTACTTATCATACAGTAAAAAGTTATGATGAGTCACCTTCATTGTGGATAGGGTACATTCTCGGATGGATTGGGATTCTTGCTGGAGCTGAAGCTAAATTAAGAGCAAAATTGTTATTAGTTTAAATGATGTGCTTTACTAAATGTTATGCTGTGTAAAAAAAGAGTTAATAGTATCTGTCGTACCTGTTGGATGGAGAATGGTGACTGCTGTCCCCTCTGCCGATCCGAGAATTGAGTAAACGCTGATACGAAAAAGAGATTCTGGCTCCAAGTCAGTGAAACAGTGGCTGCTACTGGACTCATCCACATTTCCTTCCTTTGTTTGTTTGTCTAAAGGGATACAAATCAATGAGTCATTGTGCTCATTTATAGAACACTACCTTTTCTACAGATTACCTTTGACAGACTGTATGACAATACGGTATCCATCAACGACTGAAACAGGTCTCCATGACACACAGATACTGGAGTGGTCTGATCTTACCACACTCACACTGCTCACCCTCAGACTAGCTAAAGAAAAAGAACCCATCAAAAAACATCATAAATCTATAACAGTTAGAAATACAACAATAATTACAACGATTTAAGTATGCTATTTTAACTTGTTAGTTCTAATAATAAAACAAGCTTTGGAAATTGGTGACATCTATCTACTGTACATACTCCTAAGGGCCAGTTTGAGTGTTAACGCACTAGTTTTTCCTTGAGCTGATCCACTTCCTCCTTCTTTGTTGTGATATTCAGCGGTGACCAGAATACTGTAACGTGTATCTGGTTGTAATCCCTGAAGTACCACTCGCTTGTCACTGCCAGGGACTAATACCTATTAACAGGAAAAATATCTTTAATGAGCTTAGACACCGACATGCAACTTAGGCAATGACTGTGTACAAAGATTAAAAGATATTGATGGTGAACAGCCCACTCACAATGCTGTCCTGGGCATCCGGTCCATTCATTGGAGTGTAAGTCACACGATATTGTAAGACATGAGCATTGGGGGGAACCCAGCTGACCAACAGACTGACAGCAGTCTCCTCAGAGACCACTACACTGGTAGGTCCACCACCAGACACTGCAGGAGGGGAAAATTACAAAGAGAAGTTTTAGGTCAGCCTGTGCCCATTATAAATGTTTCTATTGTAGAACCTACCCACAGCTTATGTATTTCATCCACAGTTTACCATAATTTAAAGGCCTATTTATGTAATAAGCCAATTCTGTTTGCTACAATAACTATCCTGCTCTACAACTTACTAGTGCTGTAGCGTATTGCCACAGCTTCACTCTGTGCACCATCTCCATAAAGGGCAGACAGAGAGATCTGGTACTCCTTATCATCCTCCACTCCTTCCAGTATTGTTCCTTCACTGTCCCCATTGACCTTCAGCTAAAAATTAGCAAAGTCACATTTAGTCCACATACAAATATATTTTAAATAAGCTAAACTTTTTGTTTATACAGTGCCTTGCGAAAGTATTCGGGCCCCTTTGAACTATTGAACTTTGCGACCTTTTGCCACATTTCAGGCTTCAAACATAAAGATATGAAACTGTACTTTTTTGTGAAGAATCAACAACAAGTGGGACACAATCATGACGTGGAACAAAATTTATTAGATATTTCAAACTTTTTTAACAAATAAAAAACTGAAAAATTGGGCGTGCAAAATTATTCAGCCCTTTTACTTTCAGTGCAGCAAACTCTCTCCAGAAGTTCAGTGAGGCTCTCTGAATGATCCAATGTTGACCTAAATGATTAATGATGATAAATGGTCTGTCTGACACTGCTATTGGCTGGTTTTCTAACTATCTATCAGGTAGAACTCAGTGTGTACACCTAGCTGGCATGTCTTCCTCCTTTCTTTCAGTAACTAAAGGAGTACCCCAGGGTTCTGTTCTGGGGCCATTGCTGTTTTCTATTTATGTGAATGATCTTTGTGAAATGGTGTCAAATGCCTTTTTTCACTTTTATGCTGATGACACAGTTATCTATTGTTCCTCTCCTTCAATTGAACAAGCCTTTGATTTCTTACAGTCTGCGTTTGATGCTGTTCAGTCTTATCTAAATCAGCTGAGAACTGAAAACTAAAGTTATGGTTTTCTCAAATAGAAAACAGCTACCCTCTCAGCTCCCTGAAATAAAAACAGCTGAAGGAAAGGAAATCCAAATGGTCTCTTCTTATAAGTATTTAGGCTTTGTTATTGATGAAAATCTGTCCTTCAAGCAACATATTGAGCATCTTGTACGTAAACTAAAGCTAAAGCTCAGTTTTCTTTTCAGAAACTAATCGTGTTTCTCTGTCTATACTAGGAAACGTTTAATTTCCGCAACTTTTTTACCTTTATTGGATTACGGAGATCTCCTTTTTATGAATGCATCTGATCATCTTTTAAAAAAGCTGGACACTGTTTATCATTGTGCTTTACGTTTTATGACTGGTTGTGGAAATTGTGTTCACCGTTGTACACTGTATGCTGCAGCTGAGTTTCCGTCCCTGTATGTTCGCAGGTGGTCTCATTTGTTGACTTTCATCTATAAATGTATTCTTGGGCTCCTCCCATCTTACCTCTGCACATACATGCGTAAAAACCAACAAAAGTTTACTCTGCGTTCTCAGAAGAACATACTGATGGTGGTTCCCAGAGTCAGAACAGAGTTGGGTAAGGCAGCATTTCAGTACGCTGCCCCCTGTGCATGGAATGAACTGCAAAAGGACTTAAATCTATCTGAATTTGTAACTTTGTGAGAATTTAAATCTATTTTAGAGAGGCGTGAACTCAATGAGATTGGAAAATGTAAATGTTTCTAAACTTGCACACATTGATTGTAAATATTATTTGTTTTGTTGATGTCTTGTATTTATTTCTTTAAACTGTATATGCTGTCGTCTTGGCCAGGTCACTCTTGGAAAAGAGATTTTTAATCTCAATGAGTTTTTTACCTGGTTAAATAAAGGTTAAATTAAAAAAAAAAAAAAATGGAATCCACCTGTGTGTAATCAAGTCTCCGTATAAATGCACCTGCACTGTGATAGTCTCAGATGTCCGTTTAAAGCGCAGAGAGCATCATGAAGAACAAGGAACACACCAGGCAGGTCCGAGAGACTGTTGTGGAGAAGTTTAAAGCCGGATTTGGATACAAAAAGATTTCCCAAGCTTCAAATATCCCAAGGAGCACTGTGCAAGCGATAATATTGAAATGGAAGGAGTATCAGGCCACTGCAAATCTACCAAGACCTGGTCATCCCTCTAAACTTTCAGCTCATACAAGGAGAAGACTGATCAGAGATGCAGCCAAGAGGCCCATGATCACTCTGGATGAACTGCAGAGATCTACAGCTGAGGTGGGAGACTCTGTCCATAGGACAACAATCAGTCGTATACTGCACAAATCTGGCCTTTATGGAAGAGTGGCAAGAAGAAAGCCATTTCTTAAAGATATCCATAAAAAGTGTTGTTTAAAGTTTGCCACAAGCCACCAAACATGTGGAAGAAGGTGCTCTGGTCAGATGAAACCAAATACAAATTACAAATAAACATATCCAGGTGTTAGAATGGTCAAAATCCAGAATCTGTGGAAAGAACTAAAAACTGCTGTTCACAAATGCTCTCCATCCAACCTCACTGTAGTTTTGCAAGGAGGAATGGGCAAAAATTTCAGTCTCTCGATGTGCATAACTGATAGAGACCTACCCCAAGTGACTTACAGCTGTAATCGCAGCAAAAGGTGGCGCTACAAAGTATTAAGTTAAGGGAGCTGAATAATTTTGCACGCCCAATTTTTCAGTTTTTTATTTGTTAAAAAAGTTTGAAATATCCAATAAATTTTGTTCCACTTCATGTGTCCCACTTGTTGTTGATTCTTCACAAAAAATTACAATTTCATATCTTTGTTTGAAGTCTGAAATGTGGCAAAAGGTCGCAAAGTTCAAGGGGGCCGAATACTTTCGCAAGTACATCAGCCTATTCATCTGTACCTGTCTTAAATCTCCTCCACTGAGGGAGATCCACTTGATGAGATACGAGACAACATCATCAGCTGCAGCGTCCCAACGCACTGTGATGTCACTTCCTGAGAAATTGGTCACTCGGAGGTCTGATGGAGATGGCACCTTCACTGGGGTACAAGAAAGATTTTTGAGAAGAGAACATGCAGCATTTGATTTGCGTGTATCTATGTGCGTCTTACGTGTGGTGACATTGCCAGTGAGGGCTGTAGACAGGCCTTGGGGATAATGGGACTGGACAGAAACTAGGTATCTGGACAGTGAGGATAGGTTCTGCACCAGCACAGAGTTGAGTCCTGATACCTCCACCTGGAAACACAATCATGTGTTTAATTTGCAAATAATGAGATTTTACAATCATTAAATGTCCATTTTTCCACCTTGAAATAAAAATAATGGATTAGATTATATAACTCAAGGGAATCAAAGTGCTTTAGTCCATTATTCTTTCACTCACACATTCACACTGCCCTTTGGCAGCAGGCCATACTGCTCCACTGGTCTCTCTGAGCACCACCAAACACACACCACAAGCACTGGAGGCAAGGTAAGTGAAGTATCTTGCTCAAGGACATAACAACATTATTAACCATTAGTTTGCTTCTCTCATTTAAACTACTGGTCATGCTTTTTACCTGCTTAACATCACTTCCATGGTTGGTGCTGCAGGTGATTCTGTGGCCAGGGACAACCACAGCTCCAGGCACCCAGCTCACCCTCAGCATACTGTGGGTCACCATTGGAAAATGAATACTCTGTGGTTGTGGAAGAGGAACTGAGACAAGATAAATAAAAACAAGAAAAAAGAACTAGAGTTTACATTTTTTGCACTTGTATAAAAGGGCATTAGCAAGAGATTTCACAGGTACATGATATTCCAACCATCCTTACATGTAGTGGCAACAGAAGTAATGGGGTCACTGGGCTCTTCGTCATAGAGAGCATAAAGGGTAACAGAGTAGTCTGTAGAAGGCAGTAACCCCTCTAGATTTACCACTGTATGCTCTGCACTGAACTTTTCCTGCAGATGAAAGAAATGCAGGTTTATTGGAACAAAGTACAATACTTTGTCTTTTTTGCAACCAATGTATTTGTTTATTTATGCAGAATTATGTAAACAATAGAAACGTATAACCTCCTTGGCATCATCTGGCTCTCCATGGTTGAGTGCTGAGTACAGGATCATATACTGTGTTGCACCTGATGCTGCACCCCAGCTCACTCTCAGTCTATCATGAGCGGATGGAGTCACTTCAAGGTTAATGGGCATGGCAAGAGGCACTGAAAGAGGGAGGAGGTAGAGGAAGAATGGTTTCTGGTTATGGTTTACTAACATCAAAGACTCAAAGAGAACTGTCAGACGCAACCTCACTTAGTTCCAGCAGGGGGAGGTCTGGGCTTATGCATCACCTTGTCTGTCTTTAGCACAAACTAATCTAATCTGAAATTCCTATTCTAAAATATATATTTTGGCTGCAGTCTGTCAGTAAAATATCTCAAGCTTGTTTAGGAGAATTGATATGTTACATATATTTAAAAAATGACCTCATGAAATATTAAACAATTGCCTTTGGGGTGCAGTTGCTGTTGTTTCAAAATAATTGTAGGTGAAATGTAAATCTTACATGTGGTGACTGTTCCTCTGAGTGCCAGGCCAACATTGTCCTCATAGACAGGAAAGATGGAAACATGATATAAAGTCTGAGATGAGAGCTTCTCCAGCTGTACACTGGAGGCAGTGCCCGCCACTACTACCTACAATGAGACCAACAAACATATGCAAGCAAAGGAACAGAATTCAAAAAGCTGTAGCTAACACTCATACACATTTGAAGAAGGAACAAGTTCTAAGTGAAAAGTACTGCACAGTATGTTGTCGGACCTCTTGTGGACTCTGACCCTCAGCACTGTGGTAAACTATTCTGTACTGCTGAACTGGACGCTCAGCATTAACAGGATTGTTCCAATGGAGCTTCACTTCTCTGGAGCCCAATTCAGAGAACCGGAGGTCAGTGGGACTGGGATAGGAGAGAGACGGATCTGCTGTGGGTCCTGGCTCCATTCCTGGAATCACAGAGTAACTGATCAAAAGATATATGTGGCAAACAGATTATAAAGATGTTAGCCAAAGATTACTTACTTTTGGAGATCCCTCGTTCTTCTATCCTACCACACAGGATGTGGACTAGACGTGCCACTAATTTGCTGAGCAGAGGGAAGTCATTGACATTGTATACATTGAGTTCGACTGGTTCTGACGCCACTTGCCTTAACTCAGCTTCATCTGCATTCTTCACGCCTGGTATTGGTGCAGATAATTATTTGTTGTATATTATATAGTATGCAGACAAACAGATACAAACAAACCATATTTTCAATCTTACCTACAGCAATAATCTCAACCCCAGCACTCTTTAGTTTGTTTGCAGCTGAAACAGCATCATCCTGAGATTTCCCATCAGTTAACAAAACCAAGAAAAAGGGTACATTAGACCTGGCACCTGACTCTGCCTTCATATTTTCTTCCATGACATGTATCATTGCCTGGCCTGGAAGTAAGAGAATGATACAAATATGACATAATAACAGAGGCACATAGAACACACCTATAATCATAGTCTTAATATGTTTAGTACCTGTAAAAGTGTTCCCTCCCTTATATCTGAAATTCCTCACAGCTTCCAAAAGCTGGTCTTTGGTAGTGAAGTTATTTAGCTGCCACTCTGTCCTGGGATCTCCGCTGTATTGGGTTAGGCCTTTAAAAATGTATGTATATTATATATTCATTTATTGCTGTTAAACAAAAAAAAATATACAACAGCAATACATATTGATGTTTAAAAAGGTCCTCACCAATCTGAATGTCATTTGGCCCAATATGAAAAGGCGTCATCAAACCTTCCAAGAAGTCCCTGACACGCCTGAAGTTGGTGCGTCCAATGCTCCAGGAGCCGTCAACCAACAACATAATGTCTGCTGCTGCTTCGCTGTCACATTCAAATGGTTTTCTTGGAGACATGCCTGAGGTGAGACAAACACACAAAGAATATAGCCTTGAAATGACAATAAGTCTGTCAACAGTCAGAGCAGAATATATGAAGAATTACACCTTACAACCAAACTGTTTGAGGGCACTCCTTTAATTTTCCACGTCTAGTAAAAGGAAGTGCTTGAACGTAGTTAAATGTGAGAACAGATGGTTCTTTACTTTTAGCTGAAGAGAGAGAGGGGGATCTAGAGAAGGTGCATGTATCGACATGAGGGCGTATGTACCCATACAATGTAATGTTTTATGTACAAATTATCATTACTAAATCTTTTCCTGTCCTGTTGAGTTACTTTGGTTCATTGTTTTTGGAGAATCAAACTTTGTGGTTCAGTGTTCATTGTCTCATGTTTGTTGCAGTGCTTAGCAGAAGTTACCTGTAACTGGCTGGGTAGTGAAAGGTGTCTTGCGGGGTTTGTCCTCAGCCTGTGTTGTCCCTTGCTCTTCCTTCTTATCCCCCTTTAAACGATCCCGGTCTTTTTTTTTCTTCCTTCTTTCTTTGCCTGTTTTATCTTGGGTCTCTTCAGAGAGCTGAAATGGAGTTTCTGTTGCAGGGAGTACTGGAGGAGAAGGCACATTAAAGTGTGGACAATGTATCAGACACTTTTTCTAAAGTATTAACATCAGATTCTACATTGGACACGGCTCACAATCACTCATCATCTGCCACATCCTGTTCTCCTTTTATCCAGTCCCAACTTTGTCATTTACTGTGTTCTGTCTAAAGACAGTTATTTCACCCACTGTTGCTGGGCTGTCATTACTTTGTTTGTAAAACCTCTTTGATGTACTGTTACTGCAGTTATTCACACAATGATACATGCGTACAGTGATGGTACCAGTAGAGGGATGTTTGTGTCCTTTACCAAATGTAGTGGCTGCAAGCGTTGTAGTTGTGTGCATTGAGTATAAAGTAGTTGGTAGTTCCATCACAGCTTCTGTTGCATCTTCCATTTCTCCTGATCCTGATCCAACGGGCAACATTTTCTTCTTCTGCTCTCGGCTACCGCTGCGAATCATCTCTTCCTCCTTCAAGCCCTCCACTGGAAAAATGGAGAAAACACAAAAGTACATAAACACTACAAACACTAGATGGGCACCTTTATTAAGAGACATTAAAAGTTAAATGAAGAAGATTTAAATAATGAATACCTATGAATATTGTTTGTGATGGTTCTCAGTCATCCAGGTCATCTTGAAGAAAAGGTTAAAGCAAAGGCACCTGGACTTAGTTTTCAAGGTGAAGACATTTCATCTCTTAACCATGAAACAAGAGACAAGCTGAGCTCAGCTCTTGTATCAGTTGAACTCAGAATTAACAATGACTCTTAGAGATAAAACCAGGTGCCTTTGCTTTGACCTTTTCTTCAGTTATAAATATTATAATCATATTCTGTATTAATCTATTATGAACACAACTGGCTGTTTAGATTAGATAGAGTTCTGCACAACTTCTTTTAAAAACTAAAAACACTGCCTTAGGATGAATTCAAGGCAAATTGGAGGAAGTCAAAAACTCTCTTGACAATGTACCATTTGTGAAAACCTGAAAAAAATAATATCCCTGGAGGGGGTTCAATTGAAGATGAAGACACATTAGGAAGGAATTCCCAGACGTCCATCTCTTCTACATGACAGCTGCTGCAAATTTCCAAGCTGACGTTTTTCCCGACCTGTCTGGACATGAGGAGCTCGACACAGTAACCTAGTACCACACAGTAAGCAGTGCTCACAGGTAAGATATATTACACTGTATGTTTTACAACCTATGTGAACATCGGGCAGTCATCCATCATAGACTAACAATGAAATGTCAAAAGGAGGATTTATGCTGTCAATTTTGGGGAGCTGTTACAAAATGACAATAATGTGACCAGAACACTGTTATCTTATATAGTCAGAAAACATTCATGTAAATAATAAGTACACACCTTGCTTCACCCACTAAAACACACATGATTAAGTAAAAATACTGATAACAGAAAAGAACAAGAACTAATTTAAAAGCCAAGAAGTACATCACTCATCTTAATATAAACAATAATTCATGTGTGTGGAAACAGCTGAGTGTGCACTTTTTACCAAAGGGTGGGGCATGACTTTACATAATCTAACATGAAGGTCTATATGTCTTTCCTTTTAAGTAAAGATTTAATAGAGAAACCAGTTTCTTCCCGTTTTGTTTTATTTATTTATTTGTACATCATTTTATAGTAGTTTAATTGAAATAAATGCTGTTTAATGCAAAACACAAATAGCAAGACATAAATTATTATTAGTTTTAATATAAATATGGCAATATTAAATAATATTAAAAAGAACTTGTATGCCTTAAGGGACAACCTAGAATGTAATTATATGGATTAAATAAGGACAATCTGAACTTTTTATCTATGATTTGGTATTCAATGTTAGGATGACTGTAAAAGACATAACACTGCATTTACTGTAGTTAAAAAAGAAGGCCTTATCTTAGTTATAATTGTTTGTTTGACATGCCGTGTCTTGATTTTAGTCAGCGTCCCTTCTTACTTGTAAACCGTCGTTTTGCCAGAAGTTTCTCTGTTGTTCCATTGAGCACAAGAACTTGCAGGGCATATTCTTGACTAGAGTCCAGACCAGCCACTGTTGCCCGGGCCCTGGTGGTTGTCAGCATCAGTTCAGGCTGTGGCACATCTGCAAAATATCAAAGCACTGAAATAGATAGGTATAGCTCTCAAGAATAAACAGATGATAAAGGGACTACTAGTGCAATGGGGGCTCTAAAAACATCTTTCTTTTTGTTCAGATAATAAAATGTTTGTGCTGCTCCACCTGACAGATACTGGAACCCTCTATGTTGTTTTAATGCATTTTCTAGTATTTTCAAAGCATTCCCCTTTGACCCCTCCCAGATACACCTTTAGGCATGAAGTCTAGTGACTACATTCTTCCTTTAAGCCCCTTTGACTATCTTTGAGACCTGTCTGGACTTAGCTGCAACATACGATATGAGACGGAGAGAAAACAATGTTAAGAAAAAGAAGTTACAAAGGCGGGACGAGCCAGAAACAAATGAAGGTGAAGGGTAGGTTTGGGAGAGGAAGCTGCCCTCAGCTGCCTTATCACACACATTGCCAAAAATGAAGAGCTCTGACACATTCATGGCGCTAGATTAGGCTCCGATGAAAAACCATTTAGGGATAAGGCAACAGAGAGTGTGCACATATGTTAGTAGCATTAACTAGCATATACATGCAGTGTTCAGTGTTTTATCTAATGAATGATGCAAAACAGTGAAAGTTGAAAGCACTCATATTATCTAGATACTTTCTGTATCCATGATAAACAACATCTAATTTATTCATACAGAGAAGTAACAGAAGATGTAGCTTACTACATTTGAAAGCAGCATTTTACTTTGTCTGTCAGATGGATAAAGAGACCAAAATTCATATCATGTATTTGCAATTGAAGCCCAAAAAACTTGTTGCTGTTATGTCTATATCTGTGCTGGACCATCATTGATGTCTAAGAAGGTTGTTTACGGTGGTGCACTGTGGTTTATCTCTTACTCATCACTGTCTTTCATATGTTTGCTCTGGCTGTCCACAAATAGATTGGCATCTACTTGGCATTAAATATGCTGAAGCAGTTTCCTAAATTCCAATATTAGATCCTCCAGAAGATTGAATCAAAGTCAAGGACCTTTTCTGCACTTCAGGTTTACGCAGAACTAGGGAAAAAGGCTGTGCGAGGTTTCATAAAATTCTTAGTCAATCTTAGTATTTTTTTCCTATTAAATATTAATAGTCAGACAAAAATGAATAAAAAATAAAATATCTTCAGCTGGTTAATAGTCTTACCTGAAATGGGCTTTACTCTGACCTTGTATCCTTGAACCGGCCCATCAGCCTCCTTCCATTTCATCTGCAGCCTATCCTCAGATAGAACTGTCAGCTTAAGACGACCTAGAGACAAAAAAAACAAACTCAAAATTGTGAGCTGTTCAAGAGCTGGTTGTAGAATTTATGATTTAAATAATGAGGCATGGCGAGGCAATTTTATTTATATAGCACAATTCATACACTGGGTAACTCAACGTTCTTTACAGGAATAAAAGACAATTTACAAGATTTAGATTAAGAAACATGAGAAAAATTAAAAATATTTTAAAAAGAAGAGTGCAGATAAAAAAACACTTTAAGTTGTAGTGTAGGTGGAGCTAAAGAGGAAGGTTTCTAACCTCCCGTTAAACACTGTTAAAGTTGAGGCTGTTCCAGATTGTTGCTGCATGAAACTTAAACGCTGCTTCACCTGTTTAGTTCTAACTCTGGGCACGAGAAGAAGGCCTGTCCCAGATGTTCTCAGAGTCTGAGGAGGTTCAGAGCAACTAGCATGTCATAAATATATTCTGGTGCTAAACCATTTAGAGACTTGTAAACTTTTTTGCATCCACATCAATTTGTTCGATGCAGTGACACAGTGAATGGATTGGTCCATTTTCAACCTGCTGTGAGTAAAATGTAAATCTGAGTGTCATCTGCATAATTATGGTATGATACGCCACAGCTGCGTATTAACTGGCCTAAAGGAAGCATGTAAAGATTGAATAATAGAGGTCCCAAGATAGACCCCTGTGGAACCCCACATGTCAGGGCCATTTGGTCTGATACACAGTTACCAACCGAAACAAAGTACTTCCTGTCTTCAAGATAGGACTGAAACCATTTAAGGGCAGTTCCAGAGATACCTATCCATTCCTCTATAAAAGCAGCAAGACATGACAGTATATCACATAAGTTCTCATCAAACAGGGCTGTGATTCTTTTTTTCATTTGGTCAGTTATCAGTGAGGCTCTAAATCCTCCTAACTTCCTCCTTTTTTTAATGAAATCAATCTCTTGTTTTGCCCTCATCTCCATAATTTCCAGCAGGGGTTTCCCAACAAGCAGCGTCTTTCATCCCACACTCCATCTTTTCCTTCTCTCCAGCTGCCCCTCCATCCATCAAAGCATGCCCTGTCCTCTCGTCTCTTACAGAAAGAGAGACGGGAAGCTGATTTCGCACCGAGGGTCAGAGTTCATGTCAGAGGGATGTCACCGAGTTACAGTGTGCCACGGCTTTGTGCGTTCTATTAGGCAGGCCAAATGGTGAGGAAAGGGGGAAAGGGACAAAAAAACGGAAATGGAGAAGACAGAAGAGTGAAGACAAAAACAGCGTGAGTTACAGACGGTTCTCTTTAGGGCTTCTGTGGATGTATGACCCTTTTACATGTGTGTGTATGTATTAGTATGTGGAGCAGGGGGCCTCTGAAGGGTCACACAGGGTCTAAAAGGATTTAAAAGCTAGGGTCAAGGTCAACTGACCCACCACCAACAACATCTAGATACGGGCAGATATGTATAAGTACAATAGCAGGCCTGTATTCCCAAGTTTTTTAGACAAGAACAGCTGGACTGGCGCAATTTTTGTTTTATTTTATATACGTATATCTGTAATGCAAGGAAAATAAACCAATCAATGTCCAGAATTTTAATCCTAATCTTATTATACGTTACACAAATGGTAATGTGAAAATAATAATAATATGTTTTAGTTCTGTTTGTATCAATTAACAAAGTGTTTATTATTACAAGTGATCTCTATAATACCAGTTCCAAATATACAAATGCTTATTGTTTGCCAGGCTATGTTAAGAATGTGGAACATTCTCTATATATTTCAAGATATGTCAAACATATTATTTAACCTTTATTTAACCAGGATAGTCCCACTGAGATTACAAATCTCTTTTGAAGGGGAGTCCTGGCCCCATGTGTGTTTGGGGGGGGGACTATTGTACATGTTTTTGGTGGTAGGGGAAACCGGAGTACCCGGAGGAAACCTACGCAGACAATTTGCCACAGTGCCGCCAAATAATGCTGCCATATAAAGCAAAGGACTGACTATGGTGAGAATCTGCTATTGCTACCTTGGCCATTGACTCCAGGAAACAGCAGTAACAGGACACCAAGTAGGAAATACAACATCTGTCCTTCAGGTGATGAAGATGAAGGCAGGAGATGAGGAGACATGGGAGAAAAGGAGCCTGAAAAAACATGACAAAAAAACTGATTGGAACATTTACAATTTATGTTTTGTGAGTTTCAGATTTTTCTTTTCAAAAATAGCTTAGCATGTGGCATAGTAGTCTGGTAACTCAGAACGTGAAGGCAGACGAAGGAAGATTGTGCTTAAACGCCGACCTCTGTGTCTCACTGCAAACCTAACCTCATCAATTTTTCCCACGGGAGCTGCCTACAGATGCTTCAGAGTACCTATTACAGACCCTCAAACTACACACTGCTAATAACACACACAGACTGTATTATTAACAAAGTAGCACCATGGGAGGTCATAAAATGAACTTTGGTTTTATGCTTCTTTGTATTTTTATCAGGTTGTTATTTTATTGAGAAGTTACTGCTGTGTAATTATGCTGTTCTCTTAACATTGAATGGTTTGGTTTTCTTAAGATTGTTACCTTCACTACACCAAAACAGAAGGAAACAAAATCTTTTAAATGGCCCACACACTTTGTTACAACCTAGCGTTATAATTACATTGCTGCAGGTGCTCTTTAAAAACATGAAAAATATAGCTATCATCGTTCATGCCCCATGAAAGACATTGTTATATGCAGAACAAATGGTGAAGACCAAACACAAAATCTCACACACAGAGTAGACTACTATGCAGTTTTTAGAAAGACTACTGATGGGAAGACTTTGAACAAGACCAAAAGTAGCACACACCTCTAGCCACTATGAGTATTGTGCAGTGTGTGACCCTTTTCTCTTTGTCTGTTTTTTGATACTTTACGTGTACCTGCTTGCCTGAATGTTGCCAATTCAGCCTAATGTGGTGCATACCACACTGCTGACATGACCATACACACTTAGAAACAATGGTTAGTTATGCAATAAAAGTGAGTGGTGTGTTAAGTTGGTTCGTCTGAAACCATTTAATTTAAATTCTACTGTACACTTTTTATAGCTCCAAATAAAAGGATACTATTCATTCATATATGGCCTTCTAAGTCGCAATTTGGTTTCTGGGATGCTTACTATTTACAAACACCTACAAAAGTGGTGCTAAAGTAAAAAAAAATTCTTTGAGTTTGTATTTGTAGCATAACCATATGTGAACTAGTTATAGACTATAACGGGTAAAGGTGTAGCTCATTTATAAAGACAAGCTAGAATATATTAGCTGACTAAAAAGTCAAGTAAATTTCTTTATTAACATTTGTTTTGTAATTTTTACATTTGTGAGTCGTTCAAATAAAATGAAACTACAACTTAATGCTAAATAAACTAGAATACACTTACCTGTGCCTAATGAAGGAGCCAGTGGTCACAGGTGTGCACTCCTCCTAGTCTAAAGCGTAGTTATTGACTGAAAAAACATGTCCTCGACTGTCTATTACTGTGTCTGAGATGTAGGTGATTGCTCACCTGGCGTTGGCTGGGTCCCGGTTAATATTTCAGTAAAACTCCACCGCATTCCACAACTGAGACACAACAGACTTCCGCTAAACTGTGAGGAGCCAGCGCCGTGCATCAGGCGGTATCAGAAAGCTCCTGTGAAACCCGAGTCTATCTATCTAGGGAGAGGGCCTCGAGTTGGCCCCGCATGGGAGTGGCTCCTTAGAGAAGCCTATAAAAGCGTCTGCCAAACAAACAAGGCTAGTACAAGCAAGTAACTCAAGACTTGTCCCATAAGAACCGTAGCTGGGAACCCATGACATTACATACTACCACTATAACAGTGACAGTCTATGTGGCGCCCCTTGCATTGTGACCAATATCACTTATGCTATTTTAGTTTTGTTTTTTAACTATTAGGCTACTCTGTGGGGTGTAGAGACCAAATCCAAAATTTGTACTCAAGGCCTCTTCACACAGGTTGTGATGTTACCTTCAAAGCTCTACCTTCATTTATCAAACCAGTTTTTGGGATAGGCTTTCTATATGTGTTCCATTTTAATAAATAAAACTCTGCAGTAGTAATACAACAGCAGCTTATTATCCGTGAGTGGTGGTTCTTGGGGCACAGTGGTTCAGTGGTAGAGGGGTCATCCTTTTACCGGAAGTTCAAACTGTCGTTGTGTCCTTAGGCAAGACACTTAACCCACCTTGCCTCCAGTGGTATTCCAGCTGTAACTTTGAATGAAAGCTTCAACTACAATACTGTACAGTATCTCACAAAGTGAGTACACCCTCACATTTTTGTAAATATTTTATTATTTCTTTTCATGTGACAACACTGAAGAAATGACACTTTGCTACAATATAAAGTAGAGAGTTGGGCCCAAAGTGTCAATATTTTGTGTGGCCACCAGTATTTTCCAGCACTACATTAACCCTCTTGGGCATGGAGTTCACCAGAGCTTCACAGGTTGCCACTGGAATCCTCTTCCACTGCTCCATGATGACATCGCAGAGCTGGTGGATGTTTGAGACCTTGCACTCCTCCACTTTTCGTTTGAGGATTCCCCACAGGTGCTCAATAGGGTTTAGATGGCCAGTCCATCACCTTTACCCTCAGCTTCTTTAGCAAGGCAGTGGTCATCTTGGAGGTGTGTTTGGGGTCGTTATCATGTTGGAATACTGCCCTGCGGCCCAGTCTCTGCTTCAGTATGCTTCAGCACTCATGCAGCCCCAGACCATGACACTCCCACCACCATGCGTCACTGTAGGCAAGACACACTTGTCTTTGTACTCCTCACCTGTTTGCCGCCACACACACTTGACACCATCTGAACCAAATAAGTTTATCTTGGTCTCATCAGACCACAAGACATGGCTCCAGTAATCCATGTCCTTAGTCTGCTTGTCTTCAGCAAACTGTTTGCGGACTTTCTTGTGCATCATCTTTAGAAGAGGCTTCCTTCTGGGACGACAGCCATGCAGACCAATTTGATGCAGTGTGCGGCGTATGGTCTGAGCACAGACAGGCTGACCCCCCACCCCTTCAACCTCTGTAGCAATGCTGGCAGCACTCATAAGTCTATTTTTCAAACACAACCTCTACTTCATTGGTCGACCATAGCGAGGCCTGTTCTGAGTGGAACCTGTCCTGTTAAACCGTTGTATGGTCTTGGCCACAGTGCTACAGCTCAGTTTCAAGGCCTTGGCAATCTTCTTATAGCCTACGCCATCTTTATGTAGAGCAACTGTTCTTTTTTTTCAGATCCTTAGAGAGTTTTTGCCATGAGGTGCCATGTTAAACTTCCAGTAACCAGTATGAGAGAGTATGAGCGATTACACCAAATTTAACACATCTGCTCCTCAGTCACACCTGAGACTTTTGTAATACTAAGGAGTCACATGACACTGGGCAGAGAAAATGGCTTTGGGGCCAATTTGGACATTTTTACTTAGGAGTGTACTCACTTTTGTGGCCAGCGGTTTAGACATTGTTGGGTGTGTATGGAGTTATTTTGAGGGGATGGCCAATTTATACTGTTATACAAGCTGTACACTCACTACTTTACATTGTATCAAAGTGTAATTTCTTCAGTGTTGTCACATAAAAAGATATAATAAAATATTTACAAAAATGTGAGGGGTGTACTCACTTTTGTGAGATACTGTAAATTTAACACTGGTGAATGGAAGTCGCTTTGGATAAAAGCATCTGCTAAATGACTAAATGTTGCAGGTGCAGCCGTGTTGGGGCCCGTGTGCCCACAGGTCTCAACTTTGCTCTTGGGAGAGGCGGTCTGGGTGCCGTTGACTGAAGGGGGCGTGCACGGCTACTCTTAGGAGAGGTGGGCTCCAGAGGTTTTGTTCCCGCGCTAATTGTTTGTGAACCAAGCATCTCTCATGGAACCTCTTAAACGGTCTTCGATACGGTCGATACCATCCGGTGATTTACAGCAAAATACAGAGATATACCTCCGTCCACCAGAGGGCAGGCTCCAAAAGCGGAAATATAAGGAGAAACCCAATGGCGACTTTACAAGTATAAAACTCATGTTTACAGCCTGGTACAAAAGATGGCTCCTGTCTCTAGAGCTAGAGGGGTGAATTTTTGATTAATATGTCCGTTTATGCTATCTGAAAACTAAGCCGAAAAGCACGGATGTAACCGCCATTTTATTGCCCTTTCTTAAACGACAATATGGGTGAATAGGGCGAATTACATCCTTTTTTATTTATAATCTATGATGTGAACCTGTCCAGCTAGTGCAATGATCTATCTAGCGAAGCCCGTAGGCAGGCGGAGCACACACGAAGTATAAATTATAGTTACCTGATGTAACTACAGTTCTACGAGTGCCTAGCCCACCTACTCTCAGACCGTGACATGTCTTTAAACTGCTTAAACTGGTGCGGTTGTAACACATGTCTAAAATGGGACATGTTTAAAATATACATAATGAATCAATCATATACTCAAAATTGAAAATATTATTTATCAGTCATGTTTCTGTGACTATTCATTTCATGTCTTTAAGTAATGATTACCTTTTTTCATACTACATGACAAAAAATGGGTAAAACTGTCATATAATGCAAGAAAATGATTTAATACCTCAGAAAAGTTAAAACATGAACTAAAACATTCTCAACAACAGAGAGAGAGGGGTTGTGGGCCTTGGTAGGCCTAGTCTGAGTCACCGTTGTGGAAAGTGTAAAATTCCTTCCGTCTGTGCAGTCCTTGTGGGCTCAGGCTTTACAGGACCAGCACTGGAGCCAGACCTCCCTTGACCTGGAGAAGCTTTCCAAGCACACAATGCAGAATTCCTTTTTGATCATCAGATGAGCCTTGAATTTTCTGCTTCTTCGGTTTGGATTTTTTGTTTTTACCGGAAAAAAAATATTAGCCGACCTGCATTTCTTACATTTTACATTTAATTTGCACATTGAAGGGAAACTATGCAGGGTTTAAATATAAAATAATAATAATAATATAAATGAAACTCAGTTGAGGATACTGGGTCAGTTGTAACGGGGCGTTACAACCGTCCCAGTATCACCAACCATGTTTTCATCTCATGTGAGCTAGCAATTTTTAGCTTTGGGCGGCAGTGGCTCAGTGGTAGAGCGGTCGTCCTTCAACCTGAAGGTAGGCGGTTCGATTTGCAAGACACTTAACCCACCTTTCCTCCAGTGGTGTTCCAGCAGTAACACTGGTAAATGGAACCTTAATGTAAGTCTCTTTAAAATTAAAGCGTCAACTAAAAAAAAATGTAACACTGTTGAATGTAAGTTGCTTTGGATAAAAGTGTTTGCTAAATGACTAAATGTAAATGTAGCCTACAATACAATGATCCTAATAATACTTGTTTGAATTCATAGACATTTGAGCTTATAACAGCCTCCAAAAAAGTACATCAGAAAATGTTTTCACCTCAAAAACAACTTTTTGTAGATAACTCCGCCAGGAAGTTTCAAATGTGGAGCCCTTTTTGGCAAGAAGTTAGGAAAACTAACTGAGCATGAGCACAGTAAGTGTCATCAATCTTGGTTGTTTCTGATTGGAGGATTTCAGGGTGTTACAACCGTCCCCTGTTACAACTGTGCCTGGTCTCCCCTATTTTAATAAATACTTAAATTGCTAAAGTGTTATTATTTTTTTTTACATAAGTCTAATTATCAGTGGAGTTTTTTTTACATGTACGCCAGAGTCACGTGACTAATGGCAACAGAAAAAAACAGGCATATAGTGTCTGAAACCGTTCATTAATTGAGTGCACTATATAGTCCTCTACCGCAGGGTTTTTCAAACTTTTTGTGTGTGTGGACCACTATTTGTAATCAAAACATTTTGCGGACCACCTCATAACACACATAATAAAATGTCTACACACAGTCTTACCTGAATTAATCCGCACCTCTAAATAGGCTTACTAGCACTACTATAACTAGTCATCATATCAGTGTGCAACAGGCTTGTTAAAAGAAAGTTTACTGCCTCTTTTCTCTTCAGAGAACCTGTTGCTATCCACCGATCCATAACGACACTGAACACCACTGGCCTATTTTAGTAATCGCACAATAACTTGACAATTTAATGCAAATTTTATATCAATATAGGCCTACATATTCTTTTAATTTTTTTTATGGGAATTTCCTGGTAAAATGAAGGTAAAATATTATTTTATTTTGCCTTTCCACGGACCACCTGCAGTACCCTCACGGACCACTAGTGGTCCGCGGACCACAGTTTGGGAATGACTGCTCTACCGTATATAATGCTGCAGTATGTAGTGATTGAGGGGTTAGGGACTAGGGAGTGCATTCGGACACAGCCTTTGAGCAATAGCTGTGTCTCCCCTTTTCTGACTATAGGCGGAGTCTGCCGCTGCCAGATACTGCTGCTAAAGCAGTCAGCCGGTTATAAGACAGCTCCTGATTCCTGTTCCTAACCACTGTTCCTTAACCTTTGTGAGCTACGTCATGAGGTCAACAGTAAGACGTTAGGAGGTTCCTTATTGATAAAGGAAAGGAGCTTCACTGGTGTTTCCACAATTCAACTCCACTAACCTTTCAGCGGAACCAAGAGGGAAAGTTACGTTGACACACAGCGGTTTAATTGGCTAAAAACTATACATCCCCAAATGGACTACAACAAGCGCACCTTCTCCAACGCCGAGCGCTGCGTTTAACGAGGAAACAGGACAATTTAGAGAAATAATGTGAGCGACTACACACCAGTAAATCTGTTTTCAATAAAAAGCTCTGTACAACACTAAAGAGCTTCATTAAATGTTTTACAACAAACAGTAAATCCCACACAACAGCACAGAGTGTGTTTAGTCTATTCAATACTGAAAAAACTCACTGACCGTAACATTTCCAACAGCTGTAATCCACCCAAAGCCCTGGTCTTGTCCTGGTCTGGCAAAATAAAGCCACGTCCTTTCCATTTATTAATTAGTGTTAATAACACATAAATGTCGTTGGGGATTTATGCAAATGAACCACGCAACTTACGTTTAGTTTTTTACAAATGTGCGCAAACTGTCACTCTAGCTATAGCCTATTCCTATTGTTTGGAAGGAATTGTGTAGTGTGAGTAGAGGAGAGTGGGGGCGGTTGCAACATCTTTTACATTTCCTTCAGTTTCTCAGCGACTTTGTATTAGAAAGACAAAAAATGTATATATTAAACCCATATATGTCACATACTTGCCCATACTGTTGCAACATGTGTACATATGGTAATATGAAAGTAATTTGTATTTAAATAGACCCTGTTAAATGTTGCAACTGTCATTTAGAGGTAATAAAACTCATACTTCAGCATCATTCTTCAATTCTTTTTTTAGTTTATTTAAAACCAGAGTATAACTTTTATATAAATGTTATCTAATTGTCATTATTATTGTCATGAGACAGTTGCAACACCATGTGGTGACAGTTGCAATTGCAACTGTCCCACCCCCTGGCAGCCATCCTAAAACTAAAGATGCTAGTCCAACACATTAGCTTGAACACATTGTACCTACGTCTGTTAAGAGCTAAGAAACTGCACAGGTAAACTATAAAACTATACAGATTAATACTTAAACAGTTTAGACAGTATGACAAAAAATGTAGTTGTAAAAAAAGTTACTTTTTTACCCTGAATTGCAGTTCTCCCATAAGGAAGTTTAACATGTGGCTGTTAACTTCCAGAAAGAAGGAGGGGCATGAGTATGTGCAGTAGGAGTGTCATGACTCCAGCTCATTCCTGATTGGAGAAATCAGCAATGTTGCAACTGTCCCCACTCTCCCCTAGTACAGGTATAATTTTATTAGGTAGAAAAACAATAGTAAAATTGCATGTGTGGGCTATACTGTACTGTCCAAGTATATTATTACTTGAATACTGTCTCTGGCTGAGGCCACAGCAGGTCAGGGCTAATGTATCCATAATGATATAAAGCAACCTTGGTTGGCCACACAGAGGCAACATTGGTCGTTCAATGTAGAAGGAAAAAATATGAATAAGAAGAAAGTACTGAGATATACATTGTACAATGACTCACCTTTATTTTGCTGAGCAAAAGAGTCAATACAAAGAGTGTAGAGAGAAGAGTGCAGCCAAACTGGTCCTATGTTATTACTTGAACAAGGCACGCCAAGGTTAAGTCAGTTCAGATTCACATAGCTGGAGATAATTAATTAAATCTACCCCACTCAGCAGTCTCCAGTCTTCCAATTCATTATTTGGAATAAGTAAATGTTTTATTGTCAAATGTGTCAGGTAGCTGAAAAAAATATAAACCAGTGATTAAAAAAAATAAATAAAGACAGATTCTGGCATTAGAAGAAAAACATCTGTCAAAGTTCACTGGGCTGTAAAAAGATTCCAGTGTTTATAAACATGATGCCGTACACAGAATTAACTGGGTTAAGATCTATACATCCCAAACAAGATTTATACACTTTGAATGGTCTTTACCATTCAAAGTGTCTCTTTTTCCTTGCTTTACCCATACATCTTTCTTTAATGACATTTGCTATATCTGGTTCCCTGAGGTAAAAAATAATTTGTGTAAGTTAATGGTCTGCAATTGGAATATTCATGTTGTAATATTGGATGTTGGATAATATCTCAGTACATCAGTGTAGAGTAATTTCCTCATCCGCTTCACTGTAATGCTCAGCAGTTGAATCCTCTCCCTCATCTCCATTCTGATGTAGTAATGGCAGCTTAAGCTCTGAGCTTGTACTGTTGAGCTGTCTTATAGACGGACCCTTATCTGATGGAGAGGCAAGAAAATTTACACTGTAATTGTGGCAAAATTCTTTCTGAGAGTTATTAGATCAAGAAATACTTACTTTTAGAATAATATACTTTGAGAACCACATGTAAGGAAATGCCACACAGACAAACAGCAAATCCAAGCCAGTTAAGGGTGCTCATTTTGTCTCCCATTATACGTGCAGCCAAAAGTAGAGTGCAAACCTCCTATAGGGAAAAACAACAGGTACAGAAATATAAGTACTTTTTATGTATTGTGCTTTAGCTTTTTTATGTATTTATGACTGACTATGTTTTATATTGTATGTCTGTTCCTAATCTGATTTATGTACTGGTAAGTACATAGGCCTAAGTGGCCTGGTGAAGGCCTAAGTGAAATGGTAGCTCAGTGGTAGAGCAATCGTCCTTCAACTGGAAGGTAGGCGGTTCGATTCCCGCTCTCCCCACAGTTCATACTGTCGTTGTGTCCTTGGGCAAGACACTTAACCCCCTTGCCTACAGTGGTGTTCCAGCTGTAACACTGGTGAATGGAACCTTAATGCAAGTCGCTTTGGATAAAAGCATCTACTAAATGACTAAATGTAAATGTATTTATATTCTATTCTATCATATGCTCAAGAAAGACTGCTTGTTGAACTAAATTTACCTTAAAGATCCCCGATATTGATAATGTGAGACTGGAAGTTCGAGATACCAACAGGAATTCAGAAAAGCCTAAGCCAAAGGCAAGAAATCCACCTAAACTCAGTGTGAGTATTGAATACAAAAGTGGAGATAGATGTGTCACCCGGAAGAGCTTTTCTGAACTGCTGAGGCTCAGGCCTAAAAACAGAAGAGGAGTAGAGATGCATCAGAACATCTACACAAAAGTATAAATTATTCAAGAACAGTAAGTCAGTATGAATGTTCATTTATATTATGTGGGATGCCGTTATAGTATAAACTTTATTTATTAAACAATCTTTATCAAAGTTCTTTTTCACTTTTCTTTCAAGAAGAAAGGTTTAAGGCTAAGAGTCCAAGAAGTTGGACTTTTAAGTGGCAGTATATCATCTACAAAAAGGTTGTATATTAGAATAAGAGAATATATGCAAGTAGATTCAATTAAAAGTTTTACTCACAGTCTTTAAACAAAGAGCATTAGATGAGTATAAGATTACAGGTTGGCTTTCCCTTATTACCTAACTGTGAGAAGACTGAATAGAAAATAGGTAAGACTGACCTTCATTAAACAAGAACAGGGGAAACAGGCCTACAAACATCAGAGGTTGTAGATGGTACATGGCATCAATTGGATTCTGAAGGCCTAAAAGTACATTAAAAACATGTTATGTGCATTATGTTATTAAAAGCTTCCTTTTATTCTCAAGTTATATAATTCCAATAAAAGCAAAGAACATAGTACATATGCAATATGAATGAATGAATGAATGAATGAATGAATGAAATTCCAACCCTTTGGAAAAGCAACAGAGAGGTCGGCGCTATACCGGTATGAACATGACTACCGTTATTGTTTTGTTCCATAATATAGATTTTGCTATATATTATTTGATGTAACTACAGTTCTACGAGTGTTTGCGTAGCCCATCCAGGGGCTTTGCTACTGGTTACCTCTGTCCAGAAAGCCACCACCACAGATCAAAGCATTCTCCTAGCAGAGGGAAGGAGTCCAGCTGGGCTTGAGAGTAGGTGGGCTATGCACACACTCGTAGAACTGTAGTCACATCAGATAACTATCATTTCTACTTCATGTGTGCTCTGCCCACTGGCACTATAGTTAAGCCCAATAATCCCAGTACTATTGCATGCGGACAGGCTGCCTCTTCCAAGGCGCCCATCACACCCGCTGGGCCCATTACCGCCTCTCCCAAGAGCATATGGGCCCCAACATGGCAGCACAAACAAGATCCAGCACAAATGAGAGACACTGTCCCACGGCATCCCTTAAGAGTGCCACATGCTGCGGCCATAAGACCGACACACAACAGACGCCAACCTAGGCGACGAGACTCTGGTTCCCACCTAATGGGTGACAAAACCAGCGGACACATCCAAGAGATTAGTTTTGGTGGTGTGGTTTTGTTTTTCCGCACTATGCAGTGAAATTTTTAGATCTTTCTGTTGTCCCTTGTATACTGCGCACTTGTGGCGTAGCTATAAGAAGAAGTCCATGCAAAAACTGTCTGTTGCCTACAATGATTCTATGAGGATGCTATTGAAGGATGCCATGGTGTTGTAGTGCAAGTGAAATGTTTGTAAATTGTGGTGTAAGAGCCTGTGCAGCCGCTATACTCTTCTGTATTTATTCTTTTATGTGTAGATTAATGAAACTGGCTAATTATATAATACAAGCTCTGGTCTGTACAGATATTAGCGCTGTGAGATTTACTTCTAGAATGTGGAGACACTGGCGATCCTGTCTTTATTTATAATGTACTTGTTGTTGTTTTTGTTCCTTATCTCTGATATTTTATTTCTATGGACCAGATGCTCTGTGCCCATAATAAAGTTTGAATTGAATTGAATTGAAAGGAGAAGTGAAGACAAACAGAGACAGAGGAAAGACGCTAAAGCATTAGCAAAACATCACGTCCTTGCAAAAGTTATTTTCTTTCCAGCAGCCCGCAACTTTTATCTGATCCAGTTCCAGATAAACCTGCCGTTTAATGATATCAGCCTTATTTATGAGCGGACAACGTCAATTCCTACAGTAATCCTGTATGTAGGAAACTCACCCAGCTCTGTTTTCTGCATGAGAACCTGAGTCAGTGTCCAGCGGATCCCTCCGATGAAAGCTGCCAGCAGCACCATAAGGAAGCCCTCCAGGTTAAACTGGGTGGACTCAAATGTAAACAGGAAAAGACCAGTGGCGATCAGGATGACCACCAGGATCAGGAATGGATTCTGGTGACAAGGAGCATAAGAAAGAGACTGTTAGTGACTGCAAGAGTGTGTTTTATCTGTTTAACCTGCATCAAATCTACTTGAAATTCAAATCTACAACAATTCACATTGTTAAACTAAGGTTGATAATTACCGTTTAATTTTATTTTTTTACCAGTGTGGCTTTCTAAAGGATCATACAATGTCTTCTTTATGTTTAGAAGAAGATACGGGGAGTGCTCATCTGGATCACATCAAAGTCAAGTAAGCAAAGTAAAATTACAGATGTTCTTCAAGGACAGAGAGGACCACAACAGCAAATACAAATAAAGAAGAGGATGTCCAAGGCACTCTAATTTGCTATTTAAACGTCAACGCGTATCGGGTTGAAACACATTGGTGCTTAATAAAAGCAACTTAGTCCCCTGGACGTCCTATTCTTTATTTGTTTTTATGTTTAATTTGGCCTTAATCTTTAATTTGTTTGTTTGTTTATTTAAGAAACCCCATTAGTCTTTATCACAGTAAAGACTATTCTCCCTGGGTTTACATAGGAACCCAGGAAGAATTAACATTAAAATGATCACAGTTGATCTTTGGGATATTTCTAGCAAGGATTCATTAAAAATGTAATGAGAAAATGTTATGTAAGAATAAATATTTATTGGACTTCAGAATGCCCCGACCCTTCCTTTGAAAACAAATCTTTAGTTATTATAGATAGGTCACTATTGGGTATAACAATGTGTGTCAGTATGTTGTTGTTAATAACAGTAAATTCTTATTTTCAATCAAGACAAATTCACACTTACTGGCTCCTCTAGTTTAAAGAGCAGGGAGAAAAACAGGATAAAAAGGACAGCGGACGACTTAGTCATGGTGTACCTTGAAAAAAACAGAAGAAGAAAAGAAAAGTTGGGAAACAGTAAAATGACAATATGACTCTCAATTTATGTATATACCATTCTTCATTTCACAAAGCAACTATATTGGAAATTTATTAATTTATAAACTTACAAGCTAATAGTGATGAAGAGGAAGCTCCAGTTGGAAAGACCAATATCCAAAGCTGTTGCTAAGGCTGTGAAAGAGGACAGATGTTACTGTGTAAGGCACGGGCATTTATACCATCACACCAATATTTCAACAATAAAACAAACTTTTGGTTAAGAACAGTACATATACTCATACAAGCATTGTCTGAAATTTTTACATTAATGATGTAATAAAAGCAACTTTGAAAAAGAATTATTTATTTATTAGAATCCCAATCCACACCAAGCACTGTGATGAAAACATCAGTGCACTATCAGTGTGGACTTTGACCTACAATCCCTCACTGTAGGCTGACACTCACTGAAAATGATAAAATGATAACACCTTGAGTTTAAAGTGTAAATATCTTGCACTTTACTTTAAAATATGCGCAATATAGGGACGTTTAAAAAAATCTTACCTGTGGGTGCAACTTTATAAAGATAATCGCTCCAACTCAAAACAACGCGTGGTTTCCCAGTACAACACTGCATGGCCCGTCGAGTTAGAGTGGACAGGCAGAAGATGACGGAGAGATGAACCAATGTCATGAAGAGGGGATAATGGAAATCCTAAGAGAACAAAGTCATAAAGTAAACGACAGTGGCTTCAGGGTAGAATATTCTGTGCAAGTATTTTACATACTTTCATTAGCCATTTGTTATAGAAAGTGATGCCTATAGAAAAAACATAGTAATGTAGAACTAATCCCACAGTGCGAAGCACTTTGCAAAGGAACTGCACAGGGCACGCCATTCAGGGCCGTCAGGTCCAGCAGTCCTCCACACAGCTACAGTAGAAGGGCCATTTCCACAAAGTGTTTGCACCTCTTTTAACTAACCACGTTAACTATGAAAACAGAGAGGAAAGGAGCAGGTTGGTCCAACAGTTTTAAGATACGCATCAACAAAAGTGTTCGAGTTGTAGTTTGTTTACATTGCCAGAGACTTACATTACTAATCAACAGATTTAATTAGTTAAACAGTTCATTTACTAAGGTTACCTACCTTACAATGCAGACATGAACTGATTCTCACCAACTGACGACAATAACTTTTAGCATTTATCCACTGATTGTTAGCCAAGTTTCAGTTTCCTTCGTATAGTTTTTTAGCTAGCATTGTTAGCATCTACTATACAGTTGTCTCTGTTTAGCCTCTGAGTAATTAAACCGGTTTTACTGAAGCGAGTGCCTAAAAGCTTCTCTGTTCCTCTAAAATCCGTCTGTTTGTAACAGTACATAGTTCGTGTGCTCCAGGCTAGATCTAGATACGTGTCACCTCCATGTGGATATCCTCTAACGATCTGTAGTGTAGCATACAGTACTGTAGGCTCTACTTCGAAACTAACGCTAATCTGACAAGTCAACTACAAGTCACATGCCTCATAGAGTCTGTAAACACTTCTAATTTATTTGGCAATATAGAATTGATTAGACTATTTCCTTATTCAACTTTTGAGAAAGCACTGAATTTTTAATGTTTGTTTATAATTATTCAACCTTAATGTTTTGTGTCAGTTTATATGCATGGACATGAAACACTACATTGTTTATTGTCTGTTATTAATTTAAAAGATAAAAAAATGAACATTGTAACTTTATTAGACAAGTTTTTTATATATATATTGACGGTTTGGGTGAACTGGAAAGACCAAGTTAGTTCTGGCCCAGATAAAGAAAACGTAATGATATTATTTGTAAATTATAACATTTTAACGTTTCCGAAAAGGTTTGTGTTATGTAAATAGTCACAAGGGGGCAGTAATTTAAATAACCACATTTTCCACCCAATCACTTCCGTAGTTAAAGGAAGTTCAGCGGAAGTCGGCATTTGTTGTGCTGCAAGCTAACTCGAGAACAAATTCGAGGTAGGCCAATGTTTTTGTATGACATTATAGGTGATTTCCATACATATATTAACAACGCACAGTGTTTTAATTGACCCCTTATCTCTCGGCAGAATGGCAGACGAGGAAGATGAGACTGGTTTCGAGGAAGAGCCGGACGACGCCTCCGGTGGAGTGGATATGGGCCACGGGAGGAGAAAGAGGCTCTTCTCCAAGGAGCTCCGGTGCATGATGTACGGCTTTGGAGACGACCAAAATCCGTATACCGAGTCTGTAGACATTCTGGAGGACCTCGTAATCGAGTTCATCACGGAAATGACCCACAAAGCCATGTCTATCGGACGCCAGGGCCGTGTGCAAGTAGAGGATATTGTTTATCTTATTCGCAAAGACCCGAGGAAGTTTGCCCGAGTGAAAGACCTACTGACCATGAACGAAGAGCTCAAGAGGGCACGGAAAGCTTTTGACGAAGCTAATTATGGCTCATAACCTGAATTTTCGTTGTTTTATTTTCTTGATAGACCCTGTGATGTTTTATTATTGTTGCTAACTTGTAATGGCTAGTGTTGTCTTATGTAGTGTCAAATGTCTGTTTAGTGGTTAGTTGATGGTGTTCAAATAAATCCATATATTCTACCAAAATAAGAATACTTCCTTGATCAGTGACGATGCAATGGGTTGTCCTATTTATGTAGTTTTAAGTATATCGCCTGAACATTTTACTGTGCGAGTTCATAGATGACTTTGTAGATCGGAAATACGCACTTCAATCAAGGAATGCACCTACTAACATTTCAATTGTGTACAATCTAAATGCTGTTTTTTTGGGCACAGTCATAGCACATTTCTTCTTACTAGAAGAGTGACTTGACACAAGCTTGGCAAGAACTGAGTGAAATTTATAAGCCATTAAATAGTAGGCCTGCATTATGAAACAAATACAGTGTATTTGAGGTTAAAAAAAAAAAAGCATACAAAATTGAAGCTTAAGTAACACAACGGTTAAAGTTTGTATTTAACACATTCTAATAATTATCCAACTCTAAGTGTATAGTCATAAGTTTTCAGTTTATTTTATTTTTTATTTTTACAGTAACACCTGGCTACATTTCTGACAGCCATCTGTCCACTTGAGCTGAAAATAAACATTCTAGTTGGCTCAGCTGTGAGCTGGCTAATTCAGTCAGAGGCCTTGCTGAGCGGTGGCAGCCTTACGTAATTATATCAGCATGTTTGGTTAGGCTTCCATAATTAGTCCAAGCCTGTCAGAAAAACGAAAAGAGTTTTTCAAAAATCTGCTCACGAGGACAAAATATCTGGTTCAAACAGAACAGACAAAAAGAAGAAACAAACTTTTATTTTGATTCCTCAAAACAACATTTTTAAACAGACCATAAACATGACAGACCAACTACAAGTGAGCGTGTGTTAGTTAATTTATTCTCTTTAAGCAAATTACTTCTTTGTACAGTGAAGTGGTTGAATTCATTGGTCTAAGCAGCAGGTAACAGGCTGCATATGTATCTAGACTACATCTAGACAGAGTTCAGCCAGCAAAGGGGTGGGGGGGTCGCTGATGGCATGCACACAACATGAGGAGTATGCATTCAGATGTCCCTACTGCTTTGCGTCATGCAGCATGGATGGGCTTTCTGCTTTCATTCATGGGCTGGGGAGGAGTGTCGCCCAGCCAGCAACCCCAGCCAGGTGGGTGCCCTAGCTGTCTGTTGAGGATGGCTTTAAGGATGGAACAGAGGCAGTGAACCAGGTGGACAGGACGTTTGGGGGTCATAAGATGTGTTCAGAGGGGGTTTGACAGGGGAGAGGAGGAATGTCCATGAGTCTTTCTGGGTTTACTGCACATTCTCCATCATCTTGAGGAATTCTGTAAATGAAGACAGGCATACAGCATTTAAACATCAGTGAAAGATATTGTTGCTGTGTTTAATTATGAATCAATGTTACTCGTACCGTCAAAGTCCAGCATGCCATCGGCGTTTTGTCTCCATCCTTCATCAGCTCATCAATCTCATCCTCTGTGATGGGCTCGCCAGTGCTACGGATAATGACGGCAAACTCCTCTCTGTCGATGTAACCGTCACCGTTCCTGTACAATAGCAATCACCGGTCAGTTAGATGATACACAACTACGCACGTCACGCTCGGTGATACGTAACTAAGCATAAACGTACTTGTCGAACACACGGAAGCACTCTGCCAACTCTTCCTCGCTCTTGCCGGCCTGGTCCTCCTTGAGCAGCCTCACCATCATGACCAAGAACTCCTCGAAGTCGATGGTACCGCTACCTGGCAGTAAAAAACATAAGGATAATTTAAAAATCATGGCGAGTTTCCTTGATTGCGAAGTGTCTTTACGCACGCTATACGCACAAAGATATAATTGGGAAATAAACATGATGAGTTTGTTAACCAACTGTACTCTAACAACTAAGTAAATAACTAACACTACACAAAACGTGTCACTTTTAAAACCTCAACATCTGACGGCCTTAGGGCAGTTGATGTGGTCTACTGATTGGATTTGGGCCTTGAAAAGTGTCTGTTTACACATTGCTCCGATAGAATCTGTTGTAATATATGCCATGTAATGGTTGCTCACCGTCCTCATCGACCTCCTCAATGATCTCATCCAACTCCTCTCTTGTCGGATTTTGACCCAACATCCTCATCACGGTACCCAACTCCTTGGTGCTGATATCACCGCCACCGTCGGTGTCAAACATGTCGAAGGCGGCTTTGAACTCTGAGGAGATCACAGTGGGGATCATAAGAGTTGTTGACACTAACTTCACCCACTAATGCTATTATTGTTGTAGCAATACAAGGATGTCATAGGTTATAAGATAAGAAACAATATGTGAGGTGTTTACAATTAAGCCTTCAGTATAGGCGTTTTGTGAATTTTTTTCTCTAATAGTGTGTGATCATAATGTACTTTGTGAGTGCTGCGAAAAAGTCTAGTGGAAGCAACGTGTTATTACACACTCCACTTACCAGCCAGCATTTCCTCGCTCAGGTAGGAGCGGGCCTCTTGTTGCGCGTCAGTCTGAAGAAAAACATTGTTTTACAATATATATTACACTGGCACTACGTTTGTATCAGTAGTGTTTTGCAAACCTTTTATGTTAGTAATATAAATCTTATATATCACCAATATATATATTTAATTAAAAGGATGACATAATTTGCGTGTTTTTCTCATTATTGTAACACATAATAACATGCACAATTATAGCCATGTTTTGTCTATTTGATATCAGAATGCAGAACGTCTAAGAGGCCCCTTGAGCTCAGTGAAAATTAGTACGGCTATTTAGGGCTCAACACATTAGACGCGCTGTATATGGCCTCCAGACATCCAATCCCTGGAAATTCTGTCACCCAAGCACAATCCTTACCTTGCAGCTGCCACTTACCCAATGGACCTCCCAATCCCACTTTTATGCAAGGATTAACCGTTTGCATGATTAAATTGACTAGATTATAGGCCACAGCATTCTGAGAAAGAAACTGACAATAAACGTAAACTGTGGGAATTTATTTAATAGGCATGGCTACATTTTATCTCAAGGCCCTATTTGTGAATTTACACCTGAGCCCCATTTGAAAATGGAAACATGCTTTCAATGACTAAATGACTTAACTGCGGTTTAATGCTCCCATGCGTAAAATTGACATTTCAGTGTGCCATCCTACAATAGCTTTTATCGATCAGCTATGAGTAGTTTAGCTGGTCATTTACAACAAACCATTCACCTTACCATGTTTGTGGATTAGCTTTCCCCACTTTAATATCCAAGGAAAAAAGCCCAAAGGAGTGGTCAATCCGTGTGCACCCCAACAGAGAGACTAGACGTCAAGTGAAGGTTCTCACACACTTTAAACTGGGCGTCCAGGTCCCGCCCCCTGGCGCTCACAGGCCTCCAGATATAGTATCCTGAACTTTTAGGGTTCTGGGGCCATGTTAAGCCAATCATACAACGTGTTTTTTCCTTTTGATTTAGGTTTAAGAATATAAAATCAATCAAAACAACACTTTGTGACCAGAAAATTGAAAGTCATTGGGCAATATCAAGTGGGTAAAAGGAGTGGGATTTTATACTCTATATCTTTGGCTCTTTACTTTAAAATAGTGAAATGGAAGCGACTTGTTCTCAAATTAAGGCCGAAAAGCAAGGATTTTCAATTGAGGGTTCTGGCTAATCCTGAGAACCTTTTAACATAAATGAGCTGATTAAATGTATGAGGATAAAGAACCAGGAAAAATAAACCCTACACTAAAACAACAAATCTCAGGTCTTTTCAGTACACACTGTTTTCGTTCTGTCTGAGGAAATATAAGAAAGTCCTGAGAAAATGGGAAATAGGAGCCAAAGATTATAAGTAGTTTATGAGTTTTGTGATGATGGCACTTCAACCTGAGCGTGAAACTCAAAACCCAGAGAAAAACTTGTGCAGGGTTAAAGCCTGTCTTCTCCAACATTGAAAAACTGCCCCCCCCTCCCACCACCCTTGGCCTGTTCCCTGAATAGCAGACAGTTTTGTGCTTGACAGGGAACACAAGCGCAAAAGCGACGCAGAGGTGGCAACCAACACCAGCATCCTCCATAATGAACACAACTCGGTGTTCCTTATAAGGTGGGCAGTTCCTGAAGGGAGGGAAGCCATATTGGAAGGGGAGGTAGTGGGGGGGATGCAGCAGGCTATATACCCACTGGGAGAAGTGAAAAGTCAGAGGGCTTGAAGGCGCAATGACTTCTGTAGAGGAAGATCGTCAAGATACTTTTAATTGAGTCCAATTTAAAGGCAGGTCTACTGCCTTTAAAAAGGCAATCTACCATCCATTTGTTACTAAGAGGCAAAGCAAGCTGTGTGTGCATTGTATGTTCATGCACATGCCATCATAGGGAGAAGTACTGCTGGCAGTTTTGCTTTTGCACTGGCCTGTACTGCTGCAAGAAGACCCAGAGAATAGTCTACCAGACATGCACAGAAGAAGATAAGCAGGATGAATGTCTTTCCATTTATTTTAAAGAACATGGTGGAGAAGAGATTTGGTTCATAGGGAGGAAAGGAGGAGGGTGGGGTCTTCAGCTTGGTGGTGTTGCATTTCTTGTGGAAACAGCAGCTGACCAAAGACAGCTGGGTGGCCAGCAAAAGGAGATGGCCACAGAAAAGTGCCTTGGTCTTAAAAGGTTTCAGCAGATATTTATAGCTATCCTTACTAGGCTCCTAAGCTTTCATATGAGACAGGCCAGGGAGTCAAGCTGTTTGAATGCCATCCATTTATAGATGTCACAAAACTACATCAGATTTATTGTTTTACAAGGTTTTATATCAGTTAGCTGTAGCTCTGGATATAAATCGGACTAGCAATTATATGCTTTTTGTATTCTCTAAGTGTCTGGAAAGGAATGTAGAGCTGGTCTTGTTACTGGACATTCTCCATCATCTTCAGAAACTCTGGTTGGGAACAAAGACATGAAACTATTATCAAAATTAGTCAAATCAATATTTACACAATTTATTGAACATAAATTTGATATTTAACATAGTAGTTAGTTAAATTGTAGTCTACCTCATGCTTCCTTATGCCTCTAACACATGTTCCTGTCTCCTCTAATGAAGTGTGTGATTTTTCACACTAAATGTATGCTTCTAGATTGAATGAAGTAATTCAGAGTATGACTTACCATCAAAATCGATCTTTCCATCTTTGTTTGTGTCCGATTCCCCAAACATCTCATCTATGTCCTCTTCTGTAACGGCTTCACCGGTGAGGTGGAGGATCTCTCCAAATTCTTCACGATCGACAAAGCCATCACCATTTCTGTGCAAGAAGCATACAGTGTTACAGACGGACCAAACCGATCTCCAACTCCTTGTCCGGTTAACAAGCACATTCTTTATCTGGATTTTGTATGTATTAGGCAATAATAAGATTGAAATTAGATGAGGGAGGATTTTATTAATAATTATGAAATTACTGACTGGTGCAATGGTCGATTACCAAATTAAATATAAATGAAAATGAAAAAGGCCTGTGATTAATAAAAATTAGGGACATTACATTATTATCTTAAACTGAGAGGTACATAAATGATGCACCAATAGGCTAATGTTGCACTAAAATAGAAATTGCAAAGCCTCTGTTTTAATCAGACTACTGAGACACTGGTTTAGCAAATAGCATGTTGAAAATAAATGTTAATATGTTCTACTGGATTAATCTGGCAGAACCCATTTAATAACAATCTATCAAATCTACAGCAATATTGTTTACTGTAGTATATAGACCCATATAGCCTACTCTCAAAACCAGTTTTATGCGTCTGTCACTGTCAAGCCAAATGTGACTCATACATTTAGGTTGAATAAATAAAAGGAAGCAGGATTTCATGATGTGAACTGTGTTGTTTTAGCTAAACTAGCTGTTCAATGCCACCTAATGCTGCTAGACAAAAGACCACAAAATCTGGTGGTGATGTAATTATATGCATTTGCATAATGTGTTTTAAAAAGAATACATTATAACTTACTTCTACTTGGAATGATAAGAATACTGCTAAATTTAGAAGCCTACACTGCTCAAGATAAGACTGCATTGAAACGAACAAATTAACAATTGGATGATCGAGCTTATTGTTTGCATTTCAAGTTAACAAACAGTTAACTTTGGCCACACGGGGGCGTACTCAGCCTCAACACACCACTCTAAGCTCAACACACATCTGCCACATTTATAACAGTTTATTAGCCTGCTATTGCTAACTTCTTCGTAAAAAAGCAAGTTTTTTGTGCTCAATTTTGTTACTTATTTTTACCTGTAAAGTAGGCAAGGCAAGGCAATTTTATTTATATAGCACAATTCATACACTGGGTAACTCAAAGTGCTTTTCAGGAATAAAAGACAATTTACAAGATTTATATTAAGAAACATAAGAAAAAATTTAAAACATTTTAAAAAGAAGAGTGCAGATAAAAGAAAAAACTAACACTTTAGGTTGTAGTGTAGGCGGAGCTAAAGAGGAAGGTTTTTAACCTCCCCTTGAACATTGTTAAAGTTGAGGATTGTTTTACTGGGAGGCTGTTCCAGGTTTTTGCTGCATGAAACTTAAACGCTGCTTCACCCTGTTTAGTTCTAACTCTGGGCACGAGCAGAAGGCCTGTCCCAGATGTTCTCAGAGTCCGAGGAGGTTCATAAGTAACTAGCATGTCAGAGATATATTCTGGTGCTAAACCATTTAGAGACTTGTAAACCAGCAGTGCTGTTTTAAAGTCTATTCTCTGAGCAACAGGAAGCCAGTGCAGAGATTTTAAAACTGGCGTGATGTGGTTGTACTTCCTGGTTTTGGTTAGAACCCGAGCAGCCGCGTTCTGAATAAGCTGCAGCTGTCTTAACCCTCGTTTTGAGAGACCAGTGAGCAGGCCATTACAGTAATCTAACCTGCAGGAGACAAAAGCATGGATAAGTTTCTCTAAGTCTGGTTGAGACATCATCCCTTTGACTCTGGAAATGTTTTTAAGGTGATAAAATGCAGATGATGTAATTGACTTAATGTGACTGTGGAAATTCAAGTCAGAGTCCATGATGACCCCTAGATTTCTAACCTGATTTTTAGATTTTAGAGAAAGAGACTCGAGGTGACTGCTGACACTTTCTCTTTGTTTCTGTAAAGATGATTAGTTCAGTCTTGTTTCTGTTCAGTTGGAGAAAATTATTTTGCATCCACATGTCAATCTGTTCGATGCAGTGACACAGTTAATGGATTGGTCCATTTTCACCTGCTGTGAGTGAAATGTAAATCTGAGTGTCATCTGCATAATTATGGCAGGATACGCCATATAAGTGCGTATTAACTGGCCTAAAGGAAGCATGTAGATTGAATAATAGAGGTCCCAAGATAGACCCCTGTGGAACCCCACATGTCAGGGCCATTTGGTCTGACACACAGTTACCAACCGAAACAAAGTACTTCCTGTCTTCAAGATAGGACTGAAACCATTTAAGGGCAGGATTTCATGGTCCACTGTATCAAACGCAGCACTCAAGTCCAACAGAACTAAGACAGAGACTTTGCCTGCGTCAGTGTTCATACGGATGTCATTTGTGACTTTGATAAGTGCAGTCTCAGTGCTGTGATGGGGCCTGAATCCTGACTGAAAAGGATCAAAGCAGTTGTTAAGTAATAGAAAGTCATTAAGTTGCTGATATACAACTTTTTCGATGACTTTCCCTAAAAATGGCAGGTTTGATATGGGCCGATAGTTGTTGAGCACTGTAGCATCAAGACTGCTCTTCTTTAGGAGAGGCTTAATGACAGCAGTTTTTAAGGCCCTTGGAAATGTTCCAGACTGTAAGGAATTATTGACTATATCAGTGAGTTGTGGTAACAAACTGCTTAGTACTGATTTTAGAAATCTAGTGGGTAAAACATCGAGGCAGCAGGTGGATGAACTCAGGCTGGAGACAGTTTTTTCAATTGTTCTGTCATTAAAGTATGCAGTAAGGTTTTAGTATGTCAGTTTCTGATATTAGGTAGGGGTTCACTATTTTTGTTAAAATAACTTCACAATTAATGCATTTTGCTAACTGAAAAGTCACCATTGTAGATGCTAAATATTTTAGCATTTGCTCATTGTGTACTGTCGGGCCTGTTTGATATGTGAGTAATTTTGTTCAACAGAACCTAAGTTGCACTGTTATTGTTATTATTGTTTAGTGATCTATAACTAATTGTCTAGGTATTGATTAGTAAAGAACATGTCATACTTTGTAATGTGTAGCCTACTTTGTTAATCTGAGTATTCTGAAAATAATTATTTCAAATAAAATCCAATTCTCTCAATAAGCACTTGAACTTTCTTATTTAAATAGGCCTAGTCTGTTCTAAATAATAGTATAATTAGGTTATTTTATTGTGCATTAATTTGTGTGACACCAGTTGCTTAGGTTACAATAAAGTATGGAAATGAAATAATGATACTACTCAGGATGGGGGTCATGTCACCTTTGACCACCCTGGGATTTAGATCTATTTTGAATTGCCTGGCATATGTTCCAGTTGATTGTATTTATGAATGATGAGAAGAAAAAGTCTTACTTGTCAAAAATACGGAAGCATTCTGAGAGCTCTTCTTCACTTTTTCCAGTCTGGTCTTCCTTTAGCTGCTGCACCATCATGACCAAGAACTCCTCAAAGTCAATAGTACCGCTGCCTGAGGAGAGAGATGTAGGACAATCAGTGCATTGGCATAAAATGACACACAGTCAAAGGTGGGTATAACTAGTGACAATTATTAATGATATTTCATTTATTGTTTATAGAACATGCCTTTTACTTTGGTTTGTTAGGTTCATTTAACTTAGATGAGCCTACAGTTGGTTAATTTCTGTTCCATTTCCATAGTTCTATTTATATATTTTACTTTTCCTTCCTCTCTTTTGGGCTAACTAATTGTTTTTTGAATTCAGGAAATTATATGGTTATTTTTCTCTCATATTTTATTTGTACTTTTCACAAAATACTGTGTTACTGTGTTAAGCTTTAGGAATTCCTTAGCAGGGCTGCTTGATTTTAGAAACTATGTGGTATGTAATATTCTTGCAAATATTGTTTAATTTTATTTATATATATATATATATATATATATATATATTATTTATTTATATATATATATATATATTTTATTTATATATATATATATATATATATATATATATAAATATATATATATATATATATATATATATATATATATATATATATATATATTGCTTTTACTGATAACATTGCATTTTATTTTACAGCCCAATTACTTATTAAATTATTAATACAATTACAATTAAATATTTAATTTTATTTTATAACATCTCTAACTTTTTTACCCTTAAAATGTATAGCCTCTAAATACTGACGAAATATCAACTCAACCTATTACTCAGAGAACAGTAACGTGTGTGTTCCCAGCATGGCATTTGCACTTAGAGTCCTTTAGTACGCGCACATTCACAACGTTACGCGCACAAAGTTACAGTGTTGCTTCAACGTAAAGATAAGTGGCTTCTCTACAATACAACATTGGAAATTACTCATTCATTCATTTTAACAATTGGGAAAAACTATAGTTTAAGTGTGTTTAAGTTTCGCTAAACAGTGACCTTACCATCTTCATCCACTTCCTCAATGATGGCGTCCAGCTCCTCTCGTGATGGGTTCTGGCCCAGCATCCTCATCACGGTGCCCAACTCCTTGGTGCTGATATCACCGCCACCATCAGTGTCAAACATGTCGAAGGCAGCCTTGAACTCTAGAAAAGACAGGCCATGCACAGTTAAACAAATTAACTCAGGCAAGCAGAAGTGACCTTAGACAATCTAGTATGACAGAAAGTATTATAATTGTATAAGTCTGATGATTGGTGGTTTACTGAGATAAATCATCACTTTAACAGGCTTTTAAAAAGTAAAACCAATCACTTACCAGCAATCATCTCCTCCGTGAGGAAGGAGCGGGCATCACTCTGGGCATCAGTGGGCTGAATAATAAAATGTGAAGTAGAACACGATTAGGGAGAAAGTTAGTTCATGTCTCTGAATATGAGAACGTTACAAGCCTTTTTGTATAATTCATTGTTTTCTAGTCTGTAAATCACACAAGGTCTTGATGGAAGGTTTCCAGGAAAAATGTCAAATTTAACCCATTTACTGAAAATGATTCACTTTATTATTCATTACTGATCACGAAACAATGCAATCTCAAAGCACTCCCACTGATTGTGTGGATTTAATATGAACAGCATTATAGAGGTAATTCATCAGATATTTTTTAATGAATCAAAACTCTGTCTCTGCATCTTCTAGATAATCTATGTGCCCTCATTGAGCCAGAGAAATTTAAAGCCACACACAGAACTATCAAAGACAAAGTGACAGCCAGGAACTGGAAATAGCCATACATCAGGTAAAAACTTGCACTTAATCCATAGCCAGTTGGTTTTATGTGTTAATGATGGCTCTTAAAGTGGAACGCCACTCAAAAACATATTATTCCCACACATTTGGACTTTTTGCCAGTGCTTTCAACCTTTTTGAAAAAACCTATATTTAAAACGCCACAATTTATTTTTTTGGAAAAAGTTGCATCGGTTTTCACTGTGTTCGTTGCACCACACAGTTAAACTGAGCAGGTGGCGGTTCAACAATGCAAGCAATGAGAATAAGCTCTTTAAAAACGTTGTGCCAGCACTGGGCATGCTACTTTAAAGCTATTTTTACAGTGACACTGAGGAGGGGATTTAAGCTGGATTTTCTCAAGGTGATTGTTCTAAGTTAGGACACGCTAAAAAGGCAGTGTGTCCTCTCTCTTTCCTATGCTATGTGCTTCTATCTTTAGCTTCTTTGAATCAAAATATTTATTATAAAGAGTTCAGTTTTTATCAATGTTATACAAACTTAAAAGGTCCATAAACTGCCTGAGAAGTGAGGGTATGTAAAATAAGTTTCCACTGACAGCAGGTTTAGTCAATATAAAAAATATGAGAAAACAAACAAGATATAATCCCAAATGAAAGCGCTTCCAACGGATACAAATCCAACTGCTGCAGAATGTGACAGTGCCTTCCTGTAGCTGATAATCGCAGTCGACCGCTGGCTGCAGTTTATCCATATCCAACAGTGGAGAAAAAGATAATCCTTCAAGAGCAATTTAAAGCTAATTTCTTTCCGAATTCTGCGTCTAACCTACTTCTCATTCCCTTACCATGGTGGCTGGCTGTGATGCACAACAGACACCGGTCAAAACAACAAGCCTCGAGGACAGAGATTCTCCTTTCTACTCTGTGTAGGTATCCCCCCGTTGTTTTACTCCCCCTCCATAAATACCCTCTCATCGCCTGTTACTATTTTACTGATAATCTTTGGGCCTCCTCCTCAGACAAGAGTCGACCAATCAAAGTCTAGTTTGTCCTTACAATCTCTTGATGGACACCCCCTTGTCTGGCCCACTGTCCAGTCCCCCATATTTAGATAACACATACACACTCTGACGTTGATTGAAAAAAAGAAAAAGAAAAAAAGAAAGAAAACAGCCCGGCCAACAGGCAGCTGGAGGTTATTTTGGCCACGGATCCTACTAGATAACTCACTGCAGATGGATGCTTGATTTCACATAGTGTACAAGGCCCAGAGTGCACGCTCATTGGCACAACATAGGCCTTTCAACACACACATGTGCACACACAGATTAACACCTCCCGATATGCAGTGTCCACCAACCCATTTGTCTGCGTGTCCCTCTGTCCACACCACACAGGGCTTGTCCTTGCACTTGGGACACCTGTAACTTAAGAACTGTACCCCGACAGATGAACACACACAGCAGTCAAATAATACTGCAATTAGTTTCTCAATTGCTTACACATTGTAATCAAAACGGGAATTTCACAATCACAATTAGCATTGCAATCAGAAGAGGGAATGGACTTGAGATGATGTGTTTCCATGATTATAACCCCATCAACATAAATACACGAGCGTTAAGTAGGTGGATGACTAATGACACACAAATGTATTACAAAAGAAATGGAATGTGAAATTTAGGACAATTATTTAAAAGTTAGAGATATTGGACTCAACAGAAGCTTCAGTAAAACCATTGTGTGAATGTATTGACGAAATAAAGGCATTCATATAATATGGAGACCAAAATAAATGAAATAAAAGAAATTTTAAACTTACTCATTTTAAACATACCATACCATTACCAACTCAAACCATATTACATAACATATCCTTATTTCCCTTCAACAATAGAAGCACTGCTGACAGTAAACCAATGTAGGCCAAAGCCCTCAGTGGTTCATTTCAAACTGTGTGATTACAAAATCGCTATTCATATTAAATTATATAATAATACACTTATTACTACATTCTGCTAAGACACTGTGAGGCACATATTATTAAAATGGTCTCAAATAAGAATTAAGTTCTGATTTAGATGTAATTTTGCAAAAACATGGGTTACCAATTATTGCAATACAAAAAAGAGCCCCGTGGTTAGAAGGGTTCCTAGCAAAGGTGAGGGAATTATTTTTCACAGTTTATTCTCTTAACATCCATTGGTTGACATAATTTTGCTGCAGTAATTTCATGCCAGTTGGAAGTTCACAACCTGAGGCTTTACCCCAGTGTGAGGGGAGTTTGCGAGAATATTCTTTCCCTACAGAATCCCATAACATGATAATTATTATCCTTTGCTCTGATATGCCTCAAGTCCTTCATATAGTTTGCACCGTTGCTGTTTTCAGAGTAAGAAAAACTAGGCTTGTTACATTACATGTTAGCACCTGGTTAAAGTTTAGAAGAGGCTGTGATTTGACTTTTTACCTGACTATAATATTTAATAAATATCTACATGTAGTTCACTTGTCCCAACTGAAACCTTCTTCCTTGCCCCGTCTGTATTTTGCACATTTAATCCCTGGGCGTCTCCTCTTTCCTTACCTCCTCTCACCCTCTCAGTCATCAACCCTGGCTTCCCTGAGGGCCACAGTGCAAGTTCAACTTCCATAAGACTGATGTCACCCGCTTCATCGAGAGTCTGCCAACCCCCTGACTGACAGCAGCAGCTGAAGCTCAGGGTGGCTCAGGACGTTCCACTCTTTAGCCTGCTCTATGGGAATATGGAAAATAGTATGATGAAGGTGGATGAAATGTAGATCACAGTATATGGATATATGTTTAGGCCCAAGGCATCTCAAGGAGTCACATTGGGGAATTCAGACTTCAGGTGTGAAATCCATTTATTCTAGCTACAAGTTAAAAGTTGAGTGAACTCAGCTTTATAATTAATTCACATATCATTATCCAAAGAAGCAATACATCCACAGAGAGTGTTTCAGTGCAGTTAAAGCCATTTAATACCCATTTTATATCCCAAAAGTAAAAGAATAATACCAAATACAAAAGAGAGATCATAAATATTATCCATTTACCAAATATATGTGCAAATAACTGTGCTACCAGTAAACATAATTGTGAATAATACAAATAATAATGCATTACATTAAACCAAGAATAAAACCAACAAAATGAAAATAAAATGCTACCTGATACTAAAGTCCTACATGGCAAGTGGGCTGCATGATTCAAAGTGTCTGTAAGTCCTGCCTAATAAATTCTATATTATGCAAATTATAGCTGCCAACTGTGTTGACACCAGCATTTTCGGAGGTGACTATAGAACCCAAGAAGTTAAAGATATGCTCTTGTGCTGACCTGCTTTCTGATATGCCAGACCGCATAAAAGCTCAGTGGCTCAGTGGTAGAGCGGTTGTCCTTCAACCGAAAGGTAGGTGGTTCGATTCCCACTCTTCCCACAGTTCATTCTGTCGTTGTGTCCTTGGCCAAACCTTGCCTCCAGTGGTGTTCCAGCTGTAACACTGGTGAATGGAAGCTTCATGTGAGTCGCTTTGGATAAAAGTGTCTGCTAAATGACTAAATGTAAATATTGTGTGTTCTGCATTCCCCACTGAGAGAAGTGTAATTTAAGTGCTTATAAGACAATGAGAAAATAGAATTAAAACTTTTGCTGAACACACTTTAGCAAATTTGTGCTTGTGATTTATAAGTGCTACTCAGACGCTGCGCATCACTCTTCCTTCCTCTACCTTCACTCAAAGGCGACATGCTCGTCTTAACAGAGGTGCGCGCGTGCCAGCGGAGGTGGTAGTTAGGTCAAATTGGTCTCATCTTAAGGAGCGGGATACAGGCAGTCTCGGCGATGTTGGACTCAGAGGGACACAATCTGACCGAACTGTGCAGCTGGATCCACGAAGACAACCTTAGCGAGCAGCGCGCTCCTGAGCCCCTGGACCCCGCCAGTTGTAACTTCTTCTCCATCATGCCTTACGAGCGCACGGCTCCGGCACTCATCTGCATCTTTGTGCTGCTTACCCTCTTCTCGTTCCTTATCAACGGACTTACTCTGTTCGGACTGGGCCGTTCGGAGGACCTGTCCTGGGAGCCACGCTTGGCTCTTCTGAAGAACCTCATCCTGAGCGACGTCATGCAGTCCAGTACTTTCGGCCCCGCGGTCATCTACTCACTTTTACAGCGGCGCACTATGGCATTCAGCTCATGGTGCCTCGCGCAGTACTTTGTGGGCTCACTGACCATCTTCTCCAGCCTCGTCACTATCACGTGCATGGCTCTGGAGCGTTACCTGTACGTCTGCCACGCCATCCACTACCTGGTCATCCTGACGCCCGTCCGCCTGCGCCTGGGGCTGTTCTTCATCTGGGTCTACTCCATAGCGGTGAGCGTGGGGAACGTGGTCCTGCTGAACACGGGGCGGCGCCAGAAGCACGAGCAGGTCACCAGAGGGCTGCTGTGTGAGCCCGACACCGTGGAGCAATTTATGGGCTTCCCACGGGCCGCAGCCGTGTTTCGAAAGCTCATGGGCTCCTTCACGCTGCTGCTGTGCCTGCTGGCCTACGCCTTCTCCTACATACGGATGTACAGAGACGCGCGCAATGCTGTCATTCCCTTCAACGCGGTTAACACCACCGCGCGTAAAACCGTGCTCTTCTACTGCGGGATGCTGTTAGTGCAGCTGCTGCCAGTGCTGCTCAAAGTCATCTCGGACACACTGTGGGAGGTCGAGGGCACGGGGGCCATGATGCCCCAGAGGTCCAGTACGACTCCGTCTTTTACGGCGGCCGCTATGCACATGTCTCTGTTGGTGATGCTCGCAGTGCCGCCGTGCATCAATCCGCTCGTGTACGGGCTCAGAAACGTGGAGATAAGGCACGCGCTGCTCGGCATGCTCCGCTGGCCGGAGCGGAGGGCTATGAACGTCCGCTGGATGCACGAGAACGTGGGCCGTCAGAACCGAGTGCAAGCAGGGTAGCGCGCACCAAAACTGTGTGGACCTTAAAGGAGGACTGAACTTTCAAAAAACGTTCTCAGGACTTTGGGAAAAGTGACGGTGACAGAGCTGTTTGTACTGACCCACTCAGCAGTATAAGATATATGTTTCTCATGAGATTTTCATAAGAGCGCTGACTTTGCATCAAACAGTCACTTTGGACACACTTCTTTGGGCACATTATTCATGGTTCTAACATTCACTTTCTTAAGGATGCAGTTGGATTGGAAAATAAAGTGCATTTATTTCTTGTGATGCCTTGTGACAACTAACAACTACCTCATGTTTCTGCTCTGTTTATTACCTGTACAATGGTGGAGGGGCTTCAATGGACCAAATGAAAGCGGGTATGCACCTCTGTATCAAGCTATACACTGACATTGTCGATGCAAAGTTTATGGTTTTATAGTGATTTACTATATTTTCTGTAGTTCATGTTTTTGCTATTGGCTTTGTGTACATCATGATTGTGTTTAAAGTCCATTGTTCCTTGTTCTTAGTCTGATATATATATTATAAAAAAAAGCCCACCAGCACCTAAATCAAATCAAAGATAAAAAAAAAGACTGATGTTTTATTACAAGAATTACAGGAGCTAATGACCATTGCAAAGCCTTTATATGATTATTATGAAAATGGTGTTATTAGCACATGTTTCTAGGGCAAACGTTGGTAAGTGTAAAGAATTTGGCAGATGTTAATAGGTAGAACTTATTCTACTTGTTTTTATTATTTTGTTACATTATTATTTTTACCCATTGTCACACTATTCAGAGTATAACATTGCCACCAAATGGAAAAACCCATTATTAATGGAGAAAAACCATGGCAATTTAAATGTATGCCATGTTAGTTTAAACTCAAAATTAAGTCATGTGACTTTGGAAAGCCTTAATTCAGATTAAACTATTACCATTTATTTATAAATATTTTTGTTGACATTTTTTATTTATTTATTTTTTTACTTATGTTTATATCAATGTGATGTTGCACACCTTAAACATGCATTTTTTTATAAATCTCTGTAATTGTTTGGTAAAAGTTTGATGTGTATTAGAACTGAATCATCCACATACTGAGTGAATGTCATCTTCTCATGCTTGCATTACAATGTAAATTAAAAGTTGATGTAAACTTCTTTTGTGGACTATAAAAGTCAATAAAAGTAATAAAAACCAAATTAGTTTTTGATAAATTTATTTATGAATATTTACAGTATTATTGTGAATAAAGAAATTACTACAGGTTGGGTTCACAGATCCCACAGAAAGATTTTATTGAACAGTTTACTGTGTTTTCTAAACACATCATTTTAAAGATATATTTTAGGGCTCTTTTTCTTTATTGATAGTAGACAGGAAACAGGGCAAGAGAGAAGGGGCTCACATTGGGCAATTGACCCAATTGAGCTAGGAGCACACCCCTATAATAGGTTTTTGTGTTTTGAGATTTGTTGTTGTGACTTGCCTTTCAGAGCCACCATACTTTTCTCAGTGTGAACAGAGCCTTAGAGAATATTCTTTTGTGGTCGCTGAGGAACAAACACATTATGATTCATAATGGTCTTTACCTTTATGAATGTGTCAGAGCCTTGTGCATTCATTGAACCTTGTAAAAAACATACACTGACGCAAACTGTCCTGTTTATTGGAGGGGTTATAAACTAACAAAAAATGTGTTTTAATAAAGCAACTAAAGCGAGTAGATAAAATCTGCTTTCAGTGGGAACTCTGTCAACATGACATGTTGCGATTAACACCCTCGGAACACCTGATTATCTATTGTGAACAAATAAAAAAAAAATTTGACTTGACTTCTGAACTCGCATTATATAGACTTTATTGCAGATGGGTGTGGTGAGTTAATTTGCAGCTGCCAATTGGAGATCTGCAAACCTTGGCTAATAAGTCTCACACACAAACAACTATAAGAGCCTTCCACTGGAAAATGACTGCAGTGATTATAATGTTTCAACTGGAAGCAAGCTTACAGACGTGTATCTGATGCCGTGCAAGCTTGCATTAAAGTTCTTTGTGAAAAAATGTGGTACTACATAATTGAGCAAAATGGAAAGACATCTGTGAAGCAATACTGCATGATGTCTGTGGAGGTTCTCAGTCATCCAGGTCATCTTGAAAAAAAGGTTAAAGCAAAAGCTCTCTGGGCTCAGTTTTCAAGATGAAGACATTTTGTCTCTAATTCCAAGAGACTATCAATTGAAATATTTTTTGATATGTGTTTTATTTCTGTATACTTATTTAGTTATTCATTTATGAGTATTATGTTATGTGTTTTATGGTTTCTTATATTAATACATCTAGAAAACATCTAGAAACATATTAATAGGAAAAAAGAAAACATAATGTCAGTGAGTGTATGGTTTAAAACATGATTAGTTTAATGTACACACACACAGGGAGGATCTAGTTGAAGATAGGGTGTCTGGAACCAGAGGGGTCACAGAGGAACTAGGATAAAGGTTAAAAGGAGGGGCCCTTAGAAGGAGGGGGTCCTGGGCCCCCTAATGAAATGGTTGTAAATTGTAAAAGCTGTCATGTGAAAACTGTATAAAAGCTCAAGTTCACAGTACAATCTTTAGTAGAGCTGGGGATAGTCTACTCGGGTCGTTTGCTGTTGTTACAAAGAAAGACTCTATGGCATTTGAACTGGTTGTGCGTTTCTGAGTTATTCCATACAATTGTGCTGAAGGCTGAGGGGTCAGAATCAGACACGACATGCACCACCATGCTGCCAGATTTTATATAATTTTAATTTCCTTATACTGGCCAGGTGAAGTTTAAGGTAAACAACCAACTGCTTTTATTTGCCACAAAGCATAATAATATACACAAAGAGAATCACAGAGTACAATACCAGGCATCTTATATGGCCAAACTCGAACTCAGGTTTCTCTCTCGGTAAACTATTAAGGCGGGCCTTGACTTGACTAAAATGTCCTGCTATGATCAATAATATCCATCCTATGGCTGAATCTGTTATCTCATTATCGAGAAAATCACAGTGTAAGGATTTAGCCAATGGACGTAGTATGGGCCACTACACAAGGCTCTGATAATCTTTGTGACTGTAAGTTGAGAATAAAGAATGCTCTTAGGCTATGTCCACACGAAGCCAGTGCATCCCCTATCCGATCTTTTTTTTCCCCGTTCTAAAAAAAAAATTCCGTAAACACGGCGTCGTCTCAAGAAATATCTGCGTACACACGAAACCACTGAAACCGACTGAAAATGATGTAGTATATATGCCAGACCAGTATGGGGCGCTGTAATTCTGCCACAGATATACACTATACACGGAGAAGAAGACTTTGAGGATGCACATAGCTCCGTTTATAGTGTATATCTACCTTGCGCGCTGCAGAAGAAGACAAAGAAGAAGAAGACGAAGATGGCGAACACAACTGTAAGAGCTAGATTTTGCTGTAATAAAGCTAGTAGGCTTAGTAGCTTCTGCAGCACGAACTCAATCATGTAGTCCGCCATTATTGTTGTTGCTGTTACGTGTGACGAGGCCGACACGTGATGCGATGACATCATCGTTTTCACAAAATATACGGATTGGCTGTACACACGACACCGCAAGGGTGAAGGTTTCAGATTTATCCACTTTAGAACCCAGTTACAGAAAATAGCGGATTCAGTCTCCCAAAACGCCGGATCCGTGTGGACGAAACGCCAATACGATACAAAATGTATATGGATACAGTGATTCGCGTCTCCGTGTAGACAGCCCCTCAGTAGATGAGATGTGAATAACGGCAATATAAGAATATATGACCTTGATTCTTTAGTTTATGTGGTTAGGTCTCTTCATTTTTGACATGCTTTTTCTGACTCCCAGGTCTTTCATGAATAAAATGGCAGGCATGCCTAAACAATGCATCTGGCTTATTAGGGGTAAATTATTTTTAATTGATCCCCTTCCTGTCATCAAATTTGTACCTGTCTATTAGCAGTCCAGTTGCCAAAAAAAAAGAAGCATTTTCATCCTCTTGTGGCCAGAGCAATCGCTATGTAGACCATTCCCCCAATGGCTGAGTCGGTAAACCGAGCAAACTGCAATGTGTTTTTGTGTTGTAGGCAAATTTACACACGGTTGAATTCCAATTAATCTTGTGCTACTCCTAAGCTATTTACAGTGGCCTTTTATATAATTAGTCATTGCCTACCTTGTGAAATCCATCCTAAGCACCATGACAACTATATTGCATGAAAGTTTCTTTCCCTCTATTATGTCCTTGTTGATTTAAAATTCACCTAAAATAGTCATCTCATTTTGACAGCTGCAAATACAACTGCTATGACTAAACTAGTTGTCACTCACTTCTCGGCTACATCCACACTAATGCAATTTTTCAGGTAACTTTTGCTGTCTTCATGTAACAATCACTTTATTTCAGGAACACAAACACACACCTTGTTGAATCTACCACTCTGTACCTTTATCAACACTACATCCACACATCTTTTGCTGCATTATTGCGTGCTCTCTACACTACTCCGGGTGTATGGATGGATGAGACTTTTAAATACACTGATGAAGATACCAATATTTGCTCTCCTGTTATCTTTTTAGATTTATTGATTTGTTTGTGTATTCAACTGAATGACAAGAAAGTCTAAAGAAAATCTACTTCCTTTTCCTTCCACCATAGTCATGCTAAAGTAGGGAAGCTGGCAGGGGTTAAAAACTTCAGACCAGTGGCCTTGACGTCATAATGACGACCTTTGAGAGGCTACTACTCTGGCTCCTCAAAACACAGTACCTGGACCCTTTACAGTTTGCGTAGCAGAACATGGGGGTGGATGATGTTCATTGATTTCATAAGTGCCTTCAATACAATCCAGTCTCTGATCCTGAGTTGATCCTATTTTCAATTCATTACAACTATCTGACAGAGGTGGGTAGAGAAGCCTAAAATTTTACTCAAGAGTAGCATTACTTGAAAATAATTTTTCTGAAGTAGAAGTAAAACGTAGTCCTCGAAAACATTACTGAGTAACTGTTTGATCATAATGTCTGATATACTGTATATATCTTTTCACAACATAAAAGTAGGTCTGTGTGTGAGCGAAATGAGGCCAGGGTTGTTTATCTATTATTCGTTTTAGTGCATGTTTAAATGGAGCTTTTAATGTTTTTTAAATAAAAATGAATAAAGAGCCCCCCTACATCAGTTACACCAGGGACATGCAATCATCATGAGAAGTAAAAACTAATAATGTTATATTATATAAATAATGTAGTCAGAGAGACTTTTTAAAAACAAAAAATATATATTAAATGAAAATTGTAACAAATGGGCCCTTGACAGTAATTACAGTAAGACACATTTGAATGTTCAGCTAGTTAGTTCATCTGTTTAGGTGTTTTTCTGGCACATGGTGGATGACAGTTCAAGTTTCATCTGTTCCGAAAGCTGCATGTTCATTTTACTCTAGGACCCTCTCTTTATACTTTCCAAAACAATTTTTGGACTGTATGTTATGTCAACATGTATATTTCCTCATTGTGGGATCATTAAAGTCTAATCTAAAACAACACCTAAATACATGGTTTGCTGCTTGGGGCCATGTTGTGGACAGAAAATTCTGAATATAATGATGTGTTTAGATTTGATTTTATACAAGAAAATATTTTTTCAACAGTCCTACAGTCCTAGGGTTGAGCCTGCTTCTCCAACGTCAAATGGGACAGATGTGGGACAGGTGTTTGAACCAGTCACGTGGTGTGTGTCAAACGAAGATCTGCAATGAACAAAGCTTCGAGTAATAAACCTTTTTCGATACAATTGTGTTGAAAAGCTTCACTTTCCCATCACTAGTCTTGAGTGTATTGATAAAATTAACTACAATACCTATATCTGGCTGCTTAACAGTCTTTGACCAGCAGGGGTTTGTGTGCACATGGAGCCTCAAGAAAATAACCTTTTTGTGAACCATTTGACAGGAAGGTTTCAAGAAGCTTCATCTGGCCGTCACTATATACCGCCATAAAGACAGAGCATCCCCAGTGTGTGCCTCTGCTGGAACACAGTATATATGGTAAATGTCTGTATGAACACATGTCCTTCATGTTTTCTCTCCTCTCATTTTAATTCCTGCTCTTGACTAATGTTTCAAACCTTTTCTACATTGCTTTGTATTCATCTTGTACATTTATAAATCCTCCATAAGCATGAACTACCCATATTACACTTGACATTTTTATAATAGCAACACCAGACAGAACATATTAACCCTATTCATGCAGCATACTTATTATTTTACAGCAACATACATTTAAATGCTAAAACGATCACATATTGAGAAATGTTTTGGCATTTGTACAAGGACTCCTGATACAAAATAGTAAGTAAGCTAAAATGTATATTAAAGTGCAATGTTTAGTAAAATCACAATGAAAAATATAGATAAAGCTTCTGCATGTCACACACATTTCCACACTTCCTTGAGGAACAACTTACTTGAAGCTAAACAAACAGGTTTGCTTCTTTACTGTAATCTGTATTACATTGTATGACTCATTACAAAGAATGAGGAAGTCCTAGAGCAATTAAAAGGAACATGCAGTGGCACAGTTTAAAAAAGTGTAGAGACACAAAGACTTCAGAAACTTTGTTGAAAGCTCCATCTACTTTTTAACAGCTTTTTTCATGCTTTAACTATGGAAATTTTAACCAGTCCCCAAGCTGGGGTCTTTCGACCAAGGTTAGCGAGTTGCTCTGAGAACCTGTTGACATTTTTTTGTAATTTTCAGCCACTGTTTAATGATAATGAAGATGCCATGGATTGTGTTACGATTATTCTTCCTGCACAGTGCAGCGTTTACCAGCTCCGCCTTCGGATCTGCATACAGGTAGTAAAAAATTCAGTTTGAACATTTAATTTGATTTAAATGTTGTTTAAATGAGTTACACATTTACAAAGCCACCTTAGACCTTCCAAGCTCAAGCTCAATGCCAATGTGTGCAATTATGTTGCATTGAAAGATATGACTATAGATGTGACTATACCTGTCCTGTATTGGTTTAAAACTGAGCTCATGTGTCTAAATACAGGGCTAATCCATATTTTAAGAGACGGTCTTATGTGTATTATGATTAAAATATATTTGTTTACCGTGCAAACATGATTGAGCTAGTGTTTTTTTATATCTCTTAATGAACTATAATGTTTTATATGAGCAAAATTACACTCAAGTCGACCAAGCAACGTAAAACCCTTCTGCTGTTTCTAATTTATGTTCATAGGCTCAAGAACAAACCTGCCATCCTGACCCACTTTCAATATTGGACCCAGAGAAATACACTTTGCTCTACGCCAGGGGTGAAGACTGGTACGAAGCCTACGATGAATGTCAAGTTATCCGAACATTGGACATTCCATGGTCATATGACAAGACTGGCCGCATGTCAGCCCGCATAGTGGTCAAACCAGTTGAGGCAGTCAACTCGGAAGACAAGCAAAAACAGCAAGAGCTTCTGACTTACCTGATTGATCATGACCTTGAAAAAGAGGCATCTGACAGACTGGATGAGCTCACATTCACTCGCAGAAAACTGGCATCTCCCAGGAGACTAGAATTGAGGAGACGCAATAATGAGTTGTACGCCACAGAGCCATGGGTCACACATGCCCCCATCCCAAGCGAGCTACAGGATCATTTAAAAAGAAAGCTCTCTGTTACCCTCCATTACATGAGCAAAATTAGCTTTAGTGTGTTAGTCGATTACACAGCGACACCTTCTGTTCTTTTGCAAGTTTGTGAAAGAGTGTTGCAAGATAAGAAAATTAAATATGACAGTACTGATCCTCTGGTGTTGAAAGTTGCTGGTCGCGAGGAGTTTTTAACCGGAAGTCACATGCTTAGTGACTTCCTGTGGGTTCGGCATTGCATGAAAACCAATCAGGAACCGCATCTGTCAGTTGTGCCGTGGTCACACCTACCAGATGACACGGTGAAGTTTGTGGACTGGCCACTTGTTGATGGTTTCAGTGGCCAGTTCAGCTCCCATGAGGATCTCTGCCTTGACAATAAAGACCTGGATGACATCTTCATGATATCTTTATGGGACTGCAACAGAAAATTGCGCGTCAAACTGCTTGGTTTTGACATACCCAAATTGCCGGACAAGTACCCCCAGTCTGTATACATAGAAGTCTCCATACTCTATGGCAGTAAAGTTATCTCCTCAGTGTCCTCTTCTCCAAAGGCCTTTGCAGAAGAAGTGCTGTGGAACGAGTGGTTGGAGTTTGACGTTCTCCTTAGTGATCTGCCACGTGGAGCAAAGCTGGGTTTTGCTATCAATGATACAGGAAATGACAGCGCTTCAGTGAATAAAGAACTAAAGGCTGCATCGGTCAAGGAAACACGAACCCCAGTCAAAGACCTGAGGTCTACACGAAACAAAGATTCAAAAAACACATTGCCCTCAGCCAATAAAACAGCAGAGCAGCCAAAAGGGAAGGGGAACGGGCTCTACTTTGTCAATCTGCTTTTAATAGATCATAGGTAAGGCTTTTTTCAAATCAGTTTCTCTAAATAGATATTTCATCTTAAAACTGTCCTTATAACAATTGTGGAAGTGTCTGTCGGACATGGTTGCTTCGGGAACTGTTAATCCAGAAAGTTCCTCTCGAGGTACAATGTAACAGAGATATAACATTTTAGTTCCCTAAAAGCCATTTGAGCACACCTTCAGAAAATGTAACTATATACTCGGTCGATTAATGTTCAGCCCAAAAGCTTTCCTCCAGGCTTTACTGGCTAAGTGTAATCACACACTACCATCAACCACAATGCTTTTCATTTTACGTCACTAACCAAAATTCAGTCACTTCAACACTTGCCACATTTCTCTGCAGGTCTGTCCTTAGCCAGGGCTCCAAAACGCTCTACATGTGGTCCTACCCTGGGCAGAATCAGGAAGAGGCCATGACTTACCAGGCAGACAAACTGTCCACTGCTACAAACCCAGACATTACCAACTCCATGGCCATTAGCTTTCTCCTCGACCGCTACAGCTTTCCTGTTGTTCTCCCAAACAGTTCTAGGATCGGAAATGCAGACAATCCTACTCCTGAAGGACTGTCTTCTTCACCCAAACCTATTTCTTCGCCAGTGTCTCCACCCCCTTCCATGGCACCCACCAACCGTTCCTCTTTGTATGAGAGCTCTGCTAGGGATTCAGCAACTAATAGTGTCCCTCTTAGAGCTCCAGGCCACCGGGTTGGCCTTGGAAAGTTCCGGGAAGATAGTGTTCGCTATTCATCCAATCTTCCCCAGTTTCTTCGCAAGATCGATTGGATGAACCGTGTGGTGGTTGAAGATGTCCACTGGCTCCTTGAAAACTGGGGTGATCCTGAAAATCTAGACTTGACTGTGGCTTTGGAGCTACTGAGCATGGACTTTATTGACGAGAAAGTGAGGAGGCTTGCAGTTGCAAGGTTGGAATGCCTTTCCAATGATGAAGTGCTAAAGTATTTGCTGCAGCTTATACAGGTTTGTATCCAGTACACAAATATTAGATACTGTGGCAGCTATAGCTAAATTAGAAATAAAAAGATTTTGTTAATCGTAATGACAAAAAGTGCAAAAAGTTCAGACTTTGACAATTATGAAACGCCCCACTTCTCCAGGACTTTGTCAATTCTGATTTTAACTGATACAAGAACTGAGCTTATATCTCTAGAGGGAGGGGTTTAACCTGAAACTAAATCTGATTGGACCAGGCTGTTCTGGTCTCATAGTCTTTACCAGTGTGGGTCCTGATGTGAGTAAGTGTCACTGTTCCATGTTTCAAAATACTGTTGTAAATAGCTGACAGGTGAGAACGGAGGCTCCTCAGTTCAGTGAAGGCTATTCCAATTTAACAAAAAAAGGCCTACTTTACTCCTCTTTCAAACCTCCTGGACTCTTTGGGAGAGATTCGGACATTGCTGTCCTCAAAGGACCAGATACCTTTGCGTCAACCTTTTTTTGAAGATGACCTGGATGAATGAGAACCTTCACAGACACGATCCAAAATAGTTGCAAAATAGACTGTCTTTGAAATAATGTGTATGAAGCTGCGAGTACTAGTGTTAGCCTTGTGATTATCCACTTCCTACACTGCATCATCCAAGCCGCTAGGACTTGTAAAGGAAAAAAGAATTTCAACTACTGAACAGCCTAGTTGAAAATGACTCCTGGTATTGTGAGTTCTCCTTTTGAGACACTTATCTAAGAGTGAATTAAGGTTGTGGTTTGTTTTTTGTCATACAGACACTCAAAGTTGAACCATATCATGATAGTTTCCTGGCTCGGTTCCTCATCCAAAGAGCTCTTATGGTGAGTCAAACAGTACATCTTATTTACTTGTCTGACAGCTTTATTATGTCTTTGCACTGTATATTGTCTTATTATCCTGACTGTGGTTGTTTCTCCAGAGCAAGAGAATTGGCCATTTCTTCTTCTGGTATGTGCGCAGTGAGGTGGCGGGGTGTCTGCATTTCCGACAGCGCATGGCTGTGATTTTAGAGGCCTACCTGCTCGGCTGTGGTCAGGCCATGCTTGATAGCTTGACCCTGCAGGTTCAGTCTGTGAATGCCCTAAAGGAGGTCGCTATTCTTATCAAGCAATTCTATCCAGACAAGAAAGACCTTGACTCAGCAGGTAGGATGCAGCTGGGACTTTTCTGTTCTTGTCTTTTGGGCTTTTCAGTAACTCATCCCATTTTATTTATTTTGTGCCTCATTACAATAATAAAGTAATTTCTTGACTAAGTCTTCATTACTTATTAATCATTACTGGCGTCTATGTATGATGCTTTCTAACAATCAGAACAATCTAACAACAAGAATCATTGTCCTTTTATTACTTACATAGGTAATTAGATGTTGTTAAATTCTCTTTCAAACCTCTTGAAGTGGCAACTGTTCTTAATCAAATCATTTTCTGTTAAAATAATTGCATGTTCAAAGATAGACTTGTTATACCATGTCTACCAGGTGTTGAGTACTGTTTATATTCATAAACAAAGTCACATTAATAAGTTAAAAGCTTCTTAGAATTCTTAATGTTTGTTAGTGCTCCTCACCTGCCACATTAGTAACACACAGCTATTTTTGAAAAAGCAGAAATACCATCAAGGCATATTTGTCACAGTAAGTAAAGTAAGTAAAGTTTTTAATATACTACAGTATAAGCTGTGTCCATTGCAAACTGCTTTAAGCTTTGCCAGCTGTTATAATGAAAAATAACCTTTTATCGCTGTGCAGAAGAATAAAAAAAGAATGATGAGAGTTAGTTAAAAAACAATTAAGTTCATTTGTTGCATCAATGAACCAATTGTTTGCGTTGTGTGTTGTAGCCCCGCTCCAATTACAGGAACTTATCCGAAACAGTAGCCTTCCAGAGGAATTTGTTCTGCCGTTTGACCCACGTGTCAAAGTTGGACGTATCCTGGTAAGCCTAGATTTATGTTTGTAAAAACTCAAGTCTAAATGCTCCATAAATTAGTATTTGGTGACAATTCAAAACCAGGAGTGGGTAAGGTTAAATCCAGGTGTTTGTACATTTCAATAAAGTGCTATCCAGAGTTTTTATCCTCAGCATACCACTCTATGCTGGTTGGGTGACCTTTTATAGTCTAAATGACCTTTTTTAGTCTAAATACATCTGTAAACATACAAAGACATTTTCATACATAACAAAACAATTAAATACAGTAGGTTAGCTTTAACTGGTAACTGATGATTATGTACTAAAAAATTGTTTGGTTATTATTTTGTTGTCTTGTATCTCATAATGTGGTGTGTGTGTAATTGTTTTGAAAAGAGGTTTAAACTCCTACCTCACAGACGTAATGTGATATGAGGCCTATGCATCCTTACTCTATTTTCTTCTCTCCCAGCTGGAAAAATGCAAAGTGATGGCTTCCAAGAAAAAGCCTCTGTGGCTGGAGTTCTCTCCTATGCACTCTCCTATTGCTGCCCCACCCGTGGGGATAATCTTCAAACATGGGGACGATCTGAGACAGGACATGCTCGTCATTCAGGTCAGATACACACTAAAGAAATTTTCTAAATGTTTAGTTAAATCAAGCATTTGTGGTGAAAATCAAATTTGTACTTCTCAGACTTTCATGTTGATGGACTCAATCTGGCAGGAAAAATCCTTGGACCTCAACCTTATCCCATATGGATGCATTGCTACTGGACATAATATTGGTATTGATTTTAAAATCCAGCTAATTGAGTTACGGACAATTCAAATAGTTGTTATTGTGATGTAGTTCTTTTGTAAATATACAGAACAGCAAGTTGTTCAAAAAGGCACTCAAACCCCAATGTTTTCCTTGTGTGCTAGGTATGATTGAAACAGTGAGAAATGCAGCTACCATTGCTGCAATCCAGAGGAGCCATGGAGGAAGTGCTTCAGCCTTTCGAAACGAAGCTCTGTTTGAGTGGCTCGAATCAAAGTGTCCCCTCCAGGAAATTGTATGTATATGACATTTCTATGATTGCATAGATAACTGCAAAATAATAACTGGTCATATTAGAGAAGAAATAAAACAAACATAAAAGACTTCCAGAGACTTTTTCTCAGAAATACACAGCAATTGAAGGTCTAACGGATAAAGCAGCAATGCTTTAAGAAAAAAATAATAATAATTTTAAGTGCTTTTCCATTTGAATTTCATAGACTATTTGTGGTGAGAAAAATATCTTTCTCAAATAAAAGTTACCAATTACACATACTTTTTACATACTTACACACATAATAAGGCAGTTAAATTTATGGACAATGTCTTATCATAACAAAGTTCAATGAGACAAAAGTATGTGTGTAGTAGTGTTGTCTTTGTGAATATAGCACTTCCAGACCACGGAGACCTTTGTGAAGTCCTGTGCTGGATACTGCGTGGCCACTTATATATTAGGCATAGGAGATCGTCATAATGACAACATCATGATTACTGACAAAGGTAAGCACCGCATTTTTGTTCTCAGGACTTCTACTATGCATTACTATACAGCAGTAACAGTTATAAGAAGAAAGTTAAGACCTTTTTATATGATAATTCATCTCTAAAGTAGTGAATAAAAGAATCAACAATGTCAATTGTCATAGATATTGTTATAGACTCGATATTACCTGCAATTTTAGCTATTATTTTCAAAAAGTGAAAAACAATTCCCCAAATGGTTTATCTTTCTTATAATTGGTACATATTTTGGAACCAGATACATGCAATATTTTGGGGGATTTGTTTGTACATATAGACACACTAATTCCCTCCCACCCCCAAAAAAATAAAAATTATATTTTGTTTTTATCTCAGGCAACCTCTTTCACATTGATTTTGGTCACATCCTGGGTAACTGGAAGCGCGTCTTTGGTGTTAGCAGGGAACGTGTGCCCTTTGTCCTCACACCAGACTTCCTATTTGTCATGGGTCAGACAAAACTTCATAATTCTTTGTATTTCGATCGCTTTAAGGTAAGACTTCACCCACAATATACTTTTGTGCTACATTATTTATGCTTACAATGTGTGCCTTATTCCATAGGACATTTGCACTCAAGCTTACCTCTCCCTTCGCTCCCACTCTCATCTCCTCATTACGCTCTTCTCCCTCATGCTGCTGACGGGCATCCCGGAGCTAAGCTCTACACAGGACATGCGCTACCTGCGGGAGGTGCTGCAGCAGGAGCGCAGTGAGGAGGATGCCAAGAAGCACTTTCTGGAGCAGATTGCAATCTGTGTGAATGATGGCTGGAAAGTGCAAGCCAACTGGTGGATCCACATGGTCGCAGGCATCAAGTAGGCTGTCGACATGCATGTGTCCCACTGAAAATTATGTTATTGGATTGGATTCGCTATTCATTTTTTTATTCTAAACTAAATTGTTAAATGCATTTAATTGGACTTATTGTATTTTGTATATTATGTGTATGAAATCTATCCAATTCACCTCCAGTTAACATTTGCATGGATTTCTTGATTTGTGCAAGACAAAACAATTACATGAGCCAGAACTTTTAGAAAAGAAAAAAAAGAGGTCAACAGCCTTGCCCACAAATTAAAAAGTGGGTAGTGTAACATAAATAAGAAAATAAATTTAATCAATGTACTTGTAGATTTAATCTGTAGATGAAATGGACTTCTCCTTCTGGCCATCTTTTTATGTTTTGCCAATATTTTTGAAAATGTAATCAGAAAGCTAATGTTAACAAATGTATGAGGAAACAAAACACCCCAGATTTGCAATGAGCACAGTTTCAGACTTTTGTAGGTGAAACAAAAATATGTATGAATAATTAGCATTATGTAGTGGGTTTTGATCAAGAGACTGAAGGAAACTGCGTTGACAGGTCACGTGTGTGTGCTGTGATGGTACGTGCCTAAGCAGTTCTGACAATGCATGCCGTCACAGTTGGTCCTAATATGACCTCATTGGAAAGCAGCAACAATAGACGGGACTGTAGAGCAGTGGAATGTGAAAGGGGGTCGCCTGGAGTGACAATTAGAGAATTAGGCTGAAGCAGCACAACTCTTCAGAATTACTTTGCCTGTGCTCTATAATTCTTAATGTTCAAATCAATGCAAGAATTATATGATAAAAAATGTATATTTGGGAAAGATGATGATTTAAAATAGCTATTAAAGCAGGTTTTACTTGCCATGTTTTTAAAATTATCATTCTTTCTGTAACAAGTACATTAAAGCTTTCAATAAAATTTCACAATATAGTTCAGGGACATTTTCAGGCTAGGAGTGTTAAACTGTGCAAAGAGAGGGAGGGCAATTATTTAAAACCGGAGTCATCAAAACATATAAACCTGTTGTTTGTTGTTTTCTACTCCTCATAGTTTTCTACTTCTCATTTTCAAAAGAAAAATATAAAAAATAAAATAAAAATAAAATATTAAAAACAAACGTTCGAGTAAGTATAAAGAACGTAGGACATAGTAAAAATAATCATGTAGCCAGGCTGGCTTTGAAGAGACACTGTGGAAAGATAACTGGTTAAAAATCACATACGGTACTTTAATTTTTTTTTTTGTTTGTTATAGATATCATATATTCATTCATCTTCTACCACTTGCCCATGTTAGAGGTCGCAGAGGCTAGAGCCTATCCAAGTTACAGCACTCCTAAAACACAGAAGCATACATTTATATTTAATTATTATAGTGCAATGTTTTTCACAGTATACCGCGCAAAACAGTGCATTCAATAGAGGGTTCGTAAATGGAAAAAGCCTTGCCAAACAGACACATTTAATTTACTACTGTCAGTAGTGTCATAGCTGACATCTGCTGGTGACCTCACATCCTGCCTGTAAACACCAACGGTAGCCCTGCTGGGACATGCTTTGTCAATAAGAAAGATTTCATAGAAATGGGTCAGATGATGAGTTTGCTTTAGTAATTTAGAAACAAATTAGTTTAGTTATGAAATATTATCATACTGTACACTACAAAAAACTTACATAGTGCACCTTTAAATTTACTGACTGCAGGGGTTAAGCACTTTATTAATTAAAAAGTCAGTCTAATTGTGATGAAAATGTCAACATGAATCCATTATTAATTAAATAAAGGTTAAATCTGAATTTATATTTAAAATCAATCTTTAAAACATCTTTTTAATCATGTGCTGTATTGTAAAATATGCTGTGTGTTTTTCATAAAGTCCAGAGAATGTACATAGTTAAAAAAAGGTCTGCAAGCAACTGTGCATAAATGTGCCATTCCTTTTAACCTTTGCAATTATTGCCATATCCATGCTGTGAAGAGTTTCAGTAAAAGGGATAATTATATAGCAGTAAGTTTCCACATCGCTGTTTGATGTGCTGGTGAACAAGTCAAGACTGAATGTTAATTGCATTTGAGTGACTTGAAAATAGAATGGTCCTTTTTGAGATGAATGGTTATTACCCTCTTTGTATAAGTGCAATGAATTCACTGTTTCATATAACACCTTTAAAGAGCTGTAATGTAAGTATGTTCTAAATCAACTGGAGGATGTGACCTTCCTTTGAGATAATTATCAAGAGTTAAGAGTTTTGAATTTGATCTTCTTACACAGGCCTACACAGACTAAAGAACACTGACATTAGCTGCTTCATGAAGCTGCTTTTACTGCCAACACTTTTTTTCACTAGAGGGCACACCTTTATCACTGTGTGCTGGTGCAAGGGTTACGGTGATACACATGTAGCACTTGTTCACACCCTAAAAAGTATTATAATATAATAGTATCATCGTCCAATTCTGACAGTGGGGTTCTCTTGAGTACTACTGCACTGCAATATACAAGTACAAACTCTGAGTCATCTCAACACTTTTATTAATAGTTGACACTTGGTGAACTAACACGTTGACATCTCATCAAGCAGACAGAGTCAAAGAGCCATAATGATATATCATACACAATGATAATGACATATAATAATGAAAAGAAAAGGGTGACACTGGTTTTGAACTAATAATTTTTGTCTTCAAAGCATGTGTAGCATTCAGATGTTCAGTGGTCAAATACGTAGGTCATGCCGTGTTAATAGTAGTCTTAAAGAATCTTTAAATTTTGTCCCTCAACGTTTTGTCTCATTTTTGAACCACTTATTTTCTCTTTGACAGTTTTAGAGTTTGTTCATTACTTGCATTTACAAAGTGTAGATTTTCAATCTTGTCATGCAAAAGATTTTTTTGTATTACTGCTTCACAAAATAAAAAGAAGTTAAGAAGTCCAGCCATTTCCTGGTCTCAACCTTCACAAATGAGAAGAACCATGACTATTAGCTGTCTTCTGCCCTTTATTCAGTAAATGTTTCTATTTTCTGTACTTCAGTTTCTTATTTACATTTACATTACATTTAGTCATTTAGCAGACGCTTTTATCCAAAGCGACTTCCAAGTGAGGAAAACAATGGAAGCAATTTTAACAACACAAGATAACAAAAAGATCCAGAGATCTGGATCTGTAGGAACATAGGTCTGTATTTAAACATGTTTGTATCTTGGGGACATGTACTCAGAGAAGTACAGCATAGAAAGTAGCAGACCTTGACACAAACATAACCTCTTGTTCAGAAGACAGTCCTTTTGTTGCTGTAGGTCATGGATGGTGATACCACACCACTGACTTATAATGTCAGTGGTGTGGTATCACTATATAATGAGCTTGGTGATGTAGGTTGTCATCATCTTTTGATAATTCCTTTGTTAAATCCTGGGTGAGATTAAATCTCACTATCTTCAAACCATACCTGTGTCATCACTCTAAAAATACACATTAGAATAAACATTAGCTTAAAAATGTAATATTGTCTGGTAACGTAGCCTCTCGCCTGCCTCTTGCCTAAATGTGGGCACATCTGTTCAACCCTAGTGATTATATAGCTTTAATAATATAAACATATATTTTAAATACTTTCCTTTTCTTTACTAATGTTACTGTTACATAACATAATAAAATGAACATATATCAATAAAAGCCTCTTTGTCAATTTGAAATGTTTATTGCAATCGGGAGGGCAGGCCAAGTACTTGCCTTGGGTTCCAAACAAAGGGTGACCCCCCAAATAATGTCTGAAATTTTTGTTTAATCGTTATAGTCATAGGTTTTTATTAACTTCCTATTGATATAGTTATGGTTAGGGTAAATGTTCCTGTTTTGGGGTAGTCACAGGTCTCGGAGTAACAGGGCCCACAAAGAAGGCTGATAACATTTGAGTTTACAGGAAAAAGTAAAAAGATTTGAAGCCATACCTTTTTACTTTGGCATTTGGTACTGGTTAAGAGAGACATCTTAACCTTTATTTTATTTCATTTTTCTAGTTTTGTTTACTATTTATTTTCTTAATTTGTCATGTTTTATATTTCTGAAATGTTTATGTATGTCATATTTTACTATTTTTTATTTTGTGTGCAGCACAGAAAATTTCAGCACTTTGTGTGAAACCTTCTTTGCTTTAGATGCAGAATAATAGCTTGATGATTCTTGCAAAATACAGTAGCACTGGGTTCAGGTTCACGTGGATGGGCCTACCTGCTCTTATTTCCACTGGGAGGTTGTAGGTGTCCCTTAGCTCCACCTGCTTCTCGGGGTGGATACAGTAGGCTGTAGCGCTGCACACGGGACAGGAGCCCACACACACACTACAGTCAGACGGGAGCAGTGGCTGTGGGATACAGAGGAGGAAACAAGTGGGAACTGGAAGAGCCACAGAAACTTTGACAGAAGTGAACCAGCAGCGGAAAGGTTAGCGCTCCATCGTATTTTTTTTTTTTTTTATTGTTTTTGCTAACACCTGCGAGAGAGAGGCTAATCACACATAAAACTTCTGTGGGCTTTTGATTTGACCGTACTGCCGTTTCATAAGCAACAAGAAAGCCTCTCTTTTTGTCTTTTTACTTGTATATTTCGTAAGCCGTATGCATTTGCTGGCACATTCCTCTTACTTTCCCGCTTACTTTTTTTTTGTGGAGGCACTTTGAACGTGTAACTGTTTGTGCGGGGTGTGTTGTTTTATGCTAGGCTAATTTGTCATGAGTTGTTAGCCTGACACGCCAAATATAAAGTTAATGTTGGCTAACTATGGCATTTTAACAATTTAGAAAATAAGTTTACCAAATTAGCTTCTTCTGAGACTTATGGCTTTCACAAAACAAGCTATAAACTACACACAGACTGGTAATGACTAACCTATTCCAATCTATCTACTAATCTGTTATTAATTCATAAACTCAATTTTGTAGGCCAAATATTTTTAAATAATCACTTATTGGGGGCATGTGAAGGGAAATGGTAAATGTAAACAAATTGTTAAGTTACCAAATGTAAAAATCTTTTTCACTAATAGTTGCTATTTGACAACATAAGTAACTTAATGACAGACTTGGACTTGTATTAAATAACATGAGCTGTTCTCCTGTCTCAGTTTGGGCGGCAGGTTTCTGACACGGTTGTTCAAATTCCTAGCAGATTAACTAACAGTACAGATTATTGCAGTTTAGAGCTCACATTCACTGTGCTTTGGGTGATGTAGAAATGTCTGCAGGTAAAAGTGCATCAGCGCCACAATAGTTTCTGAGCTTCATGAACACTCATATTTACAGTTCTTGCTCTTGACCTGAACCCATGCAGTCAATTGTTTTTTTTTAATAAATAAATAATCTTTGCCTTGCTGAAGGTTGTTATATTAGTTATTTTTAATTAATTAATAAGTTAAATCAATCTGTTGTTTACTTGGTAATCATGTCTATCATGTCGATCATGTGTGATTATATAGGTGTGTGTGTGAGCGCATGTGTGTGTGTCTTGAAGTACAAATTCCCATGAACCTTTGTAGGCTTAGTCTAGGTTTAATCAGCTCAAGTACCTGGCCCCTTGCTCTGCTGCTGAGATCAACTCTAACCTGAAGGGTTAAGAGGATCCACAATCCACATAAAGCCCCTTCGCCTGAACTGACAGTCTGAGAGGGAAGAGCGAAGAAGTAGGTTGGTGGCCATTTAAATACAGGAAATACAGCATGTTAGATCTTAGTGTGGCTCCCGATTCCCTTACACTTAATTTCTTAATGTTTTGTCTTTAGAAAGACTTCTCAAGTTCAATTTGCATGTAGTGATAATCAGAGCGGCACAGTTACTCTACTAGTGAGTCTGGGATATTGTCAAAAGTAATAGTAAAATGAAAGAAAATAAGTCTTTCATTTGTATTTTTGAAAATATGTTTTACCAAAATATGTTTTAAAGTGTTGCAACACTACAACACTTTAAAAATAATTGCTACTTCTTTTTAATATTTTTCTGACAGTACACTGTGGGAATAAACTTATTTTTCATTGGACATGGCTTTCCCTTTACCAACTAACAAACATTTGGTGGTGTTAAACTGCGTTATTGCCAGCATTACATGCCTAACAGAGTGGTAGCAGTCTCATGTGTGTTTTAGAGATGATTAGATGGCACCCAATGCACCAAACCTAATTAGGCTTAGAACATGATGTGTGTTACACATCATGTGTCTGCCAAAATCAATTTGATCATGTAACATGCAACGTTATGATTCATTCAGTTCCAATAACTAATGAGTCTACCATCTAAGCCCTTATTACGTGTCCCATCACGTGCCACTATAAGTAATTTAACTGGCTGATTATGTGAAGTTTGTATTTGGCAGATCAATAGGACCACTCTCATTTCTGGACACCACCCGCACCACCACATCTCTTTTATTCCAGTTAAAGAAAAGATTAAAGTAAATATTCATTCATTTTCTACCGCTTAGTCCCGTTAAGGGTCGCGGGTAATTGGAGCCTATCCCAGCAGCTTTGGGCCTGAGGCGGGGTACACCCTGGACAGTGGCCAGTTAGTCGCAGGGCTGACATTTAGAGACAGACAACCATTCACTCTCACATTCATTCACTAGGAACACTTTAGAGTTGCCGATTATTCTGTACATTTATGTCTTTGGACGGTGGGAGGAAGCTGGAGTACCCGGAGAGAACCCACAGTAACACGTGGAGGACATGCAGACTCCTCACAGAAAGACCGGAGTCGGCCAAGAAAGTTTGAGTCGGCCGTGTTTTGAACTCACGACCTTCTTGCTGTGAGGCAGGAGTGCTAACCACTCTGCCACGTGCACCCGTTAAAGGAAATATAAATCTATAAATGCCTGTTTACATGCACGTTTGTAGTCATACACATTTGTGCTTTGATTGTTTATATAAAGTCAAGTTTTATCAGTCACTATAAATATACAGTCATTTAGTTTCCATGTTCCTGTTGCATTTTATGGTGACTTATAATAATTCATACTTTTTCATTAGACATTTTTACACATCCATTTCAAAGAGGGACAATAGGTTTGAAGAAAATCTGAAAGTCTGACTGGAAGTGATCTGCCTGCGACACCCTGCTATGTTTTATTGACTCATAGAATCTACAGAATATAATTTTTGTCACTCTGTTTCCAGATAAAGTTCATAATCACTTATTGATTACTCCCTGCTTTTTGTGTTCTTCCTAATATCTACCGGAAAAGGTCTCAATCACAGATTTGTTTCCGCCGCAACAGGAAATGCAATTTCCTTCAAACTGGTACAGAATCAGGAGTATAATCCTTTTAGTGTGTGTGTAGGCATGTCCTTAGCTTTGAGCTTTGGTACATGTTTATGGTGCTTATGAATAAATACAACTCTGCTAGTTTGTAAGCTGCAATTACTTTGCTATCATTGCACATGGCAGCAACACCCAGCAAAAAAAGATTGTCTAGTTAGAATTGTTGTGTGATTTAGTTTTTTTCTTTTGTTCTTTTATAGAGTTTTATCTATGTAAATAACTAAGTGTATTGTCTGCAGACCCGGTATCATGCTGACCTTCCCCAGAGGACATCCGTCTAAGCCCTAAACTCACTTTTCACCTCCACTTCTTGCCAACTCACTCTCTGGGGTTGTCGAGTCCAAACATGAACGTTGCGATTGCATCGGCGGTTTGTGTGTCTGCACTTTATATAGATCAGAGCTATTTGCCGGAGCTGACGTCTGATCACGCCCGTGCCTGCTTCTTCCACATGCATTTTTTTATTACTGACAATTTACTGAAGCGGAATGGCTATTTGGAGAGTTAATAAGGCACTCATGAAGTCAGAGGAATGCTGTGTTTGTCATTGAGTGTACATAGGTGGTGTGCAGTGAAACTGTGGCTCATATCAGGTGTGCTTTACAGATTGGGGTCAACGGCAACAAGCAAAGATTTTCACTTAACATAGAAACGGTGCCAGCAAGAACTGAGTCCAGAATGCATTAAGAGATTTCCTTTGACAGTAATTCTTTTATTCAAAGTTAGAAGTAAAGTGTATTTTAAAGACGTTCAGTTTGGGTGGTCTCTTTCATCTGTTTAAGTTGAAGACTTGCCAAGGCTTGTTAGTGAGTTAATTATTCACTCCAAGCTATTATGATCTTAGCGTCTCCACGTTTCTGTTTTTTGTTCTGATTGAACCGTAGAGAGGTTTCAGCTTGTGAGCTAATGCCAATGACTCGATCCCATTTGCAGCCCTGCCTTGTTGTACAGTACCTGCACAAGCATGCGTCCACCAGCACCCTGCTCGCTTGTGAAGTGTGTCTAGTCGCCTGAAGCTCTGTATTTGTTGTAAACACATAGAGCAAAGCTGATGCACAAACACAGAGTCAGGCTTATCGTGTTTTGGTGTTCTGATGTTGGAGCCTGAGATTGTTTGGACTATAGTCCTGGGATTTTTCTTGTCTCTTTGCCCCAGATGCTGGTCTTGTTATCTTTTGTTGCATGTGACACTGTCTTTGCTCCAAGGTCAGAATGAGCCACATTTTATTCCACTCATTTATTTCACTGTTTCTTTGTGTGTGTGTTTTTCCCCAGAGACTTTGTTACCTCTATGTTTAAGAAGAAAGAACGCAAAACAGATATATACAGTATGCACGGATATGTGCAGTGTTGAGTAAAATAACAGGTTCATAAGCTGGGGAGTTTTCCAAGAAGAACTCTTTAATCTTCAGTCAGCAAAGGCACATGTGAAAGAGCTGTGGGTCACTTCAGATTACACAGCCTATAAAGAGGACAGAAAATCCTATGAGCAGAAATCACACTCTTCATCATTCTTTAATTGAGGTCACATGACAAGGCTTTGTTCTGCCCAGTTTTCTTATGTATATTCAAATTCACACACACATCCCACACACTTTTTTTATCCGGGCCCATTGAAAAACAAGCTGACCGAATGATGGATTCTACAGTAAAACCATCAGAGCTGTTAAAAGGGTGGGGTGCGGTGGCTCAGGCAGAAGAGCGGTCATCCTGTAACTGGAAGGTTGGGGGTTTATACTGTTGTGTCTTTGGGCAAGACACTTAACCCTCCTTACCTCCCGTGTCCATAACACTGGTGTATGAATGTGTGAGTGTATTTGGTGGTGGTAGGAGCAATAAGGCTGCCACATCTCTGTCAGTCTGCTCTAGGGCAGCTGTAGCTATAAAAGTGGAGTGAATGAATAATGGACTGGAAAGCGCTTTGAGTCCCTTGAGAGAAAAGTTGCAGGTCCTTATGAATATGTAACAGTGGACTGGTCTTGTCAGTTTAATAAGTAAATTTGTTAGCATTGCATTTTGACTTCACACTGAAGTATTATTGGAGCGCTCACAAACTGCAGCTGAAGAGTCAAATATGCCTAATTAGCTTCTGTTCAGGCCAGGCTTTTTTTTTTAAACCATGTGAGACAGTTAAGTTCTCACTTCTGATTGTATAAAAGAGATGGACAGGATTGTGTTACTGACTGAAGACTCTGTAACAGTTCTGAAGCTAACAAAGCTTTGAGATATTTAACCAAGATTTTTATCAAAAATATACCACTTGATTCTCTATTAGGACTTAGGTTAGGATAGGATAAGGTTGACCGCCAGACCTAATTTTAGGTCTAGTTCACTTCAGAAAACCAAGAAAGCAACTGTCTGTGTCAGTGTCATCCTCTGTCCTCTTCTTTTTATTCAGACTCTTTTATCTCCCACCCTATTCTTTTATCCTTTTCTACTGCTCTCTCCTCTTCTTCCTCTGGTCTGCCTTGGCGTCCCTCACCCTTTCCTCTCCCTCAGTGTCCAGAAGAAAGGGGTTGGTGCATTCCACCAGCTTGGAGACCATTCCCCTGTTTCAGCCAGCGGGCCACAGAGTGACAGGGGAATTAGAATAAGAATAGCTGCCCATTCACCCCAGTGCCCTACTGACGAGCCGGAGGGAGTGAGCGAGGGAGAAACGGAGGGAGGAGAGGAATGAAGGGGGTCCCACACACACTCTGTGCTCCCATTGGCTGGATGAAATTCCCTCTGTTTTCACATCGCAGCCGTCAGTTTAGCTTTCAAGTTTGTTTTACAAATTCTGCTGCACATACATGTGCATGCACGCGTAAATGTTCACTTTGGGGTCCGGCCATACACACGTGCACGCCCCAAAAACAGTAATCTACTCACGCACATGCAGATTTTGCATGGATATTGGCCTTCAGAAACTCAGAGTGAGCACACTGGGCAGAGAGGAAGGAGCGCTGACCTGAGGTTGCGTGAGTATGACATGAGAATTACTGATTCTCAAACTTACTGCTTTTGTCTTGAATCTTTTCTGCTCTGCTGTCATTAGCCTCTGTTTGTGCAAGTATAGCTTCATCATCCTTCTCGATGTTTCTTTACTAGCTGTCAACTAAATAATATCAGGGTTGGATTTCAGATTAAAATGTCACTTTGTGATGTCACCATATGGCTGAACTGTTAACAGTGTAACTGACAACGGTGAAATTAAAGAGGGCATCAAATCTTAGTCCAGTTTTTCTCAAGAGGTTATTGCACAGTATTATTTAGTATTTCTGAAAGGAACTTCAGTCAATGGATATTATTATATAAACTTTATTTGACTTTACTTTAATTCTCTGAGTGTGAGAACATAGTTGTTGATCTACTGCTGGCTTCATGTTGGTGCACTTCAGTGAAGAGGAGGCTTCACACATCTTTGCTCTCTTTACACTGACAGAAGAGTGGACACTGAAGGGGCCCCCTTTGTACTCACATCACTTATGGCCCTGCCTGTTCCCCTGATTTAAATGTTCTCTCAACTGTTTGTAAAACATGTTCTGGGGTATTTTGAAATTGGGACTGTAAATAATTAAAATTATAATAGAACAATTTTAATGGGACACTATACACTCACCGGGCACTTTATTAGGTACACCTGGCTAGTACCATGTTGGCCCTCCTTTTGCCTTCAGAACTGCCTTAATTTTTCAGCTGCACATCCATAATGTCATGTTCAAGAAACCAATCTGAGATGATTTTAGCTTTGTGACATGGTGCATTATCCTGCTGGAAGGAGCCATCAGATGATGGGTACTCTGTAGTCAGGTAGGCTGTGGCCTTTAAACGATGCTCAGTTGGTACTAAAGTCCCAAAGTGTGCCAAGAAAATATCCCCCACACCATTACACCACCAGCACCAGCCTGAATCGTTGAGACAAGGATGGATCTATGCTTTTAGGTTCTTTATGCCAAATTCTGACACTACCATCTGAATGTTGCAGCAGAAATCGAGACGCATCAGACCAGGCAACGTTTTTTTAACCTCTATTGTCCAATTTTGTGAGCCTGTGTGAATTGTAGCCTCCGTTTCCTGTTCTTAGCTGACAGTGTGGTCTTCTGCTGCTGTAGCCCATCGGCTTCAGGGTTCCACGTGTTGTGCGTTCAGAGATGGTATTCTGCATACCTTGGTTGTAATGACCAAGTTAGCATTTGAATGTGTGAACCCCAAGCCAGGCGGCCTTGATTGAGCCTTTGCTTTTGTGCATTACTTAAGCACAAACCTAGATTAGAAGAACTTAACCCTCTCCTTCATTGTGTTATATTGCATTACTATAGCTACACTATATACGAATATTTGCTCCAGAGTTCAAACTGGGTTAGTACAGGATATGAATAATGTATTTAATTGTCCTCCTGTATGTGCTTGCTCTCTTTGGTCTAGCACTAATCGATGCACAGACCTTCATGTTTGATAAGCCATGTACACACGCAACCTTTTTCTTTCCAATTTGTCACGACACAATCAAGACCCTCCTTCCTCAAAGGAAACCATTGAACTGAGACCCAACAACAAGAAGAGCAGTATAGTAGAAATTGGGCATAACAGTTAAAGCTTTTATCAAAAGAAGATGAATTCAGTTAATTGTTGATTGTGTACAACAGTAACAGAAATAGTGATGGGATGTGCAGTTGATCAGATGTATATTTTGAGTATAGCTATAGCAAACTTAAAAAAACAAAGAAAAAATTTGATATAGCTTATATGTTTAATCAAATATAATGTGTAACTTTTTCAGTTTCATCATTCCTTTTTTTTGTCCACAGCCTGGTGCCAACACGTCAAGGCACATTGATGACCACCATGACTGTGTGTCTCAGCCTCCTCCTGTTTGGTAGGTACAGTTAATATTTGACTTATTAAGCAGAACAATGTGTACACAAAAAGAGGCAGACATGGTATATGGCACGTAAAGAACTAGACAAGAAAGAAAAAAGTATGTATGTATGAAACTAGTATGTTTATTTTAAGACAAACTGAAGTAGCAATAGTGGTTTTCAAATCAGTGACATAATATTAAAAATAAATCCCCTCCCCCAACGAGACCAACACAATTGAACAATTTTCTTTAAAGGCTCTGTGGACCAGGTTTTTAAGGTCAGCTTTGTGGGATTTCAAAACTTGTGAAGGTTCAACAGAAAAACGCTGGTCAGAATCTAGGGTATTTGTGGAATGTCTAGTAAATGATGGGCTCCTGACAGCAGAGCTGGATCTGAGGCACAATGGGTCCTTGCAGGGATAATTGGCGACTGAGGGTATTTTTCAAAAAGGCCACACACATCATCAGAGTATGCAGCAACTTTGTCTGATGAGCTGTGTGTCACCTGGCTTCCCATGTGTTTATATATTTATTATTAAAACATAACATTTTTTATATTGTACTCCCAGCTTTATGGTCTCACCCACAGTAACTCGTTTAGCTGCTGTGTTAATTATTACCTGAATTCATTGACTTAATCCTTCACTAGGTATGAATGAAAAGATGGTTAAATTAGTAGACAGAGGAAATGCAGGTAACCGCATAATATAACTTATAAATTACCTAATACCATATTACAATATCTAGAATAAAACAAGACCTTAAGACCTTGTTGAGACTTTATTGTCAAAGAATGTAATAGCAAGCTGTAACTAATCCTGTGCTCATATATAAGAGGGGATTGTCTCATAGTGACATGCAGGAGAAGAATTGGATTTACCCCAGAGTGTGTTTACCTGTGACTCGTTTATCTACTCCATGCACATGTTTGAAGTAAACATATTCTTTGATGCAACAGATGCAATTTAAGCACCCTAATCACACAGTGGGAAACCAGCTGGTGTCCCCTCTTAGTCTTTGACAACAGATAACGTTGTGTGCTGTTATGTTTTCACTGGTATATACTGAAAGCGTCTTAATAAAATATCTCTTGAACAGTTTGATGAAAACCTAAAAGGAGCACACAGTATACTGTAACTTAATTTTTTTAAATGAAACTTAAATGCATGCTTTAGTTCAGTTGTGTTTATGTTTACAGATATTTGCATTAATACACCCGCATAACACACTGTTCTTCCTCATGTGATGGAAAGACAGGTCAAATTAAGAAACAGAGGTCATGTGTCAGTGATGTGTTGTATTTGCAACTTTCCATTATCTAAAATTAGCAGAAATGTGGCCTTAAAGTGGCCGTTTAAAGTAGAGAGCTGTTCCAAAGAGACGTTCGATCCATGTGTGGTCTTTGATTGCCTACCATTTAAACTCATGGCAAGTGACGAGTGAATGAATAATGGACTCTGTAAAGTGCTTTAAGGAGCCTTGAAAAGCGCTATATAAATCCAATCCATTATTATCATTATTATTGTTATTATTATAGATAGATTGAAGGGAATAATCCTGCTGTTTGTAGCGCTACTGCTTGTATTGTGAATTACAGCTGCATGAACTGTCTGTAGACTCTTTAAAGAGGCTTTAAAAGTTATGTGACCAGTGAGTGAACCAATGGTGTAATCTCATACCTGTAATGTGAGGTCAGGTAAAACCCAGATACTGCTCTTAGTCAGTTCTGTCTTTATGATCCCAGCGGTAAGGGTGGGGCAGTGCTTTACCTGAGTTTACATGGGGAGGGCTATAGTTTTACTAGATAACTTTTATAGTTTCAGTCTGTAGTTTATGTTTATGTTTTAGAAGTAGAAGTGTTGATAAGAGAAGGCTTGTAACTGTGAACTGCTTTCTGGGGTTCATGTGTTGCAATTCTTACTTGGGTTTTATGTTTGGCCAGGGTGTGTAGGATCTTTATCAGTAAACCTGCAGGTTTTCTGTATTTATGAGCAGGTCTGCTTGTGTGCACCTGCCTATGGTATTTAGTGTATGTCAATTTGATTTCCCGTTTACTCACAGTACACAATTTGGTTGATTATCCCAACATTGATTAATGTCATAGCACAGGAAAAGTATAGCTCTGCAGTAGGCCTTATGTAGTCTTCAGGTTCAAGACAGAAATGATTGTTAATCCCATCTCCTGTCACTACAGTCACTGTGGGAAGTTTATCTGATGCAAAGTTGTACTTTAGTTGGATTCTTTTGATTCCATCCCATCCATATAGTTTCTGTCCTGCCTCAACATGCTGCTGTTACTACAGTTTTTTTCTAAAGATGAACTAGATGAAAGGCTCTAAAAATCTCAACATCTGTCCTCTGCTATCAGTCTGTATTTTGTGGCGAAAAAACCAGTGTTATTTTCACAATCGCATGTTCCACTAGTCTGACACCTTTCTTCAACTTTTTTAGTTTTACTGTAGCCTCAAAAGAGAAGTACTAGTATTTTTTCTACATTTTGTAAATATATATTTTTATTCATTAAAAAAATAAATAAATTAAAACACACAAAGAAAAAAAAGAAAAATAAGAAAATGTCTACAAAAATAAGTCCACTACGGTGCTGCTTAACACCGAGGCAAAAGCTAGCGTAGTGGAGGAATGGACAACATTTCTTCACTTTGCTGGCGGTGCTATTGCCTGAACTGTCTGTTTTTGGAATGTAAAGTAGAGGACAGGTATTCCATTGGCTACAGTTCCAGTAGAAGTTTGTGCCAGCTCAATTTTGTGGGGGGTCTATTGTTAGCCCAAGACAGAAATATTTCTTTGTGCAGCGTATGTGATGTCATTAAGTCTGCCAGAGCCTGAACCAACATTAATGTCTCTATAGCTCAAGAGCAAATATACAAGATCCAGATTTAAAGTCACTGAAAATATTGTTTTCATGCCTTCCAGAATGTTGGTCCAAAAGGATATATATATATATATATATATATATATGACTATTCAATATTTTTATTACAAATAACATGTTGAAGTGTTTTTTGTGTTTTTTGTTTTGTTCCTAATCTGCAGTCCTCAGTGCCTTTGGACAGGAGTTTCAGTCAAGTCCTCATGGCTGCATGGATGGAAGTTGTTACCCAGCAACAGGAAACCTTCTGATTGGACGAGCAGTCAACTTAACCGCTTCTTCAACTTGCGGCTTGGATAGGCCCGAACATTACTGCATTGTCAGCCATCTCCAGGTGAAGATATTGTTATGTTTGATGTTTTTAAATAAAAATTCTATTCAAGTCTGTAAACAATAAATACAATGCCATTGCACGACACATTTGAAAATGAGGACAACTACACACTACATGCCTAAATTGCATGAATTTATTTCACATGTCTGTAATTCAATGCTGCCACTCCTGATGCTTTAGTGTTGTAAATGTATGATATACAAAAAAATTACGAGACCACTGCAATTTTTTTCTAGCAATCATCATCTCTACAAGTATTTAAGCCATTCCATTCCAATGTCTGTTGAATCCCAACACAGACACAGCTCATTCTACTGAATTACTGTGATCACCTGAACCAAATCTTATTTAATAAGGAAAAGTATAAAAAAACACTTCTGTGGTCATCACTATCCTCTTGCAAATAAATGCTTTAAATTACAATATTTGGAATTTGGGAAAATTTTTATCAGTAGTTTATAGAATAAAACAAAAATGTTAATTTTACCTAAACACATACCTATAAATAGTAAAACCAGAGAAACTGATAATGTTGCAGTGGTCTCTTATTTTTTTCCAGAGCTGTATTTTCTAAAGCTTGGAGTGTGTGTAAATGTTTCTGTTTACTTAAGTCCCGCCTGTCTCTTGTCGCCCTGTCCCCCATCCCGTCACTAACAACACAGAGCAATGTGTAGATGGGATGTTTTTCTGTGCAGTCATCCATCTTCAACTTTGAATCTCCATTCTTTATCCTCATTTGTGTTGTCTGTCAGTTTGTTTGTAGTCTAGTTTCCATGAGCGAAAAGCCTTGCTGTTGCCCAGGTGTAGACCCACTTGTCAAACATACCATTGTTGTTCATAGACCTTTTTGCTTTTTTTCTGTTTGTCTATAATTTTTGCTTGGCTTTTTCTTATAAAAATGAGGTTTTAGCAGCAACAGAGCTTTCCTTTCACCTTAAGCTGTTTGTTGTTTTTACATCTCTTTCTCCTGGCCTCCTTGTCATATAGTTCTTGACAAATCCACATTTGTTTCCGCCACAGTGCATGCGTTTCCATACACCTGCATGTACAAGCCTGCATTTCCACGCCTCAGGGCAAGAATATTCAGCAGTGTCAACTTCCAGGTGAACATGACTGACATCTCCTGATTGGTTTGAGGCCCTGTTCTAAAAGCAAGGATATGATGACTACCTGCCACACCTTAAATACAGATAAATCAATTGTCAGACTGTATTTTAGAGGCCCACACCAAAAATCTTGTCTGAAACCTCTTAAATGCTCACACAATCATCAATGAATATTGGCTGGCACAACTTATCCCTACTATTCTTTTCCTACAGGATCAAATTCTGATTTATGTGTTTGAAGTATCATGACACATTACAGCTTTAGGCAAATTCTCAAGAAAACAGTGTAGACATAATAATGTACGGCCTCCCTCTCTTTCCAAAGCCACTAGAGTAGCAACAAAGAGAGTTCTCAGATCAACATTTGAATTTCATCGGTGTTTTGTTGGAACAGAAAGCCTCACAGTAGAGCTGACCAGCCTTGACTAATGAGAGATAAATAAGAGCTTGGATTAGGGAGGGTCTGCTGCTCGACATGAATTTTATGGCCATCTTAGTACACTGTACTCAAAAGTGCTTTCTGTAACTACTTTTTGCTTTTAATTTGTAGTTGTAACCACTATCAAACTAGTTTACTCCTATTTTACTGCTCTTCAGAACCGGATGGCCTTTCAGCAGCTGTCTGTGTTCTGGAGGTAAGGATGAGGGCAGATTTATGCAGGTGTTATAGAAGGAAGGTGAAAGAGACAGTCGCTCAGATGCAAGCCTGGTAGTGCACCTTCCAAACTTGGCACAGACAATTTCTTTCTACTGTCTTACAGCACGCTTCAGGCATTGCCTTTTCGTTTTCCTCAGGTCTTTTTAACAGCCATGCAGCTTAATCACCCCTGACAACAACCTAATTAAGAGACCCTGCACTGGAATCCACAATTTGTCCGTGCCAACATACCCTCATCCGCCTCTCTCCCCACCACACGGCCCCCTCTTGAATGCACCCCATTTTACCTCCTCTCAGCATCCCTGGTTTTCTGGTGACCCCTTCTCCAAATCTTTCCCCTTTAGTCTTTTGTTCCAGACCTTTCTTTATTGCCTCTCCAATTCCCTTACCTGCACCTCCGTTTCTAAACTAAACCAACCTTTCAGAGTTTCCAGCTCACTCCTTTATTCACTTCTTGCTCTTGGCCTTGGTGCTCACATTCCTCTATGTTTCCCATGCCTCCTCTCTCCCCACTTTCTTCCTCTTGATTATATTGTCCTGTGTCATTCATTTTCTGTTTCATTTTCTCTGCTCATTTCACTTTACTGCCCTATTTGTATTCTAACACAGTCTTGGACACTGGTGACATTTTAGTGCTACTGTTTGGTAATAGTCTTTTAAACACTTTGACTCCAGTTTCTTTTTTTATTGCCATCCACCCTCTCTCTACTCCTTAAGATCATTATTTTCTTTTAATTTATTTTAATTAGTGAAAGAACATGTCTCAAAAAGCAACCCAGTTAATTGTGTCCTATCACATTGCATTAACATAATTATTTTAGACATATATGGCCTTTTCAGATAAAACTGTGACAAATATTTTTCTCTGAACTTTGTTACCTCAATATTTTATTTTCCTTTATATATATATATATTCCTCTCCAATACATTCAACGCAAAAAGTACAAAATCTTATACTTCTATCTAGACCATGAACTTTTGGAATCCTTGTAATATTAGTTCTAAAATGGTCCAGATATATGACAAACCACAGTCGTCTAATATCTGCTTCACAGACAGGTGCCCGGGGTTTTTAATAGTTTAACTTTTGGACACAGTTTGCCTTTCCCTCGCTTTGGGCCCATTTACGTAAATGACATTCAGGACAATCCCTTCATAAGGTTTCCTGTGTTTTAGCCGCTTGTATAAAACTATCCATGCATTGTGTCATGTATAAATGTCCAACTTTATCCTTCTGTAACATTGTGATTTTCTGCCACAGGAGTCTGAAAAGTGTTTTGTGTGTAACTCCCGGCATCCCTATGAACCTATCGCCACAAAAACAGCCACCGCATTGAAAATGTCATCTCCCTCATGGACAGGAATGAAGACCTCACGTGGTGGCAGTCTGTCAATGGTATATGTGCTTTCTTTACTAAATAGAATGTATGTGTATTATTGTAGTGAAATACATTGTGAACTGCTGAAATATTACCTCTTCTATACAAAACTATGTATTTTAAATATGTAATAGAAGTAGCATTTGAGGAAGGAGAAACTACTGTATATTGTAACTTAAAACAAGAGATAAAACCAACTTGTGACTATTTGTGATTCCTTTTTAGGACTTGAAAATGTCAGCATCAGATTAAATCTGGAAGCCGAATTCCACTTCACTCATCTGATCATAAAGTTCAGGGTATGCACAGCATTTTTTACTCTGTGTGCAATTATTGACTTTGTCGCTAAGGCTTATCAAGGCTTTTTGAGCTTTAACATGTTGCATGGTGCATACCTTCCTGCTTGTGTTGTTGGCTGTAAATATCTGTGGCTGCCTTCCATCAGACATAAATCTGTCATTTAAAAGTTTGTAAACGTAAAACAAAAGCTCTTTACATAAATGTAATAAGGCACTGAAATTGGATAATAATTGTCATACTTTATTTTGACTTGCTTTAGCTCTAAATACCTTTGTTTTATTAGACTTTCCGGCCTGCAGCTATGATCATCGAGCGCTCAGCTGATTTTGGTCGTACATGGCGACCATATCGCTACTTTGCTCACAATTGTACAAAAATATTTCCTAACATTCCAGCAAATGGCTTGCACCACATAAATGACGTCATCTGTGAGGAGCGCTACTCCGAGATTGAACCGTCCACTGACGGAGAGGTAAGACACTGTAGAGCTGGAGTAGAAAACATGTTACATTAGCGGTGACTTCCATCTATGTTCTATCTATTAAAGGTCATTTATAAGGTGTTGGACCCAGGCATACATGTGAAGGATCCATACAGCTTGGATATTCAAGGTAAATCAAGTTACTTTGATCTGTGGGAGTTCCTCTGTCAAATGCAACACTTTTTGTTATACAGAACTTTTACGCATCACCAATTTGAGAATCAACTTCACCAAGCTGAATACTTTGGGAGATGACCTTCTTGACCGACGTTCAGATGTTCTGCAAAAGTATTATTATGCCATTTATGAACTTGTGGTTAGAGGGAGCTGTTTCTGCTATGGACATGCGTCAGAGTGTGCCCCAGTTCCAGGAGTTAATGTCAGAGAGAGTGGAATGGTGAGAGCAGAGGAAAAATATTTATATTAAAATAATTCATATTTTACACAGCATATAGACATTCAACATTTCCATTGTTTTTGGCCAGATTCACGGGCGCTGTGTGTGCAAGCATAATACAGAGGGACTAAACTGTGAGCGCTGCACAGATTTCCACAATGACTTGCCATGGAGGCCGGCAGAGGCCGACAATCCACATAGCTGCAGAAGTAACACAGAACCACTCTTCACTGTGCTGTCCTGAAAAGTTTTAGAAGTTTTGTACAGTTATTTTATTATTTTTTTCCAGTGTGCAACTGTAACGAACACTCCAAACACTGTCACTTTGACATGGCGGTGTACCTGGCCACGGGAAACATCAGTGGAGGAGTCTGTAATGACTGTCTACATAATACCATGGGACGCAATTGTGAAACTTGTAAACCTTTTTACTACAAAGATCCTATGAGAGATATCAGAGATCCACATGTTTGTATTGGTAAGTTAACACTTACCACTAGAGAGTCCTGACTTCTGTTCTGTTTTTAATGACCTGTGACAAATCTGTACACCTTCTATCATTTAACTGACACTCTCCTTCTGACCCTAGCCTGTGACTGTGACCCTGTTGGGTCTATGGAGCGAGGAGTGTGTGACAGCCACACTGACCTGGACATGAGGATGATTGCAGGACAGTGTCGGTGCAAACCCAATGTCAAAGGCATACGCTGTGATGATTGCAAAGAGGGTTATTATGGGCTCAGCCATAATGACCCGCTGGGTTGTCAGCGTATGTATGCATTTGTTGCTTAGACAATGGACTTTGAAACAGCTAAAACAAAATGCATTTATATCTTGTGTTTTGCTTGCAATAATTAGCGTGCAACTGTGACCCTCGTGGCATCATCCTGATGGGAGCTCCTTGTGACCAGATTAGTGGGGACTGCTCATGCAAAAGATATGTCACTGGACGCTACTGCAACCAGTGTCTGGTTAGTAATACAATATATGTATGGACAGTAATGTGCGTTGTGATTTTTGTAAAGCATTTAAAAAGGGTAGCGGATTATAGAGATCAAACAATTAGAAAAATTAACAATCAAATGATTGCATATATAGTTTACAATTACAAACATCTTGTAACACTCACTGATTTGTGTTTTTCACTTTATTTAGCCTGAATACTGGGGCCTCAGCAATGACTTGGCCGGGTGCAGACCCTGTGACTGTGACTTCGGCGGAGCCACCAACAATCGGTAAAAGTTTTTTTTTTTTTCTTTAATAAATCTAAATGATCCTTTATCTAGTTTGTAGCTTAGAGTTTCCCATTCACTTTGACTCATTTTTCTTTATTTACCCTTGTTGTAATTAAGGTGCATGATGGACAGTGGCCAGTGTGACTGTAGAAATCACTTAATTGGGCGACAATGTTCAGAGGTGCAACCTGGGTATTTCTGTGCCCCGTTGGATTACTACAAATATGAAGCCGAAGATGCAACTGGACACTCTCCCAGTGACTCTGTCCTGCCGGTGAGAGGGTCTCTCTAATATTCTCCCCATCCAGCCTGTCACAACAAAGAGATCTGGTGGCATGTTCCTGCTGTCACTGAATAATCTCAGTCAGCTCCGTTTTACACCACTGTGTATATCCTCATCTATCTCCGTCTACTCGTTTTTCACATGTTCATACCTGCCATTGTTTCCTCTGTCTGTCTCTTCCACTACCTTTCGCTCCACTTTGAAGAGACCTCTTCGCCCCTCCACTATCCCAATACCCCCTGGACAAGCTTAGACAGTCCCGTCTTAAAACATCACTGCTGCAGGAATGTGAACAGGAATGTGATCTTCAATGTGTTATTAGAAACAGGAGAGGCCATTAGCCAAACATATTTTCAAGGTTGTTTAAGAATTATAGTAAATTGAAGGAATAGGAAATTGAAGACACATATCAAAGGAAATCATTGATTTGAATGGACCAAAAGTGACCCTCAGAGCATAATCTAATGTTTATATTCATACTGTATACCCTCAGAGCTTCCTACCAATAATACACACACAAATTACACACAAAACCACCAAGTTTTCTTCCTCTATCTTACATTACATGTCTGTATCATAGGGCAAATTAAGGCCACAAGCAGACACAGACTGCGTTCAACAGCTCAGTAACCAGCTTAGGAGGCATCGCCGTCACCGCCGCATGGAAAACTTGCAACAGCATCGAGCAGCACTGAGAAGAATTCGGCAGCTTCGACAAACAGTAGGCTAAAAAACTTAGATATACTGACATTAGCTCTGTTTTTGCATACAATTAATTATTATACTAATTTAAAATACTATTAAACTGATACCTCTCATCAATTTAGAGATAACATTTCTGACTGTTGGGGTTGTGTCCTGCAGCCAGATGTGCAGCCGGTCCATAGAGAACACTCTCCCAGCCACATGGTCACGTGGACTGGTCCTGGTTTTGCTCGTGTCAAAGACGGTGCTGGCCTGGTCTTCTCTATTGACAACATCCCCTATGCCATGGAGTATGACATTATGATACGCTACGAACCTGAGGTGTGTATTTCTAACAGATATCCTTATTTTCTTCATAATTCAATGTAATGTAATCTCTTTGTGTGTAGTCAACAGAAGACTGGGAGGCCATAGTAAGTATTACCTCAGTGCTGCTACCCTCCAGTCTGCGGTGTGGTAACCTTCTCCCGACTGAACAACTCTACACTGTAACTCTGCCACACCGGAGCAGGTACAAGACCCATTTTTAATTCAGTTAAGCAGTTTGTTAGCTTGGCTGATGAACTATTTCTCTACTCTATATCAGAGAGAATATCATTGCATGTTTGTACTTCACACCTGTCCTGACATGTATGCATTGAGTGAGTGTGACTTGTTATCTACCTGCACCCTGTAGATTCCCACTATTGATTTTCTGATAAAGGGAAAACTTGCTAAAAGACTTGTGTCAGAAATATGTGCTATGGTATAAAAGGAATGCTGCAGTAGTGTGTACATAGTAGTTGAGATAGGAAAAAGGTGTCTGGAGACAAGAAAAGAATGGTACAGACAGTAATGTCCGCTCAATTTAAGTTCAGTGAAATGACCAGTTTCTGCTATTTTCAAGAACATAATCAGGCTGCTAAACCCATTTTTAAAGATGTAAGGGATTATATAGTTTGATCAGAAAAGTGATCTAATAGAATCACATATACAGTAGTTGCTGCAGCATCTGAAAACCCTAAGAAGACAGGACTGCTTTATTAAAAATAAGCTTTATGATATCACAAAAGCAAAGACTTTTAAAACAAGAATAACTAAAACATGCTGAAAGGCCTTTCAAAGTCTGAATTCATATGGAACTAAGAAATCAGGTCTTGCCCGGATCAGGCTGTCTCAACAGACCATATCGTGTCTTCCGTTCCCCCTCTGTGGTTGGTCCACAAGCCAAAACTAATTAGCAGACTCAGCCCAAAACACAGACAGTGTTGTTAAAGCTAAATATAGGTGGACTGGTTCAGGCTGGGGAAATTCTGGAATTAAAAGCAAGAATACAACAAAGGTAGCATTAAATGTATGTGGTATCAGTCATGAATAAAAACATGTAATAGACAATTAAATGTGTTTATCTGTTATTTTTGTTTTTCCAGATACATCCAAATGCCCCGACCATTTTGTTTTGAGCCCAGTAATCGTTATGTAGTGGCCATCAGGTTTCAGCGACATGGGGTCACTCACAGACACCTAACTGCTTTCATTCTTATTGACTCGGTGAGTAAACTAAAACAATGTATGAATCCATCAGCCCTCATCAATCACTATTTGTCTCTCAAAATGACAGTAGCCTTGGCCGTAGTACTGTGAGTATGGAAATAAGGTGATTTCATTAAGAGTAACTAAAGTACTGAGCTGTGATTTCCTAAAGGCACAGTTTTACACCATTGGGTCCCCCTGGTGGTAGAAAAATACAACTTGACATTTGACTTCCTTCAAAATTAAAACTTTTAGAGAATGTAAAACATGAACAATAATTTTCATGTTTATCCAATATATAACTATTAATTTTTTTTTATATACCCCTACAGCTTGTTCTAATCCCCAAATACACAGAACTTCCTGGTTTCCAAGGTAATGATGCAGAGTCAGAACATCGTCAGGAGGAGATGGTTCGCTACATGTGCCTAGATTCCTTTATGATGACACCAATGCCTGCTCTGGCTGAGATGTGCTCTAAACTCATTTGTAGCATTTCATCCATCATTCATGATGGGGCTCTGTGTAAGTGATGGACTGGTATAATTCATATCAATCACAACATGCATAGTATTTCATTAAATTTAACTTTTGTTTTGTTTAGTGTGTCAGTGTGACCCCCAGGGCTCCCTTAGCGGTGAGTGTGATAAGGTTGGAGGTCAGTGTCGCTGTAAACCCAATGTGATGGGACGGCGCTGTGACCAGTGTGCCCCAGGGACCTATGGCTTTGGAGTCAGTGGTTGTACTCGTAAGTAAAGACACCACATTTATACTAAATAAGAAATAGATTTCTTAAGTTCTTTTTTATTAAATATATAAATATATTTTCTTCTATTCAGCCTGTAACTGCCATCCAGATAGTTCAGTGAGCCACCAGTGTGAGCCAGGCACAGGCCAGTGTCAATGCCGGCATGGAGCCACTGGGCGTCAGTGTTCTGACTGCCAGCCAGGGCAGTGGGGCTTTCCCAACTGCAGCCCCTGTCAGTGTAATGGCCATGCAGACAGCTGTGACTCCCACACAGGAGAGTGTAGAGGCTGTAGAGACAACACTGCAGGACCATTCTGTGAGCGGTAAGAGCTTCTGTCAGTTAATATCATAAATAGTGTATAAATAATAATTATTATAAATAGTGTATAATAATCTTTATATTATTTTCTTTATTTTTTCTAGTTGTGTAGAGGGGTTCTATGGAAACCCAGTTCTTGGTTCAGGGGAACACTGCCGGCCCTGTCCATGTCCTGGTTATCCTAGCACAGACCACTTTAATGGGATATCCTGCAATGCTGACCAAACCTCCAATCAGATTATCTGTAACTGCAAACAAGGTTACACTGGTAAGGAAAAAACAGCCTGCTCTAAAAGTAGTAAAGTCAATCAAAATATAAATTTACACACATCTAGGCCTGTCACGAGAAAATATTTTGATGGACAATATACTGCCTTAAAAAACATCTCGATAAACAATATTATTGAGTATTTCTTTGGTAAAATATTTGAATGCAAAAAGGTGGACATGTATATAAAAATAATCTTAATTATTTAAATAGAACTTTATTCTTTTGGCCAACTGTATAAAAATAATTATTAATGCAAAAACGTAAAAAAAAAAAAAGGGCAAATCAGTCTTCAAGTAACTTTAAATAACACCGCTCTTCTGTGCTCCGAAAGCATTCTCTCCTGCCCTGTTCTGAGCTGCTCTAGCCCCGGTCTCTGTTGCTCTAGTCTTGCTGCTTTGTGAGGCAGGCTTCAAAGCTCCAGACTCGCTGGGCTCTTCCCGGCACAACCCACACCAGTAGTCGGTGTAGCCACAAGGCTAACCGGTTGCTACCTATCATAATAATAAATATCCAGTTCTATTTTATTTTTTCATTTTAGTTTAATAACTTTTTCTGGGGAATAGGGAAACTGCTGTTTTCCGATTTTGTTTTTCTCACATCAGGATGAAAATCCGTTGGCCGCCACATAATCTGTAATTGTAAGAGTTGTTTTTCATTTTCAGTATTATTGTTTAAGGACAAAAAACGGCATACAGACCGTTGTTTACCAATTTTGAAACAAAAAACAAAATATGAGTCATTTTCTGTTTTTATTTTGAAACATAAATCGAATGGCGTACACGAACCCTCCAGGCTATTTTTTATCAACGTCCCAGTAGGCAGCACATGATCCACCAGAACATTATTATTATATCTCTCTGACAAGGGCCTCAAACAGGTGAACACAGTTTAAGAGGAGTTTGATTGTGTTATGAAATAGAGATGGTTCAGACTTGTGACGACAGCCACTGTTTAAAGTAAGCCTCTTTGCTAACACAGATTACTGCTCACATTCTCGCTGTTCTCTACTGGTAACGGGACATTTAACTGACTTTTGGTCAGTTTTGGAGAGAGAAAAACTCAGACACAGACTTGTTTTCGTTGCGCGCTCGTTTAGTCCCGCTCGTTTAGTCCCACCTGTTAAGTCCGTGCGGAGCCGACTTGCCAGGTACCTGGTCTGTGCGGCAGCAGCGGAGAGATAAAGACGGTGAGCGAGTGAACGCCTTTTGCCTAAAGTGTATATATTGCTGTGTCTGTGGCTGCTGTCTGATTCAGATCAATTCAGAGTGGCAGCTCTACTTTAACTACGTATACAATGTTAAACATACATGCGTAGGCTTTATAATGCATAGGCACATTTATCATCATTTATTGAGCGCAAATGAAATTTCTGTGTATGTTTTGTATATCGAACAATAAGTCAATATAGTAATTATTGTGACAGGTCTACACACATCAAATGAAAAAAAAATGTAATTTCTCTTTTCAGGTCCACGTTGTGACCAGTGTGCCCCAGGTTACTTTGGCAACCCATGGCAACCAGGTGGCCAGTGCCAGCCATGTGAGTGCAATGGCAACATTGACACCCAAGACCCAGAGTCTTGTGACCCCAGAACTGGCCAGTGTCTCAAGTGCCTGTACCACACTGTTGGTCCATCTTGTGATCAGTGCGAACGTGGATACTACGGCAACGCACTGGTCCATGATTGCAGACGTACGTAATTATGTCAGCATTAAGATGTCGATAATTTAAGTATATATATGTATAGGGGTGCACGTGGCAGAGTGGTAGTGCTCTTGCCTCACAGCAAGAAGGTCGTGAGCTCTGGAACATCCTCGGCTAACTTAAGCCTTTCTGTGAGGAGCCTGCATGTCCTCGCCGTGTTACTTGGGTTTTCTCCGGGTACTCTAGCTTCACAAAGACATGCCTGTATAGGTTAATCGGCAACTCTAAAGTGTCCCCAGTGAATGAATGTGAGAGTGAATGGTTATCTGTCACTGTCAGTCTCTTAATGTCAGCCCTGTGACTAACTGGCCACTGTCCAGGGTGTACCCTGCCTCAGGCCCAAAGTTGCTGAGATAGGCTCCAGTCACCTGCAACCCCTAACGGGACTAAGCGGTAGAAAATGAATGAATGAATAATTGAAGTATGACTTGTGTAAAAGCAATCATTCATCTCCCTGTAGGCTGCACTTGTGTGACTATGGGCACCATCCAGTCAGCCTGCACTGATGGGCACTGTCACTGTGAACGGGTCACTGGAGCTTGTTCCTGCAGGGAGCACGTGACTGGCCACAATTGTGATCAGTGTGCACCAAACCACTGGAACTACGGACAAGAGAGAGGCTGTGAGCCCTGTGGCTGTGACCTACGTCATGCCTTGGGAACTCACTGTAACATGGTAAGATCTAAAGGACATATATTTACAAAAGTAGCCAACATTTCCAAAAGGCTTTTCTTATTTCTACTACTTCAGTCTTATACAATCTATTTGTATTGTTGGTTAAACTTTCCTTACAGTTTACAGGCCAGTGCCAATGTCGTTCTGGTTTTGGTGGGAAACACTGCACTGAGTGTGAACAATTTCACTGGGGAGACCCAAGAATTCAGTGTCAAGGTGTTTATAATTTTATATGTTTTAATTCTACTACTAAATAAGTAATTATGATTATTATTATTATTCAGACAAACAATACAGAGTTTATATATAATAGTCAAATTTAAAAGTGCATTCTGCAATAGTTAATTATTACAACTGTAATTTTTCAATTCATAGAGGATCACTTCTCTAACCCTGACAACAGTTTTGTCCCATAGCCTGTTTATTTCACTCACAAACCTACCGTTGTTTATTTTGGTCTCTCTTCAATCTTATAGTGTACTTTTCTCTCTGCAGAGTGTAACTGTCACCCACTGGGATCTGAGATAGCCCAGTGTGACCAAATTACAGGGGCATGTGAGTGCAGGGAGGGAGCAGCCGGCCAACGCTGTGATGAATGCGCTCGCGGCTACACTGGTGTTTTTCCACACTGTGTCCAGTGTCACTCGTGCTTCCAGCTGTGGGATGATGTGGTGTGCCAGATGAAAAGAGACCTGGAACACATCCAGTACACGGTAGAAAAGATTCTGGAGAGTGGGGTAACACCAGGAGTTGATGACAAGCGCATCAAAGAGCTGGAGAGAAAGTTAAAGCAAGTTCAGGACCTCATCAACACAGAGGACAGCGAGCAACTCCATCAGTTAATTGGTCAAAGCATTGATGACCTCAGGTTGTGATCCCACATAGTGAGTGGATGTTTTTCTGCTGTTATATCTTTAGTACATACCACTGATTCTGCTCTGCGTTCCAGGGCTGAGATTGCCATGACCGATGGACGCCTGATGGGTATAGGAGCAGAACTAAATGTGACAGCCGAAAAAGAAAAGGCACTGAGCAACACCCTGAGTGTCCTGGAGGGTGACCTAAGGGACCTGAACAATACAGTGGCTTACAAACGGAAACTTTTGGAGGACTTGTTTACTTCAGGATTTTCAGGTGGGAAAACTTGAGCCTTTATTTTCAGTAACAACAGCACTAATCTATAATAGAAATAATGCCACATTTGGTGTAAAAAAAACATGTGACATTGAACTTCTAAATAATACTTAATGAACAGTATTTTTGTATTTCTTTCAGATCAGTTTGAGAAAGTAAAGAAGTACTACAGAGAGTCACTAAAGGCTGAGGAGAAATGCAACGCCTCAGTGACCGGTCCATCCAGCCCTGTTGAGCAGTCTAAAGAAAAACGGGCACTCACTGAAAACCTCTTCAACGCTGATAAAGACAGACTCCTTCGTGCTCTGGCTGCTCACAACAAATCATTAAATGACCTTCAGCAAAAAGCCCATGACTTGGATAAAAGAGTTTATCACTTAAGTGACCAGGTATCTGTTTTATTTGTGTTGCTATGGTTTTTATTTCTCAAAAGAACAAATTTGTTTGCCCAATAATTTCACAACTTCGCAACCCCCTCTTAGGTGTGTGGTGGTCATAGCAAAGCCAGTGCAAATGGAAGCTGCCCTGAAAGCCCATGTGGTGGTGCCGGTTGCCGTGATGAGGAGGGTTTCCGTGTATGTGGTGGCAAGGGGTGTAACGGAACAGTGAGCGCTTCTTTGGCAGCAATAGGTTATGCCAGGAATGTCACAGAGAGTCTGAACACCAACAATAAAGAGATTCAAGGAGTAGCAAAGAAGGTAACAATGTGTGCTGACAATTGTGTTGGAGTGATTTAAGATACGCGGCTGATTTAACATCCCTTTGTGTTTCAGCTTCAGGATTTAGTTTCTCTGACTAAGGATGTGAAGAATCAGGCTATGAATACCCTGAAAAAAGCACAGAAAAACAAGGACCACTTTGAAACTTCCAACAAGAAGCTCAAGGATTTTATTAAAAAGATTAAAGATTTCCTCAATGGTGTGTTTTTGTTTTTCATATTAAATCTACATTTGTTATAAGGCACAGCTAAAAGGATTACACCTATAAAAATACCATCTTTTTTGCTTTTTTGTGTCTGTCTTGTGCCGTCCAGAGGAGGGGGCAGACCCAGAGAGCATTGAAAAGGTGGCCCTGCAGGTGTTGGCCATCACTCTTCCTGTCAACAGAACAATGCTGGATAAAATGGTCATGCAGATAAAAGACAGCCTTTCCAACCTCACTAACATCGAGGGGATTGTCAACCAAACCACTCAGCAAATTAGCAAGGTCAAGGAGCTGCTTGAGAAAGCCAAAGATGCCAAGTGAGTAATGCAGTGTCTTCCTGAATATTTGTTGAAGTGAGTAAAATAATTTCTATGTACAGTGGGGATCGAAAGTTTGGGCACCCCAGGTAAAAAAATGTAATAATGTGCATAAAGACGCCAAGAAAAGATGGAAAAATCTCCAAAAGGCATCAAATGACAGATTAGACATCCTTATAATAAGTCAAATAAGTTAGATTTTATTTCCATCATTTACACTTTCAAAATAACAGAAAACAAAAAAATGGTGTCTGCAAAAGTTTGGGCACCCTGCAGAGTTAATACCTTGTACTGCCCCCTTTGGCCAGCTCGGACCTGACAGTGTCATGGATTGTTCTCAATCATCGTCTGGATAGACCAGGTGATGTCAATCTCATAGGTTTTAAATGCCACATTAATAAAAACTTTCGATCCCCACTGTATAAGACAAACAGCCTGGTATATGGAAAGCTAACTTTGGGGCCCTCTGTAACTAGTACATTTGTATTAATGATGTCTGAAAATACTCCTTTTGACAGCAGTATGTTTTATTTTGTGTAGAAACCGAGCAGAGGGTGTGAAAGACGCAGCAAACAATACCAAGCAGGCTCTTGATGTTTCAGAGAAGGCCATAGAGAAGGCATCTGCAGCCCTGAAAGATGCCCTTATAAACCTAAATACAACAAGAAATGCTACTACAGAGGTACACTATTGTAAAACATTGTCTGGTTTTGAATCTACATTGTGTTACAGTTGTAAAAAGGTGCTTAAATGTCAGTTATTATTATTATTATTATTATTATTATTATTATTATATTATTATAACTATTCACTAACACAAAAAATATAAATTTTCAAATGAATTATAATTCTTGCATAGAACATACATTTTTGTAAATGTAACGTAAATATAATGAAATATTATTAGGAACTTTAATGGAGTTCAGAAAAAGATTTTAAATAATCTACATAAACATATAATAAAATCTACACCTCAACCAAGATATATAGATTTTGTTTTTGCTTTTAGGTGGATGAAAGGTTGACACAGCTAGAAGATAAACAGATGGAAGTTATGATGCGTTTAAGTAACCTCTCAACCGGAGTGGAGGCTCTCAGGAACAAGACAAAGCTGAATCGGGAAATGGCAAAGGACGCTAAAGCACTTGCTAACAATGCCACTGATATGGCATCCTCTCTTGAGAAGGTGAGTATGTGGCTGGCCAGTGGTGTTTTGCTGCAGTGTACTGAATAACAGACTGGTTGTAAATATACAGTGCCTTGCAAAAGTATTCGGTCTCCTTGAACTTAGCGACCTTTTGCCACATCATAGGCTTCAAACATAAAAATTTTAAACTGTAATTTTTTGTGAAGAATCAACAACAAGTGGGACACAATCATGAAGTGGAACAAAATTTATTGGATATTTCAAACTTTTTTAACAAATAAAAAAACTGAAAAATTGGGTGTGCAAAATGATTCAGCTCCTTTAACTTAATACTTTGTAGCGCCACCTTTTGCTGCGATTACAGCTGTAAGTCACTTGGGGTAGGTCTCTATTAGCTTTGAACATCGAGAGACTGAAATTTTTGCCCATTCCTCCGCAAAACAGCTCGAGCTCAGTGAGGTTGGATGGAGAGCATTTGTGAACGGCAGTTTTCAGTTCTATCTACAGATTCTCGATTGGATTCAGGTCTGGACTTTGACTTGGCCATTCTAACACCTGGATATGTTTATTTGTGAACCATTCCATTGTAGATTTTGCTTTATGTTTTGGATCATTGTCTTGTTGGAAGACAAATCTCCGTCCCAGTCTCAGGTCTTTTGCAGACTCCATCAGGTTTTCTTCCAGAATGGTCCTGTATTTGGCTCCATCCATCTTCCCATCAATTTTACCCATCTTCCCTGTCCCTGCTGAAGAAAAGCAGGCCCAAACCATGATGCTGCCACCACCATGTTTGACAGTGGGGATGGTGTGTTCAGGGTCATGAGCTGTGTTGCTTTTACGACAAAACATAACGTTTTGCACTTTTTATGGATATCTTTAAGAAATGGCTTTCTTCTTGCCACTCTTCCACAAAGGTCTAGATTTTTGCAGTATACGACTGATTGTTGTCCTATGGACAGAGTGTCCCACCTCAGCTGTAGATCTCTGCAGTTCATCCAGAGTGATCATGGGCCTCTTGGCTGCATCTCTGATCAGTCTTTTCCTTGTATGAGCTGAAAGTTTAGAGGGATGACCAGGTCTTGGTAGATTTGCAGTGGTCTGATACTCCTTCCATTTCAATATTATCGCTTGCACAGTGCTCCTTGGGATGTTTAAAGCTTGGGAAATCTTTTTGTATCCAAATCCAGCTTTAAACTTCTCCACAACAGTATCTCGGACCTGCCTGGTGTGTTCCTTGTTCTAGGCTCTCTGCGCTTTAACCTACACACAGGTGGATTCCATTTATCATCATTAGTCATTTAGGTCAACATTGGATCATTCAGAGATCCTCACTGAACTTCTGGAGAGAGTTTGCTGCACTGAAAGTAAAGGGGCTAAATACTTTCGCAAGGCACTGTATATATATATGTATATATATATATGTATATATATATGTATATACAGTTCTTGGATGTCTGCCGCTGTGATGGTAACTGGATTCTGTTCAGGGAGGTTGCTGTGGTCCTCTCTCAGGGCCACAGCATCGCTGTTGTGTGATGCCTCTCTCTCCCATATACTTTTCCAGTATTGTTCAGTTTCCAGCCTTGGAGGGTCTGCTCTGCTGTTATTACCCTGCCATTGAGCGTATTAAATGCACTTTTGCAGGTTGAGTTGCATAACAGCCGGTTTATTCTTCTGGCTTCGTTCTCTCTCGTGTACCTCGTTAGGCGGCTGGCCAAGGCTTGGAGCCTTTGTTTGGCAGTTTCAAGTGCTTCAGGTATGGGCATCTCGTTGTACCTCTTGGGTACCTGTTTTCTCATTGCACCTTTCTTGGCCTCTGTCAGTTGGCTTACTTCTCTACGTGTCTGCTTGATCTTAGCCTCCAGCCTTTGTTTCCATCTGCCTCGTTCAGCGTTATTTCAATTGTTGGGGCTTTATACCCAATCTCCGGTTGGGAGCACCTGTTGGCTCCTCTGACCTTGCGTCCTGGCTCCCTTGCCGTAGCATTTTTTTTTTTTTGTGTTGTATCTCGTCAATCTCAAGTTGTGATATTTTGTTGCAGAACTGCCGCTTGTGGATGTTGGAACACTGAGCTACTAGTTGCTTCGATGTAAGCCTGGATTGTGGGTTTCGTAGTAACCATTCATCCCACATTGATGCTTCATGTAACCCCTCTGACTAGGGTTACTGAGTAGTAGCATTCCAACAGAGCCTTGTTATCGCATCTCGCCCATCTCCGTCTTGTTCCAGTAGCCCATTTGTCATCAAGTTGCTCTGGTTCCCCAACACCTGACGCAGACCTTGTTTGCCGGGCGACGTCTGATCCGGCATCTCATAGCATTTTTTATTGTCTCTCATCATTATGAGGTAGGCAGTAGCGCGAAGGGTCTTGCCTAAGGACCCACACTGGATAGCACCCCGAGGGGGATTCGAACCTTGGTCCCCCGTGTGAAAGGCCATGTCCTTACCAGCTGAGCTAACCAGCCGCTATATATATATCTTTTTTAGTTAATATTGTCTAATACACAGATTTTTATTAATTTTTTTATTATCACTGTCGGCAGCTACCACCAGGGTGTGTCATGCAATGTTTTATGACTCATATTTTATGACTTATCCTTAACACAGGTCACAGGAGATAAATATTGCTTGGATAATAAATATCCATGTACTAATTAAATGCACTTTTCAATACATTGGTTCACATAACACCTCTGGCTTGCTGTATTGAACATTTTGTATCTAAAAAACATTAAGGACAATAACTTTCTCCTCTGGCGTCAATTATCTATAATGATAAGTGGTGTTTCTAAAAAAATTGCATAGTTTTCAGCAGACACTAAAATGATTCAGCTGAGCACACGATAAAGGGATCATACAGAGCTTTGCCTGAGTTTGTGAGTTTTCTGTTAACTGCTGCTCAACACAGGTCTTTTGTTCTCTTGCTATTGTAAATGCTGTTACTTAGGTAAATAAAAGAATAATCAATTGTGAACTGATGTGTGCTTCGGCAGAGTCTTAATGACACTGAGCTAAGGTACAATGAGCTGAAGATGAAGGTGGACTCTTTTGGTGAGGAGTTGGGAGGCCTGGACAGTATCAACGAGAGGGCCAAGAACATGAAGAATGAGGCTGAGGCTCTCCTTAACAACGCCACCAAAGGGATAGAGCAGCTTAAGAGTAAGTGCATTCCTTGGGTCCTTTTCTAAATGCATTTTTATTATTAGAAAACAAGTTTGTGTTTGTTTCTTACCTGTTACACTAGTTGAATATTTTTATTTTGTTGCAGAACTGGAGAAAAAATTCAAGAATAATGAACAGAGACTGCAGAAGCAGCGCATAGAGCTGGAAGAGCTGAAAGGTAATGCAACATTTGTACGAGACGAGATCCGGGAACAGGTGCAAAAGTACATTAACTGTTAGTAGTTATTTATAATACTGTACATCAGCTATAAAAAAAAAAATATGATGCTGCTCTTTTACCACCAGTCTTTCACTGATATTTGTAATAGAAATTTGAAAAGTGTTATATTACAGAAATACATTTCTCTGTTCAAGTACTGTACCACTTTGGTTTATGGATATCAATAATATCCTGTATGGTTAGTGTTTTTAAGCTGTTGAAGCAAGTGTATGACCAAATTTTTTTTTTTATGTATAAACCATTATAATTAATTCAGAAATAATAAACACTTAAGTAAAATGCATCTCAAATTTATTATTGTGACCAAATTGTTTTTTTAAGATCTGGTGTGTTTTTCTGTATTAGTGTGTTCTTTCAATAAGAAAGTCTGGTTGAGCCAAAATATTGTAATTGGCTGGCTTTTTAAGAAAGAAGTTGTGTGCTAATGTTATTACAAAAATATACATTTAATTATATATAAATAAATGCATATACAAATATTCTTGTAAGTTAAAGTTTTAAGAGTCCGGAGTTGCAGACCAATAAATTTAATACATTTCAAGTTTTTATATTTGGATTTTGTGTCTTCTTTGAGCTGTGTTTTCTCATTTATCCATCCTTTTCACAATATATAATATGAAAACGGTTATATTTAAATTTATTTCATTCAATTCATTTTGCAGGCAATGTTTTTTAATGTTGTTTCCTAACTCTTCATTTGCAGATGAACCATTTTAGTTGGTGTGTTTCTGAGACAGACTATCATGTTCAAGAAGTTATTTTATTATTGATCCTCATCTTAAATAAAAACATGAAGGGACCACCATGGCCTCTTATTTTCTGTGCACATAGTTAAAGTAACACGTTACCATGCCCTGTGTGAAATGGTCCCTTTTTAAAGTATTCAAAATTAGTTATGAGCAGCCTGTGTTTACCTGCTCCATACTTTAAGTCATTGCAATATGAGGCATAATTGCTGTGAAATATTTCTCATTGAGGTTTATTCCCACTGTAGGGTTTTAGTGCCGTTTTAGTCCTGGGTTTAGGCCAGCACTTTCTCCTGAAATATTACATAGAAGAAGCCCTTCTTTTGATTTTCATTTTGGCACTGAATCTTGGGCAGGAAACAAAGAAAGGTTGTCCTCTGGAAGCAGAAAAGAATGCGTAATATGACTGAATATAACATTCACAGCAAGCATACATGGCCATGAGAGAGAACATAAGCCCAATACAGTTATTTAAATATTTTTATTAATGAGAATCTGGGTAAAAACTGAATGTAAGATCGTTAATATTAGACAACCCTGTGGCAAGACTCATGCTTACTAGAAAATACACAATAATAGTTCATTACAGTCCAGGTAACGCGCTCTCAGTTGGAAAGTTGTAAAAAGGCCCAGGCACCTGTAAAAGGAGGCTGGTGTTTTTTTTTTTGAGTCTGAACGAGGGGGGTCAGTGCTTGGCCAAGGATTGTTCATTGATGCATTTAAAGAGAATCTAATAGCTCCGTCCACCAGGGAGCGCGCATTCCTGCTCATAGATTCACGTGCACGGCAGGGGCTTTTGGAAAACATGCTCTGGGCTTTTGTCAGAACCATGTCAGAACAGCCCCCAAGTCACTCATGAAACTATAACATTGTTGTTGTAAACTGGACTCTATAGACAAGGTAGGGTTTTATAGGTAGACTTTGAAAAGATAGCCTACGGTTTTACCACATGATGCGAGCTGTTGTTGAAACTGAACTATTGTAGGCCTAGCTACTAAAGAGAAATAGGCTACACTGTGATGTCATAATGTCCTGTTAAAAAGACTTAACCCTCTACTGCTTAAGGGCAACGGAAAGTTTTCTTAAGCCCAATTTCTTCTACATGTTTCTTTAAAGAAACCAATCAGAATGGTCAAATAATTATTAATGAACGGTTCAATAAGGTTTTAGAGTCACTATCAAGCATTATTTTCCTTTTCTGACACAGGAGCACATGGCACACATTATTTGCTTTATTAATCTTATTTAACACATGTACTGTTAATAAAAAAAATATGTGTGTGCAATGTGCATGAAGGTGTTTTGTCAGATTTTATTCACTTTTTTTAATTTAGTGTGTTCAGAAATTCTGTTTTTCAATACAACAATAAGGGGAACTTTTCAAGGAGGCCTTCACTGATGATTGGATGTTATATAATTGCATGTATTTGTGCACAATATAAAAAAATAATACAATTGTACTTGTACAGGCTCATATTCAGCGGTTTTGACAGACAAGGCCAAAATTAAGTGTTTTTTTGCTTTGTTTCCTGCACTGATGTTCACAGGAAAATAGACGCAAGGACATTTTATGGTAGAACAAAAACGAGTCATTTGTTAGAATCATTACCAACATATCCCACCCCCCCACCCATTATTTATTTAGTCGTAAATAAAGGTTGAATAAAAATAATAACTTTTACAATTCAGAATCTATAAGAGCAGACTGTTTTGTGAGAAGCATGAAAAGATTTTTAAAGTTTATTTTTTCTTTTTTTTTTCTTTTGAACACATCCCAAAACTAGTCTACTTCTACAACTGTGTCTCCTCAGATAAGTTAGACACAATAGTTTATAATCGCTGCACGTAGCCTATCTTGAATTTCAGAGCTTGATTTGATTTAACTTAGGCCTGCTGCCTGAACTAAGCCTACATCTTTGAATCAAACAGTTCAAGTAAACAAAAGAAAATGGCACCATTCAGTATTTAGCCCAATTTGAGTCACAGGTTCCTTTTTTTCCCCTAAACTTTCACGACCACCCCCTGAGGCGCTCGTGCTCCTCCCGCGCGCTCCGCTCCGGGAGTCCAGCGCGGGGTTTCCAGCAGAGAGACGCAGGGCTCCTCAGCGCAGTCAGATCTAAACTCCGCAGCACCAAGTGGAGCAGGAGGAAACTAACCCGGTGCAGCTCAACACAGCGGCAGCCAACATCTAAACAGGACCATCACGGTGAGTGTCGTCCCTGTTTAGTCAGGACACTTTTCTAACCTAAGTGCGTAAATGGTAAACGTTTGGACTGCTTTCAGAAACAAGTAAAAACAACTTACTTTAGAACCTTATTAAGCCGCTATAAAGCACATTAGAGAAAAACAAGTCTACCACTGCGATAACTTACAAGATAGTGAGTCATCGAGTCATTTTAGGGAACTCCTCAAATTTATGAAGAGTTGAAAATGTGTCGAAGTTTGTCACAAGTGTAGCAAACTTAGGGTTGTATTTAAACCAAAAACGGATACAAAGGTGAAGCCTGGTGGCTCAGTGTGACATCAGTGTGTACCTACTGTCCACTACAGGTTGCCTGAAGCGGCCCGGGTCGATGTGCAGCGATGCGGGCGTCACTGGTAATGTTCATCTGTGGTAAGTAGACTGTACTCCCGGCGCTTTGAAGTCACTCATGTTTTCTGCTCCATAACAAATCCTCAGAAGTGATTCAATGAACAGGCTGAAGGCTAATAACTGTCACCAGACCACTAGCCTTTAATTTAACCCTCTGCTTGTTTAGCTTTTTGTGGTGTTGAGTCAAAATCAATCAAGCAGTGGAGACTTTGAAGTGTACATTCAACTGCAGTGTACTTACTATAAGTATTTTTAACTTAAATTTGCAACAACGAACAAGCAGTAAAATTAATTCAACAGGTATTTTAACTACAACTGAGTATCAACATTTTATATTTTTCAATGTAGTCTCCTTGTAATCCTTTCAGTTTGGTAACGTCCTATGAGATCATTTCTACGATAAAGATTTGAATAGTAGGCCTACCTATGCAGCCTGAACAAACTGGTCTATAGATTAGTCGGTTGGTTACAGTGTGTGTTTGGAGCTGGCTCCTGAATCTCTCTCTGCACAGAGATAAGATAGCCAAGGTTTCTTTTTTGGGGTTCCTTGATGCCCTCTGGGTTCTCGAGGGTCGCTCTCGTGTCTCTCTGTCTCTCGCTCCGTGGGTGGTGTTGCTCTGTTTATGATCCTCCTAAAACAGTCCAGCTGAATCCGCAAATAGAGGCACCCACAGCTCTGCTCAAGTTGTCTATGTCCGGTGCCCCATACAGTACATGGAGGCCTATATGGCGGTAAAGGTCAAAACAGTTCATTTAAAAGTTTTAACTAATGTCGGGTCAGTGATAGTTTCAGTGAGCTTAAGATTTATTTGTGTAGTGACCCACAATATAGGCCTCCTGACGCATTGTGCCCTGGAGCAAGAGCACAATGGGTTCATTGCTCTAGTTAAAGTCTATTAGTTCCTGTGGTTAACACTCTGTTCAAACATCCTCACTGATCACAATTAAACCCATTTCTGCTGAATAATTTTAATTTGAAGTAGATTTTTTCCACAGCTTTTCTTCTTTTGTCCTATAACGTTTGGTTCTCAAAACAAGTCAGGTGCAGTGAATCCAAAAAGGAACAGCTTGAAAAAGCAGTGTGAAGGATTTATGGAGCAGGCTGTGATTCCGGATGTAGAGGTCTCCTAAGTGTCTATAAACCTTGCATATTGTCGTCCCACAGATAGGGAGCTGTCTGTTTTGAGTCCTAATGCTTCTTTGAAACAGGCTGCAAGGTCAAGGGTTAATTCCAAACCCCCAGGTCAGAGACATGGTAATTGGTGTGGGCTGAGGTTTATAAAGCTGTCACTTAGGCCCGTGTGTGTGTGTGTGTGTGTGTGTGTGTGTGTGTGTGTGTGTGTGTGTGTGTGTGTGTGTGTGTGTGTGTGTGTGTGTGTGAGTTTAAGATGGGAGAAAAGAGAGTGAAAGGCTGATGACAGAGACAAAGAAGCAGCAGTGGCTCTTTTATTCCCCCTTTTTCCTTTCACTTTCAGCATCTATTCTTTACCTCTGGGGGTGGGGGTGACCTGTTGCATGCATGTTAGTCGTATGCTTGAGTAAGTATCCGATACACCAGCGTTTGTGTTTCAGAAGTTTAAACTTCTGCAAAGATGCAATTATTTTGACTGGAAAGGAAGGAAATTGTTCACATGAAAGCGGATCAGCGCAAAGCCTCTGTAATCTTTCTTGAAGGGCTCCCTGAGTTAAGTTGAATCCACTGATGTTCTTCACAGAAGTCTGTGCACATATGTTTGTGTGTGCGCAGGTGAGAGCCAGCATTAGCAAGCGGGAGTGAGTTTTCCCTGGCTTTTGTAAGCAGCAGCCTCCCGGAAGCACGCAGATAACCTGAACAATGGTGCGCAAAGCCTACTAACCACCAGACTGAGAGAGAGAGCGAGAGGTGGAAAAATTAGAGGAAGGGCTCGACTCAGACCGGGGGACAGAACAGAAGAGTGAGAGAGAGGTCTGCGCAGAGGAATGGGTGGGCACGGGAAGGGAACAGGTTTGTTTATGAATGAAAAGAGCGATGAGGAAGGTTTTCCCAACTTGTCAGGATGAAAAGACGAGGCGGAGATAAAGGAGGGGAGATAAGGGGGAGGATGAAGGGCTAGGGTGGTGGAAGAGGAAATGGAGTTACCTACAACACCACACAAGCTACTACACTGCCATGTGCCTCAAGTGAAGAACAGGTGAATTTATCTGGCCCCTAGTATTTACATTTCTTAGCATATATCAGTAGCATTAGTTTTTGTTAGCATTAAAGTAAACCAATATTTAAGGTTTGGCTCACAAATGTTCTATTATGTTTATGTGTTGACCTTTGACATTGTATTTCTAACCTTTTATTGCTAAGCCTCTCACAAAGCATTATAAGAGACTAACAACAGCTTGTGTTTGGCCGCTTGTTAAACAACACTGCCACACACTTCCTCACCTGTTATTATCCAGCAGCAGAGGGATTATAGTGTGATACAGCAGAGGGATAGAAGGATGAAAGGAGAAATAACAGAAGACAAAAAAGACCTTGAGGAAGGAAGAATTTAGGTAAATGGTGTGTCTAAGACATATTTTTGATGGATGATTGTGGATGTTGTGGAGCATATTTGCTGTTATGGAAGACTGGTTTCCCTCAAGTCACAATGTTCTGTGGCTTTGTCTTGTAGCCATATAATTAGAGTTGATACAACTGTGTGGCCTGGAATACAGAGCAGCTGTCTTATATCTTTCACATTCCCAGTTATTGTGAGAACTGATGTGCTATTGTGTTATTGTAGTATACATTGATTTTTTGTTTTGTATTTATTTTTTATTAGGAAAGGATAAAGAAGCTATGATTGGAATAACAAGCTTTAATTTAGAATTTATTGCTCTAAGTATGTGTTGAGGTTAGTGTCCAACTTTAAAGGTGTAGTGTGTAGTTTTTGGAGGCATCTGATTAAAGATAGAAATTGTACTCCTCACCATCACCCCAAAAAAATTAACAAATAAGTTAGCCAGTGACTCTTCAGTTTTCAAAAATGTGATTGCCCCTTTAAGCCCCCTCTATCTTCACTTCAGATTCAGATTCAGTTTATTCGCCTTTTGCAGTTAAAAAACACCAAAAAGGGGCAAGAGTTCAAAAGTACAATGTCAACAATTAACAAAGACAGACATAAAACCACCATCCAATAAAACATAAAACACAATAAAAGACTAAAAGTTAAAAGACATAAAACACTATTAATATAGTAAAGTGCATGTTTCAAACTGACTCTACTCTTTGCAGCAATAGCCCAGATTTGTCCCAAGTGATGTAACCACATTAAGTGATATTTTGACATGAATTAATAATACATTCCAGACAACATAGTTTTGACTGGTGTGTACAACAGACTTATACCATCCACAGTAGCACAAACACTGACATGAATTGAAATTAACTAGGAGACTCTTAGGAGACAACCAAGCAGTGAGCACATGTCCCTGCATCATGTTCAGAAGTTTCAGATTTGTCTTTTTAGACATGGTTTGCAATGAATTTAAAACGTCCATGTATCATGCACAAACCATACTTTAAACCTAGCTATAGGACATCTGTTCCACAAGGTCAGACTCGATCTGAAGAAAATGTCTTAAGACTAGGGCTTTATTTTGGCTCCATACAAAAAAACAAAAAAACATCCACTATCTAATCCCCTGTGTCCTGTCAGATGTAGGTGAGCCTGCAGTCACATAGATGTGATCATGTTAACAGGAAACATTACACATCATACTTACATTATTATGTCTGTTAATGCTCTTGCACACACTTGGACCTGAGGCAGAACAGCAGTTTGAGGCACAATAATTCCCAGAGCTCAAGTAATGACAGGTCCCCAGTTTGCTGTCATTCTCAGCTTTCCCTTTAAGTGGAGCCAGATTTTCTTGGTTCCGAGCTCTGATTAGCACCTCCAGAGCACACATCTGCCACTGCTTAGAGATACATGTCTCGGAGCAGCTGCGCAGCACGTGTGCAAAAAAACAACACCACAATCACTAAGAGAACCAAACTTGCACTCTGGCGGACAAGCTGGTCAACCCACAAGCTGCACCCAACATCTGCTGCCCATGTGTGTGTTTTATCTGATGTATTTGCTTCAGGCAGCACAGGTTTGTGGCCGGTAGCCCAGTTGTCTTTGGAGGAGAGTTTTATAGACATGATTATTATAGAGCTACTACTCTTATTACTTTACAGCATCACAAGGATCAGTCTATGTATGGGTTATTGAATAAATTGCCTTTAAAACACTAGCAGAAGTTATTCCTGGTGACCACTTTCTGCTGTCCTAAAATGAGAACAAACATGTTTGTCTCCAGCTCCTCTCTCCACTGCCCACCTGTCGCTGCTCTTTCTGCTGCAGTCTGACTGAGCACATGTTTTCTCTCCACTGTGGAGTGATTCAGACGTCTCTGGGATGTTACAGGAATGTGAGTGTCTCCCAGTGGCATGCCTTGTTTGTCTAATGGCCTGTGTAATGGGCAGCGTCTGTTCGATATAAAATACAATAAAGTCAGCACTTGCCTGAATAGTTATACTCTGTGTTTGCATTAAAGGACATTTCATTACTGATATAGTCATAACATTTGACAGTAGGCTGAAGAAACAATGACAAAGATTGACAGGGGGTTATTTCAGATTTGGAGATTGAATTTAGTAAACCTACATCCAACTGACTATAATATAGATAATTCCTTGCCTCGTTTATACTTGAGTAGTACAGTATACAGATTGGCTCAGTAGCTTGATTATTTGTTGGTGCGGTTAACATTGCGTCTGTAATGCTAAATGCCTCCTGATATGTGGCCTCTTTCCAAATATGAAAATAATTTCTGCTAACAATTAAAGCTCAATCTACCAACCTTTTAGCTTCTAAGGCTTCTAAAGGGTTCAAAACAGTTTTTTAATTCATCACAGCCATTCTCTGGCTCCAGCTGTGAACTGCTGCTACTGAACATAATTCCCCTCATTATCTCAAATGATTTATGGCAGACGTGTAGGGTTTATTTTCATAAGCTAAAGCCCCTGATTGTGATGAAGAAATGAAAGATAAAAGAAGTAAAGGGAGGTGAACTGCAGGGCACCGAGGGGAATATGAGCTGGTTGTGAGGCAGCCACAGTGGACACAGGAGCAACGGGCTGCAGATAATAAACAGCTGGATGTTGAGCCGTAGGAGTGGGCCATTCATCAGCAAAGTGCAGAGCAAAGAGACGACACAGAGACAAAGAGCGGAGAATGTAAACTCATTAGCCAAGAGGAGTTAAAAATAAAAGAGTGTTGACTTTTCCCTGCCCGAGTTGCTCTGTGATGAGAGCACCAAACATATCTGACGCCTTCTAGTCTCACATATTTGCCCAGGTCAGCTATGCAGCACTGTATTAAAATGCTTCTATTCTTGTCTTTAAACTGTAACTGGATATATCGTAACTCTTCATACTGTCATGTTAATATTCTAAGCAGGGCGTTGTACTTCTAGGACATGGAGCCATGTTTCTTTGAGCAAATGTCCACTGTCTCTGTAACTTTTCGTGTATTTGTTTGTTTGCTTTCTTTTTGCATTGTTTGTACAGGCAGACATAGCGGCAAACTGTGGCTCTGCAGTGGAATGTGTCAAGTTGATGCCACATCCATCTTTCAAGTGACTATACAGAGAGGAAGTGAAAATATGATGGGAGATAAACCTGCTCTTGGTCATTAGATTAGCTGTTTATGTTGTGGCTGCTTTATTTCCACAGCTCAACCATGTGCAGTTAGACTGGAAACCAAGGCACTTCATGTAAGAGGCGGTTCCTGTTTGCTGGTGATAGGACAAGAGCTGAAAGAGTATCAAAGTCAGAGATAAAAGCCGGGGAATAGAAGCAGAGCTCACCTGAAGGGAAGGAGGCGGGCTGCTATTCATCTGTGGTAATGAAACCTGTAGATGCCCTGTGGACCGCACTATATTCTGTGTCACTGACTGTGACAGTTGAAGCCATACCTTATGTGGAAGCTTTTTTGGCTCCGGCTCAGATTTCACTGCATTTGCCTTGAGCACAATAATATAATGTTTTCTGGTCATGAGTTTGTTGGACGGCAGGTAGCATTTGCTCGCGTATAAATTAAATAAGTCCTTTAAGAGAATGTTTTTGTAGAGCCTTGTCAAAGGTCTGTTGTAGTGGTCCGCCTACCAGAGACATCAGAGTAGTGGTGTCAATCTCAATTTCAGTTAGCACCTGCTAAATGAGAGTAAAGGAGAATCATATAAAGAAAATTAGTTTTTGCATAGAGCTTTATCACATCTGTTCCACTGAAAGACCATAGTAATATACTGTAGATGAACATAAACATGATGAACATGTTATTATATACAAGTTTATTTTTTATTGATCCTTGCCCAATTCACCGTTCCACTTTGCTGTTTGGATAAACTATGATGATTGTCATTCACTATGTTGCCTATGAGAGGTTTCCCAGAAGAAAGTTATAACGTAACAATAGTCATCAAAATACAGGTATTAACTACAACATGAACATAATAAAATGTGGATCAGAGTGAGTGTTATCTAAGATTGAAAACTTGGCAAATGTCTGGTATTGACAAAATGCTTTGTTACAAAGTCAATTATAAGGTTTAATAATGTGCCCGGCTATCCAAGGGTCCAGCTAACTGAGGAGTGCAGGGCCACAGAGCATGGCCTTCTGTTGCACACTAATGGCCACTTGAACAGCAGAGCTTTGTGAGCGGAGAGCCCTGTTCACTTACAGACAGCAGCTTTTTGCTCTCAGCTGTTGCCCTGCATTCCTCCCTTTCTCTCCATTTATGGCTGCAGAGGAAAGAAAATAGAGGAAAATCACCCACTGTAGCCTGTCTGTGACCTGTTATGAATGGGATAAAGATTAACATGAGTTCCACTGAACTTGTCACTAACTCTTGGCACAGTTTTACATTGTGCATTGTATCATCTTTGTGAGCTCAATTGCACAAACATGATAGGCTTTCATCTAGGGTTTGGTGTTGTAAATACAAGTCAGGGGAGTAGCATACAGTGGGGATCGAAAGTTTGGGCACCCCAGGTATTAATTTTTATTAATGTGCCCAAACTTTTGCAGACACCATTTTTTTGTTTTCTGTTATTTTGAAAGTGTAAATGATGGAAATAAAATCTAACTTTTTTTGACTTATTATAAGGATGTCTAATCTGTCATTTGATGCCTTTTGGAGATTTTTCCATCTTTTCTTGGCGTCTTTATGCACATTAATAAGATTTGATTAATTAAGATTTTACCTGGGGTGCCCAAACGTTCGATCCCCACTGTAGTGAAGATTTCACTCATGTCTGGATTTAACTCCCAGAACTTTCAACACACACAGTGTCTTCGTCAGGGCATTTGTGAGTGAGAACCCAGTGGTGGCAGTTAAAAAGAACTGGGGGTCATGTGATGAAGGACATGTGACCGTCTAGTAGTACAATATCAAAAAAATTAAAAACTCTAAAACAACAGATCAAGGTTCAGCTTGCATATATACATATTAGAAAGTAGATTGTAAATGAGGACAGAATTACCAACTGTAAGAAGAGGGTATTCATATCAATTCAATTCAAACTTTATTAGGGACACAGAGCATCTGGTCCATAGAAATAAAATATCAGAGATATTAATATATATATATATATTAATAAGACAGTGGAAAACACAGTGAGTACCTGCATCACCACAGGGAAAACATTACAGACAAAAACAAAGGATACTGTGAGACATTAAGCCAAAAAAAGATACTTTTGCCTGATTTTTATCCCTCCTTTTTTCCTGCTTCTTCCTCTGACTTCCATCAACCAGTGCTTTGATCATCGTCTGCTAAATTATACAAGCCATCCATGTCATGATGTCATGCCCATTGTGTTCATTTTGACTAAGTCAACTAAAGATTTAAACCTAATTTTCCCAAGTATTGTTTTTATTCTAAATTTTCTCCTCATAATACATGCAACAATGTATTATGATAAAAAAGTGAGATAAAAGCTAGATAAAAGACACATCACAGAGTCTTCGCACAGACACTTGAATCTTGGGGCACACTGTGAGATGGGGTTGGACATAGCTGATGTAATCACCTCTTGTCTGTTTTTGTCTTAAAGATAACCACCCATTTGCTCCCATTATGTCATTTCCTATCATTGGTGATAATAAGGCTTACGAGATTAGCTTGTTCTGAGTGTAGCAAAAGTCAAAGCCCATTAGCCCTGTGTACGTGAAGCTGAATTATTTACTCATTGTTGTGAGCAGAATGGCCCTGTCTGTCAGTATATACCCACAGGTGCACAATAAACTAAGCTGATCTCAAATCTTTGCCCTGTTCTCTTGGCTGGCACCGCTGTCCGACAGATGCCATGCAAACACAAGTTGTCGTTCTTCCCCGATACTCTGTCAGAGGAGCAGCATGTGTGTGTGTGCGGTGTGAACCCTCCCAGCTGGCTCCATATCTACAGCTGGCTGCACTAGGCTGTCTTTGATAATGCCCGGACTCTGTCAGCCTTAATCAGTGAGAGTAGAGCTTCCCGGCACCGGGAGGTACAGCACAAAGACTCAAATCATAGATATCAGCCTTAATAAGGGTATGGAAAATCTTATGTACTTGTCATCACACAGGATAAATATCGCTCTTAGAAAGTACAAATACAGTTGGTTAGGCATGGCACAAAACACTAACACTGTGACATACCATTCTAGAAATATAAGTTACAAGAACAGAAAGTAGCAAATAAACATAAGCTCTTGTTTATTTAACAAACATTTTAATAAAAGTAATTAGGAACCTGATCTTACCCATAATTAATTAGTGGATTAGTTGGCATTTGTTTTGATTAGACAATAAAAAATCTGACATTGGATCTGACACAACAGGACGGATGCTATACTGAAAAACATGGACCATCTTCTGGACCAGTCAGTGTGAGATCAGAGAGCTGCAGGACGGAACGCCACAAGAACGGCCATAAGACTGTACCATCAATCAGTCTGTGGCAGATGAGGGGACTGCACTGACGAGCTAATGATTAAATTGAGAACTCACTTCTCTTTTAATCCTCTGTAAAGTCTGTACTGTTGTTTCTGTCATATTGTTTGAAGTTCACCATTACGGGCAGTTAGCATCACTGGGTAGCACTTTGATAACGCTTCCTTTGTCAATGTCAAGCTTTGCACTTCCTGAATTTTGTTTTGACGTGGTAACAATTTTACATTTGTCCTATATCCTTGTACTGTTGTTGGTTCAAGCCTTTTGTTTAATAAGTGAGTGACAGCCATTGTGCTACTGTTTGCTGTTTCTTTGTAAACGTGGGGAGAGAGGATTACAAACACCTGTTGTGGACAGCTGACAGAATGACAGAAGTATTCACTCTCCTCATTCCTGTCTTTTTAAATGAATACAGCTCAGCTCCTGGAGGTGTAAGTGGGAGGGAATATTCACGTCAAAACGTCCAGCGGAATGTGTGACGGCTGCTGCTGCTCGTCATGAAAGTTTATAAGGTTTATTTTAACTCCCTCACATAGTCCAGCTATTGAGTCACACCAAGACCCCAGAGTTTTATCACACAGAGACAAACACATCTTGGTGCAGCTCATTTTAGAAGTTTGCAGTGACAAAAATCTTGATTGAGTTGTTTCAAATCATTTCTTGTCTTGGCTGACCTTCACATGACCTGGATTGATTAGTGTTTTTGTAGGGGCCTCTGTCGGACCCCCGCAGACAGCGGAGCCGGTTAACCTGCAGTGTTGCCTTGAGATAATCCCATTCTCACTGGATGTTGTCTCAATATGGAATCAGCTCTTGATCAAGCTGTCCCAGTGCGAGAGGCAGGTGTCCCCCCATTTGTCCATGACCTCTTTGACTTTCACAGGAGTCGCTGAGTGAAGAGTGTTAACAGAAACATGTTTTCTGTGAATGCAAATAACTCTGACTTGAAGGACACTTGTACTTCACCCTGTTGTTTCCTGTTCACTCGCATTTCCTGCCTCTGTTTCTCCAGTTCTGGCGGCTGCTGCTGGACAGGAGCCCAACCAGAGCTACGGCTGTGCCCACGGCAGCTGTTACCCGGCAACAGGAGATCTGCTGGTTGGACGAGAGCAGAAACTAAAGGCGTCATCCACATGTGGCATGAGGAAAAAGGAGTCGTACTGTATCGTCAGTCATCTGCAGGTCAGTGTATAAAAAAGACTGACCACAGTATTTACATAAAATGTATGTGGCCCTGTGTTTCTCATTGATCCCTTGTCCATGTACGCTGATCTTGCAGGATGAGAAAAAGTGTTTCTTGTGCGACTCTCGGCGACCGTATGACCCTGTCTACAACACCATTAATCACCGAATAGAAAACGTCATCACCACTTTCAAACCTCACCGCAAAAAGTCCTGGTGGCAGTCGGAGAATGGTAAGGCCATTGTATCTTTGGTGACCTTTACAAATAAAAAACATAAATTATATATTAAGGCCTGGTTTGTATTAGTCTGTTGTTACTGATTAAGCAGCAATGTCCTTGGTAAGTAAGAGAATTTAATGTGATGCCAAGAGTCTCATAAATACACATGCACACGTTCCCAACAGCTGGTCTTAATAATAGACTATGTCTTCTGCTGGAGAAAGAAAAAAAGCATAAAACCCTGAATAGAAAGATAAAACTAAAGCTGAGGAAGCCTATAAAGTGTAGCAGAGTCAATAAGATGGACACATTCAGAAGTGTAATGGATATGTTTGTAGTTGAACATGCATTTTCAGTAAGTGCAAAGTTCTAAGCTGGGTTGTTTCTGGTCTCACAGCTCATTTCATCTGTTTGGAGAGGCTTGCAAGTGACAGAGTGCTGCTGATGGCATACTGTGTCAGTGTGAGCCCTGCTAAACTCGAACAGAGCAGAGGGGAACACAAGGCGAAGGGGGGGCTAAGAAGTGTAGTCACTATTTATACTCTAAGTTGCCTCTGATTTTCCATTTGTGACATTTCCATGGAAGTAAGGGCAGCTTTTCAGCAAGCTTGTTTGATATGGGTTACAGTGGTTTGATTGTGTGCACTGATTAAAAGGTCATTTCCTGTGATTGAAATGCAAAAGGTTCAGACACTGGAAAAAATTACGGCGAGAGTGAGTATCGCAGAGTACAAATAACAGATAACATTTTGGAGACACCTATTAATAAAAATGGTGCTTTGAAGGCCATTTAGAAAGAACTTGTGCATTAACATATAACAAGAGAAAGCTTTCGACATATGTAGAGTAAAAGAAAAGTGTATAATTACTCTACTCTACACTACGTTTTCTTTTTTCTATCAACCATATCTATGAGGGGGCAATGGCACACACAAATGAATCTCAGCGAGGGAATTTCCAAGCCTACCTGAACATACATTGACAGTTTAAGTACATGCTTGCAGAACTGTAATTTGTAAATTGCATTTTTCATGTGGTGCAATAATAGGCACAGTTTATTTGCTTTAAACGTATCATAAATCTGTACCCAGAGCTGAAGTGCATTGAGAGTCAGGAAAGTTGAGTGGTCTTCAGTTTGTGCTGTTTAACTCAGGAAATGTGTGGTCGTCTTGTCGACAAGCTCCCACCGTATCCCTTGCCAAGACTAGAATGTATTTTCCTCTAAGGATGCCATTTCTTGTGCCAAAAGCGTGGTTTCTACTTCACTTACTGCTACTAGTTGTTAGCCTCCATCAGTTTTTGATGAATGAAAATAAACTGAAGCTATTTAAAATAAAATAAAGAAATAACATTAACTTTTGTTAGTTTCACACATCTGTCTTTCCTTTTCCCAGGCAAGTCTGACGTCTTTATCCAGCTGGATCTGGAGGCAGAGTTTCATTTCACTCATCTTATTATGACCTTCAAGGTTAGGACAAAACACCAAACAAGCCCGTGCTACCATAACTGCAATTCATAAATCCGACTTAAATATTTTTATGGATATCTGGCATGGACATTGAAGTATTGCAACATTTCTTGCAGACTTTCCGTCCAGCTGCCATGTTGATTGAGCGGTCATCAGATTTTGGCCGTACCTGGCAAACGTACCGCTACTTTGCATATGACTGCGATGCTGAGTTTCCGGGAGTGGGGCATGGCCCCTTGCTTCACGTTGATGACATCTTTTGTGAGTCTCGCTACTCAGACATTGAGCCGTCCACAGAAGGAGAGGTAAAAACCTGCATAAAATTATATAAATGAACGGTAACACTTTATTTGACACTACACCTCCTTGTATAACAAACTGTAATAACATGTAACTACATAGTACATACATAATGGAATGATGTGTACTGTAGGCAGGGTAGGGTTACGGTTAAGGTATGTAGTTACATGTTCTTACAGTTTGTTACACAGTGTGTTACATTGTAGATACAATGTATCAAGTGTAGTGTAAAATAAAGTGCAAACAGATAAGTGTTTGTTTTTTTGTTGTAATTTTTTATTTCAAGCAAGTAAAATATACATACATAAAATAAATTTGCATGTGTCCAAATATAAACATTTTCAAATTATTTTACATTCTTGTACTGTTGTTGATCATGCTTCTATGATCACTTCATTTCATCAACAGTTTCCATGATAGTCTGTTTTTTACAATAAATCATACAGACAATATCTGCTCCAAAAGGAGTATGAAGAAGAAAAACCTATTCAATCCCACCCCCCTCTCTCATTTAAAAACATAACACACTAAGCATAGTTTAAACAATGCTCAATTGGTACTAAGGGGCCCAAAGTCTGCCAAGAAAATATCCCCCACACCATTACTCCACCACCACCAGCCTAAACCGTTGAGACAAGACAGGATGGATCTTTTCATGTTCTTCACAAAATTCTGATCCTACCATCTGAATGTCGCAGCAGAAATTGAGGCAATGTTTTTTTTACCTCTATTGTTCAATTTTGTGAGCCTGTGAGAATTGTAGCTTCCGTTTCCTGTTCTTAGCTGACAGGACGGTGTGGTCTTCTGCTGCTGTAACACTTTCTGCTTCATGGTTGTGTGTTCAGAGATGGTATTCTTCATACCTTGGTTGTAATGAGTGGTTATTTTAGTTACTGTTGCCTTTCTATCATCTCTAACCCTTCTGCCCATTCTCCTCTGACCTCTGACATCAACAGGCATTTTTGTTCACACAACTGCTGCTCACTGGATATTTTCTTTTTCTTGCCTAAATGCATTGAGTTGCTGCCTAGTGATTGGCTGATTAGCAATTTGTGTTACCAAACAATTGAACGGGTGTACCTAATAATCGTGGTGGGTGAGTGTGTATACAAAAACTCTCACCTTGCTGGCGGTCTTATTCATCCAAACTCGGGTCCTCTACTAGAGGCATGGAAGCTTGAGGGTTCTGCACAGTATCTTGGCTGGTCCTTGGATTTGGTTCTTCTGGACTGAGATATGTTCCTGGAATCTGCTGTAGCCACTCCTCCAGTTTGGAGGGTACCACCGTTGCCTTCACTTTCCAGGCCTTCTCAAGTTCTTCTTTGATGCCTTGGTATTTCTTTAGTTTCTCAAGTTCCTTTTTCCTGATATTGTCAGCACTTGGTATTGCTAAGTCAATCACAACGGCTTTCCTCTGCTGTTTGTCCACCACCACAATGTCCGGTTGGTTTGTCATTACTATTTTATTAGTCTGTATCTGGATGTCCCACAGGATCTTGGCTCGGTCGTTCTCTACCACCTTTGGAGATGTTTCCCACTTTGACCTTGGGGCTTCCAGTCCATACTCTGCACAGATGTTCCTGTACACTACACCAGCCACTTGGTTAGGGCGTTCCATGTATGCTTTTTCTGCCAGCATCTTACATCCTGCAGGTTATGTGCTGGATTGTCTCAAGGGCCTCTTTGCACAGCCTACACCTGGGGCCTTGTCTGGTGTGGTAGATCTGGGCCCAGTGTTAATTTAGTTGACAAATTATTTTTGTCATAGTTTTTGTTAACAACATTTTTTTGCAGACAAAAAGTAAATTAAAAAAGAAAATTAATGAGAACGCAAACTCTAAAAGACTAAATGGATAAACATTTTCGTCAACAAATAAAAACGAAACAAAAATGAACAGACAGAGACAGAAGCAGCGTAAGTAATGTCGGACACAAACGTTTGTGAGCCGCGGGAAGACGACAAGCGATAAAAAGAGAACAGCCTTTAAATATCAAATGCTTGGGAGGAAAAAAGGGGGGACAAATGGACATATTTCACATTTGACGCCACGGCAGACATCCGTGTGGATTACCAGGAAGAACAGAACAAACATAAAGCAACATATGCCGTAAGGCATCCCTGACATTAATTCAAAGGTAGATTTAAGTGTGTTAAGACTTCGGTAATGTGCTAGTGCTGTGTTTGTGAACATGTATGAACATAAGACACCATTGTCCGGTAAAATTTGTTTAATGAAACTACTACTAACCTGTTACGGCCATTCAAGTAGAAAGTATTTCTTCAGAAAAAACAAAACAAAAATATATATATATATTTCTATCTATTTTAGTTGACTAAATCTATTGTAGTAAAGACTAGACATAATTGTTATGATATATAGTAAAACTAGACATAATTGTTATGATATATAGTAAAACTAGACATAAACTAATAAAGATGAGATTACAAAAGTTTGACTAAAACTAAATGGCATTTTAGTCAGAAGACTAAATCTAAAACTAAATTAAATTTTGCTGCCAAACATAACACTGTCTGGGCCTCTAGTGCTCAAGGCCTGCTCCATGATGCAGCCATAATTAGTGCCTTTGTGCTGTCCTTTTGTCCAGCCCTTTCTAGCCATTGGTAGGATTTCTTGATATCAGCCACTTCAATTATCTGGCAGTGGTACATCCCATGTAGGAGCCTTTCCTCCCATGATGGTACCTCCAGCACCTCTTCCTCTTTCGTCCTCTGTCAGAGAGATTCACTAAGTACTTTTTCTGATATGTCCATTGGTGAGGAGCTTCCTTGTCTTCACATCTGTTGTCTGTATCTCTTCCTTTGGCCAGCTTATTATTTCAGCAGGGTATCTGATGACTGGCATGACATAGCTTGATGCTAGCATGTTAATTGCTCGGACCTTGTTTTTGAGCTGAGTCCTTAGGACATGCCTTACTCGTTGTAGGTATTTGGCTGTTTGCATTTCTTGTGGCCTCTGGCCATTTGCTTGTGGGATTCCAAGATACTTGTAACTGTCCTCAGTAAACGCTAGTAAGACCTGGGAGTGAGACCCCTTCTGTATGGACCACCTTCCCTCTCTTAGTCACCATTTGACCACACTTCTCAAGTTCGAATGACCTTCTGATGTCATTGTTGTAGATCCTGGTGGTGTGGATCAGTGAGTTAATGTCTCAGCTTTATGTCATAAGTGTAGAGGCTGTGACTGATGGTGGCCCCATTTGTGAGTTCTCGAAGCCAAGGCAGACTCCAGACACACTAGTACAAAAACTCTGGATCTTCTGTAATTCTCCTTTAAGGTCATTGGGGTCTCATACAAATTAAACTGCACCATTACCATTGTACCATCTTGTTCTTTGTTCACTTGCAATATTTTTATATTTTGCTTTTTTTGTAATAATACAGCTACACCTCTAGATTTGCAGTTATAGGAGCTATAAAACACTTTACCAACACAGTCTCGTTTTAATTTATCATGTTCCTTATTAGTTAGATTCCTGTAGGAGCACCACATCACATACTGTCTTTTCAAATAATCCAATACTTTTTTTTGTTTAATTGTGTTATTTATTCAATTAACATTTAATAAGATTATATTTATTTTGCTAGACATAAATAAAGACTTAGCTCAGATTTCCCCTAATTAATTAATACAATATGATTTTTGGCTAGTTACTTTTCTACCCCCACCAATAAACACCAATAAACAGTTGCCTAAACACCACGAGACAGTGGATTTTCATGATATAACAATATTGAGCTTAGTTTTACAGTGCATTACGTTGTCACTCACGAGTGAGCCTCCGAGGCCCAGGTTTCTCTGTGCATCTAGGTGTTTAGAGATGGAGTCATTTGGATCTCCTGGATGTTCTTTTCCACCGCTGATGGTGAGGTGAAAGTACGGGTTATTCCTCCATGGTTTATACAAAGTTTAAATAACTTTTTAACCAATTCACAGCCACACCTCTAATGCCGTAATGTTCTAGTTTATTGAGTAGGATTGAATGATTTATTGTATCAAAGGCCTTCTTGAGGTCCATAAATACCAACTGTGTGTTCTTTTCTGTCAAATGCTTTTGTAATTTCCTCTGTAGCCTCAATAAATGCCATTGAGGTGGTTCTTTTTGTTTTAAATCCATATTGACCTTTATTAATTATTTGTTATTTGTCAATTAATTTTTTTAGCCAAGAATAGAAAAAAGTAGTATGTCCTACTACTATTGTTGTGGGTTTATAATATAATATGTTCTTTTTATGTTTAGATTATCTTCAGAGTTTTGGATCCAGCCATTAGAATTGATGATCCATACAGCCCACGCATTCAGAGTGAGTAATTCTCATTCATTTCATACCACATTACAAAATGAATAGTAAAATATACAGGAATATAGTAAAATAGTAAAATAAAATAAAATAGTAAAATATACAACATATAAATCATTTAAATATAAGATACAAAACAGGATAAGGCCATTAGGTCAAAGGCTTGAGGAGTAATGGAGTAATTATTAATCAATAAGTTAAAGTAAAGGTTTTGACTACATAAAATATAGCCACAGTTGTCATCATAAATCAACCTGAAGCAGACACAATTAGCCCTTTGTCCGCGGCCGTGTCACATTATACTGTAGACTGAACAGCCTCCATCTCTCTCGGGGGTGCAAAACATGGACCGGCTGTAGAAGAGATGTGGAAAGCAGCTGCTTCTCACCCACTCAGCCTCTGTGTCGTAGCCCTCGCGTTTAGACTTGCAGGACATGAGAGCCATTCCCAGAAACCTAAGATGAGTTTCCATTGCAGTGGCTGTTGGCTTGTCTTGTTCTCTAGTACCTGACCCTTTTAATGACTTCTAACCTGCAAACATTTATTATCTGTTACTGTCAAGTTTACCCTCTTAGCCTTATGTACATTGATTTATTTTATTATTTTTTTATCAACCAATACTTTGACATTAGAGCTTTTAAAATAAGGGCTGTTCTTTATTCTGCTACTACACCATGAGAAGAAACAGTGTCTTGCTTGTAGCTGGGCTGAAGGGATTTAATGTAGTCTGTCGGAAAGGGATTGTGTTACTGCAGATAAAGTCAAAGGGGTAGGCTACAAAGTACAAAAAAGACTAAATCCCCTCATGGAACACTTCATTCATCTTATTTAACATTGTTTCTCTGGCTGAAGGTTTCTCTAGCCCAGCTCAAAATGTTATCAAATAATGCTTTAGAGGACAGACTCAAATTTAGTGTGACTTTAGTAAAAACTGTGCTTAGGAAGAACTTTTATACTGTAGATCCTGTGACGTTTATGATTCAAACTTAATATTGTGCAGCTGATGGATGGCTAGACATTATAGGCACATAAATGACTGCAATTTTCTCCTCAGTAGAATAATGTATTTATGTAAGACTGTGCACACTTTTACTCCACAGGAATTAGTATTAGTGAACAATGACCCTGTCAAGTTTGGACATTTTCTTTATTTCCACATCCATTCAGGCAAAGGACATTGACGTTAAAATGGCCTTCAGTGGTTAGAATAGGATCATAAAGAACATGTGATCAAACATGTGATAGGAAGAAATAGAAGGTTATACAGAAACATTTTCACATACGTATTTCAACTTATTTCACTTTACTCTTAACTTTCTTTTGTCAATTTATCTCTCTGTATTTCCCTCAACAGACCAGCTGAAGATCACCAATTTGAGAGTTAACTTTACCAAGCTCCATACGTTGGGAGACAATCTGCTGGATACCAGAGCTGAAATTAAAGAAAAGTATTACTACGCCATGTATGAACTTGTCGTTCGGGGCAACTGTTTTTGCTATGGCCATGCTGCCGAATGCGCCCCTATTGATGGCATTAGGAACGATATAGAAGGGATGGTGAGTTTAGATGCCCCAAAAGTGAAAATGTTTTAGACCATACAAAGATAAGAGGCTCATTTGATCACTTTTTAAAGGTTCACGGCAGATGTGTGTGTAATCACAACACCAAGGGCTTGAACTGTGAGCGGTGTGACGACTTCCACAACGATCTGCCCTGGAGACCAGCTGAGGGACGCAACACTAATGCCTGCAAGAGTGAGTTGTGCCTAGATTCACTCAGTGTCTATAAAAACATATTCTAACTACTTTAAAATTCATCTGCTTTCTAGAGTGCAATTGTAACAGCCATTCAGCCAAGTGTCACTTTGACATGGCCGTCTACTTGGCCACGGGAAATGTCAGTGGAGGCGTGTGTGATGATTGTCAGCATAACACAATGGGACGCAACTGTGAGATGTGTAAACCCTTCTACTACAAAGACCCATTCAAAGATATCAGGGACCAAGGGGTCTGTAAAGGTGAATACAAGTGTATAAATGTAGTCATTAGAGTATACAAAGTTACTGTAAGTAGATGTTTTTTTATGGTTTCACATTTTAAAAGACTGCTTTTTTTCTTCCCCAAAGCCTGTGACTGTGACCCTGATGGATCACAGAATGGAGGGATATGTGACAGCCACACTGACCCCTCTCTGGGCATTGTTGGTGGCCAATGTCGTTGCAAGGCCAATGTAGAAGGTCCGCGTTGCGACAAGTGTAATGCGGGCTTTTTCGGTCTGAGTGCTGAAAACTCAGAAGGCTGCCAACGTGAGTATACTTTAGATTTTTATTCAGAAACATTGCTGTTTAGTGCTTTACCATGTTTGCAAGTGTGTGTTTTTTTCTACATTTGTTTAAAACTTCTCTATATTATCTTTAGCTTGCCGGTGTGACCACAGGGGAACGGTATCAGGAAGATCTCAGTGTGACCCTGTCAGTGGAGATTGCATCTGCAAACGGCTCGTCACTGGACACAGATGTGACCAATGTCTGGTAAGTAAAAGGTTTGCTCTTTATTTATTAGCACTTGCTTCATTCAGCCTCTTGTCCAGAGCCAACTCTGTCAGAAATAGTGTCGTCAGGCATGTGGGCTCCTGCCCCGGTTAAGCATCTAAATTTAGCCAAGAGAGTGAAGTCTTGTCCGGTTGGTGTGGGTTACTAACAAGCCTAAAATGGTCAGCTCTGGAACAGGTCCGAAAGCTGATCCCATGTTATGATGGGAACTATAACTCACAAACGTTTTTGACGGATGCATTTAGATTTTCATAAAGAAGGACAGTAATGACTGTAGCCAAGAGCCATGAGTGTTGTTTTATAAAATAAGACGTTAATTAAACCATTAATAAAAGAATGTAAGTAAAACTGCACAGACAGTGGAGTTCTATTTTCTTAGTAAATGTTCCCCTTCCTTCTCTGTTTGAGACTGTCAATCACCCTGATCTCCCTCTGTTTTTTCAGCCAGAACACTGGGCTCTGAGCCACGATCCAAACGGATGTAGAGGCTGTGAGTGTGATATCGGAGGAGCTCTGGACAACCAGTGAGTCATGATGTAGCTTTAGTGCTAAATCACAAAGTACACTCTAAATTTTCACACAGTAACCTAATAAATGTTGTTGTTCTAAGACATGGATGTAACTTAACTATTCATATTCGTGTGTTTGCAATAGCTGCTCAGTGGAGAATGGCCAGTGTCACTGTCGTAGTCACATGACAGGGCGTCAGTGTTCACAAGTGGAATCAGGATATTTCTTTATGGCTCTTGATCACTTGCTCTATGAAGCAGAACTGTCCAAAATGGGCCAGGTAGGGAAAGCACTAGAGCATTTACTTTTATAACACTAATGGTGTGATTTGATTTGCGTGTAACAACAACAGAAATTAAATAATACATATTTATATTATCTATCCTTAGGGCTGTACAGTTGAAGTTAGGGAGCATCAGCCAGGTCGTCCTGCCTCTTGGACAGGCATTGGCTTTGCCCGTGTACCTGAGAGTAGTACACTGGAATTCCACATCAATAACATACCTTACTCCATGGAATATGACCTTCTTATTCGCTACGAGTCCCAGGTAATTATGGCAGCCTTGTTACATTTTTTGTACAGTCAACATCACAGATATTTCCAACTGCAAGAACTGATTACATTTTGTTCTCTGTAGATGCCTCGGGACTGGGAAGAAGTAAGAATAACTGTGATACGTCCAGGGCCAATTCCCACCAGCAGCCCCTGTGGAAACACTATCCCAGATGATGACAGACTCACCGTCACTCTGCCAGCAGCAGCCAGGTCTTTTACACAATGCTGCACACAAATCAAAAGCTCAGACACAAAATGTATGTTAACTTGAAATGTGTATGCTTTAGGTTTATGGTTCCGGTCCAGCCTGTGTGTCTAGAGAAAGGCGTGACTTACACACTTCGTTTTGAGTTCAGACGGTATCAGGATGCAAACAGTGTCCTCAATGGAGGGGCCACTGAATTCCTTCTGGTGGACTCTGTGAGATTTTTTTTCTTTTCTATTTCTATTTCTATACACATTAAATACATTTTTTCTGTGAATTTCTGCTCCTTATCCAAGATTGCGTTGATGCCTCGTCACTCTTCAATTGAGATGTTCAACGCTGGAGATTCAGCCTCTAACATAAGAAAACAGACCTATGAGCGCTATCGCTGCCACGAAACTGCAAAGAGTGTGACCCGTCCTGTAATGAGTGACACCTGTGCCAAGCTTATGACCAGCATGTCGGCCATCATTAATGATGGGGCTCTGGGTTAGTGCCTTTACCCCCATTTCCATTGAACTCAGTGCCTCTGTACAGTTTGTAGAGTTTGGTGGAATACAGTGTTGGTATGCTTCTCTGTCCCACTGCAGCCTGTAACTGTGACCCTCAGGGTTCTGTCAGCTCTGTGTGTGACGTCCGTGGAGGCCAGTGCCACTGCAGGCCTAATGTCATTGGCCGAAGGTGTGACAAGTGTGCACCAGGAACGTATGGCTATGGACCATCAGGCTGCATTTGTAAGAATGTTAATTACTGTTTAATGTAAAAAGCTTTTCTTTAATTAAAGTTTATTTGATCAATCATTTAAAAAATGTTCAGTGCTTCAAGAGAGTTAAAGATGGGAAACTGGCGCCCTCTACTGTTCGGGTGTGCACACTGACAGTCCTTTTCTTTGCTTGCCTCCTTTCACCTGCGCTTGATCGCCTCTTATCCTCGACCCTTCTTCCTGTCCAGCCTGCGGTTGCAGTCTGGAGGGCTCACTTACGAGGCTTTGTGACAAGTTCACCGGCCAGTGCCAGTGTCGTTCCGGTGCTTTTGGTCAGCAGTGTGACAGATGCCAGGCAGGTCACTGGGGCTTCCCGAACTGCCGAGGATGCCAGTGCAACGGACACGCTGATGAATGTGACCAGCGGAATGGGGTCTGCATTAACTGTAGGGACAACACTGGGGGAGACATGTGTGACAGGTGAGAGATCTATGTGTTACTTTACTATTGTGCTATGCCTCTTGCTGCTGTGATAATGCCACAGTGTGCGTTCTTTGTGCAATGATCATTTAACACAAAACATTCTCTGTTGCATCTTTGAATCCTTTCTTTCTCCTTCAGATGTGCCAATGGTTTCTATGGTAACCCAGTTTTGGGTAAAGCATCTGATGGTCACTGTAGGCCATGCCCCTGCCCAGATGGACCCAACAGTGGACGTCAATTTGCTGCATCTTGTTACCAGGACAACCGTAACAAACAAATCATCTGCAACTGCAAACAGGGCTATACAGGTGATAACATTTGCATTATCTTTTTGCTCTGTGTATTATGTACATTACTGTTCCTCATTTATATTCATATATACATAATAATATTCACATTTATTCATATAAAACAATTGAAATTATTTTGATTGTATTTAAGAAGATAAGGTGCACCTGTATGGAGGGTTATTGAATGTGTGGTGTTTTTATTGTCGAATATAATTGACCTTTTATACAATTCTCGGTGGTTACCTGAGACCACTTGCCTTTCTTCTATGTTAACCTTCCCTCCTCTCACCCATATTACTTATCCAGGCCTTGTTAAACGTTCCGGGGTGACCATTTTTAAGCGTGAGTAAAGCTGGTTGGTTGACCCCCACCCAACCCAACCCCACACATGACCCAGCTTTCAGTTTGTACCGCCACCTACCCCACACCCTGACTCTGCCAGTTCGGCCTATGCATGGCTTCAGCACTCCTCCCACCAGTGGTGCTGTGTGCTATAATTCTATACTATACTTTAGCTCTTCTGGCTCTCAGTGACAAACAATTAAGTGGTAATGAGTTTTAGAGTAACTGTTCTGGAATTGAATTTAATTAAATGATATGGTTTATTATACTATATTATACAGGGACAAAAGATGGACTCAAGAGATAAATTCTGTTTCATCTCCCGTCTACCTGTCTGAGTTAGGCTAAAAGACTAAAGTTTACAGTTTGCTGCTTAAAAGTGAGTAAACAAACTGCAAAGAAACTGCATGCATTTAGATGTAGCTACGATGATGGGTAACCTCTCACCCAACTTACATTGTTCTTTACAAGTGCTTCTGGCTGGACGCAAATATAAGTATATCTTTTAAAAGAGTGACTTCTAATATAATATCATTAGAGCTTTGTTTAAATGTACTGCAGTGTTTTTACAATTTTATAATAAGGAAAATTAATTAGATTTAGACATTTTGCTCTAAAGCAATATTAAGTTTATATATATTTTTAACAATAAATTTAGTTGCATTTAGTATTGTGTACATATGTGCAAATTACAGAAGAGAGGGCACTGATGGACATAACAAAAAGTCTCCCAGCCAGTGGCAAACTTAGAATCAATTGCTGTGATATGACTTTGATCAAAATGTAAAAACAAAATCAGTAGCATTTTAATGTAACACTTTTCTTGATTTTCTTTAAACACACAGGTTCCCGTTGTGAGGATTGTGCCCCTGGTTATTACGGAAACCCTTCTCAGCCTGGAGGCCACTGCCAGCCATGCCAGTGCAACAACAATATAGATCTGTCTGACATGGGGGCCTGTGATAGGCAAACAGGAAAGTGCAAGAAGTGCTTGTACAACACTGAAGGCCCCAACTGTGGCATCTGCAAGAGTGGTTACTATGGGGACGCCTCCAGGCGGAACTGCAGAAGTGAGTGTCTAGTGTGTCTAGTTTGAACATTATGTCAACATTATTTACATTTAACAATTTTTCTCTCTAGAATGCACCTGTAACTTCCTGGGCACTGATAACAGCCAGTGTGTCCAGAAGGACGACTGTGTCTGTCAGCGCTCCACAGGACAGTGCCAATGTCTTCCAAATGTCATTGGTTTGACATGTGACCACTGTGCACCCAACCACTGGAATTTGGCCAGTGGAAAGGGCTGTGAACCATGCAGCTGTGATCCCAACAACTCTCTTACCTCTTCATGTAATGAGGTAAGATACAGATTATATATTCTGTGCATGTTCCCCATCTGAAATAATAGTGTTGGTATTCATTTTTCTCTCTTTGCTTTTATAGTTTACTGGTCAGTGTCAGTGCCGGGATGGCTTTGGAGGAAAGACCTGCACTGACTGTCAAGAGAACTACTGGGGAGATCCCAGGACACAATGCAGAGGTTAGGAACTTCAGCACTTAGAGCAAAGTTAGAAGTGTAAAATATTGTGGCACGAAAAGGCATGGACAGCTTGCAATCATTGAGGGGAAGATAAATTCCCAAGTATATCAGACAATTCCTCAGGATAATGTGAGGATGTCTGTACGTCAGCTGAAACTGTGAAGAAGGTGGGTGATGCAACAGGAGAACGACCCAAAACGTAAGAACAGAATGGCTTCAGAAAAACAAAATTCGCCTTTTGGAGTGGCCATGTCAGAGCCCAGACCTGAACACAATAGAGATGCAATGGATTGACTCGAAGAGGGCCATACACATGAGACGTTCAAAGAACTAAAGAGCTAAAGCCATTTTTCCAGGAAGAATGGGCTAAAATTATTCAACAATGTGCACGTCTAATCCACAGCTACAGGAAGCGCCTGGCTGAGGTCAACCAGTTATTAATTCTAAGGGTTCACTTACTTTTTCACTGCCATGAATGGCATGAGTTGAATGTTGAATGAGTGTGTTCAATAAAGACATGAAAGATCAGAATTATTTTGTTGTATTTGTGTAATTATTTTGTCTGTAAATAAGCCACATAGTATAATTGTTGATAGCCAAATGTGTGTGTGCTTTTGTCCTTTTCTCCTTTAGCCTGTGATTGTGATTGGCGTGGCATCGAGGCTTCTCAGTGCAATCGCATGACCTGGCCACTGTGTTTGCCGCCAGGGGGTGTCAGGGGTTCGCTGTGACCAGTGTGCCAGAGGCTTCTCTGGACAGTTTCCCAACTGTCAGCCTTGTCATCAGTGCTTTGGTGACTGGGATCGCATTGTGCAGGTGCGGTTTAATCAGGAAAAGATAATATCTACCCTGCTGTGGCCAGATACAACATATTATAACTGACTTAGTAGTTTTATTATTAATTAATTTCATTAAGATCAAAGTTACACTATTGAATTTACCTACCTATATGGTCCTTTTTATAATTTTTATTCATTTCCAGGACTTGGCAGTGCGCTCCAAGACTCTTGCAGCGCGTGCTCATGAACTTCAGACCACAGGACTTACTGGACCATATGAAAAGGCTTTCCAAGACCTTGAGGAAAAACTGGCACAAGCACGGGGCATTGTCAACTCACGTAATGCTACTGGAGCAGCAGTCACTATCCTTATGGAGCTCATTGAAGATCTCAGGTTTGTCATATGACAAATTTGTATTTTTGATGGACCTTCTAAATGGTTATGTTTGGAAATATAAAACAGACTTCTGATATCTTCAGAACACATATTAGTGAGACCACTGACACACTCAACCAACTGGAAGGAGACCTAACTATTGTGCAGGACACCAACACAGAGGCAAGCAAAGATCTCAGTGCCCTAGAGAGAGAGGCTAAAGAACTAAACCTTACTTCAGAGCAACTACACAGACAACTGGATATCCTCAAAAACTCCAACTTCCTAGGTAAGAGATTTATGTCTTTGATATTTATCAAGTTACTCAGCAGGTTTTCCTCTTCACCTTATCCATATCAGCAAAATAAAACACTCTTCATATTCTTGCATTCAGGAGCATATGACAGCATTCAAAGCTCGTACAACAAGTCTCATGATGCTGAAAGACGAGCCAGTGAATCTACTATCACTAAACCGAGCACAGTCAGTCAGTCGGCTGACACTCGCCGCCGCACCGAACACATCATAGCCGCCAAGAAGGATGACTTTAACCGTAAAAATGCAGCCAACAAGCGTGCACTGGGAGACCTCAACAATAGAGTCCAGGGTCTTGATATAAAGAAGATCAATGAGAAGGTGTGAAAAAGGTTGTCCTTGATTCAGTTTAATATTTAATTTTAACTGCATTTATAGTGAACAACCTGTTACTGTTTTGTAAGTAGCCATCCAAATGATTGTACAGGTTTGCGGTGCCCGTGGTGATGCTCCTTGTGGGGAAAGCCCTTGTGGTGGTGCAGGTTGTCGTGATGATGAGGGAAACCGTTTCTGTGGGGGCCTGAACTGTAAAGGTGCTGTTGCAGTAGCTGATAATGCTCTGGAGAGATCCAAACATGCTGAGAAGGAACTGCAAAAAGCAATGGGCGATCTGGAAGGACTCTTTATTAAAGTATGATGCATTGTTGTAAATATTTTAGGTTGTCTTACCTGGTTTTCTAGCCACTTGAACTGAATAAAACCATAAATGTATGTGTTTGCCTATTTCACACAGGTGGCAGAAGCTAAGACCCAAGCAGATAAAGCCAAGGGTAAAGCCCAAGCAGCTCTGGATAAAGCCACAGCAACAAAGAATAAAGTAGAACGCTCGAACAACGATCTGAGAGACCTAATTAAACAGATCAGAGAATTCCTGACTCGTAAGTGGGCACAAGAGTAGAAGTATAGCAACATAATAATGCAGCTCAATAAGTCACACAATACCCTTTGTTTTTGCACAGAGGATGGTGCAGACCCAGATAGTATTGAGGCTGTTGCTAATCATGTCCTGGAGTTGTCCATCCCTGCTTCAACCCTCCAGATTAGACACCTTGCTGAGGAAATCAAAGAAAGGGTTCGCAGCCTTTCAAATGTGGACGCCATCTTAGAACAGACACAAGATGATGTCCGCAAAGCAGAGCAACTCTTGCTAGATGCCAAAAGGGCCAGGTAAATAAGATGGCTGATTTACTTCATTTATTCCTAGTAGAATAATTTGTTGTTGATTAATTTGATTTTAGAATGATAATAATTTCACATTGCATATTTTAAGGCATAATGCTGAAGGCATCAAGACTACAGCGGAGACAGTAAAACAGGCTCTGGTAGATGCTAAGACAGCGCAGACAACTGCAGAGAAGACAATTGCTAGAGCTAGAGCGGACATCCGTGAAACAGAGAATCGACTGGCACAGGTACTGAACTAAAGAAACCCTTTACACATAACCCTTTTAGTTGGTTACGCTTAATTGCAGAGACTAGCAGGAATTTTATCAATTTATCCATGGGGATATCAATAAAAAATAAGTGTTACGAGGTAAGTCTGTGATAATACAAATTAGGGCCTATTTATAGCTAGTCAATTACATCGATATTACTTACACCTTAGCAGATACATTAATGACAACAAACAAAAATAATTGTTGCTGTTGTTGTTGTGCATTGTCAGATTGAATCCAAGACATCCAGCAATGAGAAGGACCTGAATGATGCCATGACCCGCCTGGGAATACTGGGACAAGAGATCAGTGAACTCAAAACCCAACGTGCAAAGAACAGCATGGCAGCAGCTCGTGCTGAGGAGACCGCCACCATGGCACGAGATAAAGCAAATGAAGCCAAGCAGGTCAGTGGATATGGCTACGCATACAGTGCTCTGCATTATTCCCCTTCTATAATTATGTAAAACAATGATTATGTTGCTTAGATTCTAGATGGCCAGTTGACAGATAAATACCATGAGGTGCAGCAGCGGGTTGACACTAAAGCCAAAGCTGTGCTAGACGCCAAGAAAAAGGCAGAGAGTCTGAGAGATGAAGCCAAGGAACTTCTAAGAGATGCCCAAAACAAGCTGCAGAGGCTATCAGGTTCTTGTTGTTTATTTTATTGACAAAGATCAGTGTAAAGTATACATTTGGATGTAATTGATGTGCCTACATATTTGGAGGAAACCAAAATGCTGTATTAGGTCTAAACTAAGTAAATGCTTATGTTGTCATAATATTCTGTTGACAATTTGTACCTGGCTGTGTGATTGATTTAATTTCTTAATGCAGAGCTAGAGAAGAACTATGAAGAAAATCAGCGGAAACTTGAGGGAAAGGCTCGCCAACTTGATGGCCTGGAAGACAAGATGAAAGCTATACTTCATGACATCAACAGTCAGATTCAGATCTACAATACATGCCAGTAAACAGTTACACTCATAATCAAAAACAGCAAATATTGTTTCAATGTTTAAATAGACCTACATGTATTTACTTTATAGTTTAATTTAAAGACATTTGAGTGATCTTTTTTTTCCCACTCTTTCACAACATGGGGTTTGTATAAGCTGGAAGGTGTTACATTTTAAGTATTTAAGTTTAAATAAAAAACTATTAGTGACTGAATGTATTTCAGTATGTACAAAATATTTTAATGTTGAACTATCAGTGAATATACATTTGAATATAGATCAATGATTTGATTGACTTCTATTTTATTAAAATCAAAAAACATATTTGTTGTATTTGCAGGTATAACAATTAGAAGTTCACAGTTTTCCATTAATAATGAGCTGTGCTCACCTGCAGTGTGCAGTAATAAACTGCAGTGTTTTTTCACAAGAAAATAACACAATATCTGTAATGAAGGTATGGCATAAAACTATAAAGTGGGTTGAATAAATTATGCTCTATACTTTTTATTAGCATGCAGTCTTAGAAGATTTTATACTATGAATTATAAACCACTTTATCTGAGTGGAACAAGCCCCTCCGACTACCATTGTTTTTTAATGCTTCATGCTTGAATATCCTGATATTATTCCACCCCTTAAAAGGCACCAGATTACAGAAAATGTAAATTATTTTTAATTTTAATTTTTATACAATTAAAGCCACACTATATAACTTTTTTAAATGCTGTTGGGGTCTAAAAATCAGTGGCGTAAAAGAAGGAACCTTTTTAATAGACTGCAACTGGCTGGCCAGATATTATACTGTGGTTACTCTGACTGTATCAACACGTTTCCATGTTTTTTATGTAAAGCTGTAAGATTAACAGGAAAATGTACCATGTGTGTTCATAGCAGTGCATTTGCATTCATTCAGAAGAATCCTTTGGTGGGTGCAAATCCTAAAATGTTACATAGTGTTGCTTGAAGTCTATTTTTTATAAACCTTGGTTTCATTTGGAAATAGCTAAAAGTGCCTGAAACTAAATTACTTGTGGTTTCTGATTTGTATTTTGTACAAATATGTGCATTTGTCTACATTTTATGACTAACATTTAAATGTTAATTTTTGCATGACAATTAGGTAAACCAAATGCTACAATGTATCTGTTTCACTGTTTGCTAAATAATTCACAGATACATATAGTCTGGATGCCAAAGAAAAACACACCTGGGTAAAAGTGTCCTGTATATGTATGTCAATAAATGTTCTTTGTGAAAAAAGACATGGGCTCTGTACTATACACTGTGACAAATGTTATGATGACATACTGTATAGATAAAGTAGTATCTACTTGAAGTAAAGCAGAAAAGAGAGGGGAGCTCCGTGAAGTTGGCCCCCCACCAAAATGGATTGACTCCAAAACAAATCTAGATCGTTTGTGCTGGTTTGTGCAGCAAAGATTTTCGTTTGTGCTGTTATAGTTTTTGAGATATCAATGATTCTTTTATAGGTCATTTTAATGAATGAATGATTTTAATGAAGTTGTTTTTAAGTATTATGTTTATTATATTTTAGCCTGTAGTGACAAGGAACACACAAACTTCAAGGAAAGCTGAAGAGAGCCTACCAGTGGACCTTTCTCAGCATTTTCCTGAAAGTGAACCTCAGCCCAATGATGTGAGTATTTGTAGGCTATTTGATATGTCCCATACAGCTGTGAGCATCATGGCTGTGGTCATATCAAAATATCTCCCTTGCTTTCTGCAACTCTTTTCAGAAATACTCATACACTTATATGTGAATGAGTATATGTTATAAATAAATAAATACACACATGAACAAATACACACCTTCTTTCACTCACATTCTCTCATACACGCACCCTTTCTCTCTTTCCCATACTCATGATGCTGGCAGTGATATTACGGGTAAGAAATTAAGAATGTGTGCTTGCACATATGCACCAAACAATTGTGAGTGGTATGATATGAACATCACTGAAAATATTTTCATCCTTCTTTCTACTAGGACCACTCCTATGCATTGCCCAATTCTCCTACTCGTCTAAAGGCCAGACTCAGTGAAGCTTTGGCTAGAGTGGAGAGTCTAGAGCGGGAGAAGCAAAATGCAAAGACCGAGAACGGAGAGCAAAGAAAACTGTAAAGAGTCTTCTGGAAGATCTGAAGGAAAAGAACCTTATAAATGAGGAGTTGAATGAAAGGCTTGGCTTCCATTCTGGTAAAAATAAATTGATAATACCACCTTGAATTGTATATTGTTTACACTCTTTGTCCGACTTTACAAAAGGTATTATTTCAAGGGAACTTTCTAACTAGTCTGTCTAACTAGTTTAACTGAATTTCAGATCTTCAGGTAGACCTCTTTTTAAAGCGGGGCCATGAATACACCAAAGACCAGAGAGAGTTTGCCCTCACACTGCACCTCCATGGTCCGAAAGCCTACAGTTACCTGAGGGATTCTCTGCATCTTCCCCTGCCACATCCACATACATTGCAACGGTGTAGTACATGTTCTTTTTATTACACTTTTTAATGTGTGTGTGTGTGTGTGTGTGTCTGTGTGTGTGTGTGAGAGAGAGAGAGAGAGAGAGAGAGAAATAAATTCAAATGAACAATCAAACTTGTTTCTTTATTAAAATATAAAATTCATTCATTTATACATTTATCAATATGCCAATGTATGTGTGTGTGTGTGTGTGTGTGTGTGTGTGTGTGTGTGTGTGTGTGTGTGTGTGTGAGAGAGAGAGAAATAAATTCAAATGAACAATCAAACTTGTTTCTTTTATTAAAATATAAAATTCATTCATTTATACATTTATCAATATGCCATTTCTACATGAAAGCAGAATTTTTCAATGTGTGACAGCGTCCTGTATCATAACTAAGTCTCTGCCATTTGTAACAAACCAAACCGTGTGAAAATCCGGTAAAAACTCGGGGAGTTATGATCATTGTAGTTGAGGAATACACCTTCCTCAGTAGAAATAAATGCGGGGGGCGGAGCATTGGAGACCCATCCAAGATGGCGCCGCGCTGATACGTCCGCTCCAATAGGCAGCGTCAGTCTATGAGGCGTCTACGTATATTATGTCTATGACTTATACTGTATACACCTGGCTATGGACTTTCACAAAAAAAAAAAAAAAAAAATGCGAGAGTCTGCAGTAAGTGGACACAACAACAACCAGCCAGCATTGCGCACTAATCTGGACCACTCATAACTGCACTTGTGCTGCTTAAGCCTACCGCCGGCTAGTTTTCAGACCAGCTGCATTACCATAATAAGTCTACTTTGTGTGCGCATGCGCCGAGTAAGGTGTAGAATGTTCAGAGAAATGTTCGTTACGTCACATAATTGCGAGGTTACCTTTGAGTGCTCTCCGGAGTTCTGTCACTTACATAAATACTTCAACCAGAGAAGACACGATTTATCAAGCTCCTACAGAGAGATAGAAATACTTCAATTATCTACTGATAACACCTTTGTGAACATATCTGTACAACAACATGACATCTGCTATAGAAAATGCTCCAGTGTCTGTGGCCACAGCACAGAGTGAGCAAAATATATTTGAGACTCCACTGACTGAAACCCTACAAGAATGAACTGATGATACTCCAAGAACTTGCAACACTGCACAACCTTTTGTGCAATTCAGTGAATTGGGAGAAGAAGGTCCAGAACATGAGAAGATGTTTATCATTAAAGTTCAGGTAGGAGACTTCAGTGGCATTGGTTTTGGCATGACAAAAAAGAAAGCCAAGTTACGAGCAGCACAAGAAATTGTGGGTGAGCTGAAGAAGCTTCCTCTTCCATCTGGGATTACTCCGTATTGGTGCAAACCCAAAAAAAGTGTTGTGGATCCTGGACCGACCTGACTTTTTTAAAAACAAAGATCCAGTCAGCTGCCTGATTGAAATCCAGTTGTGCCGAAAGGAAAAGGAACCGGAGTTTGAGGTGCTATGGGACAGGTTCAACGCAAGGGGACAGGAGTTCTGCGTGCAGGTTTCTGTGGGCCAATTGAAATCCGAAGCCGTAGCCCACTCCAAGAAGGTAGCAAAGTTCCTGGCAGCAGAAAATATGCTCCACATGATGGGACTTGGTATCCATTATTGCGGTTTATGTTGTTGTCATCAACAAAAGAAGGCTGAGAATAACGTCCAGCCATCTTGTCCAACCCAGCAGCCATTTCCACCAGGTCTGCTGCCTATGCCTCTACCTCTGCCACCACATATGCGCCCAGCACAGGGGACCCGCCATGCAACACAGGGCACCAGTGCAGCAAAGACTCCCAGTGCAGCACAAGAGTCAAGAACACCAAAGACTCCCCATACCAACAAAGGATCCAAAAGCCACTAACACACCCAAGACTGTCGCTCTGACCAGAGTCCCAAGACCAACAGAGGGCTCCAGTGGATCACAGCCAGAGGCTCTCAGTCAAACAAAGCCATCAAGTCCAGCCAAGGCCCTGAGTCTAACAGAAGTTGTTAGTAAAACCAATGGCTCCCACCACAGCGCAGACCTTCAATCCACCAAAAGTCTCTGTCCAACAGAGGCTCCAGTGGATCACAGCCAGAGGCTCTCAGTCAAACAAAGCCATCAAGTCCAGCCAAGGCCCTGAGTCTAACAGAGGTTTTAGTAAATGGCTCCCACCACAGCGCAGACCTTCAATCCACCAAAAAGTCTCTGTCCAACAGAGGGCTCCAGTGGATCACAGCCAGAGGCTCTCAGTCAAACAAAGCCCTCAAGTCCAGCCAAGGCCCTGAGTCTAGCAGAAGTTGTTAGTAAACCAATGGCTCCCACCACAGCGCAGACCTTCAATCCACCAAAAAGTCTCTGTCCAACAGAGGACTCCACTGGATCACAGCCAGAGACTCTCAGTCAAACAAAGCCATCAAGTCCAGCCAAGGCCCTGAGTCTAACAGAGGTTGTTAGTAATCCAATGGCTCCCACCACAGCTCAGACCTTCATTCCACCAAAAAGTCTCTGTCCAACAGAGGACTCCACTGGATCACAGCCAGAGACTCTCAGTCAAACAAAGCCATCAAGTCCAGCCAAGGTCCTGAGTCTAACAGAAGTTGTTAGTAAACCAATGGCTCCCACCACAGCACAGACCTTCAATCCACCAAGAGCCTAAGTTCTCTTTGGGCCAAAGTCTTTCAGAAGACTTCAGTGGATCACAGCCAGAGACTCTCAGTCAAACAAAGCCATCAAGTCCAGCCAAGGCCCTGAGTCTAACAGAGGTTGTTAGAATAATCCAATGCAGCATCCCACCACAGCGCAGAAGCCTTCAAATTCCACTGACAAACAAAGTCTCTGTCCAACTGAGGACTCCAGTGGATCACAGCCAGAGGCTCTCAGTCAAACAAAGCCATCAAGTTCAGCCAAGGCCCTGAGTCTAACAGTGGCTCACAGCCCACCAAAGTCTGTAAGTCCACCAAAAACTACTGAGTTTCCCAAAGACTGTCAGTCCGTCCAAGAGCCTAAGTTCTTCTTTGGGCCAAAGTCTTTCCAGAAACTCTTAGTGCCGCATGAACCAGTAGACCATCTTAATCACCAAAGACAGCCTGCTCCAGCAGACCCAATTTATTCATCAGAGCCCTACATCATCTGAAGTGTCCCCTGACACTGACAAACAAATGACCCTCGTTCTGTGTCTCCGAGAGGCTGAAGGCCAAGTCCTGGTCCCAGAGGACATCAAACCCAAAGAGCTTAAATTACTGTCATCTGGGCCTGGTTTCTTACTCTGACAACTGAGAATCAAAATTCTGAATTCACCTTGAAGAATCTCCCAAAACAAAGATGAAAAGACAACCGCACACTGTCTAACTTGTTAACAGTGAAATTTATTCAATGACCAATTAAATAAATTTTAATGTTAGACAGTTCGCCAGTATTTGGGAGTCTTTTCATCTTTATCTTGATGGAAATTTTGCTTTCAAGGTGGATTAGTTTAACAATAAAGCATTACTACCAGCAAAACACCAGTCGAGGCCCTGAGTCCTTCAGTTTGACAATAAATGGTAAATAGTATGTGGAAAAACTTCATGTTTGTTTTTAAAATAATTTTCCAGAAAGCATTTATACACTAAAAAAAGCTTATTCTTGCATGCTGTACTGCAATGGGTGTGTTCGAGATGAACTGCGCCTCGCCTGGATTGTAGACGAGAGCAGGAAAACGGCTGCCTTTAAGTCGGACAGTTCATCAACGAGACCGGGGTAGTTTGGCTCAGAACATGCAGCCTCTTGTCCATAGTACAAATCTTGCGTGTGTTGAGTGTATTTACTCAATAAAACTAATTTATGAATGCACTTCTGCTTCAAAACCTGTGTTCAACACATCAGGGACTGAATCTATTTATGACACAGCTGACTGTACTATTTTTTATTGTTGAGTCGGCTTTGAAAGCATTAAGTTTGAAATAAGATGAATCCATCTTATTAAGTTGATTTTAATATTGTGTTTTCTATATTTAATAAAAACCTGAACAGTTTTCACCAGTTTATAGTCGGCTAATTGTTTAGAATAGATTTAAATGAATAAAGGTCTGGGTGGAGAAAAGGGAGGGCACTGAAGTGTCAGCGTTCAGGTCCAATCAGCTCTTGCTAACAGGGCATCATTTCCCATCATGCACTCAGACCTTGTAGTCCATGCAGGCGAGCGCAGTTTGTAAAAAGCAACTGCGGCCATGGTTAAAACCATAGGTTAAAACCAAGCCTCTCCCATGGTACCTCTTAAATGGTCGTCGTGTAAGGGCGCCGCCATACGGTGATTTTACAGCAAAATACAGCGATATACCTCCGTCCACCAGAGGGCAGGCTCCAAAAGCGGAAATATAAGGAGAAACCCAATGGCGACTTTACAAGTGTAAAAATCATGTTTACAGCCTGGTACAAAAGATGGCTCCGGTCTCTAGAGCTAAGTTTTTACTACGTGACAACTCTGGGGGGGGTGAATTTTTGAAAATTACGTTGGTTTATGCTATCTAAAAACTATTGTTTTACTATGGAGTAAAACCCAAAAAGCCCGGATGTAACGGCCATTTTATTGCCCATTCGTAATGACAATATTGGTGAATAGGGGACCAATGGGCGGATATCATCCATAATTATTCTATCTATGGTTAAAACCATAGACATATATATAGGTAGACGCCTCATTGGCCGCTGCGCGACGAGATTTACGGCCGCCATCTTGAACCGGTCGTACTCATAGTTTCGTTGAATAGCAGCAGTTCAGATGCCAGAGCACTGTGCAGCATTTTTATGTTCTAATCGGCGGACCATCGCAAATAGGGCTCGGGGGATTACTTCACAAGTAAGATTTAACATTACTATTGTACTTTGGGTTGTATTTTGTCCTTAAATCCACAGAATTGAGAAGGAGCAAGGATCTTTGATAGTACTGTACTGAAATCGTAGCTAGCTAACTTTAGCTAGACTATGTATCTCCCTCCCTCTACTCATGTGTTTTCCACATAACTTACTATTCAGATAGGAAAAAAGTTCGAAAGCACTTGTTAAATGAACGAAACTTTCTTTTAGCGTTAGGTAACGTTAAGTGCCTATAAGGACAAAGATGTGAGGAAGAAGTGGGAAGTGGCTTTGAGGAGAGAAGGATTTCATGCAAGTGATACAACAGTACTTTGCTCTCATCATTTAAAGAATGATGATTTTGATAGGACAGGTCAGATTGTCCGACTCCAAGATGGTGTTATTCCATCCGTCTTCAGCTTTCCGGTTCACCTCCAAAGAGTAGGTGTATCCTCATATAACTATTAGCATTCATAAATGTGAATGTTCATAAATGTAAATTATCAATCACATGGCAGGGTAAGATGCTTATACCTTTATATGTATTGTATTATATATTATGCTTCATCATTTTAGTTGGAAAAGGGCAGGGCTACTTCTACCTCCAGAAGAGCTGAAGAAAGCCTGTCCATGGCCTCTCAGGATTTCCAGGAAACGGCAATCTCAAGCCCACAACCTCAGCCTAATGATGTGAATATTTCTACTTTAAACATCATATCATAATGTTCTCTGGACATATTCAAATCTCACTTTTTTGCTTCCACTCATATTAAACACGCTCACAAATAAACCCATACAAACACAATTTAAGACACATTGAACATGCATTACTGGTACGCACACACACACAGTGCTGGTAGTGGCTTTGACATGTGATGACTATAAGAAAGAATGTGGGCATTAAACTAGTGGTGTCAAAATAATGTTTTTGAAGTGAAACATTACTCAAACCATGTTCATCCCTCTTTCTATTAGGATCGTGGCTATGCCTTGCCTGCTTCTCCTACCGCTCTTAAGACCAAACTCACTGAAGCCTTGGCAAGAGTGGAACATCTAGAGTGAGAGAAGAAGAATTCCATGGCCAGAGAAAAGAGGGCAAAAACCACAGTAAAGAGTCTTTTGGGGGATTTGAGGGAAAAGAACCTCATTAATGAAGAGCTCAAAGAGAAGCTTGAATTCTACTCTGGTAAGACACAATTAACACTTTAAAATTCATGTACATGTTATTCTTACTCTTATTAAACTCTTTATTTATTATCTGAAGGGGACTTATTCATTTTAAATCATAACATTTCAGATCTTCAGTTAGACCTCATGGCAAAGCAAGGCCACGAATACACAAAGGACTACAGAGAGTTTGCGCTCACGCTGCATCTACATGGTCCAAAGGCATACAAATACCTCAGAGAGACTCGACATTTTCCCCTCCCACATCCACATACAATACAAAGGTAGGCTTAATGTTGTCCGAATAAATTTTTAGGAAATTATTAATGCAAACACACTGAAAAGCTTCTTCTCAAATTTTTTTTTATTTTTATTTTTTTACAGGTGGCTGCGTTCAGTGGATTCCAAACCTGGCCTGAACAAGATGATGCTGGATATGCTGGAGAGAAGATGCCAGGGAGACGTGTGTGTGTGTGTGTGTGTGTGTGTGTGTGTGTGTGTGTGTGTGTGTGTGTGTGTGGCTAGTCAAAATCATTATAAATTGAATTGTTTCTACAGAATATTAAAATTTTTATCTGCTACTATCTGTTTCTGCTTCTTTATCATATTTATAGTGTGTGGTTTATAAATTACCTTATATCCTAAATCACATATTTACATTTTGAACGTCTGATTACTTTATATCTTTTATCAGAATATTAAATAACTGTTAAGCCTACTATGAATATTAAAATACGCTGAACAATGTGTCCTGTATCATAGCTACATGAATGACCTTTGCAGCAAAAAAGCCCGCGTCAAAATTAGTTGGGTATTCGGTGAGAAATTATTGAATAAATGCGCTGACAGCTCATTGCACCTGGCAAACAAGTTACACTGAGTGGGGCTGACGACCGGTCCAAGATGGCGGTTCCACGGCTCGTTCGTGCCAATAGGCAGTAGCGTTCGATGCGGCGTATACCTATAAGCTCTCCGGACGTGCGCATCAGCTGGCCGGAAATGAAGCCGTTAATACCGAAAATATTTATTATTAATATCTCAAAAACTATAACAGCACAAACGATTTTTTGCTGCACAAACCAGCACAAACGAAGCAAAAAGAACGACACAATTTTTGTCCATTTTTACGACAATTGGGGGGCTGGATGACGTCATCAGCCGAAAATAATCTTGTAATATCTCAAAAACTATAACAGCACAAACGAAAATCTTTACAGCACAAAACAGCACAAACGAAGCACAAACGAATGACACCATTTTGGGGCATTTTAAAGCACTTTAAAGCATTTTCGGGGGCTGGGTGACCTCATATGACCTATAAAAGAATCAAAATATCTCAAAAACTATAACAGCACAAACGAAATTTTTTGCTGCACAAACCAGCACAAACGATCTAGATAGTTTTGGAGTCAATCCATTTTGGTGGGGGGCCAACTTCACGGAGCACGTGAACGCGCAAGCCAGGAAGTACCCTGTGTGCGCGCTCTCGTTCAGGTTTGGCCGGCAGCTCATCAGCACAGACCAGACGTCTGTGGGAAGCAGTTTGGATTCGTTACTAATATAGCTCACACGTTAGAGGGCAAATGACGGCAATAGACTGAATTGTTGTTTTTTCGTCAGTGATATTGACAATGAATAGATGTACGATATCTAAAATATGTCCTGGATAACGGAAGGAATTTTCCAGAAAGTCAGTGGAGTACGGGGGCAGTGCGAGCAGAGGCGTAGCGGCCTACGGCCGTGAAGAAGCTTATCAGCCGGCGAAGCATAAAAGCAAGGAGTCCTGCCGGCCATTGTCTAAACTCAAATAAATCCTTCGCCAAAATAAAACCCTGTAAGTAAAACACTCTTTCTCAGTATTAAGGTAGGAATTTGGCCACAAACAAACACCATATCTTACAAAGTGTCACAGTTTATTGGTCTTGTAAAACGATAATTTGTTTATACCGTGTCGCTAGTGCTAACAAGCACTAGGATAAGGCTTATAACATTAGCGTTAGCTTGAAGACGATGTTCACCAAAGACACTCGACTGTATTGTGCAGTACAATGGCGTTTGGTTCTAAAACAACACTTACTGTTAACTGAATTATACTAACGTTAATCGTCTTGCCCTTTTAGCTAACTTAATCTTATGTAACTTATCCTAGGTAGAACATAACAACACTGAAAATAGAAGCATAAAGTTAGCGGATATTTACTTGCTAAAGGCAGTCACAAAACAGCTTTGCAAATGTAATAACATTACAACGCAGCATGTTGTTGTGTACATTTGTACAATTTTGGCAGGCACATGACAATTTTAAACACGTGTGCTTTAAAATAAAACCAACCTCTGTCGGCTTGTTAGTTTTGGATTTTTTGCGTTAGTTGTCAGTTAAAAACAAAAACATAACCAGTATAGTGTTCATGTTATTGTATTTTTCTTGAGAATCTCCAAATCTAAATGCAACCTCTTCATCGGTGCCTAATGCTCAAAATTTTAGTCCAGAAGTTGGCTATTAGCTGTTGCTATGCTAAGGAAACGAAGGCTTTTGAGTGGATTGGTGTCGTGTGCAGCCATATTGTTATTATTATAAGATTTTAGTTTCTCATTCAACGTTGTTGCTTCTTCTTAAAATAAAATGCTTATGGGAAGTAATTTTTCTCTGTTTGGTGAAGAACACATAGACATTATCATTTATTTCAACTAAACATTAACTTAAATGTCCTTTTATGTTTTCAAGTAATAATTCTTGTTATTCACCTAAAAATGTCTGTGTGCCACACTTCTCTTATATAGGTCCCCATTAGCTTTCCTGATTCTGTTCTGGGAGAGTTCAGGCCAGTATCATCGCCAAGATAGCCGGGCCAGGCAGGAAGAGGCACACCTCAGATCCAGACCCCAGCAGCGGTAGTGATTCTGGCGACGGGCGGCCTGTCAGTGCCAAGTGCCTGAAGATGGCCAGCAGTGGTGGTAGCAGCAGCATGGCAAGTAGTACGACGGATGGCTGTCGTAATGGGGCTCAGCAAAAAGGAGGTGGCTGTAAAGACAGTGGCATGGACGTGTCCTCGAGCACCAGTAAGAAGAAGCAGAAGGACCGAGCCAACCAGGAAAGCAGAGAGGCCAAGAGGGCAGTGGCTTCTGCTGCGATGGCAGACAGAATTATTGCTGAGGTCAAGAAAGGTATGTAGTGTGGAAACCAGTGGAATTCTTTGTTCTCCGCCGAAACAACTGATATGTTTTTATATACAGTCTCTCTCTTCTGTTTTTGTACTACAGTTTTGGTTTAGCTAACTTTGCCTGTTGTTGCAGTACAGTATAAACATTCTTAACTGCCCTCCACTTGTGCCCTTTTATGCATCCTCTCTGCAACTGCACATCAGACTTGACTTTGCTGAAGGATATTACCCTTGACCTCTTTGGTTGTGACATTTAAAATATGTAAATATTTACTAACCTTTTGAACTGTAACATCTAATCAAACAAATATTCTGGTTGTTTGGGTAATGACACTGTGCATGCCTTGTCTATCTGTGACCCAAACTGTTGAATTATCTGCTGCGGCTGACTTGTGTTAATCTTAGCAGTAGTTATGATTACCGGTACAAAAGACATGTGGGGTTTGCTCTTTTGTCCCCTTTGGCTTTGTTGTGATCATTAGGTAATTTACTTCCCTAGACACTAGATCTAGTGTTGGGACTGTCCCAATACTTCACGTTCAACAAAAGCACACCGTGAGAGATACCATAGAGCATAATTTGAGAATTGGACCAAGGCCTCATAAAGTGGTCTAAAGTAAGCTACACAATGTAGCTAATGGGGCTAATAATAATTACATTTTAGTTTCCCTTTCTATAGGCCTGCTTCTGCTTCTTACATGACAAACAGAAAATGAAAGGCGTGTTAAAATGCTTCTCAACACACATTCTTGATGTGCTACCTTCTTTAGTTGTGTAGTGTGCTATTAAACTTTTATTTTTTTTATTATCACTGTGGGAAAATTCATTGCCAGCAGCTGCCAATGACGCCCAGCATGTTTTTTTTTTTTTATTCATGCTGGCGCTTTCCAAAGCGACTTATGCATTGTTCTAATGTAATTACCAGTGTTACAGTCACTGGGGGCAAGGTGTCTAAATAACACAGACAGTATGAACACTGGGAGAGGAATCGAAGAGGTTGTCTCTACCCACTGAGAATGCTTGTGACAGTCTTAACAAGGAGGAAACTTCGCTCTTATAATCTACAACCCACAATAACACTGGGAGAACAAGTTGTAATACTACTATTGTTAATGAATAAGGAAATGTGACAGTCCTTCTGATGAGAGGTGGAGCCAAACCTGGCGGCTCTAGACATGTTATACACTCCTAATAATTATAGTCACATATATTAATGCATGTGGCAGAGTGTTTATTTATTTATTTTTTCCATATTATTTTAATTTACAGTGACATAATGTTAAGGCACCACATTGCTGTTGACTTTGCTTGCATGTGCTCTTGTTGCATTACGCTCTTGTCGTCATTATTCCCCAGTGCACTATGTGTTCTTCTGTGCTCTGTTGTTCAGAGATTTACTGCGGCGCTGTAACTTTACCTGAAACAGTGTCACCACCCTGTCAAACCCTACTTTAAGGTTTTGAGAATTCTTTCTGCTGTAGTTGTAAGTATGACTTCCAAGGATCATTTTCGAAACTGAGGAAAACCTGCACCTGTTTTTGTTTGACATTCTCATTAAAATGACAGCTCTATGATGTGGTTGTAATGTGGGTGCTAAATGCATGCGGCGCCTTGTAATGAAAAGGCAGTATGGCATACGACTGCGACCAGCTGCAGGGGATTGGGTTTTACTTGTGACCTTTCCACTGGGATTAGGTTTGAGGTTGGGAGCAATGCATTGAGGTAGCGGGTGAAGGGAATTGTTTTCGGACTAAATGGAAATAAAAACAGTGTTCCCACAGGATCTTTTAAATGTTTTTTGAACTTTGGAAACCATATTTCACCCCTGGACACCTGTGAAGTCACAATGACAAATGGTACAAGTAGCATGTTGTTTTCAGCATTTAAATTAGCCACTTAGGTCTGGCTTCAGAGCATGTATGACAAGTAGAATTTGTTTTAGATTTTATAATGTATTTTTGCATCAGCCTGGCTTGCCAGTGATAATTTTAGATGTTCTTTTGATATGGACGACTATGCTGTAATACTGTATATATGCTTTGACATGTGACTCAGCGCGCTACCGGCGAATACAGAGTTTTTTGCTTTGACCTTGTAAGCCTGGAAAAATGATATTCTCCAGTGGTTTAGCATTTTCCACTGATTTAGTGGTGTGCTCTTCATTCTTGTGGAAGCACTATGTTTGGCACAGATTTATTAATCACTTTTATTTTGCAATGATGATTTTTTTTTTTTTTTCAGATGTGTTTGTAGACTGGAAGCAAAATGTTAATGACGTCACTGTCAGACTCCGCTGTGGGGAGGGAGTGCAGAGCCTAGAGGACGTCAGCACAACCTTCAGTGATACTCATTGTCTTGTGTGCTTCCCAGGTAAGGTCACAGTAAAGTCATACAGGAGAAAGGATGAGCCTATAATACAACATGGAGGGAAATATATCTCTAAACCAACCCATGCGGCAGGAGGCTAAAAATATAATTCAAAATAGATTAATAGTATAAAACATAAATAAAAAAATGGATAGAGCTGATACAACTAAAGGTATTAGTTTAAAGACTCTGGTTGAAACAATCATCTATACTGAACAACATTAACCATGTTTTTTTAAAACAATTTACACCTATTTGTTTTGTGTAATAAACATGCCTATAGAAAAAAAAAAAAAGATTTTGTATTTACAACAAAGTTTTTATCTGTTTGTGTTTGTGTTGTACGACACTGCAAAACAATACAAAACACACACAATACTATATTTACAAATAAAATTAGAATGTGTTTTCCTTGATCTTGTGTGTTTATTCTTGCTTAGTGTCTTGGCCGGGCTTTTGTGAATGATTGCAGTTTTGTTGCAGTAGTTTTGTAAGCTAAAAGAAAGGACAGGGCTTTATTTATGAACATTTGCCTGAGAATTCTGCAGATCAAAATAAAAATTAAATTAGAAATATTTATTTATTTATTTATTTTAAAGATGGACGGCAGTGGAGCTGCCACTTGCAGGAGGAAATTGAGGCCTCATGCAGCAAGGTCCAGTACAAGGAGAAGACCGGTTTTCTGCAGCTTGTCATGCACAAAAAAATTCCCTTTCACATCTGGCCTTCACTAATGGTGAGTCATCACTGTTAGTTATGGTCCTTTTAATCTAGTTGTTTTAATTTACCTTTTGTCTTTGATGTTGCTTTGCAGTCAAGTAAAAAAGAGAAGGAACCCATACGCATGGAGATCAAACATGACAAGAGCCTTGTGATGAAGTCTGATTCTTTGGAGGCATCGGACAAATCCAATCTATTGTCACAGCCCCAGCCCCCCTCCTCTCCAGTGCACAGTGAGAAGAGACACAGCGCCAAATCTGACCGCAAGCGCAGCCTGCAACACAAAGCATCGTGTGACAAGGTTGTTGTGGACTCGGTAGAGGTAAAAGGTGCAAGTAAAAGCTCAAACGACACTAAGACTGCAACGGCCACAAGAGGCGACCAGCGGCCTCGGAGACCCAAGTGCCAAGCGCACCATTGTACAACAGCCTAAGACCCCCAAGGAAGCTGTGTCAGTAGCTGGAAAGGATACAGGGTCTGCCGTAGATAATGGCCTGACAAGCTCAGACATACACCTGCCCGCTGGTCGGAGCACACAGACAGAACACAGGGACGCCAACAACAGAGTAGAGAAAGACTGCAGTAGTAAGGAACATAAAGCTGCTGAAGTTTCATCTGCTGCCAACCACTTCAACAACACCCAGGTCAGAACAGTCTTTCAAAATATTCTGTTTGTTCTCTTCAAATATGTGTAATGTTAAACTTTCTACATACTTATTATAAGTGAAGTCAAATTATAGTTTGTATTTTGATTTTTCATAGGTAGTAGTAAATTCTAGAAACCTTTTGAGGGTCCTACTGTAGCCTGAAGTTGCTCAGCATTTTCTTCTGTTAATTTAAAATTCACTTTTATTAGCTACATCTTTCACCCTGGCACCATGAATTATTATTTAAAAGCACATTCTGTGTGATCTTTGTACTTGTTGCCACATATGTTATGTACAAATGGTCTAAAAAACTGTTGGCTCTTTTGTTTCAGGAAGCAGAACCACAAAACCAGTCTCAGGACCTAGAGAACAAGACAGGAACCATCACCACCTGACAGTGATGGGACAACCAGCAGGCGATAGTGACTTCAACAACGGAGTCAACTTAGCGTCTTCAGACAAACTGGAGGAGAGAACTGAGTTGGAGACAGGCAAAGAATGTGTTGACCAGGAATTAGAGCAGGAGGCTGGGATTCTCCAACAACCTGTTTCTGAAGATGTTGACTCAGTACCAGCTGAGGGCAGGGCTTCCAAACAAGTCCCATCAACTGGCCTTGCACCAAAACGGAACAGCTGCGAAGAAGAAGAGAAGCAGGACCAGTCAAAAGAAGAGCCAGCTTTGGAAAAACCGAAACCAGAGGGTGGGGCCAGACATAACGCTTTATTACAGTTGCTTAAGACATTTGTACCGCCTGTTCTCATTAATGGATTAAATTAACTTTTTTTTTTTCTCAGCAGCTCCTGAGCAGATGGTTACTCTGCAGTTCGTTAAGAATGACTCGTATGAGAAAGGCACAGACCTAATGGTGGTAAACGTTTACTTGAAGGGTGTCTGCAGAGACACTGCCAGAGTCATTTTCAGGGAACAGGATTTCACACTCATCTTCCAGACAAGGTAAATGATGTAAATTCAAAGAGTTAATATTGAGTTATTGGGTTTTGTTAAAAAAAACAATAATTGATCATATGTGCTTCTTTACAGTGATGCTAGCTTTCTACGGCTTCATTCAGGCTGTGGACCGAACACAGTCTTCAAGTGGCAAGTCAAACTCAGGTAACCACTAAAATCATTCACAGAATCACAGAAGAAATATGTTGTGGAGACTACAGTGCCTTGCGAAAGTATTCGGCCCCCTTGAAATTTGCGACCTTTTGCCACATTATAGGCTTCAAACATAAAGATATTAAACTGTAATTTTTTGTGAAGAATCAACAACAAGTGGGAAACAATCATGAAGTGGAAAGAAATTTATTGGATATTTCAAACTTTTTTAACAAATAAAAAACTGAAAAATTGGGTGTGCAAAATGATTCAGCCCCTTTAACTTAATACTTTGTAGCACCACCTTTTGCTGCGATTACAGCTGTAAGTCACTTGGGGAAGGTCTCTATTAGCTTTGCACATTGAGAGACTGACATTTTTGCCCATTCCTCCTTCCAAAACAGCTCGAGCTCATTGAGGTTGGATGGAGAGCATTTGTGAACGGCAGTTTTCAGTTCTTTCCACAGATTCTCGATTGGATTCAGGTCTGGACTTTGACTTGGCCATTCTAACACCTGGATATGTTTATTTGTGAACCATTCCATTGTAGATTTTGCTTTATGTTTTGGATCATTGTCTTGTTGGAAGACAAATCTCCGTCCCAGTCTCAGGTCTTTTGTAGACTCCATCAGGTTTTCTTCCAGAATGGTCCTGTGTTTGGCTCCATCCATCTTCTCATTAATTTTAACCATCTTCCCTGTCCCTGCTGAAGAAAAGCAGGCCCAAACCATGATGCTGCCATCACCATGTTTGACAGTGGGGATGGTGTGTTCAGGGTCATGAGCTGTGTTGCTTTTACGCCAAACATAACGTTTTGCATTGTTGCCAAAAAGTTTGATTTTGGTTTCATCTGACCAGAGCACCTTCTTCCACATGTTTGGTGTGTCTCCCAGGTGGCTTGTGGCAAATTTTAAACAACACTTTTTATGGATATCTTTAAGAAATGGCTTTCTTCTTGCCACTCTTCCATAAAGGCCAGATTTGTGCAGTATACGACTGATTGTTGTCCTATGGACAGAGTCTCCCACCTCAGCTTTAGATGTCTGTAGATCATACAGAGTGATCATGGGCCTCTTGGCTGCATCTCTGATCAGTCTTCTCCTTGTATGAGCTGAAAGTTTAGAGGGACGGCCAGGTCTTGGTAGATTTGCAGTGGTCTGATACTCCTTCCATTTCAATATTTTCGCTTGCACAGTGCTCCTTGGGATGTTTAAAGCTTGGAAAATCTTTTTGTATCCAAATCCGGCTTTAAACTTCTCCACAACAGTATCTCGGACCTGCCTGGTGTGTTCCTTTATGATGCTCTCTGCGCTTTTAACGGACCTCTGAGACTATCAGAGTGCAGGTGTATTTATACGGAGATTAGACACAGGTGGATTCCATTTATCATCATTAGTCATTTAGGTCAACATTGGATCATTAAAAGAGCCTCACTAAACTTCTGGAGAGAGTTTGCTGCACTGAAAGTAAAGGGGCCGAATAATTTTGAACGCCCAATTTTTCAGTTTTTTTATTTGTTAAAAAAGTTTGAAATATCCAATAAATTTTGTTCCACTTCATGATTGTGTTCTACTTGTTGTTGATTCTTCACAAAAAATTACAGTTTCATATCTTTATGTTTGAAGCCTGAAATGTGGCAAAAGGTCTGTATATGTTCAATACATCTCAATTTGTCTCTAATTTTACTCTGGTCACTTAAGGAATCTCATCCAGCCTGAACTGTGCACCTACTCCTTCACACCTTCTCGACTAGACATTTTTCTAAAGAAGAGACACAGCCAGCGCTGGGGGGGCCTTGAAGCCCCAGCCACACAAGGTCTGCTGCCAGGCTTCTAATTATCAACACCATTTGTACAAAAACAGCAGCATACAGTTCACTATAGTTATTCACCCTTTTCTTCTAACCACAAGCTTCTTATTCCTCTGTTTAAGGTGCAGTGGGTGGCGCCAAGGTGGCTGTGTCCTCAAGCCCTACCTGTATGGAGAACAGCCAGCCAGGCAGCAGCCAGCACAACCTCCCTGCCAAGGAGGAGCCTCCCAGGGTAGGCGAAGAGAAGCCCAAAGCCCCCAAGGCATCACCCAGAGTCGAGGATGGTGGCATGGATACAGTGGCCCCACGTTCTGTCTCTGAGCATGTGGCTATCAAGACAGAGCCTACAGTCACCACTGTGAGTCTTTCAATGCAATACGTTAGAAACATAACTATAACTAGAAACGTGAAGCTTTATCAATGTTGACTTAAAAAAATATGTTTGCGTAGTGTTATATTATTGAATTGTAGCACTGGGATAATGGAATATTAGCTCAGCTTTCAAATTGGATTGGTTTTATTTGTGTTCTTTCATAGCCCAAACCCACCTGCATGGTGCAGCCCATGTCTCATGCCCCCCCTGTCAGCAATGAATGCCATGAGGAAGAGGAGGAGAAGAAGGTGTGCCTGCCTGGCTTTACAGGATTGGTTAATCTGGGCAACACCTGCTTCATGAACAGTGTCATCCAATCCCTGTCGAATACCAGAGAACTCAGAGATTATTTCCATGGTAACCACAGTCTTATTTGATGTTATAGTGATGTCTTATTAATATTATTGATGACTTGCTGTAATGGTTTTAACTCAGAAGCTCAAAAGTTGCGTGTGCCCAGTTTGTCGATCATGTTCCATATGAAGTGGTGTTTTATGTCTCTGCAGATCGAGCTTTTGAGGCAGAAATTAACTGCAGTAACCCACTGGGAACAGGAGGCAGGTTAGCCATTGGCTTTGCCGTGCTGCTCAGGGCAATTTGGAAAGGAACACATCATGCATTCCAACCCTCAAAACTCAAGGTACCAAAGGAACACCAGCTGGATACAACTCTCCTAACCTGCAAAAATAAAATATAAAGGACATTATTTTTATTGTGCATCTTTCTTTTGTTCCCAAAGGCCATTGTAGCCAGTAAAGCCAGTCAGTTTACTGGTTACGCTCAGCATGACGCCCAGGAATTTATGGCCTTCTTGCTGGATGGTCTTCATGAGGATTTAAACCGCATTCAGAATAAACCTTACACAGAAACGGTAGACTCTGATGGACGCCTGGATGAGGTGAGCATAACTACAACAGTATTTATGTTTGCTGTCATAAGTCATTAACCATTGATTTCACTTGTTTTTGGGCAGGTGGTTGCAGAAGAGGCCTGGCAGCGACACAAAATGAGAAATGACTCTTTTATTGTTGATCTCTTCCAAGGCCAGTTTAAATCAAAGCTTGTCTGTCCCACATGCTCCAAGGTGACACTGTTTATAAATGCTGCCTGAACCTAAAATTGTACATTTTCAGAAATTAACCCTTCATTAAATCTCTATCCTTAGGTGTCAATTACCTTTGATCCCTTCCTGTACTTGCCTGTTCCATTGCCCCAGAAACAAAAAGTGCTTTCTGTTTTCTACTTTGCTAAGGAACCTCATAAAAAACCTGTTAAGGTAATATCAAATAACAAAATCAAATTAAAATCAGCATTTTTACTAACACACAAATGAAACAGTTATTTAAGTAAAAAAATAAATTGTCAACTTTGCATGCCTTAGTTTCTGGTGAGCGTCAGCAAGGATAACTCCAGCACCGCAGAAGTCCTGGAGTCCATTTCAAGGAGTGTGCGGGTCAAACCAGAAAATCTGAGATTGGCAGAGGTTAGAGAAAGTACATATTTGATAGGTTACTTTCCTGCCCAAATGTTTTAATGACATGTGAGAGCAGATAATGGTTCTCCGTCTCTTATAGGTGGGCAAGAGTCGTTTTCAGCGCATGCTCCTGCCATCACATTCTCTGGACAATATGTCCTCCTCGGACATGCTGTTCTGCTTTGAGGTGCTGTCTCGAGATCTGGCCAAGGAGAGAGTCGTAGAGCTCATTGTGCAGCAGGTAGTAAAGACAATTATTACAATGTAATAAACACCAGAATGTACTGTATATAGGAACTATGTGCAGTGGCTCAGTGGTAGAGCGGTCGTCCTTCAACAGGAAGGTAGGCGGTTCGATTCCCGCTCTCCCCACAGTTCATACTGTTGTTGTGTCCTTGGGCAAGACACTTAACCCACCTTGCCTCCAGTGGTTTTCCAGCTGTAACACTTAATGTAAGTCGCTTTGGATAAAAGCGTCAGCTAAATGTAAATGTCTCTATTTGACCTTCAGAAACTTCAAGTCCCCAACATCCCTATCTCCAAGTGTGCTGCCTGCTTAAAACCCCCTCTCTCTGAGGATGACAAGCTGAAGCGGTGCACTCGATGCTATCGTGTGGGCTACTGCAATCAGTGAGTAGACTAAATACTGATGGACAGTAACAATGCAGTCCAGTGTCTAAAAGTTAGAGCACAATGTAATAAATTAAAAACATAACCTTGTGCTTCTCTCTTTTGCAGAGTGTGTCAAAAAACCCACTGGCCCAATCACAAGGGTATGTGTCGACCAAATATGGAGAATGTGGGTCTGCCTTTCTTGATCAGCGTGCCAGAATCCCGACTCACTTGCGCTCGCCTCACACAGCTACTAGAGGGATACTCAAGGTAATTTTAATCCTACACTCTGTGCTGCATCTGCCTGTTTTACTGTTACTCATTATTAATCTGTCTGTCTGCGCAGGTTTTCCGTCAACGTGTTTCAGCCCCCTTTCCAGTCAGGCCGGTTATCTCCTGAAAGCTCCCAGTCTCGTGCAGATCTTCCTCTCATGTCAGCAGAAACATCTGAAAGTCTCGGATCTGCCGACGAGACCTTGGGTAGCTGCAGCACTGGAGAAGCAGCGGATGTGGAGCTAGAAAACCAGTCCTTGCTGTTGGACTCCCAGGCTGAACATGCTGAGGCCTCAGCACTCCATTCTGGAGACTCTGAGTCCCTCTCCTTGTCTCAGACCTCAATATCCACCACAAGAACTACAGACTCTGGCTTTTCTGAGCCTGTCTCATCTGCGTCTGGCTCTTCTATAGATCCTCATGCTGAAAAAGAGACGTCATGTGAGAAGGCGGTACGGCCAGAAGGTAACAGCAAAACAAATGTTTACATTTTTTGTATTAGTTATAATCCTCAATATTTATCCTTCTTGGTACCTTCAACAGCTGCTGTAACAGGGTATCAGCATTCAAGTGAAAATGTATCCGGTCATGCCAGCCAGTTCTACATCTCCCTGCTAGACTCAAACAAGGAACAGAAGCTGGAAGAAAAAGGTAAAAATAAAGTCATCTTTGTCAGTGCATTTACATTGATTCCACAACATTTGAAGGTCAAATACATGTATAAACACGGAAGGGCAATGTTTTTCAAAGAACCTGCATTTGTAAAGAATAATAAAAATAATATTTCTTCTAATTTTCTTATTTTCATTTATTTTGTACAGAGGATGTTCTCTTGGATGTATCTGAAAATGCCACTGTAGAGCTGGTGTGGAAAAACAATGAGCGTCTGAAGGAGTATGTCCTAGTGAGCTCCAAAGAGCTGGAGTATGAGGATGACCCAGGCTCGCTGAGTGAGACAGCCAGAGCAGGACATTTCACTCTTGAACAGTGTCTTAACCTTTTCACAAAACCTGAGGTGCTGGCCCCAGAGGAGGCCTGGTGAGAACCTGAATTTTCTAATGTATACAAAAATAGGTTTCATCAGTGAACTGCCTTTTGGAAAAAAGCAAAAATTAAAGTTGCCAAAGCTACTGTATGTCAAGTTTTTGTTTGTTTTGAAGGTACTGTCCCAAGTGCCAGCAGCACCGTGAGGCCTCTAAGCAGCTGCTCTTGTGGCGTTTGCCCAATGTTTTAATCATCCAGCTGAAACGCTTCTCCTTCAGGAGCTTCATCTGGAGAGATAAAATCAATGACATGGTTGACTTTCCTGTGAGGTAAATGCACCAGTAATCAAATTATAGACCTATTTTCGGGTTTTCTGTCTTTACTAATTATGGAATGTGGAACTGTAGTAACTAAAATGTGTTGTATAGAACTTAAAATATGCCTTGTTGTATCATGTTAGAAACTTGGATTTGAGCAAGTTCTGTATCGGCCAGAAGGATGAGATGCAACAGCCCCCCATTTATGACCTGTATGCAGTCATTAACCATTATGGCGGCATGATTGGAGGCCACTACACAGCCTACGCTCGACTTCCCAGTGACAAGAACAGCCAGCGGAGTGATGTTGGTAAGTTGGCATATCTATTGTTTGTCTTTCTAATCTATGGTTTCAGTTTATCTTATCATTGAATAGTGTGTTATTTATACATATTTTGTCTATCTTTTGGGATTGCACACAGTTCCTGGGCTTATGATTTTGCTTTTATATTAACTCTATCCTATAGGCTGGCGCCTGTTTGATGACAGCACTGTGACAATGGTGGAAGAAAGCCAGGTGGTGACACGCTACGCCTATGTCCTTTTCTACCGCCGCCGGAACTCTCCTGTGGAGAGACCACCGCGTTTCCTCAGACCTATGGGATCTGAGTCGACCACAGCGGCAGGTGCCACCGCCAGCCAGGTGAGGGGGCCACAGTATTATTCTCTTACTGGGCAATATGGTGAGGCTTACAGAATTTAATAAAAACAAATATAACTATTTTTGAAATGTTTATGTTATTGTAATTACTGAATTATTAGAATAGCACAAAAGCCATTACCAAACATGACATTACTTATTGAGGGCTCCACATGTAGTACAATTACAACCATTGACCCTACTGGCTAAGAAGATACTTCAGTTTTCAACAAGGTTCCTGGGACAAGCCTCAGTGTGATTAAATTATCCTCAGTTGCACAAGTTTTACTAATTTACCATAAAATACCTGCTGGTAGAAATCTCGCAGAGTGTGCCTTAATTTTGCTGTTTATGTCTTTCTTCAATAACTCTTCAGCTTTTTATGTTACAACCCTGTAAGTCCGTTAATAAAAGGTGTCTAAAGCTGCAAAAATATTCCACTGCACAAAACTTGTATTACTAAATAACCATTTTGTTTTAGGAACACGGTGAAGTCACTGTCTTGGTCCGTAGTCTTCTGTTAGATCCTAACTCAAAATTATTACATTTTTCCAGTTTAGATCAGCTCAATATCTCTAATTTCAAACAAGCATTTGTTAGGCCAGATTTTTCCCAGAAGTTGACACCGGTTTCCGCCAATCGCAGGCCTCTCTATTATGGCGGGAATTGGAGGAAGATGAGGAGTTGCTTGACGAAGGCCAACGCAGACGGTTCCGCTCTGGGCTACGGAGCCGACAGAGCCAGAGGATGATGAACAGAGAAGAAGATAGGAATGAGAGGCCTGTGCAACGACACAGAGGCCAGAGGATGTGTGATTATCCAGAAGATGACTGTGGTCCATATTTTCTGCTGGCCACTGTGGCGGCAATGTTTGCTCTCTTTGTCAACTTGGTCTACCATCTGCTTTACAGCAGAATGTGACAGGGCCGTACTCATCATGCACTTATGTCCAAATGTGTGGACAAGCTAACCCTTTATGAAACTTAACACTGAACTCTCAATGAAAAGCAGAGTTGCACTTGCAAAAAATGATGTACTATACTCGATTATGAAAGTAAAACAAGAAGACTTGTTAGCACCTTAACACATATGCATTATACTGTAATGTGTGTCACAATTGATTATTTGATAAATTTGTGTTTGTGTGCAATTGTGATGCAGCTTTACTATTGAATTATGTGCTCTGAAATCCCAAATAATCCTAGCAGTACATATATATACTGCGAGGATTCATAAGAATGAAAGTAAAATCTAAGGTACAAAAATAATGTCTTCCTTTTTCTGTGGCTGAGGACAGATGGCATTTTTATTTCACAGCTGTAGTCATACTGTATTTCTCCATTAGAAAATGTGCATTTTTATCTAAATTATATCTAATTAATTGGATTTTGGTTCTCTTTTTAAATTTGAAGCCATAGTTGGAAAAGAGTTAGAATGCCTACAGCTCCTGAAATCCATTGACTGTCATATTTATGCTCTTAGTCATGTTTGTTGGTCTCAGGGAATTTCTACAGTGCGGCAGGAAAAATGCCTAATGTTGGCCTTAAATGCTCGGGATTGCACACACTAATTATTTATACTACTACTTGGATATATGCAATGCTTTACATTGAAAGATGAACTGTGTTAGATTACCTTAAGTATGTTTTGTGAGGAAATTATAATTGTAATTGTACGTTTTGAATGACTGATCTATTAAGTACTGTATTTAAACTAATTCAATAGATAATTTAATGCTCCTGCAATGTATTTGAGATACCTCTATACAACTGCTGCTTCATTTCAGAAAGCCTTGTCCTTTTTGGAAATAAAATGTCCATCTGTTAATTGACTAAAGTTATTTTTTGTTTCGATTCATTAAAGACACATCAAAAACAGCTCCAAACTTCGTTAACACTGATATATTTTACAGGCCTCTAGCCAGTCACTGTTTGGAGCAGACCTGGATCCAGAAGGACCACCTATGCTGACCCCAGAGGTGCCCTCTGAACTATTTGCCCACGGAGAGTGTGCTGCACCCTCTTACAGCAACATGGAGGAGGTGGACTAGATAAAACCTCAACTTATGAAGGAATCTATCCAGGGAGGTCCTGAAAGGCTGTAGTGGCATTCCACAGCCAGAACACACTCTTCAGCTAAAGACACATCTGTGCTCCTTACTTATGTCTACACGATTCTTCAGATGCCTGTAATGCCAATAGTTGAGGTGCTCTTTTCAAAATGGTTTCTGGGTAGACCATATATACACTAAACTAACCAGTCATACAACCATCATAGGGGAACTCGCATTTATAGTTCTTATGTATACCAAACCAATGCAAAAGCTGTGTATGTTAAAATAATTCAGTGCATATAGTGACACATGCATATGGAAGCCTCCGCGCCTCTAATCTCCTGAGTTAGCAGTTTTTGGAAAGCTGCTACTCAGGGACTACGATAACTACCTGTGTTTAGGGTGCGCCTAAAGGCTTTCACGCACTAAAGCACCTTGTAGGCCGAGTCCCTAGCTTATGTTCTCTTTACTTGGCAACAATGACAATGGTGCTGACTTGTGAGGGTTACTGTAATACAAGTACTTTTTAGTTTTGCTTTTTTTTGACATTGCCTGGTTTAATTTGGTTGCAAGGTATTCTGTAATTTTGAAATTGTAGCAAATGGTAAGAAAACCTTGTAAGACGGGTGCTGACCGTCTACTTTTTTAATGCAGAAGAAAGCTTGTGTCTGCTTTTCAACCTCATTGGGCTTTTGTTAGCATTTTTTTTTGTACCTCTAGATATTTAATCCTGTGGATGCAATCATCAAAGGCTTCAGTATAAACTGAAATGTGCATGGGTGCATGTTTATAGAGGCTGTAACCTTCTGGTTATCAACCTCCCCTTTGCTTTAAAGTGTGCTGCATTTTTTTTATTTTATTTTTTTGACTTGTCCACCTTAGGCCCTTCAATCTATTGTAATGGACTGCGTATAAAACATTGGGATCATTAAGAATGCTGCTGTGGATACATATAATTGGTTAATATAAATAAACACTTGTCAGTTGCTTTAGAAGTCGGTGTTTGGGAGATTTAAATCATCAGAAATCTTTGTAATAAACCTAAAATGCCATATGACCATAACGCTTTCCAATTGTTCTTTTCAATGTGTCACCACTCGCCACCGTAAGAGGGCGCACTTCAGTTCACTAACTTGCTGCGTATGTGAAACAAAAAGAAGTCTGAATGCGGAAGTAAACAATTATGTGTCATTCAGGAGCAAAGCCGGTGAGGGTAGCACGCCTGTACAGTAGAAACTACTTTAAACCTGATCATTTGTACACGGGTTGTCCTCGATATGGCTGAGGTCGGCGGCAACAGCGCGGAGGAAGAAGACCGTGGGATAAACGGCGGAGTTGTCCTTGAATGTGATATGGTGACGGTTCCTCGGGGTCTGGTGTCGTTAAAGAATAAAAAGTTAGTTCTTCATATAGACCTCAACAATACCATCCTGGTGTCCGATGCCGTGACCGGGCAGGGGACTGTAGCGGCGTTGGACGGGTTTCTCACAAGTGTTACGTGGGGACAGCTGAATAAACAAGGTAAACAGGTTCACTCATCTGTGGTTTTACATAGCACAGCAAAGATGTCATGAATGCCCTCTCTTTCGTTAGTAATGCTGGCAGTATTCCGAGGGTTTAGAGCCAAAAGGATGATCATATTTGAAAAAAAAAAAAAAAATTATACTATCATTGTTTTGTCATTTGCAATATTATTCAGTAGCCTACAAACTATAGGCATATCCTTTTAGCACTGACTGACATTTATTTTAGGGAACACATTTTGTTAGCAATTTAATTTGAATTAGTTACTGAATTGCACTCCAGTTAGTTATTTAGAAATAGTACTGTAACAACTTAAAATTTCAACCAAAATGTGACACACCATTATTTAGTTTATTTGTATATGTTGCACTTTAATTTGATTTTAATTTGACCTACAGGGAAGTGGGAATGGCTTAGCGACTCTGCTTCCCTGCTGCCGCCCTGTGATGGAGCTGTTAGTTACTACTCTCAGTTTGGTCGGACACCTGCTTTCACCTCCACAGCTGGACGCCGTTTCCGTGGGATCCTAGACGAACATTTGGAACTGCTCCGCTGGCCAGAGAATGTCAAGGCAAGCCATCTGCTACAGAGACCATAGTCAGGCCTTTGTTTTGAGTAATTGTGTTGCATTCTTTCTCACATTGTTCTCGTGCAGGGAGACAGAGAGCTGTGTGTAAAGGGAGAAGATGGGAGACAGTACCACCGGATCCTCCCCTCGTTCTTCCAGCTGCTCAAAGACCTGGCTGCAGAGGGGAGGGAGTTCGCCATCTTGTTTCGTACCTTTGGAACAGACCTACCTCGTGTGCTCAGTGCTGTATCAAAAGCGGTGAATCAAGGAGCACATCCACTGTTTCCGGATTTACCTGATCTTAAGGTAAAGTCAGACTAATATCACTGAGGAATTTTACATTTGCCACGTATACTTTCAGAAGTCACCTCAACATAGCACTCACTGAATGTGAATATCTCTTATAAACAGACATTTAAAGTTCCATTACCTCCTGTTTCTACAACTGCCCAGAGAGGACAAAATGAGCACTGCTGGAATAGAAGCACATTTATGTTTCTTATTAAACACGGACCTACCTTAAAATAACCTACACATAATCTTGCCTGAAGACTTTTTATAAAAAATTTTATTTAACTCATCAGTCCTATTGTCAACGGGTTTGTTCTAAGACAACAGCATGTCCCTGCAGGGCCACCGTAGGTAAGATGTTTGTTGTAAAATTGCAACTCGTAAAGCCACCACAAAATGTTTGACAAGCTTTTAAAATAAAAGAAACTAAATACTTTGCAAAAAAGGACAAAGTTTAAACTAGTAGTCACATTGCTTTCCTCCAAAATGATAAAAATAGTTGTAATGAGACAATATGGCTATAGCCAATATGAAAACATCACCTTTCCCCACCCAGGGTTGTACAGTAGTTGTAATAAAACATTTGTACTGTTTAAAAATATATTCTACATGCACCTTTTTATAGATAAAAACCACAAAGTGCTCTTCAAAGTGCACAAAAAAAAACACAATGCTAAAATAATAAAACAAGGAAAAAAGATCAAACATAAAATTTGAACCCATTTGAACTAAATGGAAATACAGTGTTTCCTATTGGCCTATTTAGTCCAGTATTTTTAATGAGAAAGGAGGGTTAGTCTCTCAGCAGACTCACATTAGCCGATACACGATGCGTCTCTGCTGATAACACTCTCTGTATCTGTAAACAAAGTAATTGGGCTGAAAATGTTTTATCTTTTCTTTTTTGCTGAAGGAAATCTGTACCCTAGAAACTCTCAGAATATTTCTCTTCTATGCCTGATTGGTCCCTGTGCAGTCAGCGGGCTTTAGCGCATGACTCGATTCTAGAAGTTGTCTATTGGAAGCAAACAGTCATTACATTTTAATGAGGATTCTCTTTTTAGTTTGTCGTCTTTCCTTGAATAGTTTTGGACTATGCTTTAGTGTAACTATAGCGTTCACACAAACACATCAACGGGCTCCTGGGGTCTTGTACCTTTTAGTTCACTGGAGTGGAACACATTGATTTCTACAAAGAAAGCTGAGAACGGAATAGACGCATGATGTTGAGGAGACGTCAGGATGTTGTCTTCAGTGGAGCTCAGTGGAAACTTGTCAGATAGTTTTCATCGACACGCAGAGACAAGATCAGAGGGGGCAGATGAAAAAGTTAGTTTTTTTTTTTAACCAGAGTTGGCTTGTTTGTGTGCAGTGGGTTATATGAGTGCAACCAAAGTACATCAACAGTCTCTATAGTTTCTCTTTCAGTATTACAGTAAACATATAGTCTAGAGTAGAAACATAAAAAGGACTACAGGTGGTAATAAACTGTTATAAAGTACTACATTATAATGTTTGTTGTTATTTATAGTATTATATTTAAATAAAGACATGGAGAATCACATCAAGAAAAACATTGTGTCATTGTATGAGCTAAATTAAATGAAACTCAAATTTGTAAAGTGAAGATGGATGGAAAAACACTTAATTTTCATTGTACTAATATTGCACAATGGATAATGTTATATGGCACTGACATATACCCAACAAATCATTTTATCTATAGCTGTCTATATTTTAATTGTCTTGTATCATCTGCTTGTGGGCAACTGTATCCAGTCTTTAAGATTGTTGTAGGCTTTTTAGTAGTTCATTAATGTATAAGTCTTTATGCTAGAACGGTGTTGAAAAGAGAAACATGTGCTGGGCTGCTGTATGAACAGTGAGATGAGGTCACGTAACTTCTTTGAAGCTTCAAAGCAACACTGTGTAGCTTTTCAGAACTTTATACTCTCTCACTGCACCCGCACTGCTGCAAACCACATTGGGAATGTTATATCGCAGTATGTATCTCGAGGTGTAAGATGTGTGAAAGATTTAGTTGGTTTGGTGAGGAATGTGCTCTCGCAGGCAGTGTTGGAAGTAATGGCGTTAGAGTATAACAGCGTTACTAACGGCGTTTATTTTTCAGTAACGGAGTAATCTAATCGATTACTTTTCCCATCGTTGCAACGCTGTTATCTTTACTGAGAATGTAAAGTGTTGCGTTCCTACAATTTGGTTGAATAAAGCGCAAGGTGTCATGCTTTGGCTACCAGTGGTGCAAAAAGGGGGGGTATATATGCAGCGCATAGGGGCGCAGCACCTTGGGGGCGCCAAAATTGTTGCTGCATACCCCTCTGTCACTGGGTAGTTGCGCCTCTGTTGGCAACACATCATCACATTCAGCTACCACTAAACACAAGACAGCGTCAGCGACAATGGAGAGTAGCCGGAGAAAGTTCAAAGGTGGCGTTCTCGAACTGGAAGTACCGGCACTACTTCTCGTTAATTGAAATTAAAGGCAAGAATGTTTCTGTAACATGCTATGTCCAGGAAAAAAGACTTTATCCACGTCTGCCTCAAGTAACTCAAATCTTATGAAGCACCTCACATCAACACATGCTAACACGACATTTGTTTGCTTCTCCTCCTACGTTACAAACACTAGTCTGTACAGGTACAGAGATTTGCACAACTTAATGGTCAGATCTTCCTTTGTTTCTTTTTACCCAAGTTTACATTTGTGGGTCTTTAATTTTGCACTTGAATTTTATTTTCAATATCTATTTTTATGTTTTTATTCCTATGCATATCAAATGGCAGACTGCAGTCTATTGAGTTCAAACTTTACCAAATTTTCAAAAATACTGTATAAAGTGTTTTATTCTTCAGTCAGTTAATATAAACATCTTTGATATTAAAGATGTTATAGAACGTAATAGCATTATAAAACATAAAAAAATTACTTTACAGTTACTTTGCTGTGTAACTAATTACTTTTACAATGTGGTAACTGAGTTACTAACTAATTACTTTTTTAAGGTAAGATGACCAACACTGCTCACAGGATAGTAGCACACAGTCATTCGAGAAAAAAAACGGTTCATGCATCTAATAGCATATTACCATAGTAATATTAGCACAGTTGGCTCACAGCAAGAAAGTCTAGAGTTTTACAGTTTGCACATTCTCCCAGTGCTTGGCTGGGTTTTTTCTGGGTAATCAGGTTTCTCCCACCAACAAAACATGCTATAGTCTCCGGTTAGTGACATGATGTGGGCGCCCCCTGGAGGTGGCTGCCGAAAATGAATTTTCCCACAGCATCTAGGCTTTATTATTAAGGACTTTAATATCACGCAAAGAACCAAAGCACTCTATGGTCTAATGTGTTTGTATTTTGACAGACAAGTGCAAAAAGTGTTAATTTGAGGCAACACCATTGTTTTGATCAATAGGAATCCTCTTTTTCCAAGTGTATTCTACAAAGAATCTTACACAATGCAGGTTAAACAGAATATTTTTGAGCTTTTTGAAGTGTTCAAGGCTTTTTCAGTCATTCTTTATCTCTGACTAAAATTGTTTTGCTCTTTCAGTTAAGGATCAATACAACTGCAGGCAAAATCCGCTGCAGCAAGAGAAATGTGGTGCTCAGTCGGTCCCAAGAGCGCGTGTCGAGCCGGGACGGAGCGAGGGGATTGTACCAGTACCTCAGCTCGATGCAGGGTTTAGGAGGCTTTCAGGACCACTTTGACTGGTATGTGCGTTCTTAGGACACTAAACAGCGGCCTTCATATGAATATAAATGCTTGTATCTGAATCTTTTTGTGCTTGCAGGTGGGCTAGTAACACCTTCTCCATTCGTGGGGGTAAACCGCTGTGGGTGGACCCCTTTGACCTGGACGTCCAGCACATCTTCATAGATGACAACATACGCCTGAACGATGAGGACACTATTGTTCACCCCATGGTACAGAGACAATCCCTGCTGTGCACAGGTTTTAGCTTCAGCCTAAACAGGATGACTCTTCAAAGGATCCACTCTCTGTTTCTTTCCGTCTGAAGGGATGAGTTGGAATTTTAATTAGAGCAGATGTCTGATATGACATTTGAAGTTTTGAAAGCTGTAGCAACACTTCATTTGTGTAAATGAATCACAGACACAAATCGGGTCATGATCCTTTGTGAGAAATTCATTTCAATATTTCAGCAGCAGCTCTAGATTGTGTTGAATGAGCCACAAGTCAACAACCACATACAAGTAAGGGTTAGGAGCTTGATTATTACATTCACATCTTTACTGAGAATACATTATGTGTAGTGAGCTCCTTTTATATCTTTTATAAATACTTATAATTCTTATCTCGGTCATTTTTTTCATCTCATGTCTTGACTTTACATAACTAGCTGCCCTCATTACAGATCACAGCTTTGTGTTACTGGCCAGAAAAAGAGTCAGCACCTTTATTTTAGTCAAGCAAATACTGAATTTATTATGATTAATTGTGGCTGTGATGAATATTATTAAGATAATGAGCTCAAACTGATGAGTAGCTTCTCATTTCATAAACAGCTCTGTTAAAAGACAAGTCCCTCTGTTTCAAAGGAGTCTAATTAGTGGGCTGCATCAAGCAAAGGAAACAACTATTGTTGCATTACAAAGAGTCCAGACATCAATAAAACCCAGAGGCATGGTATTGAACCAACAAACCTTCAGAAAACCACTTTTTGGTGAAGCTAATGAAGAAAAGGTCTTTGATATGAGCATTAAGACACTGTGGCATTAAGAAACGTAAATGTAGTTGGGTAAATACACAACAATTACGTAAGAACTGTTATTTTGTAAGCAGCATTATTGCTCATTGATACTAAAAGGAAATTTATGGTCCAAATAACAGCAGCTGTATTTTCAGTGCTGGTAAGGCTGTTGAGTACTGCGCCATCATTTTCTTTTTTTTTTTTTGCATTTGTCAGATGTGTTGCACTACATGAGTAACCCTAAAATGACTTAGAATGTCATTCTTACAACATATTTGGTAACCTCTTGACCTCTCTCATCCAGTGATATATTATGTTCTGATTTGTCTCCATCTCTGCCCCTGTGTGTGTGTGTCTCCCTCAGGTTTTCTTGGACCCAGGTGGCACCGAGACTCGCACCGCCTCCACCTCGGAGCTGTACGACCTCACGCTGGTGCAGACCGACCTTCTCCGCGCTATCTCCGACCCCGGCTACTTCACTCAGCGCATCCTCATCTGCCAGGAGAACTACGAGGGGAACCTGCAACAGGGGGCAGGCTAAAGGGGCCCCTCCCTCGCTGTCCAAAAGCCTCCTAATAAGAGTCTTAAGGCTACCTCATACAACCTCATATAGACACTAAAGAAGGTTAATAAATGTAAGGTGGCAGACTTTAAATGCCACACATTTTTAATTATTATTTCCATCGGTAACAGTTAGAGCAGTCTGAAATGAGATTCGCTTCATGCTACAAAAAAAAATTCAGACTTAATTAAGCGCCAAAGTTGCCCTGCACGACTCTGTGATTGCAGCAAAGTGACAAATCGCGCCACAGGATAACTCGTGAGATTTCTATTGGCTGACATAATTGGGGTCGGACGTGGCCAGAAAGCCCTCAAGTGTTAATTGTCTGGTGAGTTGAGCCTACTGGGGTTTGGTTGGGTCCGTCCTCGTTTGTCTTCATCAGGAGTGGGCTCTGTCACATCCATGAGGCTGTTCTTTAAGAGGGTGTTAATGGGGCTTATTTTTAACTAGGACTACTCTGTTGAGGTCAATACTTGAAGAAATAACTTTATTTTTAGAACTAAATGCACTAGAAAAAATAAAGTTGGGCAAAGTTATACAGCTGTTTGCTTTAACTAGACATAGGAAAACACCAGTTATGAAGACAAGGCATGTTGTTTGCTCTGCCTATTGTTTGAAGGCACTCATGTGAATCATTTTACATTATCTTTATTCTCTTATTTATTGAGGAGTGTGCAGAGATTTATATATACATTTTTCGCTTGATAGGATTGTAGACGAACAGGAAACAGGGTGAGAGAGAGGTGAGTGACATTGGGCAAATGACCCAGGTCACCAGAGTATATGGGACGCGCTCTACCAGGTGAGCCATCGAGGCGCCCATGTGGTGAGATTTTGAAGCAGCCCTGCGTAACGTTTACCCATAACTTTAAAATCCCAAAATATATATTATTCATATAATGGTTCTTAGACAGAATCCTCCAACATAAACTATATTACATCATGTGATTGACATGCTCTACAGCTCAAACACAGGGAGCAGAAATAGGCCGATACACTGGACCCAAGCAGAGTTGTATTTGTACAAAGTGCACTATAATGATCCTACTGTTTTTTTCTTCCAAACTTGCCGGTTTGGATAGTTTCCTCTCAATAACAAAGAACATTGTAACAACACAGTCTATAAAGCTATCTGTGCCCTCTACTGGCTAAAAGTTACACAGTTTAAGTGACTGTTTACCTCAGAACTGCATCTGTTTCTGAAAAAAATCCTTTTTATTATATTGGTGTCAGTATTTTTATTGATTTATATGATTGGCAATTACCTGCCTGTATCCAACTTTCCGACCGATTTCCACTGTTTCTGTTCAACAGCATGTCCCTGCGGGGCTACCATAGCTGTTCACATGCTCCAAAAAGTTGTGAGGTGTGGAACTGCCAGATGCCACCTTTAAATGACGACAATGTACAACACAATACAATCAATGCACATTACATGAAAGTTTGAAGTTAGTACCATTTATTTACAATGTCATTTATGAACTTTTTAATAAATATTTGTTTGAATCAGTTCAATTGTTTTGTTTCCTAACTTAAGGTTAACAGGTATTTTAATTCTTGTAGTGACACAAGAAGTTTATACCCATGCAGTTAATGGATTGGCTTGTTTCATGCATGAATCCTATCGACATCCTTTGGTTGTCCACTGGGGCGTCATTAGTGGTAGGTTAAAGGCCTTAAGAAGCCTTGTAACAAGTTACAACCATTTGCACGTCCTGGATTTTGTTCAAGACAAAATATTAATAGATATTGTGAACTGTGATAAGACTGATAAGAGAACTGTGATGGTAAGCAGTGAGTGAAGTGAAAAAGAGAAGTTGGGATTTATACAGGCTTTAACTAAAGTCTAATTGAATTCAGTTGATTGTGGCAGAGGTTAGACCATCAGAGAGCTGGGTGTGCAGAGGAGTGACTGTGATGGATGATGTTACAGCACTGGTGGCAATTGACTTAATGTTTGATGACTTTGTTGTAAATGATGAAGTATCATGTGGTGGCCTCAACCATTAGGTTAATACATGAGTCTAAGATTGTTTAAGGCTGTTCCTATTGCGTGATTTACAGTTGTCCTCTAAAGGTTACATACCCTGACAGAATTTGTGATTTCTTTGGCCATTTTTCAGAGAATATGAATGAAAACACAAAAACATTTCTTTCACTCATAGTTAGTGGTTGGATGAAATCATTTATTGTCAAAATGAAAACAGAAACTACCCAAATGATCCTGATTAAAAGTTTACAGACCCTGGTGATTTTGGCTTGATAACATACACACAAGTGACACAAACAGGTTTGAATGAATACTAAAGGTAACCATCCTCACCTGAGAGCTGTTGTTTGTAATCAGTGTGTGTATAAAAGATCAGTGAGTTTCTGGGCTCCTGACAGACCCTTGTATCTTTCATCCAGTGCTGCACTGACGTTTCTGTTTCTGAGTCATGAGGAAAGCAAAAGAATTGTCAAAGGATCTGTGGGAAAAAGTAATTGAACTTTATAAAGCAGAAAAGGGACATATAAATGTATTAGTTCTGGGCAACGATTAAAGCGTTTAATCGCGATTAATCGCACAATGTTCTGTGATTAATCGCGATTAATCGCATTATACACAAAATTTAATAATGAATTCAAAGTTAGTGTACTGCATACTTTTATTTTGAAAGAACTGCTATATGAACAGAAGTGCAATAACATTTGGTTTGCACTTTAAACAACACTTTAAACAAATAAGGTGCTTTTTACAGCAGTTTAAGGTTAGTAGCAGTTAAAATATTTCTTGTAAATCTCAACTTAAACATTAATGTAATCAAATTAAATATTAAACCAAAAATATTTGCCACTGTCAGCGCATTAATATTTTGTTTCGTTTGTTTAGTTTGTTATAGTTTGTTATAGAAAAACAAGTTATGTCCAGAGCTTCAATCATAACATTATAACAATATAAACAATATAAATGTCTCTCTTGTGTTTTCATTACAGTCAGAGCTTGTGAATGCAGTTCCTGCGCGTTTCACACACCCTCTCCGGCCACGTTGAGTTGTGCACGTTTCACTTGTAAAACTCAAGGGTGTATGGGTAATGTAGTCTCTGCTCTCGGTGGGACAAATTAGGAAGCGTGCATTGTGAAGGGCGCTCTGAAAGGCAAAGGATTAAAACCTATATTAAAACAGATGTCCAAATGAGCCTACCAGTACGCTAAAAGCACGTTCTGGACGCACGGAGAAGTGGCGGTACTGAGTATTGGTGCGTACCGGCCCACTTAAAGCACTGGATGAGGGCGGCGCATACATGCAGTCATTTGTTGCGATCCTAAGAATGTTCTTCAGACCGACATCTTTATAAACTAATCGGCTGACGTTAACGCGCGATAAAATAATTGTCGGCGTTAATTCATTAATGCGTTAACGCAAAAATAACGTGTTAACTTGCCCAGCACTAAAATGTATCCAAGGAAGTGGTGTGGCTGTTTCAAGATGCACATTAAGGAGGCACTTGAAGAAGAATGAGCTTCATGCTCTAGAAAGTCATTACTACACAAATGCCACAAAGCATCCCACTTACAATACACTAAACAGCACAGAGACAAGCCTCAAAACTTTTTGGAACAAAGTCATTTGGAGAGATGAGACCAAAATGGAACTTTTGGCCACAAACATAAACATTACATTTGGAGAGGAGTCAACAAGGCCTATGATGAAAGGTACACCATTTCTACTGTGAAACATGGAGGTGGATCACTGATGTTTTAGGGGTGTTTGAGCCACAAAGACACAGGAAAAGATGAATGCAGCATGTTATCAGAAAAATGCACATGGGACGTACTTGTTCCAATATGACAACGATCAAAAGCACAAGGCCAAGTCGACCTGTCATTGGCTACAGCAGCAGAAAGTGAAAAAAAAAAATCTGCCAGGGTACGCTTATGAGCATAACTGTATGGCCTGTCACAGACTATAGGATTATTGTAAGAAAAGTATACAGCTTAATTTATAGCCACAAGTCTAAATTTACATTTATTAATTTAGCTGACACTTTTATCCAAAGCGACTTACATTAAAGTTCCATTTACCAGTGTCACAGCTGGAACATCACTGGAGGCAAGGGGGGTTAAGTGTCTTGCCCAAGGACACAACGACAGTATGAACTGTGGGGAGAGTGGGAACTGAACCGCCAACCATATGACAATCGCTCTGCCACGGCTACATAAGCCAACTTCCTGTTTTAGTATATGTGCCTCATTCTTTGCTTTTATTGTGAACAGCTATTTCCGGTTTATCTTTACAGTGTATGGTGGCTTAATATTGCAAAAGACGGTAAAAGTGTAATAAAAACATGTCCCACGGAAAAGCTACCCTTCGTTGAGTCACAAGCGCTTACGTTGGTTGGAGGATTGAAACAAAGCCTGGTTCACCTGTTCGTCTGTCTGGATCTGGACGTCCCACGTGATCTTGGCATTTTTTTATTATTACAATTATAATATTAGAGGCCATCCTTCTGTGATTCTGCTGTCTGCGGTATCACTGAAAAGTCTGGTGTCGACAAAAAGATGGGACAACACAGAAACGTTGAAAAGTGCCCGTGTGAATGACTTCACTTTAATGTAAGATGAAAGGGTTCACTTTGTGTTTAATGATTTTATTGCACATCACGTGTCTGAGCACATGCTATAATAACTCATAGTGGTATAATAATTCATATAGATGGATTCATAATGTACCCCACATCCAGGGCCCGTGAGCCACCTCCTGCCTTTATAGAGATATTAGCCTTTACAGCTGCTGGACACGTGACCAGCTTAATTTAATCCTGGCATTAAAACTTCTGAATCCACAAGAGGGCAGCAGCGCAGCTTTGGAAGACTCTTTATTTTGGCGGCACGATGCTTGGCTTCAGGTGAGTGTGGACTTACCTGCTACCGTTAGTGGCGCGACAGCCGCCTCTCAGCATCAGGACACGGAGAGGCACGTTCCCATTTGAAAGTTGAACTAAATCTGAGTTCGTTTTTGTCACTTGGACAGCTGACGGTCTTTGAGGCTTGTGGAAAACGCGCGCTGGTGAGTGAGGGGAGGAGACGGGAGGGAGCAGAGAAGGGGATGTTGACTCAGAGGAGAAGCCCGCCGCTGCTAACTGTCGATGGATGGCGTCTCTGCGCAGGTATAGCCCACGGGAGCACCACACTGCGTCCTCTGCCGCTCGGATGGAGCATGTAGTGTGTCCAAACATTTACGCGGAACTGCTTCAAGGAGCTACGACGCACCGCTGAACCCGCGGCACGTACAGGTAAGCCTCGAAACTTTAGCTTTGTGGGGTTTATCAAGACGCACGGACGCGCTACGGACTTTCGGGGACGCTTTTAGGAGTGACCGTGGTTAGTTTTTGGTCGTGATTGGGCGTTGCAGACAGGCTCAGGTTCCGCGTAAAAGCGCTGTAATGCCTGCCAAATTATGCTCTTATTCAACATCCATTATTCCTGGGGGCAAGGATGAAAACATTTGTCAAGGGGACATATCTAACACAACAATGCTCGGAAATGCTCAGCTGGATTTGGGTTCTCGCCAAGGAGCAGCTCCTGTTTAATGTCATCCTGTCGTGTTTGTTCCATGAGGCTTTAAAAGTTGTCTGCTGAATAATACCTGTCCCCGTAAGGATTTGGCAAAGTGGTGATCGTTTGTTGCTGATGTTATTATATCGGTGACATTTGCAAGGGGCTTTTTCATGCGTATTTTTTGGTGCAGAGTTTGGGAATTTAGGCTATAGGTTTTCAAATCCATCCAGCTGTTTTGAGAGGCATGCCTTTTGTAGACACGCCAGTGCCATCTGCTGCACTGGTCAACATCTGGAGACGGCTGCCAGCTTCTGACGCTGTGCTCTGCTGGTTGTAAGTGAGCTCAACTTATGCTTGTCACTTTAGGAGTGCTTTACAAGAGAGACATCAACACACACAGTGACTCCTTTCAACGCACTCACACCAGAGGCTCTGTCCAGCTGAGCCTGCCTGCTGAGATATACACCCCCTTACACCCCACACACACACTCAAATATACAATTAGACCAAATTATAATGTTACCTACAGTATATTTGATGAATATTTAGAAAAACGAGAGAAAGCAACCCCAGTTAAATTCACTTCAAAGAAAATAAAATGTGATTACTCGTGGTTTCTTATCATCGTTTTTACAATTGCAGCATACTTGAATAAGTCAAAAATATGTTGCGTACAATCTTTTTTCTATTCAGGTGCACATATTTTATTATTAATACAGTAATAAATACATAGTGGGCAAGCTGTAACTCAGCTGAATTGACATATTTTTAAAAGTGGGGTTAGTTTTGCAGCTGTTCTTTAAAAAGGAGTAAGTGAGAGAGAGTGACTCATTCTGTTCAATCTATTTTTCTCCATTTAATCTCAAACTTAATCTATTGACCGCACAACATTGTTATGAGTCCTGTAGATTTAAAGGCTGTTACAATAAACCTTTAAATGAAATCCCTTTAACCGATAACTGAACGCCTTAACAATCAATCATCAATGATCAGTGTTTTTTTTACTTGTTTTTTCAAGGTTTTTATTCCCTTTGTTTCAAACTCTGTGGGTTGGCCCCTTGTGTGACCCGCACATACAGCCTTCTAACAACAAATCTGTGCAGACTCATTACTTCATGTGCGGCGCAATCATTACAGTAGAATTGTAATGCAGCCTAGAGGATAGCCATCAGCATATTAATGGTTAAAAGGTTAATAATATATCAGTTTTTTTAATTCACAATGAATGATCATTAACATCCCTTCTTTGATTATGGAGTCTTTGCTGTGGATGCTCCTGATAATGGATAATGGAGGCAAGAAAACCAAAATGTATTGTTTGTTGCAAACCAGAGGAAGTGGAACATCCTTGTTAGTGACTCAGTAAACAGTCTCAGTAAGAGTGCTTTGACCCCTGTTTTATAGAAAAAAGATGATCTTTCTCAAAGCCAGCTGATGCCTATCTCATTTAACTGGCAGAATTAAGTGCAACACCGCATCCACTTCTTCCTATGCTGCGGCGCCTCTTTCCACATGTGACCTGTAATGCTAGCTCCTAACTTGGCGTGAGCTCATTTGCATAATGAGGATTACAGCTGACACGCAGCGTCTGGGCCTGTCTTGGTGGATCCAGCGGAGAAGCGTAGTGCTGCGGCGGCGCTCATTGTGCCAGCAAAATGCCACCTTCAATCAGGACTCACCAGGACGCTGCACGACGCTCTGACAGAAGGGGCTCTGCCTTTTTCGCCTTCATTAAAGCAAAAGGACTGAGGCGGCATGGCAACTGCACAATGTCTGACGAAGAAATTATTGATGTGTGACATTAGCCACTGACACTGTCTCAGGCACAATGGCTTGTTAGATAGAAATGAAAATGAGCTAAAGATATAAGCATTGCTAATTGACTTGCCTTATCCATTCTGACTTTAATTAGCATTCGTTCTGGCTTGAGGAGAACATGCATTCTTTCTTTTTTAGTGTTTATTAATATCATACAAATCTCTTCTGGTGTTTTTACAGCTATTTTTATCCTTAAACTTAAAGCCACAGGGAAAGTCAGCATCAACCTTAAGCTGGTAGTGTCAGTCCATAATGTGTGTGTGGTGTTATTTGGCCATGAGCTCATACACAGACACACACACAGACACACAGACACACAGACACACACACACACACACACACACACACACACACACACACACACACACACACACACACACACACACACACACACACACACACACACACACACAGAGCAGGCAGATGAGAGTGGAGACGAGCCAATGTTCCCAAAGCAGGATTAAGTGGGATGCTACAGTGGACAGTTTAGTTACTGCCAAAACAGGGACATTTAGATGCACTAAGAAATAACACAAGAAAGCTGCTTGTCGTCTACATAGGGCCTCGCTGGGGGCACACAGTGAGATGATGTACAGGCTGAATAAGAGCTCCGTTCTGACGTGAATGTGTGTCGACAAAGCTGACCTTTACAGAACACATGAGATCAAGTCCAAAATGGAGAGTGCTGCTGTGAGATTACCTGTGTTACACTGTCCACTTCTGTTTGACCACCGTCTGGTGCTCTGCGTGTCTTCTTTAAGCTCATTGTCCAACTCTTTTACGATGGCAGAATGGGAACTAAGTGGAACATTAAAGTGATATTCCGGGATTTCTGAAGTAGGGTCAAATACTGTAGGTGGTCAATACGGGTAAGTTTATACAACCAAAAGGAGTCTGAGACACTACTTCTCTCTCCAGACTGTGACACAGTGACAGCACTCAACCGCACAACCCTATTTCCAAATCCCATCCTTAAATATCACTTTCATTACTCTGACAAGCTCATTGATGGGTTTTAGAGAAACAGCTTTGGGAACATTTACACAGGTGCTCATTTTCTAAATGACTGTTATTTGCATGTCAGTATGTCTTAAAATGAAATGCTATTTCAGCTGTTAGCCACATATGCCACTCACTTTTGGCTCTATTTTTCCATTACATTTCATTTCTGCTGCACTAGTTATAGGCCGCACAGGAAACAAGTCATTTTTACACCAAACCAGATCACATTATGACCGCTCACAGACCAGCTGAATAACATTGATTACCTCATTGCCATGGTACCCGTCAGGTCATGTCCTGTCAGTTGATGAGTGTAAAATGTGCACTGCAGGGCATGATGGCCCTAAAATAAAATCAACTAGTTCTACAAGTTCTGCACTCTTAACTGAGTGGATGCAAACATTTCGTTTTTGAGAGTTTTAGTTGAGTTTTTAATAAATCCCTGTAGTGTACAGTTGCATAGAATTCTCCAGGTTGATCATATTTCATTATGGATATCTGTAATACAAAAAACACTGCCTCCTCTCCTGCAGACATTGGTCCAACTTAAAGTCAGACTGGTGATTTTGCCTGGGAAGCTTAGTCACGCCCTCAGTGCACCCTTTGTCTATTTCCAATGGTTTGATCATGTCCCTATAGGGCTACCATAGCTGCTCCAAAAGGACAACTATAAAGTGTGTTATTGTAGTCTCCACTTTTGCCTCCAGATGTGTCAGAGTTGTTTTAGTGCAAAATCTTGCCCTACACAATTATGGCCATGGATGAATGCCTCACATCTTTGTTTGTACTTGCACAAAATCATTCTTACTGTCCTTGTGACTTTCTTCTCTCTCTCTTTAATGAAGCTCCAATGCTAATACTTCCCTAACTTGCTTTGTAGCATTCTGTATTTTCCTCACCGTCTGAAAGCTTGGCGTCTTTGTGAAAAAGTGTGGATAAAATTTCATTAGGGCTGTATTCGCAGGCCTTGGAGCAGCTTGAGCAGGCGGCAGAACGTGAGTCAGTGTTTTTAATTGCTGTGTTTTGATCCTAATCAAACGGAGAAGAGGCAATGAAGGAGGAGCAGGATGAAACGGAGGCTTTGTGTGTGTGTGTTTGTGAGAACTGAAAACGCAAACGCCTCATTTCCATCGAGGTCTATTCACCTGTGAAGACGTGACGTGTGAGAACAGTGTCTGTGCTTCAGGCCCATCCAAGCTCCATGTTAATAAAACAGCATGACGCCATTGTGCGACGGCCCTATTGTTCAATTACCTGTGATTGTTTAGTGGCATCTGTAGAGGATCTGATTTTCACATTCATACAACGAGAATAATTGGCAGAAAAGAATGAAGACAGAAAATCAGTGGGATTGGATCGTACTGTACACACCATTCTGACTGAAGCAGCCCTGCTCTCTTTGCAGCAGAACAGCTGCTGACTGACGGTGTTCTTCATTCTGTCTGAAGTTCACTCACTGTTCACTCAGATCATTTGTACTGATGCATTAAACCAGTTTCAGTCAGATATACTGGGACTTTACATTTGCTTCCCCTTTAGAGCATGTTACTTGAACATAAGTGTCATGTGGGTCAGGTCAGGTATGGGTCAGGTAACTGCAGGTCTATTGTCAAAAGGGCCACAAAGCCCAATAACATGTCCCGTGCCGTACAGCAATTGGCAACCCTTGCTTTTGCTTCATGAATTAAAACATTGGGCCTCATTCATGAAGCTCTTAGGCAGACATAAGCCCTACTTAGGACTTTTGGCAGAACAAATCCCAAGAACACGGTGAAGCTGTACTGAAAACTAGTTTTGAAACAATATGGTTTATTCCTTATAAAGAAGCATGACCTCTGTGCCACTTGTATGACATCACTGTTTATGGTTCAGATCCTGCCCTCATGACCACAGCACAGAGAAAAGACAAGCCATACCAGGACGTACCAACCCAACTTGCTCTGAACCACCAAAAGTAAACCTCCCTATTACCATTTTTACACATAAGCAAGAGAATAAAAGACTATTGGATAATTTGCAGAGAATTTGCTTACTCTTGTGGAAGAGTGTGTCGGCTGCAATGACTCCACACTTCAACAATTGATTCTAGAAAGTTCTTCCTCTGTAGGCTTTTTTGATCTATATGCAGATTATTAAACCTCACCATGTATTCTGTGATGAAAAGCTCCATATAACTTTAGTGCTGCATTGATCACTTTTTAATTCATTCCTAAATACGGTGATCACTTCTGGCTCTGTGTGCAGACTGCCACAGCTTCCAAGATCCATTTAGAGTTTGTGAGTGATATCACAATGTAATACGGAGAGAAGGAAATTACATTAAGCAAATGTTGAGGTGTCAGAATATGATATTGTATTTGGGCAACTTTCACAGGGGCCTCACAATGATGCACAGCAAAAAGCTATAATCCATGTTAATTACATTTACATTTACATTTATTCATTTAGCTGACGCTTTTATCCAAAGCGACTTACATTACATTACCAGTGTTACATTCACTGGAGGCAAGGTGGGTTAAGTGTCTTGCCCAAGGACACAACGACAGTATGAACTGTGGGGAGAGCGGGAATCGATCCTACTACCTTCCGGTTGAAGGACGGCCGCTCTACCACTGAGCTACTGCCACAGGCTCAGAGATGCATCGGCCCGTGGGAGCTGATTGCTGTTTGATGGCTTTAGATGATTCCTGCCACCAGTAACATCGGCTTTGATGCTTGTCTGCATGATTATGTGAGCGGACTGCTGGGATGTATGTTGTAAAGTGAATGGTTAAGGCCATGCTGGTCTCAGAAGTGTGTCTTTGTTGTAATCCTCCACAGATTAATTGATAATGTATGTATGTATGGCATTCTGCCATGAGCCATTATATATGTAGTGAGCAATATCCTCATAATTCCTAAGCCTTACCATTATTGTTACAGACATTCAAACATTAGTCAATCTCCTCACACTGTAAAATCAAATGTGTTGAGCATGTTTACTTTTCTTTGTGGGATTTTCCTCTTCCTTACGTCACATCTTGTCTTAAAAGGTGCAGTTTGTGTTTATTTATACAAATTAGCCATGTTCCTTTGGGTATCGATTTCAATAGTTTTTCTTTCTTGTGTGTACATTACCTTATATGTCACACTAGTAGATGGTCAGCTTATACTTTTTTTTTTGCTCTGCCCCAGTGGAGCATAAATGGGGCAGAGTAAGACGGGAGAATGATGTGAGAAATTCCGAGCAATGTCAGAAAACCGAGCAATAAAGCGGCTGATATTTTCTCAATTAGTCTTGGTCCATAACAGCAGATGGTTTGTATCAGACAACTTTGTGACTTTTAAAAACCCCTGTTAAATATGAGTGAAAATCTGGACTGAAGTGACCTCTGCTGACCCCGGGGTTCTGACACACTCATGTCTGTCACTGCTGGTGCGTCTCTATTTTTGGCTCCCTCCTGCTCACTTGTATCACATCTGAGGCAGGAAGCTCAGTGTTTATCTCATTCTTCACTGAACCTCCACTGCTCCTTTATTTAACTGCTGACCTAGATTTGTTTGGGGGGCCATTTTCTTCATTCCACTTTCTTTGACTCGCTGCTGATTAGTCTGTTTATCATTCCACTGAGCCAAAAAGTCAGAATCATATCTGTCAAAATATCAGTTTATAAATCCTGTTAGATAAGACCTTGTTGGGTTGCTATGGTTTCCTTCTACTTTCAAAATTGAGCATGACAGGGATCAACTCTATTTGAATAACAAGCCAGGGATAATTTTATCATTTCTCTTTGTATCTTGTGTCCTTATTTGGTGCCTTTCCCTACATTTTATTATCAAACAGGGCTGTTACTGCCACAGTCGATAAGATTACACTAAATATATGTTGCATTTTTGCTGGTAGTATCCCTATTTGTCACTTCTCCTCTTCCCACCCGTTTCTGTTCCTCGGTTTAGCCTTATCAGCCGCCCTCGCCGTCTCGCTCCTTGTTTATTCTCTGCTCCATCCTCTCCCTCTCTTGCTCCTAATTCGGCCTAACATCCTCTCTATTTAAGGAAGAAAGCGGGCTCTGCTGGGAAGCCGCTCAGGGACTGGCGGGGTGGGGGTGGGGGGTTGCTGAACGGCAGAGCAGCTAGTCCCTAGATGCACCCGTTGTGAGAGAGAGGAGAGGTGAAGGCTACGCAATGTGACAGAGCAACAGGAAAGAAGGGGAAAAAGAGAAACAGTAGTGGAAGAGCTGTTGAGTTGTGCTGGGACAGTGCAGTGCGTGGCCTTTGTTGAGGCAGGTTGTGTTGTGAAAGCTGAGTAATACCTCAATACTGTGATTCAGGGCTGTAAACACGGCACAAGCAACCTTTACACTGATTCAGATACAACAAAAGCCTGGAGCCTTATCGCTACTTGCCTCAAAGAACTGAGTTTCAAAGGCGTGCATAGGCATTTAAAAAAATATATATTTTTGGTAAAGTGCATTTTACAAACCAACTTTGGCCTAGGGGACTTCTCACAAGTCCCCCAGGCCACTGGGTGACAATAAACAATGTGCCAGTCATTGTTCAGTAATCACAACGTTTCAATGAATTCTGACAATGATTTGGGGTCATATTGCCCAGCACTATCAATATACAGTTTATATTGCACTTTTTATGATTTTTATCCATCTATCCATCTTCTTCTGCTTATCCGGAGTCAGGTCGCAGGGACCAGCAGTCTAAGCAGAGACGCCCAAACTGGTCACTTCCTCCAGCTCTTCTGGGATTACTGCAGAAGCTGCCAGATCCTTTGTCAATCTCCCGTTCTATCCTTCCTTCACTCCTGAACAAGACCCCAATTTACTTGAACTCCTCCACTTGAGGCAGGAGCTCTCCACTAACCTGAAAGGGACAAACCACCCTTTTCTGGTTGAGATCCATGGCCTCGGACTTGGAGGTCCTGAGTCTCATCCTCAGTATTCCTTCCACCATCCGACAATGTCTCCATTTGAAGTCGATAGCTGCCCACCTTCACTGTTTACAGTGTTGGCAGGGTACTGCTTTGCCCACCTGAGGGTTTGCCAGAATCTCTTCAAGGACGACCGATAACCCATTTCCTCACCGAAGTCCTCCTAGATCCAGGTTTTTGCCTCCACAACCTCCCGGGCTGCAGCCCACTGGGCCTGCCAGTACCTATCAGCTGCCTCAGGAGTCCCACGAGCCAACCAGGCCTTCTTCAGCTTGATGGCATCCCTTACTTCTGGTATCCACCACCGGGTTTGGGGGTTACCGCCACGACAGGCACCGGAGACTTTACAGCCACAGCTCTGAGCGGCCACGTCAACAACGGAGTAAAACATGGTCCAGCCTCCCTCGGGATCTTGGTCAAAGCTTCGCCTGAGGTCGTAGTTGAATTTTTCCGAACAAACCCACACAATATGTTTTAGTCTGTCCAGCTTTCTCCCCCGCCATCGGATCCAATTCACCACCAGGTGGTGATCAGTTGACAGCTCCGCCCCTCTCTTTACATGGGTTATGCTTGAACATGGTGTTTGTTATTGACAAACTTACTGTGACTAGCACAGGAGTCCAATAACAGAACACCGGTCAGATTGGAGGGCCGTTCCTCCCAATCATGCCCCTCCAGGTGTCACTGTTGCTGCCCACAAGTAGCGTTAAAGTCCCCCAGTGGAACGACAGAGTCTCCAGTCGGAGCACTTTCCAGCACCCCCCCAGAGACTCAAGATGGCCGGGTACTCTGCACTGCCATTTGGCCCGTAAACACAAACAACAGTGAGAGACCTATCCCCGACCCGAAGGTGCAGGGAAGCAACTCTCTCGTTCACCGGGTGAACTCCAACACATACTTTTATGACCACCTTTATTGACATGGATATAGAAGGTGGACAGGAAATAAGGCTAGAGAGAGTGTGGGTAAGCTATGGAGCAAATAGACCCAAATTGGGAATCAAATCCAGTCACTGAGGCACCATATTTAGGAAATATCATGTTACAATTGGGGTAACTGAAGAAAAGCAATTAAACAAAAAAAGTAGTAGTCATGCATTAACTTATTGCATTGTAGTGTCATGTCAGTTTGACTGAAAAGAAACGAGTCCTTCTTAAGGCACAAAGGCAACATGCTCAAACAGTAGCTTTTTTGCTACAGGATCTTTTGCTTCTAGTCACAGATATCAAAGGACACGTCTATTGTCTGAGAAACAATGAACACCACACTGGAACACTGGAGTGTAATTCAGAGTTCTGCGGCATGTTGTGTTGATGCTTTGGTGATACATATTTTGTATGCTACTTTGTATTTAGAGCATAATGTATATGGGATGTTTTAAAGTCATACATTTTCTGCTAGGGCTGCACAATATCAGTGATGTTGTGATATGTCTGTGTTATATGGTATTATAGGTATAGTAAAAATTCAAGTGAATAATAACATCACAAAGATAGATACAAGGTTATGGAGTATTTTGTTTTTGTTGTTTGTTGTCTTAAAATGCAGAGTACAAATCAATGCAATACAACAATATCTTTGTTGCTGAATAACTCCCTGGTGTGTTAAATAACATTTCCACTTCCTCAGTTCCCTTTTGGCCTTTGATTTGCTGACATGACTTTATAGTCCACTCCTCTTTATGATTCTCTACCGGTCAGAGGGGTTTAGATTATTCAACTAAAATGCTCTAATCCTCCATCTGCTTATTGTTGTGTAATGTTTCCACTGGACTTTGGCAATTACTTTTGTTGCCCCCAACAGAAACTGCTTGTCTATCAGCTGACAGATACGGCCTCTAATCGACTGCCTTTGCAGCAACAGGACAGCCAGTTCAAGCAATTGTTCTTCAGTGGGTAAAGAAATGGACCACAGTAACATTTATTTTGATATCTGACGTTCTGCCGCCCTAAAACATCATCACTTTTCATTCCTGCTGCACGTTCAAGTCTTGTTTCCCAGCAACCCCACTTTTTTCAGCCGTCAGTTCTTAAATAGATCCATGTTTATGTTTACAACACAGACATATCTCCACTTTATTAAAGTTGACACATCTGCCTCGCTTTCACATATTGGCAGCGAGCCCGCGTCTTTCACGAGTCAAGATCTCATCAAACCACTGTGTTCTGAGAAAACGTCATGTGGATGAGCAATGTGAGCGATGGGCTTTACCCTTCTGCATGAAGACGCATCACTCAATATTACTGCGCTGATATCACAGAGGTCCTTAGAATCAAATAAATATACTTGTGAGGTTAGTTCAATTATACTCAGGTTTAATAATGCAGTGGTGCTTTTTAATTGACGTCCTACCCAGTTGAAAATGTCAAGCTTTAGTATTATCTCCAGTTGTGTGACCAAATGAACTATGACTTCATCTCAGCAGGTTAAAAGTGGACAGGAGGATTAGCACATAAACAGATGGACTTAGAGAACAACCGGCTGCTTAGTTTGAGTGGATTGGAGCATTGTAAGTTATTGCGTATCGCTGTTTCATAAATTGACAGTATAAAAAAGGACACCTGACTGGCTGCATTTCTTTTTACGAATTGATTCATGGTCAGAAGTTTTTGGTAAATATTTGGATTTGGAGTAAAATTATAATTATGTAACAATAAAATGGAAAAACCTGTCTAGTTAGTTATTTACGTATAATGACACTGGTTAAATTACAAATGAAGCCAGCTTTTGGAAAGTTAAATAGTGTTATTATACTGTCACATTTGTAACATTATTTTAATTATAGTCTTTTTAGAAAATGAAGGACTGGCAGCTTACACTGTTGCTCCACAACACGACCTGGGTTCAGTCAGTGTAGAGTTAATGTGAATTCCTCCATGTGTTTACTGTACTTTATTTTATTTTTTAAACAAACAACAGCACATGAGCAGAATGATAATGCAGGTAAAATATCAGTAAAAGCAGGATATGAAGCTAAAGATCAATGAGACAGACAAACAAGACCGTATTTTACGGTCAGACAGAGATGCAACAAAATGCTTCTGTTTTGTTAGATTTACATTTTGTTAGATTTTGCAGTAGAACTTAGTAAATAATCTGGATTCTACATTTTTTGGCGATATGGGTGTAAAGTTGTCATTCATTTTAATCTTTAAGTGATTAGATTTATTAAAATTATTTATTCCATTCCTTTGTGGAACTAATATCACAGTTCCAGAGGCATCCAGGGTTAAATAATGTTTTGTTTCATTTATTTTTGTGTGGAACAGTATAATTACTCGGAGCGGGCACACAGGCAGGTAGGGAGGGAGCAAGAAAGTGGAAGGTGCAGTCGATTACTGCATAGTCTGGTGCTGCAGCTATAGATTATTTAAATAATCGAGTAATCTATTGATTATTTGGTTTGATTAATCAACTATTCGGCTAAACTAGCGTAACTGCATTATTTTTTTAAATAATTATTTTTTTTAGTCAGCAACACAGTTCAAATAAACATATAAAACATAAGATTTTCTGTTTTAAAATAAAATTAACATGTATTTATTCTTGATTGCACATTGTAATGGAACTTCCATTTCACATTATACTATACTATTATATAGTATAAGCAGTGTTTACTTATACTATATTATGTCCATTATAAATGCAAAAAAATAAAATACCTGGGACTAAAAGGCTATTAAATAAATAAGAAAATACATAAATAAAAATGTTGTCTAATAGAGTAATGAGCCGAGTCCATAGCAGAGATGGTGATTTTCGCGCTAAGATTGAACAGTTATTGGAACATGTGAGGCCCTTAACCAAACAGTTTTAACTAAAGTTCAAACCGTTGCAGAGAGTACGAGGCTTTAGCTCCAGATGCACGGCGTTCTCATCATCAGCTCACCGCAGAGACTACAATGTCGCCTAAATGTTCGCAAAACAGGGCACTCAGGTTGGGGGGGGATACAATTGGCAGATCTCAGTGGATGAGTGAAAGTGGCTTAAGCTTCCACAGGCATAGATGGACGTGCCCGCTCGAATCGTCGCAGCAAGATAAAAATCATCAAAACTTTTTTATAATAAAATTACTTGATTTATTTGATTAATCATTTCAGCCCTAGTGTAGTCATAAAATTGCCTCAAAAACTCAAAAATGTACACTCTTGTTGTCTGACCTAGTTCTTTACTTGAGGCAGACCACAAGTTCATTATGCAACTGTAAATTTAAAAATCTGCTTAATAGGAGACAAAGTAGGAGACAGAAACACCACAAGTTACATTAAAAGCCATGTATTCTTTAATGAAGTTTCACCGCTTCAAACTTGGTGTCCTATAACCGGAAGGTTGGTGGTTCGATTCCCGCTCTCCCTACAGTTCGTAGTGTCCTTGGGCAAGACACTTAACCCACCTTGCCTCCAGTGGTGTTCCAGCTGTAACACTGATGAATGGAAGCCTAATGTAAGTTGCTTTGGATAAAAGTGTCTGCTAAATGACTAAATAAATGAAATGAGAAAATGCAGGGCCCTGCAGTGGGCCCCTCCAGCTGTATACATTATTTGGAACATGTCAGTGCAGAAAAGGTCACACTGTTAGTGTAAGACATCAGTGCTAATGCTGTAACAGAGCTGATGGTGATGGATGACAGCATGTAGTACGAGAGTTGACAGTTTACACAGATGACACAGGGGTGAGAGGAGCAGCAAGGTCAGCAGAGTGTGGCTCGATGCTGTGTTAATGACTGTCAGCCTTTGGACACGACAGATGATGAAGTGTTTAAGAAGTCTTAAACGTGGGGAATGAGAAGTGGTTATTAATTGAAAATCATAAGCAATCAGGACTATTTGTGTCACATATGCTACCTCGGAGCTGTGACACACATAAAACCACTCAAATGAACAGGCTGTAGATAAATATAAGTAACTTGCTTCAAATGCAGCGCAAGTGTAAGGTTATGTCTGTTGGCAGCACATAAAACACTTTCTGTCTGGCCCTTTTCCTACTGAAAATGTTTAAGCCAAGCTGGGAACTATGGAACTTTTGGACAAGTTTTTATGCAAACTACGGCTTCCAAGATGAGAGAAGTCTTTGGAAAGTACCAGAAAAACTAAAATAGCATTAAAAGTTTTACTATGTTTGTGCGGTGTCACTAACAATAACTCAGGGGTAGAGCAGTTGTTCAAAAACTGGAAGGATGGGGGTTTAAATCCCGCTCTCTCCAGTTTACACTGTTGTTGTGTCCTTGGGCAAGACACTTAACCCACCTTTTTGTGACTGTGGAGTGAATGAATAATGAATGGCCTGTAAGCGCTTTGAGCCCTTTGGTCCCTTGGGAGAAAAGAATCCAATCCATTATTATTATTATTATTATTACATGCCTGAAAAGAGTAATAATTTTCTTGTTGGTTGGACACCAGACTTTAACTACGATGGCGACCGACAAGCGAAAAACTTCTCTGCCTAATTTTGCAGTGTCTCTATATTTGCATTAGGGATTCAGCAGGGGCCACCGTTTTCAAGAACATGTAGAGCTTCATTATGCAGCTTGTAGTTCATTTTAGTGGTTCAACTGCTTTCTGACCTTTAATACAAGCAGCTTTTCAAACCTCAGCATGACCAGCCTACAAACTAAAAGCAGGAGTTTTATTCTTGGATTACATTTTTCTTCATATATGTAACTAATCGTTTTGTCAAGGCCATTTTACTTGGACACTTTTTGAACCTTGTGTTTCTGGTTTCCATGGTTTGCAGCCTGCCCATCAGTTATTTTCCCATAAGTAGAGTAAACAGAAAGTAGGACAAAGAGGATTACACACAGTGATTAAATGAGGCAGATTGAAGTGTAACAAGCAACATAATACTAACAATGTTGTCCCCCCCCCTCTGTGGGTCACGACTCTAATGACGTGCCCGCTCATTGCTTTCTGTTTCTCCACCAGCCTCCGCCGCTGCTGATGTCACCGTGCCTGTCTCTTTGGAAACGGCCATTGGAGCGGCTGATTGGACAGTTAACCTCGGGGGCATGAGCGCCAACAGGGACTGCTGTTCCTCTTAGTGGGACTGATGGGAGATGTGCGTCGGAGAGAAGCACTTTTCATTTAGAGCGCCCGCCAGTCTGTGTGCACTGCCGTAATTCCCATGCAAACACATTTTTCTTTGCTCCGACATGCCTCGCTGACTGTGACCGCCGTCTTCTGCTCTGTTTCTCATGGGCACTCTTCTTTATTGTTTTTTTTTTTTTCTACGTTTAATTCTGTCTCATCTTTTAATAGACCCTGATTGCAAGATATTTCCAGCATCACTTATTCCTTGTATTTGTACCATCTGTTTATTTGTGGGCCATTTTCAGCATGTGGGCATTTCCAGGCATGTTTTTTCAAATTTCATCCCCCCCGTTGAACTCACTGGCTCCAATATTAGGTCTATATCTGTGAAAATTGAGATGACAGGGTCAGGCACTTTAAAATTTCAATAAGGAGCACCACAGAATGTGTTACAACAATGACACATTGACCATCCCTTTAAAGTGTTCTACTGTTACTCACCAGGCTGTGCATTCAGTACAACTTTGTCATAATTAACCTGTGATTTTGTGACCTGTTTTTATCATTTGCAGTTAGTGTTTGTTCAGTTGATGATAAGACTTCCATTTTGAACAGAACGGAGCAGGCATTAATAACATGGAATAAGGTCATGAGTGAAACTGGGGTGGAGGTAGGTTTTCAGCCGCCACTTTTACAGGTAGATTTTCTTCTCACTTTTTTCCAGTTACAGTTATATCCAATTTATTTTAGATAATTTCTCAGCAATAAATTAATAATTGCACAGTGACAGAGTGGTTAGCACCCTGCCTCACAAGAAGAGGGTTGTGAGTCTGCATGTCCGTGTTACTGTGGGTTCTCTCCTCCCACCGCCCAAAGATAGGTCAATTCTAGTATTCCTAGTGAATGAATGTGAGAGTGAATGGTTGTCTGTCAGTGTCTGTCTCTAAATGTCAGCCCTGCGACTAACTGGCCATTGTCCTGGGTTAACACCGCCTAAGGCCCAAAGTTGCTGGGATAGGCTCCAGTCACCCGAAAACCCGAATGAAAAGAAGCAGGAGAAAATGAATGAATAAATGAATAATATGGCTGTATTGTGATAATATTATGAGGAATGTATTGCAAATTGTATCATAATGTTGGTCACTCCGTGATCGCCAGACCTACTGTATACAACATACAACAGACCAATAGAGAACCTCCTGTATGTTACACTCCTGCATTGCTTAATCGTAGTCCAACAGACTTAGATATTGAATATTGTAGCACTCTGTGATTTTGCTTCGAGCAATAAAACAGCTTGAATTATAATTTTGAAAAAAAAGAATATTTCCCACCATTAGCCTCCTGTTGGTGTTATAGACGTGACTCTTTGTGTAACTCTGGGATCCAATTTAACACTTGAGAGAGTATTAACAGCTCTGCACATATATTTTCAGTGTCTCAAACAAAAGAGTTGTGAGTTTCCTGATTGAGTGTGCATGTCGGTGTATTAATCGTAAAGTAGAGAGTTGACTGGAGTGTCCCAGACTGCAGTGACAGCTGGCCCTGTACAAGGCTCCATATTCATCTTCTCATATACAGTATGGCAGCACAATGTCCCGGAGTGACATTTACACCCCGCTGAGCTCTGCACCAATAAAACTTTAAAACTACTGATTTATATTCAAGACGTGCAAGAAGTGTGTTATCATTAAACAGATATAACAAAATCATTAATAATAAAGTAGTAAAACATAGTACTTGCACTGTCCACAGTAATGTCACAATACGGTGACTACTACAGTTATTTCCATTCTCTTCTTGGTCATAGATTTGGCTATTGCAGAATCTCAGCTTTGATGTTTCCCTTTAGCAGTGCTTACTTCTCGTGTTAGGGACCGCCCCTTGCTAACGCTAGCTTGTTGTCAATATTTACTGCTGGGTGTTAGTTTTTCAAATAATTTTTAAATTGGTGGTTTTGAATGACATAACTTTGTCATTGCAATTGTTGTATATTTCAGTGTCTTTGGACACCGCAAAAATACATCCGGACAGAGGAGGCAACGGCTCCAGCATTGAATTTACAAACATGTGCACTGGACTGGCAAAGTGCGCATATCCAAAATGTTGTCCCTCTGCTGCTACTTTCAAGTGTGTGACTGTATCATAGGCACACAAACAAACAAATCGACAAAATATAATATTGGCTTTACACATTTTCCTCATTGGGCCGATGTTGATTAATAAAACTGCATATCGGCCAATAACAATATTAGCGCCGATATATTGTCCATCCCTAGTAATGCTGTAGTAGAAAGATGGCCGCACGTTGACAGAAAGTGGATTTTTGAATTCATTCTTTGCATTGTAGAGTCATTTTAATGTAAACTTGTACAAACAAATATCATGATATCTGGATTACAATAATGTATCACAAGATGTCCAACCTCTAATACTCAGCTAATGAAAATAAGTCTTAATCTATTTGCATAGCTTGATTTGAGAAATATTTAAAGTCATCTTCCTTTTTTTCCAGATGCAGATACAACCCCAGATATGGATTTTTCATTCAAACATAAGCATTATGTAACAAAAAAACTTTTTTTTGGTCTTTTTGATCTTCTTGCACTGATTGGTTGTGAGTTTCTTGACCAACATGAGCAATGCACAATCTGTAAGTCTGTGGAAGTACACTACAATCCATGTGAGACTCTATGAATATTGCATCTCATTAGTGCTCTAAGGCTTGCACAGTCTAAAAATGTGAGCGTGTGTGTCGGGATATAAACTTGCCTGAGGTGTGCTCACAAGCTCAGATCTGCTACTTAGTGCTGCTTTCTCTCACTGCTTCTTGACAGCATCATATCACATGTACTGAGCATAGTATTATTGTTTGACGTTCAGGCAATTAAAAAGAACACATGCTTCCCAAAATTCTCAAGGTAGTGTAGTATTTTTGTCAAATACTGCACATCAATTCTCACAGTTGGACCACGTAAAACCATTCAAACTTGTAGAAGGTCAATCATATTCACCACTGCCAAAGCTCCACAGGCCTTTAATTAAAAACCAGAGAGTAATGGCTTTGTCATTGGGCCGTGCCCTTCTCTTCAAGTTTGGTGCTGGAAGTTTTTGCATTCCAGCTCACAATTGTAAACTAAGAGGCCGTTTACTCAATGGCAAAATGTAAATGCTGACGTTATTTAAATGATCTGCATTCGCACAGATGTGCTTTGAAGTTGAGAACATCTGTGATTGTCTGCCAGGCCAGTAGGGGCGCTGTGATTCTCATGAGAGTTCATAGAAATCCATCTTGTGCTGATCAAGGTTAAAAATGTGTTTGACCTTCTGTCAGTCGTGTGGAAGTATTGATGGGTATGGGTGTGTTTAAGGTTTGACAATGACACTGCTGTTTTAACATTGCATTAATCTTATTGGGTAAAAATACTGTGATAGGCGGTTCCTGGCAGGTGGTTCATCCAATCCCTTCAATATTTATCTAAAGAACCAGCTGTTTGCAAATGCTTAATGCTTGAAGCTCTTTCAGATTCTGTGTAGCAAGCAGACCATCTGGCAAGTCAAGTTAGCTCATGGTGGCTTTATCAAAAACTAACGTCAGTCATGATACAGTTTGCTCTAAAACAGGCTACAGACTTTTTAAACATGACATTTTCTGGGGCCGCACTGACAAACTTGGATTGCCAGTTTTAATCTACATATGTAATACTAATAAAGTATTATCAGAACATGAACTGTATTTTGCCAGTGTTGTTCTTCTCGCTCTGTGTAGCCAGCAGGGACCCGGCTCAGACGTAAAAATATATTTTTTACTCAGGACTCCATATTTGCAGTGTGTGGCCAGATTCAAACGTTCTCAGTTTTGTGAAGTCCTTGTATAAACAGCTGGCCAAAATATGACATAGTGTTTTTGTACTTGGCGCAGAGTGACAACAACAACGAAGTAGGAGAAGATCTCTGGAGGGTAATAAACCCTGGAAACAGGACGTGGGAGAGCAGGGTGGCAGCACAATAAACACATCACATTTAAATAATGAATGACAAGCAGCATCAAACTTTCACACTGATCCCAGGACACCGCGCTGCCTCGTACTATTTTTGCTCCAAACATGCACATTGTTTGGCGCATCAGATCCCAGCGTTTGTGCAATAGGCGAGAGAAAGAGATCGTGGCGTTTAAGTATTCATAGCAGACGTTGAGCAGCTGCTGTGATTACGCGGCCGTCTCAGCGCTCCTCACAGCTTGTGAGCGGAGAGACTCTCCAGCTCCGAGTTGTGGGAAGTGAAATGTAAACATTCCTGACCTTTTTGTTCATCATGATGTCTCAAGAGGTTGGCACACTTCCTGTCTACAGAGATCTGCGGACATGAGTCACCTAACAGATGCCTAACTTAGGAGTTGTGTGTTTCCATAAATAAGCCTAAATACAAAAAGTTATGGTATTTACTGAACTATATTAGGTATCAAAGGAACACTTATTTATAGGTCTGTCCTGACTGGTTTGTGAAAATGGAGTAGATGACAGTAAATGTAGAGCTTTTGGGAAATGGCTAAAAGCTGATTGTGGAAAATGATAGTGTAAAGCTTTATTGAGTAAGAGATAACTAAACTAGAACTCAGAAACACTGCTTAATGTCCTGTGTATCCTCAAGTCACTGTGTATCCTCAAGTGTGTCACATAACTACACTTGAAAATTCCTTTCACTTTAAGTGTTTTTAAAAGCATACACTTAACTCAAGGGTTCTGGATGTTTATATCACAATTCTACTTATTGGAGCAAAAATGTAGCTACACAAAATTATTCATTTTGTTGGTTAATGCCACAGTTGGGCTTTTAAATCATGTTTTTGTTCTGCTCTGATCATTGAAAATCCTGGCAGTTGGATGAAATAGATGAGGAGTGTGCAGTGAGTGTGCAGAGCCCAAGGCCTGTGGCAGAAGGATAAAAGGTGTGACCCTGGGACTGCAAAGACTCTTTAGAGCCATTAATGAAAGGGCCTCAAGAGTTTAGCACCTCTTATTATAAGTGTTTAGGGCCTAATTTTACTTCAGTGTCATAACAAACTGATACAGTCTAATTCTAATGTCGGTAGTGTTCATGTGACAGAATTTTTATTATCTTATTTGCATTTATACCTCTATATATTGTAATAATATAATAATAATAATAATAATCTTTATTTTTATATAGCGCTTTTCCACCTACTGTGGTAGGCCCTCAAAGCGCTTTACATAGATTAAGCTATTTACCAGTGTTACAGAAAAAAAAATATATAAAAAAAAAATAAACATACTCATATTTGACTTGTCTTTAACTCAGAGTAAAAGTTTAGGCAGCCTTTTTAAACATTTACTCTGTGATGTCAATTCACATTCACACTGTTCACTCGCCTGTGATTAAAGATTCACCTTTATTATAATCTTCTGAAATGAAATGTACAGACCTGAGCCGGTCTTCTGGGAGCAATGTGCAGAAGCATGATGATTTATGGCATTTCTAATCAGTTATTATCTCTGCATCATGACTGTCTCTTTTCTCCAGGGCCTCTGCCCAAACTCAGTGTCACCAACACATTACTTATTCATTTCAAAAAGCCCCGTCATAGTTTTGCTAATGCGTTGGTTTCTCCATGTGTCCTAGTCACCGTGACTCTGTAGTGACAGACTGAGGCTAGTTTTTTTGTGTATCAGAACAATACAACCATTACTGTTACTATTGAGTTTTGTAAGTGCAGTCCATTTAATTGAGCAGTTAAGAGTGAGACAAACAGATGCTCACTCCTAACTCTGTCTTTGGTGCTTCTTTTCTAAATGCTGAAAGAAACATTAGCTAATTATTTGGCACATGGAAACATGCACTTTCTGTGGGAGACATTTTGAGATAAAGCCTTATTAGCATTTTAATATAAGACAGCAATGCTAATTTAACATTAAGCAGATGTTTATTATGCACTGCTTGTTTATTGTGTGGCTAAAAATTCAATATTGAGATGAGAATATTAAGTCAATCATTCATTGGACTAACTGCCAAGAGATTTATGAAGATTTTGTGACTGCATTGTGATTGTAAGGAGATGAATGTTTGATTATATGGGGCCGGACTGTGGCACATAAACATTAGGTTGTAATTAACTTATCGTCACTGGCTAAAGGCTGAGCCCTCAGTCCCATGTAAATAATTTATGGTTCAGTAGTTACAGTTAATGCTCCTGCTCCACGCCAGGGAAACCAGCAAGGCCTGTTAGCGTGGTGTGTTAGCTTTTTTATGATCATTTTCCCACTGAACTGGCTTTTCACTGACACTTGTTTGCACTTTACAGAAAGTAAAAGAGATGGTTGTTATGGTGAAAATTTGAAGCTCAGCAAAACATCAAAGTCTAACAGTGTGGGGTTTACAGTAGTGCTGCTTGAGGATGTCCAAAATGATAAAATAAATGTTCTAGATAATTTAACATCTTTAACAATTAAATAATTTAGTAATTTTTAAAGGGAATATACATTTGCAAGAGGCGCTCCATTTCGAACATGCACACTAAGTAACTGTTGAGCAGCTTGTTTCCTTGTAAATCAAGTTGGTTTTGGAAGGATGCTGTGTGCAGACCTCTACAACATGCATTGATTGACAAAAAGCAGAGCAGGAGTGCTATCTGGAACTATTTCAGATTTGAGGCCGATGAGCATGGAAACGTTAAGGACACATGCAAACTGATTTGCAATAAAGCTACCAAGCCTCTCTCATAGAAACTCTTAAAAGGTCCTTGAGTAAGGTCGCCACCATACAGCCTCCGTCCACCAGAAGGCAGGCTCCAAAAACTGAAATATAAGGAGAAACCCAATGGCAACTTTACAAGAGTAAAAATCATGTTTACAGCCTGGTACAAAAGATGGCTCCGGGGTCCGTTTATGCTATCTGAAAAATATTGTTTTACTATGCAGTAAAAGCCGAAAAGCCCGGATGTAACCGCCATTTTATTTCCGTGTGGTAACGACAATATTGGTGAATAGGGGACCAATGGGCGGAAAACGTCCATTGTTTATACAGTCATTGAATGTTACAAATGGTGCTAACTAAAGGAGCCTCACGTCTCTGAGTTTCATTTTTACTTTCACTTTCAATGATTTCAATGTGAACCTGAATAAAGATTGATATTAAAATCTATTAATAATTTAAATGTTATTTTAGTTATTTACTAACATTAACAAACATTGAACATTACATTTCATTAATGTGTATTTATGATAACATCCATCCATCCATCTTCTACCGCTTATCCGGGGCCGGGTCGCGGGGGCAGCAGTCTAAGCAGAGACGCCCAGACTTCCCTCTCCCTAGACACTTCCTCCAGCTCTTCCGGGGGGATACCGAGACATTCCCAGGCTAGCCAAGAGACATAGTCCCTCCAGCGTGTCCTAGGTCTTCCCTGAGGTCTCCTACTGGTGGGACATGCCCGGAACACCTTCCTAGGGAGGCGTCCAGGAGGCATTCAAAACAGCTGGCTCCTCTCGATGTGGAGGAGCAGCGGCTCTACTTTGAGCTCCTCCCGAGTGACCGAGCTCCTCACACTATCTCTAAGGGAGCACCCCGCCACCCTGCGGAGAAAGCTCATTTCGGCCACTTGTATCCGGGATCTTGTTCTTTCGATCATGACCCAAAGCTCATGGTCATGGTTTATGATAAAATAACAGTTAATAATAAAAACTGTTAATGTTTGCTCTTCAAATAAATCAAAATCAAATCAAAATAACATCAAATAAATAAAAAAGAGATAAAGCTTCAGATTTTAATTATTAAATACATTAGCTATATGTAAATGATTAAATGTTAAAATTAGCTTCAAACTAAGGTTAATAAAGTATTTTTCAATGTTAATTTATGTTAACTCAGGATAAGTATTAGAACATGTTGAGTTAATTTTAAAGCTCTGACAAAAAGCTGACAAGACCCAACCTGCAACAAAAGCTAAACCCTCAGCTCTATTTGAACAACATTATATACAGTATATATATATATACTTATAATATTGTATAATATTTTTCCGGGTATCATATCAAAGTTTAAAATTCAAATATTGTGACATTACCTAGAGGTTTACATTGAATTTTAACAAACAAGCACTGTTAAAAGGGAGACCCACAAAAAATAATTCAGCAGAAATTCTGCAAAAGCCAAATCTATAACGAAGAAGATAATGTAAATGATTGTAGTACAATGACATGGTACAGTTTAAGGGCATTTCACAAAAAAAGTAAATAATATACAGTATATATATATTCTTTTTTTATTCATTAAAGCAATGGCTATCAATATTTTAAATGGTGTTATTGACATCGATCGATATTGCCAATAGTGGCTATTAGCCACAACAGCAAGATCAGTATCGCATGAAAAAAATACAGATCAATCCAACCCTACATAATACACAGCAACTTTTACCCAAGTGTTCACTCATCTCATGTTCTTTAGAGACAGGCTCATTTCACTGAAACTAAAGTCCTTTTTCCTGTCTTGCCTATTGGCTTGGAGCGCTGCTGCTCTTATGGAACATTTAAGTGTACATGACCTGAATGTTGAAAACAGATGCAGCTGTTCCTATTGTTGCTGGCAGCCTCGGTGAAATGAGTTTGGTAGGCATAGAATGTGTCCCCTGGAGGCACTTGGTAGAGTGCCATGCTTTTGTTTTCACATGGGAGAAGTTGCAGCTCAGTGTTATCATTCTGATCTGAGTTTAGACCTCTGGGCCACTTGTGTGAGCCCTCTCCTCTTCACTACAAGAGCCTAGTCCTAGGATGACCTGGTATGCAATTTAAGCTGTTTCCCGAGAAGAGCATAATTGGGACAGTTTATGCAATCACTGTGTGGCTATTATTATTTCACTACAATGTTTGGGGACTGGGCTTTTGCATCAGCTTTTTGTCGCACATTTGTTCATGTCACATTTGAGAAGGCTGTGAACTTAATCAGTGCACACAGTTTTTTTCAATCACCTATAACATTTACTATTTGCAAGCTCCAGCTAATTTACCAGCCTTTTGTTATTGCTGTTGCTATAGAACACTCCCCTGGGCTTTAGATTGTGACTGCACATCTATCACTCCCACCACAAGCCATTTTCTCATGTTAATATGATGTATTCAATTTTAAATGCCCTTTTGGTTATTTACAGTTTCCTCTGTTGTTGGCTCTGATTTATGTAAGAGGTTATCACAAGATAATTTAGTCATTTTGCTAATTATGGAGTAGCTTTCTACAGTTGGCAGGATATTAAAAGACAGGTAAAATAAAAAAATAAACACCTTAATACTGCAGTGACACAGTTTATGCTCAAAACCATAAACAGTAAACCATATGTTATTTCTCCATATGGGTGAATTTATTTGACTTGTTTACAAACATTCCACAAACATTCCACTAAAAGTCATCCTAAAATGCTATTTACACTGTATTAACACCATATTTTTCCCGCATCATATGTGTCTCACCCAATGTGTCAGCTGTTAGCATGTGTTGCTATCACCCTGGGAAGCCTTACTCAGATTCACTTATGCATCCAGACTCTTAATGTTGCACCACTCCCAGCTGAACACCAGAACGTGAAGAAGTGATCTATCACAGCTGAGATCAGAATGTACTTGGATTCTGTAGGAATATTTTAGAAATCCAGAAAGACCTCGGCGCTTATATATTCTTTCTGTAAAGAAATATCAAAGTTCGAATTAGAACAGAGGAGTAGTAGGCTTGAATGAAAACTGTAAAAAAAATAAAAATATTCATCTTCTTTTGGTGTCATGGACAAATAGAAAAGGAGACAAATTTTCAAATGAAATACTAATCACTGGCTTTTGTTAAAATATCCCCTGATTTGTCATTGTAGCTGCGCATAACAGATAATTGGGAGTAATGACCAGCACCTAGACATCCTTGATTCTTTGCTTGTTGCTCAGAAAGTTCCTCACTAAGATAAAAACATGTTGCATTTAGCCACAGCATGTATTGCTTCTAATAACATCTTGCACATAGAATAACAACTTTTTCAGCACCTCATATGTAGGATTTTCTGATCTGAAGTATTCTGGGTGATGGGTGGGACATTAAACAGGATTTTGACTTTGACAGCAGACTTTTTATCCCAGGAACAATCATTTGCATATGTTAAATTACTAATCCAGTAAAAACACTACACAAAGATACGCTTTCATGCATTTTGTTAATCATATGACTGTTTTTTTATTCTGTTCCAAATTTGAGCCAGAATTTAGCACTTCCCAGTACAAGCAAATAAATGTGACCATCTATACAACAAATTTGGAAAATTTCTTATAGCAGCATACTGTGCTCATAACTTGCCAAAAAAGTTTTAACAGTGTGTCGGTCAAATACCCAGGCAAAATTTTTGATTTGTTTTCAGTGAATATGAATGATTACACAAAAACTTTTTCACTCATATTTAGTGGTTGGGTGAAGCCATTTATTGTCAAACAATTCTGTGTACTTTTTTTTTTAATCATAATGACAACAGAAACTACCCAAATGACCTTAATCAAAAGTTTACTTAACCCAGTTCTTAATACCGTGTATTGCCACCTTTAACATCAATGGCAGCTTGAAGTCTTTTGTGGTAGTTGTGGATGAGGCTCTTTATTTTCTCAGATGGTAAAGCTGCTTATTCTTCTTGGCAAAAAGCCTTCAGTTCCTGTAAATTCGTGGTCTGTCTTGCATGAACTGCATGTTTGACATCTCCAGAGTTCAATGATATTGAGGTCAGGAGACTGAGGCCAGTCCAGAACCTTTACTTTCTGCTGCTGTAGCCAATGACAGGTCGACTTGGCCTTGTGCTTTGGATCGTTGTCATGTTGGAACGTCCAAGTACGTCCCATGCGCAGCTTCCGGGCTGATTAGTGCAAATTTTCCTTTGAGTGCCTTTGAGAGCCTTGAAAAGCGCTATATATAAATCCAATCCATTTTTATTATTAAAAATAGTAAACATACAAATTCTGCCAGGGTATGTACACTTATGAGCACAACTGTATTTCAAAACCTACAATTAAATAAACAAGTATTTTGTCATTATAAATTTCAGAAGTTTAATATCAAACTTTCTCTGATCCCAATTATAGCATTACACGGTTGAGTCCCTGTGACACTGCTCCTGTCTGCTCCTCCAAACTGTGAGTGGGCTGACATCCCACTGTTTGGAATACATCCAAAAATATCTAATAGACATTTAGAAAATATTTAACTACCTCAGATGTTTTGGGTGCTGTGATTTTAACAAGGGAGATGGCCCAGTGGGACTTACATAAGATGTGAACACAAGGTAATTTGGTCATTGCTTTTCACTGCGTGTGCCCTCCAGAAACATACTTTTCATGGTTGCTTTAGATGAGGATTAATATTCACAGCGGCCCAGTCTGTCAAAAATAAGTATTTTAAGCATATTTTAAATAACCTTTTACTGCACATCCTGGACAAGCCTCCATATTTATTGGAGCACACATATTGCCAAAAAATGCAAGTAAACCTAATACATACAGTACATGACATAATTTATTGCGATATGTAATGCTACAATGTATAGCTTTTTTCCTTTGCACTTGTCAGGCCCATGGTTTTGTGCAAAACCAGTAAAAGTACAAAATCCTATCCCAGATTTAAATGAAAAAACATTTTTCTCACACAAGAGATCTTTGTATTTGATTTGTGAAATTGCATTGTAACTAGTGCTTATTCGTTTCAACTTCTAATGTCAGTTAAATTTTGTAATAAGAGCAGATGTGATTAACAGCTAACCGCGCCTATGTACTTATGCTAGAGAAGGATTTATTACATAGAAATATGTAAATAGAGGCCCACTTATTTCTCAACTGCATTCATCTTTGCTTATCACTGTTCACTCACCAAAGGTCAGCGCCTCCACGGGGCTAAGGCCACTAATTGGGAGTAGGAGGCAGGCGTCATTAATTATGAATTAACAGTATCATGTAAACGCAGTGGGTGTGTGTTGAAAAGTGAAAGACAAAGACTGCAGAGGAGACACTGCAGGCAGGGAGATGTATTGGTTGCTTTTTGCCCCTTCCTGTTAAATGTCAGTGTTCTCAAGTGTTCTCAGTGTGCCCAGGTCACTGTGTCCCATCCTGCTGTGTACAGAGGCAAACTATGTGACTCTGATTGTAAAGTAGCTACCACTGTAATTTGATTTTAGTACCAACTGTCCTGTTGAGTCTTGTCTGAGTCATAAGGGATAAACTGCGTTCAAAGTTCACATAAAATAAACAAACGAAATATAAATGTAATTTCTTGCCCTGAACAAATGGGTATTGACAGCTAGATATGAATCTAATAGGTTGATAAGGGACACTAATCAGCTATAGATTGGCTTAAAACCCATCTTCAATAAGCATTACTCACTGTATTAAATGTTTTTTTTATTAGTGTGTAATATAATTATGGAGAGATTTGTATTTAAATCTATGTGCATTAGGTTTAGTGAGTGTAGTTAAACAAGTGCAAGTATTGAGTACTCACCAGATTAATTACATCATTTCACAATAAAACTGTGCTATAGAGACTGAAAGGAGACTGGAAATACAAACTGCAGTGAGTACTCATTTGGCAGTTTCCAAAAAGGCCAAGTATTGCATCAGTATCTGAACAGTCCCAATAATAACTGTGAATAAATGATGTGTCTATAATGTGGTTAAAACTGGAGTAAATATTTGAAGTGAAATGTCTGCAGTTTAGAGGAGTTTTTCAACACTGTCTTTCTTTGCAATATTCACTGCCTCTTTTATATTAAATAATTTAACAGCTCCAATCTCTAATATCCATCTCCAATAATGATTAAATATCAAACTTTTAACTAGATTCATGGTGTGACTTGTCTGGACTGGGTAGCATATAACAATGGTGACAATCGTTCTCTTTTTGTCAAACATTTTCCTTGGTTATGTCTCTCTGGTTCCATATTAATGTTTTTGTGCTGTCTGTCTTGCAGGTCGGCCCACACCGAGCGACCCACATCATTTGTGAATCTTCAGGGAGTAGCAAAGCACACACTGAAGCCCCTGTGCTCGGCAACAACTCATAGGACACAGCCCTGGGATTTGGAGTTCTTGCTTAATTAAAGCAGGCCAGTCTTTGGGAAAGTGCAAAGAAGTCTCCCAGTCATTAAACTCCTGTAGAGTTTTCATTTAAAGACTTAACCTTCTTTTATGAACAGTTTTTTACTGTGCGCCCAATCACCAGGCTTCAAAACAGAGCTGTGGAGCGGGAGCTGTGAGCCCTGCAGCCGTGAATAATTGCCTTTTTGTTTGAAGGTATAACATTGACTGCTGCGAGGGCTTTTCCTTGGATTATCAGTGACTAGTGAAGGTCAGAGCATTCTTCCTAATCTTTGATTCAGGGCCATATCAACATTCCTCGTTTTTAATTCTTCTCCACTTGACTTTGTGGTTTTTATGGAATTACATTTCTATGCCTTGATTGTTCTTCCCAAACATTCTTCTCCAAGGAATACATTCAAAGAAAGCTATTAGCTACAACTGCCCTTGCGGTGGGATGCAGTGAAGTACGGAAGAGGGAAGTGAAGGGCAGATGGCTGTGCTGCTTGCAACCAACAGCAGGATGAATAAAACATTGGGCTAGAGAGGGAGTCGTGACATCGGGCTGAGGAGACACTCGTTTGCTCCTTTTTATTCTGTTTCACACACTTCGTGTTCACTCACACTTACCTCCTTCACAGTTTGTCTTTCCCCTGTGGACTACGAGATTCAGGCAGCCACTCAAACAAAAACAGCCTTTTGTTTTTGGCTTGTTTCTTTGCTCTCACTCAGTCCTTGTCCTCCTTAGCGAGACGTGTCCCCCTATAACCGGCGCGCTGTGTGATGCCGCGTCTCCTCCTCTCGCTCCAGGAGACATGCCTGTGCAGGAGATGGCGGTGAGTCCTGTCAAGTCCTTGTACTGGGAGCAGTTCCCCCCCATGTCCCAGCGCCGGGTCTATTGCACGCCGGTGTACCACGAGGGCCTGCTGTACGTGCTGGGGGGCTGCAGCGAGACCGGCATGCCCCTGGACAGTGTGGAGGTGCTGGACGTAGAGAGCCAGACGTGGAGCCAGCTGCCACCGCTGCCTACTGCCCGGGCAGGAGCCTCGGCTGTGGCTCTCGGGGGCCAAGTGATGGTCCTCGGAGGTATGAACCAGCAGCAGACCCCACTGGCCTCTGTGGAGATGTACCATCCAGATGAGGGCAAGTGGGAGACCAAAGCCAGCCTGAGCCAGCCATCGATGGGGGTCACCGTCGTGGAGAAAGGTAAGAATACACTGTGTGACTTGCTGGAAGTTATGTATGTATACGTATGTGAATGTGGCATGAGCAGGCTAGTTGCAAAGACGGTGGTACAAATAGGCAGGACTTGAGCCAGCGCAGGTATAAAGAGGCTGGATTTATGTGTGACGTGTTTTGCTTTTAACCATTCACTGGGCTTTCCTCCAGTGCAGTGCCGAATATTATCATCATTAAATTATATTACTTTTATTAATTATATTTATTTTAGAGTCATTGGACTGTGTTATTATGCATAACTATTCTCATTCATTGTTTAATTTATTGTAAAGCCCTTCTTGCTGTTAATATTGGATGGGCAGACTGTTAGAAGAATACTAATCATTCAGACAAGCCTAAACTTTCTTATAAACAAAGTCACTTACATCCGGATGAAAAATATATTTTTAATGTTATTTTGGCAGCAATGGGATTTTTGTCAGGTTTTATGTGTGATTATTTTAATTGTGCAAATTGTATGCATAACAAAGCCTACATGTGTGGACATTCAATTGACCTCACCAAAGACTTAAAACTGTTTAGTTAAAAACATTTCTGAAATCTTCAAATTATTTTGAGGATAGTTTAATGCAGAGGGAGCCTGTAAAGAAGACCAGTTCACTTTAGAATAGAGCAAACAATGATGAGTGAGCGGCTGACAGTTTGCTATAAACCTCAAGGCACTATGATACACTGTCCAACATGTTTAGATTCTACGCAGGAGCATTCATGTACACACACATCTCCAAAATCAATAACACATGTGCACAATAATAATATGCGTGGCAATAACTTCACGTCCTAATGGAATTTAATGTCTGCATCAGTCTGTGGATGCGCACCTAAATTCACCTGCAATGGACTTTTTTGGTAGAAACACACTACAGTTGACTTGTGCTTTGACTGAGACTATGCACTAAGCAGTTTAAAAGTCTGTAGTTTTGTCATATTCATAGAGACACTGTCATTCATTCAGTGCAAAACTATTTCATAAAAAGAGTTGTGGATGTGGATATGTGTACACACATGTGGGAAGGGAAAGATGACAGATGCTCAAGAGCATATATAATATTTTGGAACATATTTTAATATATGCATATTCTCAAAGTGTACTGTGTAAGTAGCAGATGCTTCAGATGTTTAAATGAGGGTACATTGTGCATCATAGATTGCTGAGTGCAGTTCATTACATCATGTCGATGATGGCTAAACAAGTGGAACTGGTGACATTTATTGATTTTCATGGCGACTTAAGGAAACGTGTTGTTTGACTTGATGTCTTGGTCCTAAACTTGAAGAAGCCTTGACAATTGTACTTTTTTGTCTCATTTTTGCACATAAAAAAAACATGACATAGATGAGCATTTAGTTCCAGTGTGAGTTATGAAGATCTAAATATTTGACTCTCTACTACTGGAGTGTGTCTGGTTCAATGTCTACAGCTGGAACACTGTTTGTGGATTCTCCCTCCTGAACATCAGAGCAGTCTTAAGCATCTTGTGAGGGAGAGTCACACAGTCATCCACCAAATAAACACAGCCTCTGTACTCGTTCCCCAGATGTGAGCTGTCTGACACTGTGGATGTTGGCTTACAGAACGGCACTGGCAGTGAGAAAGGAAGTGAACAGGTTGAAGGAACGGAGAGCACATCTAAAGTGATGTTAAACATTAGAAGAAAACCAGACTCAGTGGAAGATTCATAAACAGAGACTTTCCAGCAGTGTTTATTTCTCTGAGTTGAGTGCCTACCTGGTTAATGAAACAATATGACCTTTAAGCGAAACAGAATATGGCAGTGTTTCTCTAAAGTGCACATTTTGAATTTCTATGCATCCATCTTTTTGGAAAAATCTGGTACGTGCATGAAGCTTTTGAACAATGTTGAGATTATTCTGTCTCTGAACCTCTTGATTTATTTTCCTGTTTATATAACCGTCCAAGAAACAGGCCACAGAGAGAATGGAGGCTCTTGGAGACATTGAAACCGGAGGCATTAACATTGGAAACTGACATTTTAGGCTTTCTTTCTATCATGTAGTGTTTATGTTGTCATAGAGTTGGAGCCATAGAAGAATGGGACAGAATGGATCCAGGACCAGGCGCTCTGAGTTTCTGGAAGCTGGCCAATCAGATGAGAGTAGGTTTTAGGTGGGAGGAGAGCCTCAGTTTAATGCAGACAGAGGTTTGAGTTGCACAACAGACCAGTAACAGTACATATTTTGAGGTAGAGTTTTTAAATATTTGTTTTGTCAGCCTTTAAACCAAACACATTGATTTTTTTATGTCAAGTTTTCCTGCCTATTAAAGTGAAAGTTGATCAGTATTCTGCTCTGTTCCCTCTCTAAGCAAAAATATACAGTAGCTTAGAGAAAACACTAAAGGATGTCTGTTCTTGCTCACAAAAAGAACTCCGCAAGTTTCTGATCTAACTTGAGACAGTGATTTTTTTTCTGGGGCAGTGTTAATTTACTGAGGCACAGCTGATTTATACTAGGGAACATGCCCCAGTAAAAGAGGTCTGGCGCTGCCCATGCCCTGGCAACACAATCTGAAGCTGAAATCTGATTGGATAAAAGCTCCAGCACAAACATACACTGCTGGAAGCAGCACAACCAAGAGAAAAGCTATGAAATTAAGAGAGTAGACAATTGGGAATAATGTTATACAAATTAATAAAAAAAAAAATTGAACATAAGTCAGTGATTCTAATATTGAGAAGGCCTTGCCGGCCCTCATGGTCCACCACTGCATAAATGTGTCCCCTTACAGTTTTATTTAGAACACAATAGGATCTGAGGAACATGAAACAGGTTAGGGACATGTATCTGGCTTTTTGCATCTGCAGCCAATAACTAAAAGTTGCTGTATTTTATGTATACCACTTTGGTATACATTTATCCGGTCAGGCCCAGCAAACCCTGAAATCACAAAAATGTTTAAATGTTAATTTAGTTTATTGTAATACCGTGATCATTTGTAATTGACAATAAATGAATGGAATTTTGATTATAGAGCTCCTTCAGCGTCATGATGTGCACTTGTCTTCCAAGTGAGGTTTTGTTCCCTTAGAATGAGCCATGTAGATAAAGCAGGTTTTCTTCCACAGATGGTCTAAAATGGACAAAGAAAGTGCAGGTGGTAGGAGGCCATTTTCCTACCTACACAGTATCTTTATTAGGATGCAACCAACAAACCCACAAAACAAAAAAACAAATGTTTTTATGATGCTACAATTGTCCTATATGAATTCACTACACGCACTGTTTACATTACACACCCATTGTCTCAAGTCTTTTAAAATATACAGTATATTCAACTATTCAAGGAGAACATTGTTTTTGGGATGGCACTATTGTGTGTTTAGTGATGCATTGTAATAAGCTCACAGGTGGGACTTGATGCCCGTCCAAGAACCAACACAAGCTGCAGAGCCGTGCTGTAGAGACTCTCAGTGAAAGCACGCTCCTAAATGGAATGTGTCACACTGATTAAAGAAAAAAAACACTCATTAGAAAAAAGCAGAACATGAACAGCCCGAACACAACAGGATTACAGGTTTGGAGAGCGCTGTTGAACAAAAAACAAACAAACTGCAGTGGGTTTCTCAGCAGCGAAAAGGTTATGTACACATGTTTTATTAAAAGGGCGCCATGTATTTTACGCTACACTAATGATGTGCCGCATGAAGACACTCTAATTTGTATTGTATCTGATAATCTCCAGCTCAAGAGAACTTTCACAGACAGCCCATGCACAGCAGCTTTAATTGAATTCTGAACTTGACATACAGCGCATTCAGTGTATGACATGAGCTGGTACCAGAACCTGCTCCAATTACAGCCGGCAAGAAAAAACTTTTGCAAAACAAGCCTTTTTTCTAAAAGTTTGTTGCAGCAGGGAGTTCCTTTGCATAATCCAAGAAACTGTTACATTTAAACCCTAGTTCATTAAAATAATTAGAACAGTACATTTGTTTCCATGCAACAAAATGCCTACATTTAGGCCCTGGCTTCACATACATTGGTATTTTTAGAAATGCATACTTTTCATTCACACTTAAGCGGATTAGTGGTTAGCACTCCTGCCTCACAGCACGAAGGTCGTGAGTTCAAAACTCGGCCGACTCAAACATTCTCGGCCGACTCTGGTCTTTCTGTGAGGAGTCTGCATGTCCTCCACGTGTTACTGTGGGTTCTCTCCGGGTACTCCGGCTTCCTCCCACCGTCCAAAGACTTGCAGGTTGTACAGGTTAATTGGCAACTCTAAAGTGTCCCTAGTGAATGAATGTGAGAGTGAATGGTTGGGTGTACCCCGCCTCAGGCCCAAAGCTGCTGGGATAGGCTCCAGTCACCCGTGACCCCTAACGGGACAAAGCGGTAGAAAATGAATGAATCAATCTTTCAAAGCTTAAACAACAAACCAATATCTTAAATAAATCTGAATATTGTTCAGTGGTGCTGTGCAATTGTTTTACAAAAAGTTACTTTGTGGTTTGTCATAGTTAGAGCGTTTGTTGTTGAGCTCTGTGGACACAGATATTAATGTTCTTTGGACACTATCGCCTGGCCAGGTTGCTTTTGTAAAGTGAATTGGTCTGGAATCTCTTCCCTTCACAGCAATTTTCACTTCAGTCAAAATCCCGTCAGCCCAACTGTGACTGTTTAAATTAAATGGGATGGCCTTTATGCTCTGCTTCATTTTTTTGTAGAAAAAAACATAGTTGACCAGACAAGAGAAAATTATTGTGCACATTTTAAAATCAGCACACATGTAGATATAGCCTCATTTAAAATGCCCATTTAAAGTAGTACAGATGCTACATAAAACACTGCAATAGCTTTGCATTTTACTAAAAAAATATACAAATCTAGAGTTTTTAAAATGTAACTCGGACTATTCTCTTTGCCTTTTCCTTAGTGGTCATCTTTTGTCACCATGTTGCACGCAAGGCACAAGACAGACCTCAAGCAGTTCAGCCACTGCGGCACAGATTAGAGTCAAATAAAATAAAATAAATTGTTGGAAGATGCTGGACCCAATTGTAAGTGTGTGTGTGTGTGTGTCACGTTCACAAAGCATGTGACTCACAGAGTGATACAGCAGAACACCACACTCAGCGCCTACAGTGTTTACGTCCTCCTACCGACGCTGTCAAACTGTCAGCATTCATATGTTTGCATCAATGTGTCTGTGAAGTCACATGGGGACAACGGTAAAAGTAAAGTGAAGCTGGAACGTTACGTATAGCCTGAATCATAACAGTCATTATAACAATTAAAGTACCTGTTAAGAATTTATTTTAGATTACATGAATCGGGGTCACAATGTTTAAGTCGCTAGAGTTAGAAAATATCCAACCATAGCAACTTCAGTGCAGTTAAGAAAAAAACACTTTATTTGTGCAAATGTATTCAACCCTATATGAATAAATATATGCATTGGCACAGTGTTCTGTATAAATCTAGTCATCAGCCTCGGTCGCAGATGACATCAGATGTCATGAATTCATTTTACTTTCTAATAATCTTGGGACTTTCACTCCATATTGCATTTACTGCAGAAAAGGGGATGTGTGGTTTTGTCTTAGTGTCCACTTTGAGAAGCGGCAATACATTTGTTCTCTCATTACTATAAAGTCATAATAATCCTGTAATAATCCTGTATGGCTATGTCAACCCTGGAGGACACAGGTTAGGATGTACAAGTGATTTTGTGTTTTTAACTTTTGCAGTCCTATAATTAAATAGTAAATGCATGCTGGTTTGTTGCTGTTTTTGTCGATGTTAGAAGAGTCTTTAGCATAGAACTTAAAAAGTAACTTTTTAGTTGTACTTTTTGTTAGTTCAGAGCCTTGGATTTCTTTATTGGAATTGAATTTAACATGTGCACCATCTACTTTGACTAATAGACTTATCATTGACGAGCCTTTGAACAAATTATTTAGTGGATTAATATACTTTGACAGTGCACTGACTATGGAGTGTGTAATTCAACTTGACATCAGCACTAGTAATTCATAGCTGGTGGTGTAATTAGAGCTTATAGTGTTCCCTGGATTTTCCCTCAAACCCCCGCTGCCTCCTTATTCCAAATGATTTTTGCACATGCCAAAACATGTTAATTCACCCAGGCTCTCAGCATTCAGGAAGTGCTTTTAGCCAACAAGCACACATTCTCCGCTGAGGTCTTGTGAAGTCTGGATAAGCCGATGTGATATGTGTCTTTTAGATGTGTCTATTGTGATTGATATGTCCTGACCTGCTCTCCTCTAATTAAAAAACTTTTTTGGCCCACATTACCTTTCAGATTGGTTGCATATTTAATTTTTACTTCATTTTGTTTGTGTCATTTTAAAAGTATCTGTCTTCTCTGCTCTCGGCTCATCCCCTCTTTCCTGCTGTCCCCTTATCTCCTCTCCTCGGCTGCTTGTCTCCTGACTTTCTCTGTGTTTCAGAGTCCGCTGATCAAGCGAGCATTGCTGTTGCTTGGCAACAAGTGTGGTCCTGTCGTGTTTGTTTTTGGACTAATCAGAAAGAACAAGCAGATTAGTTGTAATTGTGTGTTTGTGCGTGTAAGCCGGAGCCACAGGTAGGGCGCCTGTGTGTGTCGTCTTACCATCCATGTGGGTTTGGAGCGCAGTAACAAAGTAAATATGTTTGCATAATAAGGATTGAAAATAGAGCTGGAGAAGACAATTTTTCAACTCCAATAACGCACATTGCAGTTTGATTTGGCATTTGTGGGCTATGTTGGCTATATTAAAAGGAATTATCTAAAAGAAGAGTAGAGATGGTGACCACTAAAATGAGATCAAGCTAACATTTTATACGGCTCCAAAATGCATCATTGAATCATGTGTCTGGTTCAAAATTTTATTTGCAAGGCATATGATCAAGCATTTTTAGGAGACTGATTTGGACTTCAAGGGTATTCATTCATTCATTTATTCATTAATTTTTTCCACTTGGTCCTGTCAGGGCTAGCGGGTGACTGAAGCCTATCTCAACAACTTTGGGCCTTAGGTGGGGTACACCCTGGACATTGGCCAGTTAGTTGCGGGGCTGACAACTTTTAGGCTATTTAAAAAAAAATAAAAAAAGATTTTGTACTTAAGAAGGTAATTGTGATTACTGCTACTGAAACAAACATTATTTTTTATTTTTACAATTTCACAATTATATTGTGACAAGATATTGACACTATGCTCAAATATCTAATAGTTATTTGTTGAAAATATGTTATCAGAGTACAAATCCAGTTTGGCTCTTTTTGTTCTTCCTTGCTTTTCCCCTGTTTTCTGTCGTCACTCTCTTCATCTGTGTGTCATTGTTCCAATGATTTTAATAAGAATCACTATATATTCACTTAATTGAATTCTTGATTGATTAAAAAAGTATATATTTTGTTAATTGTAAACCTTAGAAGGTGTAAGGTTATAGAACAAAATTATAAAATGAATCATAATAGTGGTATTTATTTGAGTTTATAGCACCCAGCCCTATTCTATAGTTTTACTGGCTGTATCAAGGAGCTGAACATTCTTTTATCTTTCTTTTCTTTTACCTGTTCTCTTTTGTTGTTAATCCAAAGCATTCTTCACATCAGACAAATACCCTTACTCCATCAAACACTGGCCCCATTTACCACTTTTGGCTATGTCTTTTATGTCTTTTCCCTGCTTCTTTACTTTACTCATGGATCTGCTTTAACTGAGAAACTTTCCCTCCTGGCCCTTGCTCCGTTTGCATGAATCACAACGTAGAATAAAATGCATCACCCACTGTGTCATTAGAATATATAGCCTTTGGTCTTCTTCGTTTTGCTTTCAGCGCTGCCACATTTTAATTGCTCCCTCAGAAATGTCATCTCCTACTGCGCTGATGATTATAATTTCCTCTTTCACCGCTCTGTGATTAACGACCACTGGCCTCTCTGCTGTCACCCATTGCTGTCAGTCAGACGGCCCGAATGCCGGCTGACTGAAAAATAACAGCTTTGCAGCCGCATCAAACTCTCAAAAGATATCAGGAATGTTTATAGAAGGAAAGAGATAAAGACAGGCTGTCACTGCTTCAGAGCAGCGGAGGAGAGTGTTCTTTCAGGTGTAAAGTCAGTTACAAACTAAATCCTAGGAAAAAAAGGGTGAAAGGGTTTGAAGACGGTGACTGAAACATTTGCTAAGTTAGCCTTATTAAAATGGGCTGGAAAGAGCAGGGCTTCCTAAGATTCTTAGAGTTGAATTAAATATGTATGTTTTTTTCTACTTTATTTTTTTGCTTCAAAACTTTCAGCTTCTACAATTTGCTGGCGCTAGCTTCTTTGAACAACCTGGAGCTTCAGTATGCATAATACATAGTGAGTGTCTGCTTCATTATCCTAAAAGTTGAAAAGACTCACTTCCAATTAATACTGTTGTGGGATTTGAGTCACGTATTGATCTGTTTTTAACATAACAGATTTATTTTATGTAACATTGTGGCAAACGTGAAAGAAAAAGTGGAGTTTATTTGGTGTTTTTTTATGGAAAGTGCATTTAAACCAAAGATTGTAAAAAATTGGATATTGTCTGCCCATTGCTCCCCTGTTCACCGATATTGGCCTACCACAGGGCAATAAGATGGCAATTACATCCAGGCTTTTCTGAATCCTGCGTCAGAGGATATTACTAAAAGCTAGAGAGGGTAGTATCTGAACCTCTCCAGGGCGGGTTTTTCAAACTCGCCGTTCAGTAAACATGCTACTTTCTGAACAACAATAAAATGGGACAAACAGCTGAATACATTGCTTTAACAATTTCTACCTTCTCTTGCACTAGCCCTGTCCTGGTTCACACTGCTCAGATGTGAGTACGCAGCTGCCTGTTTTCTCTGTGTCTGTGAGCACGCTCCCTGCTAAGATATTTCCCTGTTGTTTTACTCAAGTAATAAAACTATTTTGTTGCTGTGGTGCTCAAATAAATGCAGCAGAAACCCTGCTGTTAACATCAGTGTTTATTAAAATGACCTTCATAATTCACATTCATAACAGAGAGAATTTGTTGCTGTATTATTGCACACGCTTATGTCCAATTATTTTTTCAGGGTTTGATCATGCCACTACAGTCACAACCTCCATTAGAATATCACTCGGGCTAGCACTGTCACTGCTCTTTTACATTCTTTTTGTAATTTATCCAATCAAATCTTCTTATAATAGTCTCTCAAGTTCATTTTATGAAGTAAATAGTCTGCTTAGCTCAAACGCTTTAAAAATACTAATATTTGCCTAATTTCATGCATGAGTCTCATGAGAACTAAACCACTTTGTGCAGTGGTTGGATTCAAAGTGTGACTGAAGTTGGACTCTTGGTGAGATCTAAGCCTTAACCAACATTTGTTTTTGTGAAACAGGCCCATGGCCTTAGTTAAGCATCATTCTGTTCATTTAACTTTTACACACCTCCAGAACCCATTAAAATAACACAACTAAAGGAAAAGAAGTGTTTTCCAAGTGAGTGGCTTTTTTAAATCAACACAGATGCAGACTGAGTTTTGTGTTTACGCCCTAACCCAAAGAGGCTGCTCGAGGACACAGCGGGACACAGATCTGTCAGATGTTTTCTCGCTCAATCAGTAGGTTTATTTATTTATTTAATTTTTTTTAAACAATGAACTCTTTTTGACAAAGAGCTTTAGATGTTAAGTTTGAATCCACTTCAAAAACTACTTAAGTGATGACCTTGTGAACCCTTTGTGCTTTTTACATCCAGAAGGGACCACTGAGTATTCTAACAAAAACAATATTGTCTAAAGGATGACCATCAAGGAAAATGTTTGTCAGTTAAAAATATAACCATTTATTACTTTGAGTCATATCAGCTCATCCCACACTTTCTCAGGCTGTGTTTTCTGCTGACTGGGTCAGCCTCTCTTTTGTGGGCTTTCTTCACTTTGTAGAAATCATTTCCTGCCAAAAGTCAGATTCTGAGGTTCAGCAGCCCATGACCTATTGGTAATCATTAAAATGGTCACATCATTGTGCTGTGGGCATGTTTTAAGCCCCATAGTTGGGGATTAGTCAACTGCTTATAACATAAAATGTATCACATTTACTTTCCAGTTGAAATTAGTTGCATCGCCAATAAGCTTTTCATATACTGTATGTATATGAAAGTATGGACAATAATTAAGTGTAACCTTGGATTCACATCAGCTATAGGGAACCATCATGTCAATTGTGTCTTGTTAGTATTAATTAACACTGTAGCAACTTCCAATTTTGGCAGTTTTATCCATTTTAATATTCAAGTGAATTACAAGATTTGTATTATGTACTGACTACAGAAGTAATGCAAGTCAGAGAAAAGTGTTAACGTTAAATCTTTGTTGTCACCCCAACTTAAAAAACATGACTTGTTGCTCCCATCTTTAAATTGTACTTTTTGTGTTTTTTTTCTTCAAAACCGCATGTGCCCTTGCTTTGCCTGGTGTAAATTAGGGTTGGGCTGAAATTAATTTTTTCAGTCCATACTGATATTCAATATTTATCTGGCTGTTTTGGCCAGTAGTCGATATTGGCCGATGTCAATACTTAAAATATTTAATGCCAATTTTTTGCTAAATAAACATAATAAAAAAAATCACATTGTACCTCAATCATTTATTTTCTCCTCTTGGTTATAGATTTGTTGTAACATTGTGTTGGGGATTGCTGCTCACTCAGGCTAGCTTGCTAATGCTGGCTTGCTAATGCTAGCTTGCTAATACTAGCTTGCTAATACTAGCTTGTTGTTTTCAAACAAGTTATTACATTGGTGGTATTGAATGACTTGATGCAGGATCCTCCTCACATAACTTTGCCATTGCATACGCTGCATATTTCAATCTGTCTGTCTTCTTTTGACACTAAAAAATACGCCCGGACAGCAGACAAGGCGAGGGCTCCAACATTGAACTAACAAGACTGTGCTCTGCATTGGCAAAGTGCACATGCCCAAAATTGAGCGCAGACAAATTTTTCTCACCAGGCTGATAATAAAAAAAAAAAAACACATATCGGCCAATATCAAAATTAGCGGTGATATATTGTTTATCCGAAGTGTAAATAGTCTCAGTGACTAAAGCAGCTTACTCTCAGCTGCACAACACTGACACTTTCAATGTAAGTAATGGCATAATGTGTTAATGTCTGTTGGATGTTATACAACCACCTGTGTTTCTATCAATTTACTTTTAACACATCTTTATGACACTCTGATGAAGCCTCTGATGACAGAGAGGGGCCTTGTTTATAGTGATGTGCCATTGAATCACTGTGTTTGCTTTGATGGTATACTCTGTAATCTTCATTTAAATGTTATATGCGCTGTATGTATTAAGGTTGTCAACATTGAGAATATCTCTTAGCGTCTTTTATTTTACTGTCAATGATGACTTTATGTTGAAAGACCAGGGTTTGAAAATGGTCATTGTTTTTTCCCCAAGACTTGTTCATAAAAACAAAAAAGCATGAGATAATGACATCAAATTGACATCCGCCTGTCGAGGCCGGCTCTCCTACTCACTCGTTAGTTCTGTTATGCTCGACAGCGCAAAAATCTGGCTTGTGCTTAGAACAAAGTATTAAAGTTTTAGCTTTTTTATGTACCTTTTACCGAAGCCTGAAATCCACAACACTCAGCACAGTTGTTTCTATTCTAGGTACAAGTCTCTGGTGACAGAAGCCTCTGATATTGTGGTCTGCCTGAGATGAAGCTGAGATGTTCTGCTCCAGGGCTTTCTGCATATTAATTTTGTCACCCTGTATCATTTAATGTAGCAGTTCGGATACTGCCAAAAAAGAATAAGTTGCATAGATTTACACCTGTGCTGAATTTTCTCTAAGCTAAAATGACCTGAAGCTATTAGCCATAACAGTAGGAGGCTATGAAAGGACAGAAAATGGACTAATAATATTAACGTTATTACATTCTGAATATTAGAACAGGATGTTTTATTCTGTTCCAGTGTTTATAACCATGGCTGTCCTAATGTTTATGTTTGTATATGTTTTTTGTGAAGATAAAATGTATTTTTACTTAAGCCAAAATATTATAAATAGTGACAAAAAGGTTAAAGCAAAAGCATCTGGACAATGCTTTTGCTTTAACCTTTTCTTCAAGATGACCTGGATGACTGAGAACCGCCACAGACATAATTAGTGACATTAACATACTTATTGTAGCGTACGAGGGTATGTTTGTATAAACATATAGAAGATTAATTTTAACAATTTTAATAATTAATTTTGATATTAATATTAATTTATTAAAATTAATTTCTGATTAAAAGGGGCACCACCCTGGTTTTCAACAGGTCCAGAGAAACTGTTTAAGCTAGTCTCATTAATCTTAAAGGAAGAGAATTCTCTTGTTTTCGAACATTTCTTAATATAAACAGAGAAACATTAATGTATTTTATGGGATTTTATTAAAAATTACACAAATCTATAATGGTAAATAACATTGTAACAGGGAAAGGGATTGACAAGACACAGGAATGAACACAGGAATAAATACAGGGATAAATATTTGCTTTCAGATTATTTGTGAACCAAAGGAATGTTTAGACACGTTAATCTAAATGATGAAATTTAACAAAGTGACTTTTAACGGAGAAGGAGATGGCGGTTTTGGGCAGAGGACATTTAACGACACCAAGGCAGTTGTGTCACGTGCGGACTTATTCTGTAGTCAGCGGGGCTGGCTCGGTTAGGTGGGTCGCTATCAGCGGTCCGAGCGTCCTAAATGTTCTCCAGAAGGTTCGTTGCTTACTGATGAAGCGTTCCACACCAAGGATGCCGTCGTGTGCGTGTCTCGTCCAGAGGGTTTGCAGCCCGGGGATAGAGAGAGGCGTCCGGTTGTTGTCCAAAGCACTGCCTGGGCCTCCGTGTACCGTGTAAAAGTTTGAGTTTGTGTAAGTTATTGCAATGACCATGATAGATTTCTCAGCTGTTGCTTTGCTGGTTTAAACTTGCTTCTGCGCGCTCTCTTTTGGGGAAGAGAAGAGAAGAGAGTGAGGGTAGGGAGTTATTTGGTCACAACTCCATGTCCTGGAAAAGAGCAGTATAAAACACAATATCAAAAATACATTTTCCTTTAATGCAATAATTACGAAATTGTCTTTTGATGATTGGATAGAGTCATTCGTCCATTTGACCACAAGGGGTGGGGGGGGGTTTGACCATTGTAGAAGACTGTTTTCAAAGACACTTTGGCCGTCCTTTTAGTCTGAAAGAAAACAGTGTTAACCCAGTCTTCCTTCAGACTTTAGATACAAGCTTGTCTCTGAAGGCCTCTGGCAATGATAGAAAAGACAGGACAGTTAATCCGTGGGGATTCCGAGGGTTGATCTGCTACATTATGAACTCCTGCGCTATTTAAGGTAGCAACCATTGTGGGCCTAATGAACCATTTTTAGAAGGAAGAGAGACACCTGTGCGGTGGAGTGATGTGGATGGCCTCTGCAAACAACATTGTTTAAAGATATGTCTATCGAGTCAATATTGTATGATGGACTTCAGTTATACTCGATTTTGTTGGCTGCTGTGTTGTTTGCCATATGCAGGTATAGCAAGTACACCAACAATCTACAGCCTCCACATTTACCAAACCCTCCAAGTCACATTACCAAATATTAATTTCATAGCTCAAATATGTTTTTAATATCATTGTAATGTTGTTTTTGTTGCTGAAGTAATGTTTTCACTAACCTCATCAGGCAGATTAGTTTAACAGCCTTTGATGATGAAGCCCAGGTTCAAAACAATTCTCTTATCCCTGTTATATGTCATTCTGTATGTGGACATTATAACAAAGATTGTGTCAGAGGAGCACTTGGCGAGGAGTTTAATAAGAGTTTAAGCAACAAGCGGCTAGCAACAATTTGATTTATTTTTTAAGGTTTCGGGCTTGTCTGGGATTTCAACAACCCATTTTAACCCTTGGAATGTTTTTATGATGCAGTTGAAATTGCTCTCTGGCATATGCACACTGGCATATAATTGTTGAAAGTCTTTGGTTATATTGTTGTGAGTTTGTGTTTTTTGTTGACTTTTTGCCAAATTAAAAATCCTTCAGTCCGATTAATTATTCACATTAATAGCCAAATGCACACACAGGATCATGTTGTTTACAACCATGGAAGGAGTGTAAAGTAGGAGACTAATTCTGCCACCCTTTTAAGAAGTAGCCAACAAATAGGGTTATAACTATTGATTTCACCAGAATGTACAGAGTCACAAGCAAGACTTGTCTGAGGGAAAAGGTAATGTAAAAGCGCTTGAGGTAATAAAATAACTTGTGGAAGTGCACTTTACAAACTGATGATACCTAACAGCTTGTAAGAACCTGACACAAGGGATGTACTTTTGGAGTGAAAATTAGCCACCACTATAAACCCATGATCCTTTTTCTTGTGCCACTTTCACCTAACTCGGCTGTAAGTCTAGTCTCGAGTCACTTTGGCCAAAGACTAAAGTGCTGCTGACTCTTAAAAACTACAGACTTATCCTGGGAGCATGCAGTGTGATGATTCTTTTGCTTCAGTGACAGCGCCTCATCCTCACAGTAAAGCTCTTTACAGGGGGGAAGCCGAGAGCCCCACTGTGGCTTTCATTAGTAGCTTGGAGAGAAGATGATTACACAGGAAACCCTACACAAACAAGCCTGGCAGCCTGACAGAACACAACAGTCTGGTGGTGGACTCAAACAACAGGAATTATTATTGTGTTAGTGCGGAAAGGCTGCTCGAGAGAATAAAGAGTTATAGCAACAACAAAGTCAAGGAAGAAAAGAAATGAGACCATGAGATGCAAATCACATGTAGGTCATCCATTTCTGAACTGCATTCCTATTAAGTTAAGTTGTTTACATCAAAAACTAAGTCTATAAAAGAAGAATGCTTCTTTCTATAGTTCTGCTGTGGAAATTGTATCCAATATTACTGTCTTAGCATTGTGCCCCTAAGAAACATTGACAAATAGTGATCATTGACAATAAGACTAGACAAACACAATGGCATGTAATCTGAATCTGAAACAATTGTGGTAAATATGCATAAAATTGGCTTTCATAAATGTGCGATTGATATTACAACAGGTTTTGCAGCTATTGTAGTGCTATTGTAAGACCCTGTCACAATTCCTATACAATTAGTACATATCACAATGTATGATTCAGGTTCAATGGTCATATGCTACATTTCAACTATGGACAAAAAAGGTACCTTAAGAAAGTCTGAACTTAAGTGGCATTCAAATAAGTGATTGTATTTAAAATCAACTGGGTTTCAGGTTTGCAAAAGTTGCATTGATGCTCTTGTTTATTTTGCCATGTAACAAATTTTATACTATACTAACGTTGCACATGGTTTTGCTTTGTTTGTCCTAACTTGCTGACACTGGCAGACTTTTGTCAGCAATTTTTGGACTTGACTGATCTTGTCCATCTGTTCTAAGACCTCTGGTTTAAAGACATACAAATTTGCCACCACAAATTAATTGCTCGCTAGTTTACGAGTTTAGTGACTTTGATTTTACTTGTACTACTATCCCTGTCTCTAGTATTTGCTGCAAAATGGTGTGAAAGCAATGTGTTAAAGCCTCAAAACTTCATAATTAAAATTCAGTCAATGTCACAGCTCTAATACTTATTGGTATATCACTCAGTGCCCAAAAGAGGACTTGTTAGATACAAAAATTGTCTAGATGGGTCAAAACATTTCTAAAATTGCATTGGTAAGGAAGGTCCACCTGGATATGTGCTAAATAAGTAAACTGCTGCTACTCCTGAGTGTTCTGAGTTTGTAAAAGTGTTACATTGCAACCACAACACCTGAAGTGAAATAGGAGCAAAAGAGTTTTAAAGCCACAATATCCTCAGTAATTAGCTGTCACCATAGTTAGTGGAACCAGGCTTTGTAGGACAACTCACCTCCTACTGTAAGTGGTGCATGTGCAAAGAGGAGAAAGTGGTCAGCCAGCAACTTAGCATCTATGGGATGTGCTGAACAAACAAGTCTAATCCATGTGGAGCCAGACTAAACAACTTCCAGGATTTAAAAGATTTCTGCTTGGTCATCTTACTGTCAGATTCTACAGAATTCTTCCAGAGTCTAGCCAACTTATGTCAGGTTTAGAGATAACAAGGGTTACGCGACATACATGGTTATTATTGTGATTGGTATACTGTATGTGGTTGTATATTAATAGTTGATTGAGTACCCTTTATTTGTGTGGAATGTTTATTTACTCAGTGGCATCTTATATTCCACCAATTCTTCAGTGTTTCAATGCATGAACAACACTTTCACTGCAGTATAACTCCTAAACGAGAGCCTGAGTGGTCCACTCTGGCCTGTTACAGAGTCAGTCCAGCGTTTACAAAAAGAGGTAGAGCTGCAGAAAAGATGAAAGAAGGGGAGCGCTGAAGAAGCACCTCGAGTATTGGCAGAGACAGGCGGCCCTGGCAGGAAGATTTCGCCGGAGGCAGAGATTTCTTCCTGTGGACGACTGCGACAGGCGGAAAGCCGACAGAAACACAGTGCAGCGTCACATTCAGTTTTTCTCCAGCACTGTCCTTCACCTTTCTTTTACCTCTGCTGCTGACCTCTCTACGACAACTTCTTAGTACTCATAAATATAGCATATCGTAAAGGTTTTCCCTTGAGACCTAGATCGGGGTATTGCTATTTGAAATCTTTTGCATCAGCTTTAACAACATAACTTGCATTTAAATAACTTTGCTTCTTGCACATCACATAGTTTAAACAGTATGGAATTGTTAGTGTTTTCAGGTCTGAAGACTTGGTTCTATGCAGTACTACACAGCAAGTCCAGCCTTAATATGTCTCTTCTACCTAATTAGAGTATATTTAACAATTGCGGTCAATCGCAATCTTGAGCTAGTTTACCAACTTGATTGGTTAATATTTTGGTCATGACTTAGTCTTGCATAATGTGGTCTTTAACACTAATAGTTTACTTTGCTGAGTGCATTACACTTTCCCATCACGTTCCTATCAGCAGGCTACTCCAATGGCTCTTTGTTGGCTCTTTGTTTCCAGTGTTTACAGCAATCAGCGGGCTAATAGAGTAATACACTGAGCTGACATCACATTAGCATATGCTCTCATTTTGAGAGGCTGTTTTTCGTCCTGACAGTTGCTCGACAAAAAGATAAACTGTTGGAAAGCATTTGCTGTGCATAGAATGAATTTACTCACCTATCCTTTCATGTGGTGTCATCTTTTATTTTCAGCTATTACACCATGGCCATTGCTCATCGTGTTAGTACAAAGCAGACCATTAACTGAACTAACACTGTGTTTAAATAGAGCCACCAAGGATTGAGGGATGAGTGGAAGAGGTCGCTTTCTTTATGACTTGCATTTAACAGTACAAATATTTATGGAAAGTTTGAAACCTTGCTTAAAATTCTCTTTAACTAAATGTGACACATTTCTCAATTGTTGTTTTACAATATATAATACTGTATGTTAAATACACTGCGAGACCCACAGACAGACAACCTTAATACAGCACCACTCAAGCAGCAATCATGTTTGTCACAATATTGCTGCTTGAGTGCAGGCTTGGCCCAGATACGCTGCATGTATTTAACCCGTGGCTCATTTGCACCACATCGTAATATTTAACGGTTGTTTAAAAGGCTATTAAATCTATCTTTTTTTTACATTCCAACAACTTCTTGGCCAAGTCTTGAGCTGCTATGACACTAACTCAGCTAAGTTAATGAAGCCTCTCATCCATAGCTTGTCTTGTAATATCATAAAAATGTGTCTCTTAGTAGCTCTAAACCTCATGTCCCTGGACTATTTTGTTACACAGTTTTAGTAATTCTTTATTTTTCTTGTCATCTTAAGGAGCATTTGCACAATAATGTGGGCAGTTTTCAACACAATGATGCCCTCTCAGTTTTGTGCCTTCATGGGTTTCATGTGACATAAAAGTTTGGTACATGGAACTTCTTTAGAGGCTTGGGTTTTTCACAGAGGTGTGCTGTTAAACAAGTACTATACACGTTGTTTCTATGATATCTAGGAACCATTTTGAAATGTCATTGCCATTAAATAAAACAAAAAAGCTAATATATCCTCGTGTGTAAGAAGCATGTTTGTGTAGTGAAGACAGAGAATGCCATGTCTTTAAAACCAGACTTTCTCTCTTACCTTTGTGAAAGTAATCACCAATCTATTTTTAGCTTTTCTATCATAGACATATTTTACCATCTTTTCGGCAGATTATACATTCTCACTTGTATAATTGTTCACCCTATCTTTTCTTATGCCTCTGGCCATAACTCTGTCTTAACTTTCTCTTCATGCATAATAATGGTGAGTATGATAATAGAGCATTAGTGTTGTCTTGATGACAGTGTGAATACGAATGAGCTCTTCATTACGACTGAGGGCAGCTCGTGTGTGACTGATAATGACGATTACACGGAGAAGGATGAACGCTCAGCTGACAATAAACCATAATTTAATATCAGTAATGATTATATTTAATGTGAGTCAAGGACTAGACCTGGTGTCCAATGTGTATGGAAAAGACAAGAATAAGTGAACCTACTTTAATTCAACACTGCAAGGATACTAAGATAAAAGTCTGCACTACTTAGAAGAATTAATGTTAGTCCCTGTAGAGGTTGTTTACGTTCTCTCAAAGCCCAGTCTCACCCTTTTAGGATAAAATAAAACTGTATTGATTCATTTGGGAAAGTGCTGTACTTGTTCTTATAGAGACTAGAAGACTAGAAAATGCTGCAAAAGAATAGGACTAGAAAAAGTTAATATTTATAAAACCTGTACAAAAATATCTAATTGTACTTAACATTTAAACACTACCCTTATGCCGCTTGACTTGTCATTCAAGACCAGTGGCTGAGGGGAAACTCTTTCCATTTTTATGTCAAGTCTTCACAGCAGAATTTAAAAAACATGTCTGCAGGGATATATTGTGACTCAATGACAAGATTACCAATGCTGGGTGACAATGTCTAGCCTGCAGTCACTTTTAATATTCTAAAAATGTTGGGCACAGTTCTAATGTGTCTCCTTCTACATTTCAGCTTCAAGTGTCTTTGTTTTTTCTTTAGAAATGCAGTGGCTATTGAGATTAAGGCTGGAGCGATTCATCAAATAAATCGAGTAATTCAATTAGAAAAATGGCTCGATTATTTTTATCTTGCCTCATTGATTCGAGAGGGCACGTCCATCCATGCCTGTGGCAGCTAAAGCCACTTTCACACATCCACTGAGATCTGCACTGTGCACCGATTGTATCTATGTGCCCTGGTTGTATGAACAAAATCCCCCCAACTTTCACACCTGTACCTGATCCTTCAGGGACCCTAGTGATAAATCTGGAGCACCCTGTTGTGCAAACGCCATGTGTCTGGAGCGGAAACCATGTACATGTTCCAATAACTGTGTTAGCGTCGTCAAGCTAATTGAGCGTCAGCCCCGCTCCTCCGTTATATCTGTTTATTTGAACTATGTTGCTAATGTTAAAAAAATATGCAGTTACACTATTTATCCGAGTACACAATTAACTCAATTGCTAATCGATAGATTATTCAATTACTAAAAAGTAATGGATAGCTGCAGCACTAATTGAGATATAATATACAGTATATCTCATATGTTGTGGGCATGTTTTAGTATTTCTTTCCTGCAATTAAATCTTTGACCTTGAAAATAGTTTATATGTTACAATGAAATGTTACGTTTGAACTTTTAAATATTAAAAAAATGGTGAAAAAATACAAAAAAGGTAAAAGTGAATGAAGGCAGCTGAGATCATAACAGAACAACGTATCATATAGTGGGGCACGTATTTTGTCTTAAACAAATGTGTTGTACCAGAAATCGGTCTCTGAATTCAGAACTAGTTATTTGCGACATTGGCAAAATTTGGGGAGTTTTTGCAAATTGTACTGTTTCCTTGAATAATTCTGAATGTGATTCTTTAAAAAGTGAATTTATTTTGTTTGTGGAAACATGACATATGACTTAACAACCTTTAATACATTAACTCTTGTTAGCTTGCAAATATGATTTTAAATAAGATCACTACAGTATAATGAATAGTTCCAGCTAGTTAAAATACTCAAATATACATACCAAGCAAGCACATTATCATACACAACTGTATTTTTGTTCATGCGTTTTAGTAAAACCTGTACTTTTGCAGCTCATCTTTAACAAGTTCATGCCCAAATTGTCTTATCATAGTCATAAAGTGACAGCCACATGAGACAAACATAAAACCTAAACTCATCATAACAGTACCAAAGGACTGAAAGCATGAGTAAAAACAACTGAAATAGAATAAAAATAAAATAAATCAAAAAGTCATTTTAAATTGTTATAAGAATTCTATATCCTTATATTATCCAGAGAGATACGGAGACAGATTATATTATAAAAAGCGAAAGGCCAGGTTTTATTCTTGCAAGAATGAAGCAAACCCACGGATATATATCAAAGGTACAGAATGCGTTTGCTTAAAGAAGTAAACAAAATATGAGATTTTATATCACTGCAGTGGGGGCTGTCAGTGGGAGGTGTATCTTCCATACACTCCCCTCAAGGCCCCAGCTCCAGGTGCAAAAGCACCATGGCAACCCATGTCTATCTAGTTATGTCTACTCCATGCTTGGTCTAGCATGGAGGACATGACATGATTTGACATGACCTGTAGAGAACTATGAACACTCAGTAACTATAAACAATATAAACAATATAATAATAAAAATTATTATAACATAAATCTACAAAGTATATGAATGTATTATTTGCCAGTGAATACATTTAGATCTAATCTGGCACAAAAGAAAAAAAACACCTGCATCTTAAGAACACCCACATGGACGGGTGCACTCTTGAACACAGGTGCATCTTCACTCAGTATACTCACCATAGTTTTGTTGATTACGCACTGATTGCTAAGAGCTCTTATGTTTTACTCTCCCATTATTTCATCACTCCAGCATGCCTGAACCTCTTTCTCCATTCCTCTCTTAATAACACCTCTCTGTCGTGCATTAAATGGCTTCAGGCGGCTCTCCTTGTGTCTCTCTTTAACACTGTGACCTTTGATGTTTTCACACAATCTTGGCAGCTTAGTCAGGAGCGTTTTGATTAACAGTAATGACTCTACTTCCTCTGGACCTCACCTTTGCTGCTTTCTCCTTTTCCACTGTTCCTTTACTCTCCACTTTTACTGACCACTTCATCTAAAAAGTCTTCATAAAGTCTTCACCATACAATCCCATTACATGCTGCACTTTCTTAACATCTTAACTAGTCCAATAAAACATTGAATGTATAACTGTATGTGTCTGTGAAGGTTCTCAGTCATCCAGGTCACCTTGATGAAAAGATTAAAGCAAAGGCATCTGGACTTGGTTTATTGTATGTACTATTTTTTACTTGTACAGTATGTTTCTTAAAATGTCCTAAAATGCAGTAGGGACACTGATACTGACTGAACAACAAGACTACCCCAGAAGAAACACTGGCAAAGGTCTGGTTCAACTTTTTAAACTTAAATGCCATCTAATAATAACAATACCCTATCATATTTTTTTTTTTACATATAATGTCGTCTTTATAGTTTACAAGACCATGCCGCAAGGTGTTGTCAAAAAATACATCTTTAAGGTTGTAAGCACCGTCCTCATGTAAAAAAAACGGTCCAAATACTACAGAATCACATCTTTCCTAGTGAAAAAGCTACTGATAGATTTCAAACACAGATCTATACTACAGGGCCTATTAGAATGTCTTTAAGAATTTAGTAACCCCTAATGGGATAAGCAGAAAAAACAACTTTATATGCAAAACCCTTTAAGATGAAGTAAGTTTCGGAAGTAATTGCTAATCTGTTGTTTCCCTCACAAACAGTTTCTTCTTTCAGATCCCCCATTAAGCAGTCAAATATTGACACAACTCTAGCCAACCCCCCCTCTCTATCTCTACAGGCACACACACCTCCCTAAATCCATCTTTAGACATCATAAAATTATTTTCCCGCTCACTTTCCGTCGGCTCCTTCATCTCTCTTCATTCATGGCCCAGTCTAATCCAAAACCTTTTAACTCATCATACAGCTGCTGCATCCCTTCATCCCTCCATCCCTCCAGGGAATAGTGGCAGTTGAGGCCTAAAGAAAGCTTTTAGGAGCATTTTACAGCTCTGTGGCTCTATGGTGTTGTATAATAGCATCTTATCATAGTCAGTTATTTTGTGTGCTTGTTTTTAGTGCACCACAGTGCAGTCTCTCTAAATCAGAATCAATATTTTTAAGTCAAGGGCAAGCCTAAAGTTAAGCTGCAGCTGCCGTCAATACTTTTAGAACAGTAATTACACCGCCTCCATCTCTAATGTGCTCCAGGCATATTCCGAGCAGATGATAGGAAAAGTGGAATCCAGTGAATAATTTGTATCTGCTACTCACCATGAGTTGATGGCACATCTCAGGGTCTGGTCCTATGAGGAGGAAGTAGATCAGATGAATAATGAAGCAGCCCTGGTAGATCACGGCTTTGGCAAGTTTGTATGCTGCTTGTCTTCTGCATTATGCTTATGTACAGTATTTTTAGAATCTGACACGCTCTTATATAATCTGCTGTAAACCTCTAATGGTGTAGCATGCCAACTCTTTAAAAGTGTGTAACTCCTACACCTACTGAGGCAGATGCATTCAAAGAAACCGATTATTTTTGGCAGAGTAATGATGTCTGTGGAGCGGATTTTTAACCCTTTATGCACATTGTTGTTATGGTTCAGCATTTTTCTTTCCTTGCTGTACATCTGAATGCAAACCTTGAACTACCCACAAGAGCAGCCCTTCTGGAGATGATCTAGCACAGTCGCATACCTATCACAACAAAACCCACAAAATACACAAATTTAAGCTGCACAATATTATTTTAAATTTTTTGTTGTTATTGTAATATTGCAAAAGTTAGCTAGGTAAGCTACTCACTGTCCCAAACCTGTTTGCATCAGACAAGTAGACAAACTATAAACAACATTTTGAATTCAAATCAAACATATTTTATTATCACCAGGGGATTTCATATGGACGTATAGAATAACTGAATACATACCAAGCTAATATATATTACTCATCGCCAAGTGCTACTGTATGTTACCTGCATAATCAAGTTGCTAAACTCCTTTTACTCTGCTACATGTGAACTTGATGCATTGACGTAAAGTGGCATGAGTTAAAATACTGTAGGGCTGCACAGTGTGGCAAATGTATTTTTATCGCAGGATCAACAAATGCAATATCGGTATTGCAAAGTTTGACTGAATCACAATGTCATGTATATATTGGCAATTTTTTTCCCCCCAAAAGAAGTTCTAATTATATAATTGAATTATGACTTTTATATGCCAAAGAACACATTCCTATATTGCAGAGCATCATAGCATGTTTTCCAAAAACCTTGCAATCTTTCAAGTTGCAGTGACAGAACTGAGATATAAAAGACTGTTTTAAGGCAGCTGTAGGAGACCAAAGTCAGAGCCCTGTGTTGAGCTGAAATCTTGTACAGCAGCCGGCTTTTCTTCAGTGAACCCGTAAAGGCTGCTCCTAGTCTCTGTCTGTCATGTTGTCAGACCCACTCCATCCAGGACAGAAAAACTATATGCAACTTGATATAAATGTGATGTGATGAACGACTTAAAACAAAATGAATCCTGCTCCTTTTTTGAATTGTAATCAGCGCAATATTGTTTTTAAGGATCTAGAGTAGTGTAGGTTAAACAGGCGGATAAAAAAGCAGATGGAAATAAGATGAGTTGAGAGCAGGTAGATGCTGCAGCATTGCGTTGTGCACTGCGCTGGATCTGGCAGAGCGTGACTGATAGATGCTTCAGACATGGACTGAGGCTGACTGTGAATGAAGAGCAGCTGGGTGGCCACATGACCGGGTCAGGTGATGACAGAAGAGGCCTGTATAAACTGATTCACTGCACCCTATTTTTGTGCAACTGAAAATAAAATGGTCTGTATTCTTAGCCTGAAATAACCATGTCTTGGTCACTATATTTCATTCAAGGAGTCATAATTAATGTGACACACCCCTGCAGCCTGCAAGCACCTACGGTAGCCCTGCAGGGACAAGTTCATGGAAATGGGTCAGATGATTTGACTGTAATAATATTATAACAAAATAAATTTAGTTCAGAAATGCCCTTAACCTTTAGGCAGTAATGTGTGGTGTAATCTTCTTTTCCTCCTGGAGTGCTTCTGCTTGTCTGCTCGGGGCAGGTGTAGAAACAGGAAGTAAATAAACTTCAACTGGGCTCTGAGCTTTAGAAAATATTATACCCTTCACTACCCAATTAGTTTAAATTTGCATGCTTTCTTGTTATGTCCAAACCAAATTGGTGTGAAAGCTCAAGTGGAATAGGGTTTAGTCCAAACAGCTGGTCTGACAACAAGATATTTCGGTCTGAATGTGTCAGGACCAGGGTCAGCTTTCAGTCAGTTTACAGTAGTTTCAGACAAAATACAGGAAGTCACGGCTTATGAATATTTCAAACAAATGTTCAATAGTACATTTTTTTGCTGTAGTAATTCTTTATTATTATTAACACTTCTCTATTTACTCTGCACCAAGATATATATATATATATATATATATATAGTTCATAGTTCATGTTGAGTTCATTTTAAAGCTCTGACAAAAAGCTGACAAGACCCAACCTGCAACAAAAGCTAAACCCTCAGCTCTATTTGAACAACACTATATACAGTATATATATATATATATATATATATATATATATATATATATATATATATATATATACAGCATATATATATATATATATATATATATATATATATATATATATATATACATATATATATATATATATATATATATATATATATATCTCCACAACATGGAAGCTCATGTCAGGCATCATTATGGCTAAGATAAGTGGGCACATGGATCAATACATGAGCAAAGCACAGAAGGGCATCGGCAAAGAAACCAGAGGAGCTAAACACCAACTCCTGGTTGACAGAACAGTCACCCAAGACTGCAGAACCCGACACACCAACCTGTGCACTGCCTGGATTGATTACAAGAAAGCATATGACTCAATGCCACACACATGGATCACTGAATGCTTGGAGATGTACAACATCAACAGGACTCTAAGAGACTTCATTGCAAATTCAATGAGGCTGTGGAAAACCACCCTTGAGGCCAATGGCAAGCCACTTGCACAAGTATCCATCAAATGTGGCATATACCAAGGAGATGCTCTATCCCCACTGCTGTTCTGCATAGGCCTGAACCCCCTCAGCCAAATAATCGACAAGACTGGCTATGGATACCGACTCAGGAATGGGGCCACCATCAGTCTCCTCCTCTACGTGGATGACATCAAGCTATACGCTAAGAGTGAGCGGGACATCGACTCACTGATCCACACCACCAGGATCTACAGCTCTGACATTGGGATGTCATTCGGGCTTGAGAAGTGTAGTCGAATGGTGACGAAGAGAGGGAAGGTAGTCCACACAGAAGGGGTTTCACTCCCAGAAGGAACAATAGCAGACATTGAGGATGGTTACAAGTACCTTGGAATACCACAGGCAAATGGCAACCTCGAAGAGGTAACAAGGAAAACAGCAACTGCCAAATACCTCCAACGAGTAAGGCAAGTCCTAAGAAGTCAGCTCAATGGCAAGAACAAGGCACGGGCAATAAACAGCTATGCCCTGCCAGTGATCAGATACCCCGGAATAATAAGGTGGCCAAAGGATAGAGATCACAGACGTTAAGACATGAAAGCTCCTCACCATGCATGGAGGGTTCCACCCCAAATCCAGCACCCTGAGACTGTACGCTAGCCGTAAAGAAGGCGGCCGTGGACTAGTGAGTGTGAGAGCCACTATCCAGGATGAAACATCCAAGATCCACAAGTACATCAAAGATAAGGCCCCAACAGATGACGTGCTCAGTGAATGTCTCAGGCAATGGGGAACAGAGGAAGAGGAGCTGGAGGAGGGACCATCATGGGAGGACAAACCCTACATGGGATGTACCACCGAACATAACTGAAGTGGCTGATATCAAGAAATCCTACCAATGGCTAGAACGGGCCGGACTGAAGGACAGCACAGAGGCACTCATCATGGCTGCACAGGAGCAGGCCTTGAGCACCAGAGCAATAGAGGCCCAAATCTACCACACCAGACAAGACCCAAGGTGTAGGCTGTGCAAACAGGCCCCTGAGACAATCCAACACTTAACTGCAGGGTGTAAGATGCTGGCAGGGAAAGCATACATGGAGCGCCATAACCAAGTGGCTGGCATAGTGTACAGGAACATCTGTACGGAGTATGGACTGGAAACCCCGAGGTCAAAGTGGGAAACACCTCCAAAGGTGATAGAGAACGACCGAGCCAAGATCCTGTGGGACTTCCAGATTCAGACTGACAGAATGGTAATGGCAAACCAACCGGACATTGTGGTGGTGGACAAACAGCAGAGGAAGGCCGTTGTGGTTGACGTTGCAATACCAAGTGATTGCAACATCAGGAAAAAGGAACATGAGAAACTAGAGAAATACCAAGGCCTCAGAGAAGAGCTGGAAAAGGCTTGGAAGGTGAAAGCGACAGTGGTGCCAGACATCTCGGTCCAGAAAAGTGCAGTACTAGGAACAGCAAAGATACTGCGCAGAACCCTCAAGCTCCCAGGCCTCTGGTAGAGGACCCGAGCTCGAAGGATGAGAGACCACCCGCGGAGGGTGAAGGACAAAGTTTTTTTTATATATATATATATATATATATTATATTTAATATTATATATTAAAGTGTAAAATCAGCCCCTTATGGAAGACCAATATTTTCTTTATTCAAGAGCGTGGTATTTCAGTTTGATATTTTCACTCTCACACACAGAACTGTGGGTACGTACTCATAGTTCCTCTGCTTGCACTTAAAACTGTGTGCTCGGATTCTGAAGTATGTGCTTTCAATCAAAGTTATGATTTTGCGTTTAGAACCACGCTCTTGCGCTCGTAATGTTTCTGCTTGCTTACAAAACCTTTGTTTGCAGATCATTTCTGACTGCAAACACATCAGCAAAGAGTTTAAACAGTCATCTGATTGGTTAGTTTCCCAAAGATCCGCAAGCAAAATTTACGAGCACGAGAGGGTGGATCTAAACCCATAAGCATAATTTTGACTGCAAGGATGTAATTCTGAATGCGAGCAGGAAATAAGGATGTGCAAAAGAAAATACTCTTTACTAAAACAATTTTGTAGTGTGATTTACCATTAATAACTGCTTTTCTGCTCCTTGTATTAATCCAGTTTCCCATCATTTTCTATTGGTAGATTGAGAAACCAGAGGGGTCCTAAAATACATAATCTTCTCTTTAATTTCTAGTTTTATCCTGACAATGCCTAATGTCTGTGTTACAATAATAAGGTCATCATTTACAACAGGCAGTGCTCTTCAGCCTGGACATCTTTTATCTTTTAATACGTATATAAAGTTGTCCTTTTAGTTAGATATTCTCGTCACATTAATTCAAGGTGGTTTATAAGCTGTGAATAATGCTGGTTGTCCTTGTTTGGCCGTTTCTTAATCAGTTTGTAGTTCAATTATGAAGCAGCCTTTCATCAAGATAAAAGCTTACCTTTGTCTTTGAAGGGTGAACCAGCGGGACTCTGCAAAAAAGTACTTTGAGATTGACGGACAGAGTAACGCCTACATAAATGGGAGTCTTTCTGTGACGGTATGGCTTTGTGGATTGGCATAAGCACCACCTAAATAGATTTATGTGCAGTGGCGTTTCTCCAAAGTAGGTGATTTACTCAGCCTGATTAGTATCAAAGTTGTCACATAGCAATCCTTTTATGATTTATGGGATAATATAAGTTGATGGATTGACAGATGTAATGACCAGCCACTTCTAAAAGAAAACTAATTAGGTATCTGCCAAAAGGACGTATGGGCAGTATTCCAAATGATCAACCTGGTCAAAGCATGACAGTATACATGACAACAAGTAATATTTTAACAATGCAGCGACAGAATGTTCTAAAACTTCATCCATCTCTGTCTTTGTTCGTTTAAAGCCTTCCTAAAGTGGTGCTGCTGATCTCCTTCACCCCACTTTCAAATAGTTCTGCATAAGTTTGTCATCAATCATCCCTGTGACAGTTCCAAACATGAGCAGCTTGTTTTAGAGACAGGACAAGCTGACCTTTCTGACTTGGATGTGTCTTTTATTCCTCAGTGCATCCTAGGAACCGTTCAATGAGAAAATGTCTTGTGCTTTGTACCAGTTGTTTTAGCTCTTATCTGAGAGCGCCATTTTATGTTAATTTCTGACCCTCACATATACTCACATATGGAGAATGCCAAAGTTGTTGTGGTACATCTCTCTATTAACCTCTAAATAGAGAGAAATATAAATGTTGCATTGAAGTCTATTTATGGATTGCCTTTGTGTCCTGCTGTCATTTACACACATGGGGCCCAATGTTACGGCTGGCAAAAGGCTCAGAGTCAGTGAGGCATGGCTGATTTGCCATCTTCCACCTGACGCAGGTGGGGACGAGCCACCATTCACCGCTGTGAGCGTTCTGAGGCGGGGTCTGGGCGCAAGACAGACTGAGGCCTGATAACACTCATTAATTTGAAGGCTGCCTTCAGAAGGCATCAAAGGAGCGCGCTGTTTGAGATTTATAAATAAAACAATTATAAGAATTAAGAATGTATCTAAAATGTATTGGTAATTTATTTTTACTAGTCTAAATACAAATAAAAAAATAAACATACATATACATTATATTTAATACATACAGTAATTTGATTATAGAGTCAATTAATATTGTATACTTTGTTAAAATGATAAATTAATAAAAAACTTGTATAAAATAAGTGCACAACGTTTTACAAAATAGTGGTAACTGGACCTGGTTCTGGTAGTAGCTTCTCTTTCCGGGGTCTGGAGACTTCAGTGAGTCCTGCTCTTTCTCATCTCAGGCCCGTGCACACATCCCCCTGATCACAGCAGGACACTGAAAACTGGGTCGGATACAAAAAGCAGCGTGGTCTTTTTGAAATATAATACGGAACAAGCAAGCCATGATTGGACTGTATTGAGCTGAGCTGGACAACGGTGCAGTTACCGGGTGTTTACCTGCTGGAGTGTGTTTATGAGCTGATAAGACGCATGAGAGCAGCCCTAGATCATTCCTGAGTGAAGACTGAGGGACAAATGGGAAATGGGATGTCTTCTGGAAAACTGGATGAGAAATCGGATTGACACAACATTGAGCAAATGATCTAAACCTCGAGTTAGTGGTTTTCACTCTACCAGGTGAGCCACCAAGGCGCCAGATTTTCACAATTTTTCTGTAAAGTGTCTCACTTTGACTAAAAATTCATACAAACGATGATGATGGACAGAATTTAGACGGCCACATCAGCCACATCATCACTCAGTGGTGACATGGCTCCTACTGTCTGCTTTGTAAGGTAGTGTTTAATGTTTGACTCGAGCTCACACATATTCAGCAGTAGCTCTCAGGGTATCAGGTGTTCCTGCACCTCTCATTTGAATTGCAAATTTCCATCAAAAGAGAGTCAGGGAAGAGAAAAAATATAACAAGCTGCAAAGTGGCCTGTAAACCCAGACTTCAGGCAACAGTGAGGGGCAAGCAGCTGGTTGGCAGAACTATGGAATAGTCTACTGACAGCTGCACACAAACAAAGAGAAAGGAAAAATGGAGCACAGAACACACCTACAAACACACACACATGTAAACACTGAGTATAAGCTGCTTAATGTAAAGGAAAAGGAAATGCACCAACACAAAACAAAGGTTGATCCTGAATATTTTTTTGTTGAGCCAAAATAACTAAAATTTAAATTTATAAATTTATTGATTGAATTTGACTGAAATGAAACAATATGCAACAAAATGAATACATCACACATGCAGTCCTTCCGAGCAATGTTCCTGCATTTTACCAGAACAGTTTCATGTTTGAAAAGAGCAAGAAAAGATTTCCCAGTAAATCTGTACTGGCAACTGATCAGGTCAAGACCTAGTAATATTACTACAGGGAATTTACTGGGAAGGCTGTGTTGTGAACAAAGACAGTACCATTGTCGGAAAGGGCACATATTTACGTGATTACATCGGACAACGCAAGTAGTTGCGCCTCAGTCTTGCACGCCTCTCTTCATCAAACCTGTTGAGACTTGGGGGGGGTGGGCGTCCTTAGCCGGTTCAAATCTCGGACGGGTCATTCCCCTCTCTCTCTCTCTCTCTCTCTCTCTCTCTCGCCCTGTTTCCTGTCAACCTACTGTCAATAAAGGCAGAAAAAGCCTAAAAAATGTAATAATTAAGAACTTATCACTAGCTCAGCCTCTAATGTTTTTGTATTGGTCCTCTTGATTTCATGGAGACAATTTTCTGATTCTTGAATATTACTCTTGTCGGTTCAATGAATCCATGAGTGCCAAAAGAATGGGGCAGTGCTGATTCCATTGTTCTTGTGATAAACGGTCCTGTACGTTACATCCAGCTTTGGTCCACCGTCTTCTTCTTGTTGAATTTGGCAGTTTATGATCGCTTCCCCCAAATAGTTGTTTTAGGAACTTCTATTCTCAATGTTGCCGGGTCAAGTGTGAGATGAAAGAGGTGATGTCCTGGTAACGAGGTGCATGCAGTGTTGGGAAAGTTCACTTTCTACAAGAACTAGTTCAAAGTTCAGTTCACAAATTTTAAAATGAACTAGTTCAGTTCATAGTTCAAACTTCAAAATTTTGAACTAAGTTCACAGTTCCAAAAATGAACTAGTTCATAGTTCTTTTTTTCCATATGTTGCTGCGAGCTATTATTTTTCAGAATTATTGCCACAGCCCATATACAGTAGAATCACAGACAGCAATTATTTTATCAGTTTTAACAATGAAGCTATGCGTCAGATTTAATTTTCATATCCAATTTTCAATCCTTATCCAACCAGGGTTTACATTAGCATTGAGGGGACATTGTTGCTTTAATGCTTTGTTGCTGTCCATTCACTCCACACTAGTAGCAGCTGCAGCTTTCAACCCTACAGTACATTCTCAAGAACATGAGGAAAAACGTGCTGCTTGAATGGTCTTTTTTAATGAGGAATTATTCAAAGAAAAACAGGACAGTAATCATTAAGGTGAAAACGATTTTAAATTTGAATAATTTTCCATTGTCCACATGCTAAAACAGAATATTGGAATCCTGGAAAAATAGACCAGGCAGGTTCAACAAACAAGTTACATGAATGAATTTAAATTATCATACGCCTTACTGCTGCTGTCGCCTCCATGCTTTTTTTTTTTTTGATGATGCGTCATGCATGCGGCGGGCATGCGCGACACAGGTGGCTGGTGTTGCCAGGTTTGGTGTTTTTCCGCTACATATTAAGACCCGTTTGCGGCTGGTTTGCGGTGTGTTTTAGCCGGGTTTTCGCCTGGAAGGCTCTATAGAAATCTGGCACCCTATTGAACGAAGTTAACCTGAGAGAGCGTGCCGTTCACAGACACCAGAATGAACGAGTTCACAGTAACGTTCATCAGGCAGTAATACAGCCCGTTCAGTTCACGTTCGCCCAAAATATGAACGAGTTCATGAACTATCGTTCAATGAACGCGTTCAGGCACAACACTGGGTGCATGTGTGCATGGTGAAAACTACTGCTGATGCCTAATTTGTTCCAGGTAATTTACTGGGAACCATGTGTAACACACTATTTTTAAATCTTTTGATAATGTTGGGACAGTTTTATAGTGATGGCAGAGACAGATGTTTGCCTTTGTCATCTTCTTTGATTTGTGTTTAGAGGAAATGAAGGTGGTAAACACTTTATTCTTCCTCCAACAAGAGTCTCAGTTCTATTATGAAGCACAAGCTTTGATGTGGACAGATCTTGTTTTATGGTCATTTTTATTCTGTAAGATTGTTTTTAAATTGTAAAAGCATTGGTTGTGTAGAGACCTGGCCCCTCTTTAAAGCCCCTGCCTCACTGTGAGATTTTTGCCATTGCCTACAATTGATGTGGCAAAATTACTGTGGTCACTGGTCAGTGTTTTGAAGGACTCAATTTGGCTCAAGTTAAATAAATTTTGATTCACTTTGTGCTACATTTAATGAGTGACACCGACAGGAGAAATTTGAGATGGGAGAATTTACCTACAGCAGAAAATATTGCTATCTAGCCCAAGTGTAACATTACTATTTTTCAGAAGTAATATTTTCACATTGGAATAAATGTCCCATTTATAGAATTAGTTCTGGGATTCGCTGTAACTATATCTGCTGCTAGTTCTGCACATTGGGGCGTACAGTTTGGGAGTGGCACTGCTGCACTGCTCGTGTCCTTCGGGAGATAACTTTCGTAACTCCGCTGACATGGTAGATGGTGTAAGGAGGCAAAAGTGAGGCGAAAATGATAGATTGTAGGAAGAAATGAAGAGTGTATAAGCTGTCGGAAGTGAGCGACAGGAGGTGCATGATGGAATATGCCACAGAGAGTGTTGGAAATCTGCCTGAGCCAGCAGACGCGTGGTCACAGTTGCTCCGAATCTGCTGCATCACCACTCTGAGCCGGCAGCTGTTATTGTAGCATCACTTTAAAATATCCCTGTCCTAGTTCTACCTCTACTTCATTCTAAACTTGCTATTGTTTAGATGCAAGTCAGTAGTGAACAATTCGATAAACAGCTGGTGGTGCAGAGCTGAAACAATAGGAAAGATTTCAGTCCACAATGAGAAATGAATAATTCTTCTTCATCAACAAATGAAGCAGCGTTGTGAGTTCTGTCAGCCACTTTAATCAGGTAAAGGACCTCCTCTGGGCTGAAATGAACTGGTGTGCAGTTGTTAAGTTGACATCTGAGTTTGTGTGATAAAACATTTCTCCCAAAGTTTTCTGACTCATCATCTCTTGATTTTTTAGTGTATCTCTAGCATAAATATATGAAAACAACTGCTTGATGTTAAAGCTGCCAACAGCTCCATAAACTTGTGCAGAAGTTTTTTTTGAAGTGTATTAAAACTTTAATGTGCAGTCAGACAAAATATAATGTATAAACATATATATATATATATAAGGTTTAATGCTTGATCACAGCTTTGACACAAAGCAAACATAACCTGAATTCTCTACGCTTCCTTTTTACCCTCACACCAAATAAGATTAATTATAAAACTGTACTTCCTTATTTTAAATTCTCAGTTAACCCTCCTTTTTAATGCTTTGTGCACTCCTCTACACTGCTTTTATCCTCTTTGCCAACACAGAACCCTGAAGTGACTGGTTGTTTAGTTACATTCAAATCTTCCCAAAAGCTACTAAGACCTACTACTTTTATCAAACACTAATCCAAAAAAAGGATTCATCTGCTCCATCTTTAAAAATCCTTTTGATGGGAACAAGTACCAACATCACATTGCATTGTTCACAGACGGCAGCTCATATGGTATTTTACAAAATGGTCTCGTCCACATAAATAAAACGCACAAATACTCATAGTAATATGTCAATACAAGATAATGTTCTGGTCATTTGTGCTTCCTTAAAATGTGGAAGCAAAACTGGTATTTGTATTTTTGCGTTACAGTAGACATTAACAAAATGGTAAGCTTAAGCCACATAACATTGCATTTTAGAAAACTCTGTTGTGTCCAGGTTTTGCAAAATCTCTTACCTGAATCATTAAACGATCTCTTGCAAAGAACCAAAGAAAGCATTTCAAAAGGGCAGACACAGAGATAAATACCCACCTAACAAGAGAGCTTTTACAAGCAAGATGGATTTTGATTAGTTTTTTTACTCCCAAATCTCACATGAATCCAACTGCAAAAAAAGGTTTTTATATAAAATGCTGTTTATATATTGGCAAGAGGCCCAAATGTAGAATCTCTGCGTATGTGCACACAATGGTTCTTGGCACCTTATTCAGGCAAAAGAAAATAGCTTGGATGTAATTTAGTATAAGCTCTGGTGAGGCTCTGTCTGTTTATGGCCAATACTACAGTATATGATTAGAGGAAAAGCACTGTTTTCTGTATTGTTTCTGACATTGGTTCTGGCAGTAAACTGGGGTGTAACTGTGGGAAACGTTTTTTATTTTGTGTTCCCTCTAGCAACACTTTATCAGCCGCATGGGAATCCACAGCTTTCACTTTCTGCTCCTGTTCTCTGTCTTACCTTCTGCTCTTTGCTTTTTCATCTCCTCCCCTTACCTCTGTCTCACTGGGGCATATCACTATTGATCATACAGCTCAGTGGCAGCTCAGGAGCCAAAGGAGCCACTGTACTGGTGATGGTCCCCCATTGAACCCTGAAACTGCCCAAAGCTCTGGAAAATCTGTATCTATGTGAGATGTGTGCTGGATCTGCCCCTGAGAACAAGCTCTTTTTTCCTGCTGTTTCTTTTGAAAGACCTGACAAATGACATACTTTTACACTCACATAACCCTGCACCACCCTGTGTTTGAGAGACAATACATTCCCAAGCTCCTTTATGGAACCTTATCCGTCACAACATAACCATAGGTCATTATTTTGTAAGAAGCAGACAGGAGCAAAGGCACAAAGTCTAAACCATATTCTGCTATATTTAGTGAACATTTAAAAGACTGAACTATCTTGATGTCCCTTTAAAGTGTGTTCAGTAGGGTACGTTTCAACAGTATATATTGTTGAGAAATGGTCCTTATTGTGGTTCAGGTGGCCATATTGAGGTGCTTTTGCTGTGGAGTGCTAAATTGTGGGGTTACATAAACAAGGAACAGGACTGGATGTTGGCTAATTGTTATATAATCGCTTACTCTATCCAGCTCTTGAACATGAACAGTGTTTGTTTAGCGTTTTTTTATGCAAATGACTTATTTATGGTGAGACTTTCATAATGTTTTGCCAAGACCTAATCATAGTGCAGAAAAGCAAAAGAAAAGAAAAGACACCTGCTTGTTTCTTGAAGAGTGTTTATTATATGTGTTACTGAACTCTTCAATCTTTTAACAGCTAATTATCACTCTCTTGCTGTCAGCACCTTATATTACACACTTGTCGCTCTCTGACACTTATGCTAAGTCTGCTGCTCACAGTGTTCCTACACAATGCTATCTACAAATATGCTACAACATACAACACAATGCAACGTACCCTCTAACTCTAATCTCAGAATGCAGTGTTCATTGCCATCTTGTTGGAGTGTTTAAGGACAGGCAGTGTTGTCTTGTACAGTCTGTAAAGCCCTTTGAGGCTGCTGTTGTTGTGATATTGGGCTCTACAAATAACAGTAAACTAAACCGAAAACAACAGCACTGTGCAGACTACATAATTTTAATAAGATTATCAAGGTCTTCCCCTCCTATGTCTTCATAAACCAGCAGCAGTGTTGTAGCACTGGTGTTAAAAGGGCTTCTTGTTAATTACTACAGGATTTTACTGTGCATATGCAATAAAGATACAAATACTTTTTGCCTCTTCTTTTTTAATGATTGTGAAGATGTTATAAAGACACTTACATACTGCACATCCAGCCTTTGCTTACAGGCTTGTGATTTTCATCTACCCACACCATTCCGGTGACTTTTGTTTGGACAATCTGAGGGAAATCAAACAGAAAAAATAAGATTTTTCCAACACATTTTTGACCAAATCGGATATGAATCTTCGACGGCTTGCGCTACAGCAAAGTAGCAGAGTCAGGACAGGTGATTGTTCTATTTTAGGTCACACCCTGCAATTGTTGGAACGGCAAAATCCGACTTAAATTGGCTCATTCATAATGTAATGTGAGCTAGACTTTAAGCAATCCCATTGAGTGCGAGATAATTAATCTTAATATGATCTGATCCTAGAATGTTCTTCAGGACCACGGACAGCGCACAGTGTTTTACTCTAATGTGCAGCTCACATTTTAATTACACCGTCTTTATGCACCTACTCACACAGTACTTTTTCTTATTTCCTGTGTGGAACATTGCTTTTTAACCATTGTAAACATTCACCACTCTGCTGCGCCACATTTCCCTGCAGTAAAAATAACAAGAAGCAGGTTGTGTTTGTTACATTTCTCTGCTAACAACTCCAATTACACAGCAGAAAAACTGTCCTTCCGTTGGCTGTGCTCGCTCTGTATCGCCACTTCCTGCGAGAAACACCTGTGTAAGCCCTGCACTTATCTGATGCCTGTCAGGTCACAAGCAACCAGCTGTAATAGTGTTGTTAGTGGATGGTACATGGCCTTATCTTGTCTCTAAAACCATTGCTTTTATAGTTAGCCCTAGGTTAATTTGTGTACCATGGTTTTGTATAAAAACACTTTCCTCTCTTATTAGTTGCTAGAATGTGCTTTCCTCAATGTGCTTTGCCATTTTATTGAGTCTATGCTTAGTTTAGTACAACACTTAACATCATTAGTGGGTTGCAGAGTGTAGGATATGAAGATAAACAACCTGAATGTTCTGCTCGCCCGGCTAAGAAATGTCAGATTAAATTGGCTGAGCACAGAAACATCGGCAAGAGGGATTTAAACCAAAACATCCACACGGTAAAGACAGAGAGTGACAAGTAAACATTAGAAATCACACACTGTCCATCCTACTACAAAGAACTAAAGAATTTTTATATCAACACTTTAAGATGCGTTATTTATGTTTTGGGAGAAATACAAGATTTACCAACATTTTTTTTAATTGCCAGTGAAGAAAGCAGTTCATACAACAAGAGCACTCTATTCATGAGCCTTGTTATGCTTCTTTTATTTGCATGTGAGTGGATGTGGAATGTAAAATGACAGTAAATGATTAGATATGGTCTAGTGTGGATTTAAAACAATGAGGTATGATTAGAGATGTCTCAGTTAGACTGCTGCTCAGTCAGTTTAGCATGTATTTTGTACTGTTTCACCTCTAGTCAACTTAAAGAAATGGCTGGCTGCTTGGGTTGCCTCTATACCAACACCAGTCCTCAGTATGAGATCCGCTTTTACTTTACCAAAAATTTGTAATATAATAGTAACAATAATAACAATAGACAGCATATGGGTGTTGTCTTGAGGTGTGGGTGATGTGTGCGGTTTGCAGATGAAATTCTTCTTACCTATCACCCAGTTTTTACCTCTTCTCTCACCCTCCCCTTTGTCGTTTTTAAATCTCATGCCCACCTTTCTTTTGCACCTTTCTTTTCTTTTGTTGCTCCTCATCCTTTCATTCATCCAGACCTCTCAGATCCGGCTTACATAATGAACTCCCATCTCCTCCGCGTCCGTCTTATGTGCTATAATGAGCCGTCTTGTTTGCAGGAGTGGATGTGCAGAGGAGCAGGGGAAGGATGGAAGTATGAAAGCAACAAAGTGTGATCCCTGGAGATGGTCTTGTACCATTATGTTAATGGTGCGCCACTGCAGTCTGATGAGGGCCAGCTTCAGAAGAGCATTGCACATTACTTAAACAGGCAAAGAAGTATAATCTGATGCTGCCTGGTATGGTTTAACATGAGAATAGTTGTTTAGCACATACATACATACATAAACTTTAACACTACTGCACACAAGTGAGGTTTAATGTTACCTATATTTTAAATCGAGGCTCATCAGTTCATTTAAGCCAAGTTGACGTGAAAGCCAGCCGATGGTTTTAAAATTCATATTAAAGTGTCTTTTACTTGTGAGTCCTGCGGTCCTATTTTATTAACAAAGCAGATCAGTGACACGATCACACACTACATGCTGGGTATCCAAAGCAACCGAATTTCACAAGAAGCACATCAACTTTGTGTGATGTCAAGGACTCAAGGTTTTAAACAGATTTTGCAGAAGCCTTTGGAAAATGCGATGGTGGCTTTTAATGAGTTTTGTGGTGGAGAACTAACAGAATACTTGCTTCTGTCTTGTGGCTTGTGTGTTTCTTCTTTATCATATTTAATGCCATCAATATGCCACAATGCTAGTCAGTCAGGATCACACCACAGCAGTAGGACCTTTCAATTTCTGAAAATATTCTTAGGGTTCGACTCCCGGGTTGGCTGGGGCCTTTCTGGGTGAGTTTGAGTGTTCTACCTGTGCTCGAGTGGGTTTCCTTTTGGGTAGTCTGGTTTCCCCCACCAACATCAAAACATGTCAATCATCTGGAGTGATTATGTGCATTTGTTTCTTACATGTAAGACACAAACTGTAAATGCTGTCCAAGGTGTAATGTTTTTGTTCAATAATTGCATCAGATATTTGCACACATTTTCTTGTTTGTCCAAATATCTCTTAAGTTGCTATATTTCAACATAAGCTTTCTACTTTGTTACATCATCTTTTCATAAAAATACCATTAACCACTTACACAAAAGTCTCTGGTATTCATTCATTCATTTTCTACCGCTTAGTCCTGTTAGGGGTCGCGGGTGACCGGAACCTATCTCAGCAACTTTGGGCCTGAGGCGGGGTACACCTTGGACAGTGGCCAGTTAGTCGCAGGGCTAACATTTAGAGACAGACAGTCACAGACAACCATTCACTCTCACATTCATTCACTAGGGACACTTTAGAGTTGCCAATTAACCTATACATTTGTCGTATAGGTATAGGTTAAAGTCTCTGGTATCTCAAGTAAATATACAACATATTATCAATAAGCATTATAACAGGATGTGCATAACCTTGTTCATTGCAGTCAGCAGTGATTTACTGTTGGTCTCAAAGGGGCGTCTGGGGTATGTGACATGTCACACATTGTGCGCTGAGAGTCATCTCGTGCCGCTTCTTCCTCTTGTTCTTCTCACTGCTGTCTCCAGGCGCCACATCAAGCTGCAGGCAACAGTTCAAAGAGGATGCAAAGAGGTGAATGTTTGTAAAGCTGCTGTGACATTTCATACATTTCTGGATAAATATACAAATATTTTCAGACTGAGGCATAACAAAATCTCTGTATATACTGTATTTTGCAGTGTAACATTTGTCGTGACAATAGATCTTATTTGGGCATCTTGAGTATTATGAAGGGGTGGAGCCTATGTGGCATGTTCTCCATGTGTCCCGGTAGGTTTTTGCCACTAACTATATAAAAAAAAAAAACACTATAGTATAAGCTAATCTACCAGTCAGTACCATGACTGGCTCAAGATCTGGAGACTGAGAGGGTTCCCAGGTGCTGCTCAGCTTTAAATAAAATCCTATTAACATGGGCGTAGCTTTTGGCATGTTAAATTAAAAATCAAAAAAGTAAAGTGAAAGTTAAATTTTAAAGGTGTGTGTGTGTGTGTAAAAATGCAGTTTTACAGTTTGACAAAGTGGAGCACATCAAGCAAAACAGTGTTTTTAAGAGTGCATTTTCCTGTCTTGGAAAAAAAAAAGACAATTATATTCAGTAAGAGTCCTTTTCAGAATGCAAAATCGTGCGGTTTTGTACATGTATAAACTACAATTATCTTTTGTCTCTAAAGTTTGTTTTATTACTTTATAATATAAATTTGCAAAAACATAATCTTTGTTGACTTATTCTCACAGGGGATTAAAAAAACTACCTAGAAAAAAAACCTTTTTAAACTACCTAGAGTTAAAGCAGAGCGTTCACATTCAGACAAAGACACCTGATTAACTAAGGTGTGGGTCTAAAGAAGGCATTACTGATTAAAGCCCATTCTTCCTCTGCATGTGTGTGTGTGTGTGTGTGTGTGTGTGTGTGTGTGTGTGTGTGTGTGTGGTCCAGCTGAGTACGAGTAGGCATCTGTCAGCGGTCGACACAGACAGAGAGGAGGGCCTCAGCTCTAATGAGGGCTGTGATGTAAGATGTCCTATAGGACTGCTGCTCCATGTGCTCACTGCTCACCGACAGGAGGGAGCAGAGCGGTGACAGAAACACAAGCGCAGAGCGGCTGGCACCACTCATCCACACACATACATAATATAGCCAAACTCTTTAATATTTATTTGCTTAGTCACATAATAACACTGAACAGGTGAGGTCATGTTTTAGGTGAAGGTAACACAAACAAATGGTTATTTTTGTGGCTAATCAAATGTCTGTTCAAATCAACATATATACACATACATTATAAACCATTGTCTAAAATTATGTAGTATCTAGTTGAACAAAAAAACACATAAGTGTGTTTTATGTTTCAGTGTTTCAAGTGATTTTTTTCATGTCTATTATATTTATTGTTGTAATGTTTTGCAGCTGCATTGCTCTCAAGACAAATTTCATATAGGTTACAGTTAGACAAAAGTTATTTGTCACAGCAGCCATATGTCTTTTGCGATGTTTGTGGATTAGCATAGTTCAGTCAGGACCACTTGAGTCAAAATACCATAGACAAATTCTTTGGTCAATTTTTTGTATAACTTTTATTTGCATGATTGTTAAAGTTACATTTGGCGGTATGGCTCTGTTCTAAGTTACCCATACTTTTCATGAGCTCCATGAAAGCTAGTCAGGTAACAGCAGCAGTTTCTGGGGACAATCTCCCATTTAAAACTGGGAGAGCAGCAAATAAAATCCCCCCATTAAGAACAGAGCATGCATCAATGAAAACAGTATGACATTGATTAAGTTAAACAAAGTTAAGGAGGCGATACGGGGAGGAGGTGGGTTGCAAGCAATGCAGTGGAAGCAGCCAAGCAGCAGACTGAAAATGCACTTAAATAGGGCACCCTGTTTGAACGGACCAATTGAGTGCTTTAGCGATCAGATCAGCTGATAGATCTGGGTATCAGCTGACAGCAGAGCTTGACTACGTGGCCTGCCTGAACTGACGCTGAAACGCTATATTAGCAGAGACACCATTGAACGTACAAAGCTCTGTGCTAACATTGACCTGACACTGACTTGAGTGTCAGAGTCAGCAGGTAGATCCTTGGGAGCTGTTATAAATAAAGTTTAAGCATGCCATGATCTGGGCTATAAAACATACAGATCCTATGTGTGCCCTGTTCTGGATTATGGAGCTGGGCTCTGGGGCTACTGTAAACAACCAAAGTTTAGGCTCTGTTATCTATTTTATTACATCACTCTCTAGCCCTTATTTCCTATCGTCTCACAATAAGAGAGGTTTAATTAGTGTAATCCCACTATGGTGTTTAGAAAACAACACCAGTCAATAGCAGAGGGAGTGGTGTACCATGCTGCTGCTCTCTCCACATTCTGGGATTAGCATTAAAACTTACTGAAACAAACACCTGCCTTGTCCAGTACTGATCCTGAACACATGGCTCCTCACTGACACAACAAAAAAACAAAAATATATAATCTGTATTAATTAGCGTAATTTAGGCACAGTTCATAGGCTACAGCCATAGCCCAGGCGCCCCTGACATTTAGCTAAACTATATTGAAATTGCAGATAATCTGTGGCTCGGTACACCCAAAAATTAAAAATATAGAGTTACTTAGGAAAATATAGAGTAATGAGGCAAGTCTTCATTACTTGGTGCTGGGTCGTAGACTGAAGCAGTCTGCCTCTTCACATCAACATTTGAGAGTTTTCTGGCGCTCTCCAACGGAAATTCAAAAATGATAGTAGTTTGTTGTGTTATCATGTATATCATGTAATCAAACATATGATGTTTGATTACAATATTGTATTGTAAAATAATACAGGAACATGTTGTGGAATTCTGGTAAGAACTAGTACACAGCAATTTACTGTGTTTGCAATGATTTCACTGTAAAATTACAAATTACAAAAATAAATTGTAAATATAACAGCAAGAGCCTGTAAAAGACGTTACTGTAAACTATTGTAATATATTACATGTAAATATTGTGAAATTCTGGTAATATTTTACAATGTATTGTTTGATTTATAGGCTTATAAGCCTATGCGGGCTGGGTACCTTCTGGTGCATAACACAGTGCACTACTAAACTAAACTAAACTAAACTACATATGTATCATACAGCATAGAAGCAGAATTAAAATGATGGTAATGAAATCTGACAGTCTAAGCGCTGTTCACTGTGCCAAATAACATTTTGTTGATAGTAACTGCCCACTGTGCTCTGATTGGTCAGTTGAACTTTTTGTACATTGGCCCAAGTTTCTGGTTATGATCCTGCTCACACCACTTTTTATATCATATGTTCAAGCATGGATAATTATGTTATGTTAATTATGTTATTTGTGACCTCACAAAATCTTTCAAATTACGGTTTTCTACTTCAGCAAGACATTTGATGTAATCATATTTTTACAGGAAAAAATAAGATTGACTGAGAAGCGATAAATTATGACCTTACTTATACTTACTTACTGATCTCACTTATACTTTTTAGCATATTTTAAAACTGTAACATCATTAAAATAAAGAAACTAGGGCAAGAAGCACGCACATTAGCAGAAACATAGATGATCTTTATGTGGAATCATTTCAAAACATTTATCAATCAATTATTTATCCTGTCCCATTTACTTCAGGGTAAAGGTAACTTGTTTTAACAGAAACTCAGAATTGCTTCATTTCTCCTGTTCTCCCTCAGACTGCTGCTATAGCTGCTTCTGACAGACAGAGTGACACGTTTCTGTAAAAGAGAATTGGAAATATTTTGAACTTTAAAAGTGTAGTCTGGGTTTTTGAGTTCTTCTAGTTTCCCATTTCCTGAATACTGTCTGGAAAGTTACTGTCAGCCATTGACTTATGGCTTTGAACAGGATAGTCATGGGGTAATTATGCAGATCAGGTGGGCCACACTAAATAAAGTATCAGTGACAGGAGCTACCCACTCAGCTCAATCATGTAGCACCCAGCGTGTCTCTCGAGGCACAATCATAATCACACAATTTAGTGCCATCAAATCATGTCTTTGAGACGAGAGTGATGAGTTACTTCATTACATCTCACCTTTATATGATCCACTGCAGAATTATAAGAGGTTTACAGAATGTTCTGGGCTGAGGAGACAGTGGCCACCCTCATGCACCGTCTGTTCAAATTGTTGTCTTCTTCCTGGAAACAAGTGTTACAGCTGAGCCTATATTAGTCCTAATCTCTGTCCATTTAGAAACAGTAGGCAGTTTGTTCTTGTTATATTGAATGTTGCCCAGTGCATGCTGATTTGCACTGAGTCTCCAAGTCTGCACTGATCCGCTTGGCAGTTTTAATTTCTTAGAACTGATAAAATACACTGTTGCGAGTTTATTGACATTTTCTATTTCAGTCAGTTTCAACAAGCACAAATAGGTTCAAAATTTAAAGCTATATTCAATGAGTTTAAAGTAAATTGTTAACTCCTTGCTCTTGTGATTATATTACATTTTAAATGCACACTGTTAAGAGTAATCTGGAAGCTCAAGCTCATTAATTCACACATTCTAGTTTTAGACCTGACACCTGACCTCTGTTGGGCTCACTAATTGTAATCAATGGCCACCCCACATCCAAGTGTGGGGAAAATGCATTATTTAAAAAACAGCAGGATAACATTTTGTTTGCTCTATTTTGGTTCTACAGTAGCAGAGGGAAACCGTCAGGTCAGTTTAATGAATCCAATCTGTATGCTAATGGTAAAAATTACCTTCCTGTTCTCGGATGGTGGAACCTTTTCCAAAACCTGCTTGAACTGCATTATTTTTAAATGCATGAATGAAAAGATCACAGCATGTAGAAATCTGATCTTTACATAAATTATGCCACGCTCCGGTGGGTTTAGGTACTCGGGTTTCCCCTACCAACATCAAAACATGATGGGCGCCCCCTGGTGGCAGTTGCTGACAGATAATAAAAAACAATTCTAATAAATAATGCATTTTGATTGACAGCTGTGTTAAAGAGTATAAAATAGAAAGTTTTTTTAATGTTTTATTTCTGGTATTGCTCATATCATTTGTCATGTTATTAGTGGTTTTAATAAGATGATTAACCTTATCCTCCCATGCCTCGCTGTATGTCAGATTCACCAGCCAATCTTGTGATGCAGTTGGGGGAACACGGCATAGGGCACCTTCAGCATCAGAATGAAATGGGCCAGTATTATTATCACTACATACTGTACATTAGCATGTAAAAGTGTGGGAATGTGTTTGTGTTATACGTATTTCCAGTCCTGTTTAGAGCTCTGTTGGCCGCCTGCCACTCTCTCTGACTGTGCTTTCCTCAGGCTGCACATTCAGAGTCACACATTTTAAACGCAAAAGAACTGAAAACAGCTTTGTTCCCTGTGAAATAAGCACATGTTTTCTATTGTATTATTTTTTTATTGATGTCGAGAACAATATGATAGGCAAGGCAAGGCGATTTTATTTATATAGCACAATTCATACACTGGGTAAATCAAAGTGCTTTACAAGAATAAAAGACAATTTACAAGATTTAGATTAATTAAAAACATTTTAAAAGAAGAGTGCGGATAATAAACACTTTAGGTTGTAGTGTAGGTGGAGCTAAAGAGGAAGGTTTTTAACCTCCCCTTGAACATTGTTAAAGTTGAGGCTGTTCCAGGTTTTTGCTGCATGAAACTTAAACGCTGCTTCACCCTGTTTAGTTCTAACTCTGGGCACGAGCAGAAGGCCTGTCCCAGATGTTCTCAGAGTCCGAGGAGGTTCATAAGTAACTAGCATGTCAGAAATATATTCTGGTGCTAAACCATTTAGAGACTTGTAAACCAGCAGTGCTGTTTTAAAGTCTATTCTCTGAGCAACAGGAAGCCAGTGCAGAGATTTTGGTTGAATCATCATCCCTTTGACTCTGGAAATGTTTTTAAGGTGATAAAATGCAGATGATGTAATTGACTTAATGTGACTGTGGAAATTCAAGTCTGAGTCCATGATGACCCCTAGATTTTTAACCTGGTTTTTAGATTTTAGAGAAAGAGACTCGAGGTGACTGCTGACACTTTCTTTGTTTCTGTGGCCCAAAGATGATTAGTTCAGTCTTGTCTCTGCTCAGTTGGAGAAAATTATTTTGATACAATTCAATAATTTGAAATCGATACGGTAACTTTGTGCCTAAAGAGATAAACGTATAAGTTAAGTTTTGAATTATTTTCTCTATGTGCTTGTGGGAAACAAATGAGATTTTTATATATTTTTTCTCTATAAAGTGTAGGAGATGCAGTCCTTAAGAGTGGGCTATATATATGTTTTAATCTGTTCTTTGTGTCATTTCTTCTGCTCAGGTGCATGTCTAAGGTTTCAGTGAGTGATCACAACAAACTGATTCAGGCTCTTTTCGAGTAAAGTAGGATGCATGCATGTAAACAAACTGAATGACCACATCACATTTTATGTCAAGATTTGTTTAGTTTCAGGTTCTAGGCACTTTGCATTTTGCACTGACCACGATAAACAGTCAGAGAGAACATATATTCTGTACTAGGACCTAAGACTGGGCGAGTTTAAAATTTTGTACGATTTTTGCATGTTACATTTTAGAAACTTTGACTCTTTGGTGTCTGTAGTGTGGCACAAATATGTTTGCAAAGGCCTCTGACAAATGACTCAGGCCTCCTCTGAACAAATAACACTGGCAGCCAATGAATTCTGAACAGCATGTCGTCCTCTACTAATGGCCCATTGTCAAGAAGCACGACACCATAATGGAGAATAATTTGTTATCTACTAACTCAGGACCTGGAATGGTGCTGTAAGTGCTGCTGTGTGGGAGACAAGCGTGTATGTATGAAAGTGTGTATCCTCTGTGTGTATAATTCAATTACCACAAATGTGCCTTGTGTGGGGTGTAATGGGAGTGTGCTACACGGGACCCGAAGGAGGGGCCACTCACTCATTACACCGGAACACGGCAATGTCAGGAAAACACCCTCTGCGTCGTCTGCAGCCTGCTTCGCTGTCGGGTTGGCTGTAAGAAATGTGATGTGCACCTCGGTGGCTGTTGAAGCATTTATCATTTTAATAAGACGGAGGTTGTTCTGCTGCCCGGAGTTGCTTTTCACTTCAGTGCACTGCCGTCTCCAGGGCCCGGATCACTTTGAGCAATGGGTTTTCGACGCCCGACAGCTGGTCAGAGTGAAAAACAAGTTGTTGCATTTTCTACTATAGCCATTTATATGTGCCTTTCAATGTTACTGATATCACTGTAGTAGTTCTGAGTCTGTCCAACAGAGCAGGAGACTTAGAGGCGCAGGTACAATCACTCACAGCGACCACAGAGGCTCAGCTGGTGACAAAGTGCAGCGTTTCAAGTGGGTTCAGAGCTTTCCTAGACCAGTAAATCTGCAGCATCTAGTGCACGGTGCTGTGGATCCTGCTGGGAGAAACCACAGCACTCTTTTGCTCGCAGAAATGGAATTTGTCACTCTAAGTAATCTATTTTTTGTTCAGTGAAAAGTTTTCCTGGAATATTTATGTGCTGGTCTATGGCCACATTCAGAGCTTACATTTCAATCTGTCCTGCACCTATGTGGGCAGAATGGGCCCAGCTAGTGTAGTTGTAGTCATACAAGGTATTTACATGATTCGTAATATGCATTGGATTGTCTCTTACTTTATTGCTTCATACAAGTCAGGTCCATAAATATTGGGACATTGACACAATTTTTTATCTTTTTGGCTCTATACACCACCACAATAGAATTAAATGAAGTTAAACAAACTGCAGACGTTTAGCTTTAATTTGAGAGTATTTACATCTAAATCAGGTGAACGGTGTAGGAATTACAACAGTAATTAGAATTGTGTTGATGACCCATTATTTATGGACCTGACTGTAGCTATTTTTTGACATTGTTCAAAATCAAGACTTCAAATTAAGACTCCTACCATTGACATATCCATAGAGACGTGACCCAGGCCACCTCCAAATGCATCCTCAGATTCAAGGTGCTTTCAGAACTGACACGTTTGGTCAGATTAAAATAAACTCAAGTCTGGTTCTCTTGCTTGTAACCTTGCACTGCAGCTGAAGAGATTTGTGAGTTTACAATACATCTTGTCCTGCTCCAAGCAAAGTTTTCACAGTCCAAACAATGGACTCTTACAGACTCTTGTGTCCAATGAGGTGGCAGCACTGACAGGTCTGAGTGGGTTTTAGGTTTGAATAGCGACCGTTATATACCGTATTCATTTAAAGTACCTGCCCTTTTGGAAATGCTTTCAACGGGAGCCTTCCCAGAGGGTTCTGTGGAACCAGAACCTGAAAAGGGCCGCTATGGTTAAATGCATCTCCAGTTTAACAAAGCGTACTTAACATCTCCATGTTTGAGTCTTCCCCTCAGGTTTTCTAAAACTAGTCTACCTTTAGGCTTGTTCCAAAAGTTGCTGCCATTTGAAGTCCTACATAAATTTTCCGGTTAATACAGTATATGCAGGAGTACGGCAAGCAGCACTTCACACACACTGCTCGGCATTTGCATAAAGTAAAGGTCCAGTGTAATTTTTGCAAAGCAGGGTCACATGACAGCGTGACTTTTACAACTCTGAGGATGGCCTACTTATAAACTTTAAAGGTAAAAATATTTGAGGTTATACACATCCCTCCTTTTGGAAATGCCTTAGTTAAATAAAGCCTCTGTTAAGTGTTAAAGCATGGGATAAAAAGTGTATTCCTCAAAGGTAGGATTAAAAGAATATCAAGATAATTAGAGATCAAAAGCATATTTTTAGTAAAGTCATAGTTTGCAGTTTGGAAATAAGATTGGAGGGGGTAGTTGGCTTCTAGTAGGTGACAGTTAGCACAGTTACAGTTTGTGAAGAGACAAGTTAATAGTTAATAGGTTAATAGGTTAATAGTAAAAAAAAACGTTTCCTGTGATCTACAGTGCACTGCAGGGTGGGATGGGACTGGGTTTTGTAAAGAATAAGACAAATAGTACAGCAAATTAAAAGCCCGTCTTTGCAACATGTTGTAATATAAGAGTGTAAATGTAAACAGTTGTGATGCATATTATTAAGAAAGATATGTAATATTATTTTGAAGAATATAAAGTTGATGATATGCCTTGTTTGAATTTGCCTTTGAGGATTATTGTTTTTGTTTCAGTTAAAGTAAAGAAAAAAAGACAACCTTCACTTCCCTATGTCTTATGGTCCTTGTGATTGAAGTGAATACCTCTGTTTTCTTATCAAGAACATTGTGTATTAACAGTTAATCCTTGGGTTTGGGTGCAGTAATGTCAGTATGTTACTGTTAACCAACTAGCAATTGTTGATTGCTGATTAATGTTAAATGTTTAAGAAACACATTGAAACAAGGCGTGCACAAAAAAATTGAATTAAAATTATTAAATTATTAAATTATTGTTATCAACTTTGCTTGAACTATACTGTATGTCAGGCATTTTTAAACCATGTCACTGTTTAAATGTAGAGAAATAATTAGCAATCAGCATTTGCTTGTTGGCTAAAACGCAAAGATACACACTGACAGAATTGCACAAGGACCTATTTAATCACAAATTTGCTCACACACATATTTGGGCCGTGGTAGGAAACTGTCTGTGGGCCTGCCCACGGGAGGTCAGAGGCCTTCTTGCTTTAAAGCAGGAATGCTAATCAGTGCTGCTGTGCACCCCAAACCAAGGATTAACTGCTTGTTAATGCAGAATAGTCCTTATTAGAAAACAGGGAATTTTTAGAGAGGGGCTACAAAATGTCATGCCTCAGCAGTTTTTGTAATAATTACAGAATAAAAAATGAACAAAGGGATTCCGTAACCCAGAGTTACTGTTTTTAATCACATGGTTAAAACCTGTGAAAACATTGCAGAAGCTTGAACAAAACCATTTGGAAGTTTAACAGAGTGCATGATGTATTCCTGTGTGCCTCTGTGTGTTGGAGCTGGATAAGAGCTCTCTGTCTGTGAGGATCCCTGCCATCTGTCTGGTTATGCTCGGTGGAAGCGGTTGAGCTGCGTGGCTTCAGCACAATCCTCAGCGGAACATTAGTTAACGATCCCATCAAAACTTGCATTAGAGTCAGGCTTACGGGGGATTACACACCGCAGAGCGCACCAGCAGAGTGTGCAGCACCGTCAACACCGCACAATATGGGACGGCCCACAAACATGTATTTACTTTGGCAAGGACACACAGCATGTAATCTGGGTTTTGTGTTTCCAAAAGCTGCTGGGTCATTATTCATGGTGGTCATTGGTGGAGTAAATGTGCTTTGAAAATCAGCTACTGTTAACGGTGTAGTGATGGATGAATCACTAAGAACCTTTTTACGCACAGAGACAGATTTGCATAATTTTTATGTATCGTCTTGTTTTCCATCCACCATTTGCTCTTTTTTTTTTCATTGTACAAATTCAAATGAAACTCTGGTTCAGACAAAGACTACATCTTTTCATCAGTACAAAGTCTAGCTGTTCAGTCTTTTTTGTTCCAAATGGAAAGGTCTAGACCACTCTGTGTAAAAATCTCTCTGAATCTCTTTTGTGCTTACCTTCCTCGCTTTGATGCATCTTACCTCAGTATGGGGATTCAAACAGACTCTTTTATAGGATTTGGTTCATTTGCATCCAGAAAGGGGAAAATGACGAGGAGCAGCCTACTTTTACACAGCACTGCAAAGTACAAAGAACTATATTTTTTACTTCAGGGTCTAGAGATTTTGTATCTAAGCCAAGCACAGTATGTAAAGAAATATCTGTTATTATTGATGCAGCTACTCTAACTGATAAAACATCTCTATTAGCTTGTTGCAAAAGAAGAAGACCTTTCTCTGTCCTTAACCATTTCCCAATTGCAGGACCCTTCCTCCAGAGTCAGCTCATCCAAAGCCAAGGCCAGAGTCCTGGGTAATAAGTCTTTGAAACAGGCTTTGAGTGGCCGGGCTGCATCTTCAAAAGACCCACCCACAGTTTTTTCTTTCTATTTTCTTTTCTCTAATTAAAATGTTTTACAAATTCTGTTATAGGGAGTTATGCATTATTAAATATTTGACATGAAATGCAATGTTAAGCTAATTAATAAACAGATCAATTATTTTACAAAAGTTAATTTGATGATAATTTTTATATTTACAGTCTTATGTCAGTGAGAATCTGAAACTGATAGGTGGCTCATAAAAAAAGGACTCTCCTCACAATGATGAGGTTCTATCTGGGTTTTGAGCAGTTTTGAGGTATTGAGTGTTAAAGTTTAACATTGTAATTAGTAATAAGTTTCTTTCAGATTAAAAACTCCCAAAATGCATAAATCTTTAAAATTAACCTCATAAAGTCATCAAAAAGTTATTCAAGAACGATTAATGAAGCTGAATAGTACTTTTTATACAATTTTTTTTATTTAAGTTGTATGTATATTTTGTGAAACAAGAGCAGTCGAAGGTGATATGTTCTGCAGGAGTGACTCTTGAAAGCCAATAGCAACAATCGGCATGTAATACACAAACTGAAGGGATATGAACGATGACAACTGTGATAAAATCCCACTAACGCAAAATAAAACTAAACTGTGCAGTTTATTTGTTGAATAAACTGCACAGCTGCTGTATTTATTAATACAGCAGCTTTAAGCCGCACTTTTTTTTCTGCCGCCGTTTTTATTAAAAACACAGGTGGTGCATTGTGGGTAATTTGGAAAGAGGCCAGGCCACAGAGGATCCACAGATGCATCCTTGGTATTTTAGCCAAACAGAGGACTTGGTGGGGTTTAGAACCACCTTCAGCAGCTGGTTTCCCACAGAGCACACCTCCTGTGAGCCTTGCATTTCTCCTGTTGCTACCATATTATTATAACTTCCCTCTGTCTGTATGTGTCTATTCTTTTTATCTAGGTGTTACTGTATGTGAGCTATTGAAAAGGAGAATGGGGCAGAGAATAGTAGATGCTTATAGTTCTAAATGAAAACATAATAGAAGTGATAACAAGAAGCTTTTTTTCCAAAATGTAATGTCATAGTTGTAAAAGAATAATGGCAAAACTGCAGCCATCAAAACACAATCATATATTTGTGCATCGTTCCAAACAGACACTGAGTGTGTAGTACTTTAATGTATTTGCTATCTGTCTCCATTTAGTTCAGCCTATTTCCCAGGACAACAATGAAATCTGCTTGGTTGTCCTCAGAGAATCATTTATCCAGACTCTGTTTACTTTGGAATCATAAAATGCAGTCTGCGTGTTGTGCCAGCGCCAGCGTTGACACCTGCTGAATGATGGGTAATGATGTTGTTCTGTGACTGCGTTTGAACTACGTGATGCAAAAGTCTGCCACTATGGCTCACGGTGTCACAGCCATGTCTCCTCTCAGACCTGACTGCCACTTTCTCAGATAAAAGAATAAGAACAAGACATCAAGACAGAAAAGGGACGAGAAATGCAGGAGTAGACTGACAAGTGTGAGAGTGTGCGTCACTGCTGTAGCCTCTGGCCGTGAGTCGCGAGCTGTCACTTCATGTTTGTGTCCGCTGCCTCGTGTTTGACAAACAAGGACAAGGACCTCGTATCTGCATCTTATCATTCTTACCATCGTGCTCATCACGTGCTCACTCTTTGTCCGCCCATCTCAGATGTCTCCCACGTTTACACACAACACTGGCATTGTCAATTAGACACTTTGGTGTATATTCACTTGAATGTTACTATACTATACCATAGTCTGTGTACTTTTGTAATTAGTAGGATGTGTATTTACCATCTGTGATTGTGTGCTACTTCAGTTTCAAAGATGTTCTCAGTTTGCACACATGCTTAATGTTTGTAAGTAGAACAAGATCAAGCAGCTTCATAAATGAAGATTTAGCAATACTCCATACAGGCCTTGGAGTGTCATGGCATCAGCCCAAACAGGAAACAATTATGTACCATGCTCACTCTATGAATCCATGAACAGTAACCCACACAGCACCCCAGCCACTTCCTTCATCTATAGCTATTGTTTTTCTGCTTTTACTCAGCATAAATGTCAGGTTAAGAGAAGAATTACATTCACAGAAGACCCATGTTACTCAGGAGTTTGTCAGGGTTTGTCTGCCTGCAAGGTTATCTCTGATGCCGTGTCTTATCTTAAATACAAAATAAAGTAATAATAAAAATGGCAAACATTAATGCACACATACAATACTCAAATAGTAATAAAACACTTTCCATGTACACATACTAAGAATTGTTTTTGTGTTGATGTGTTCAATAAAAGTGAGCCAGTGTCAGATGGTCCTTTGTATTTAAAGATCTTTAAGCCAATCAAGTTATCCATTCCTCGGAATAACAAAGGCAGATGGTTTGTGTCCTTAAAAATAATCTAAATGGAATAATTACAAGGACTGGGACAATAGAGATGTCAGTCACAAGTTTTATTACAACTTAATAAAACTGTTCACTTTAGGGGAACTTGGTCAATATAAGAGCTGGATATTAATATGAACACATGAAGATTTCAGTAGAGACAGAATGGGTTTTGATACATTTTAGTTTCACTTCATCTGGTCAAATATATTTACATGCAACATTTACTTTTGTTTAAGTTGTCATTTACAACTAGATATGTTTCCTACCAGGAGTCACAGGTGACTGGAGCATATGCCAGCAGCTTTGGACTTTAGGTGGGGTACACACTGGACAATGGCCAGTTAGTTGAAGGGCTGACATTTAGACATAGACAGTGAAAAACAACCATTCCCTGTCACATCCATTCACTGTGGCTAATTTCAGATTTGCTACTTGACCTATACATGCTTGTGTTGGGACGGTGCGAGGAAACCCGGTACCCAGAGAGAACCCACGGTAACACGGGGCATGCAGACTCCTCACAGAAAGGCCAAACATTGAATTGAATCCACAACCTTCTTGCTGTGAGGCAGGAGTGCTAACCACATTCTGAAACACCAATCCACTGATTATATATAAGAAATATATGAAGGCCTGTTGTGTATATGATCTTTTGAATTAGTGCAATTGGATGATTGGACACTAAATAATTGCTTAATTATAGAGCAGCGTAACATACTTGTAACCAGTGAAAACATGTATTTGATTATATTGTCACAACAGGTAATAGGCTTTGCTGATTAATCTTACTAAAATCTTTTATAGACTGCTGCTGTAAAAAACCCTTGTCATTCCTCACAGGCTGAATTAATTACACCGTACTTTGTACAAACAGCAGCTACAAACAAAAGCTCTCATTAAGCTCGCTCGCAGTCATTTTAACAGTGACTTTACAGGAAATGTGATTAGTGCTGCGTGCCAAGGGAAGAAGCGAGGATTTAGGAGTAGTACTGATGAATATCCTCACAAATGGATGGCAGCTTTAGGAGATGTGGGAACAGCAGTTTCCTTTAGAGAATTACTGGTTTATTTCAAAATGAAGGAGAAACAAGGTAATGTAAAAACGTAAACCACTTCTTAGACAGATTTACTTAAACAAGGCTTAATTGGTTCTTGTGTATCTAGGGAAGGCTTACTGGGTGTTTTTATTTTTATTTTTCTACACTGCGCTAATGACAAAAACATCCTCTGCTCCTGGCATCAGAGCAGCTCCAATACAGCTATCACAGGCTTGTTGCATATGGCCAAGGAAATAAGCTGTTTGCTTACATTAAGCCTTCACATCATGTAAAAGAAATACACGATATTTGGGTCAGAGTTTCCCAGTGTCTTGTTTGTGAAGGAGGTAATGTTAAAATACAGTGGGTGAATCAGCAAACTGAAAGCTGGTGTATGATCTGCAAAGAGCCGACGCTGCCAGATATCAATAACATTTCTTCTTTCTCAACAAGAAGCAATTTATCACCTGTCAGATCAGGTCGATGTTTACTGCTTCACTTTAAACTTCAAATAAAAGTGTGATCTTATAGGGAAGCAGTGGCTCAGGTGGTAGAGTGGTCGTCCTATAACTGGGAGGTTGACGGTTTGATTTCTGCTCTGCCTGGTTCATACTGTTGTAGTGTCCTTGGGCAACGTGTGTGACTGTGGAGATGAGTTTGGTGGGGGTGGTATGGTAGCCCCTCTCTCTGTCTGTCCTAAGGGTGAACGTGTGTGAATGGAAGTATGACGTAAAGCACATTGGGTACCTCAGAATGGTAGAAAAACCTTTAAACAGCTTATCCAGAATTATTACTTGCAAATCTATAGGCTCTTTTATGCTCCTGTTTTTCTGCCAAATATTGCCACTCCTATGGGGCCAGGACTCCGCTGCAAAAGAGATTTGTAATCTCAGTGGGACCCGGATTAATAAAGGTTAAACAAAATAAATAGCATTTTAAATTATTTGTGCTCCTTGTTGAGGTGAGGAATTGTAGAACATTTCATTAAGCTATGTGGGTATCTTGTATACGTATAGCATATTTAAACTCTGGCGCATTGACCCATATTTCACCTGACCACTGGTGGTGGTGTTGTTGATGTTTCGATGTACTTTATGTAGGTCCCTTTGTCTAAATGATTGGTGTTGCTTTTTTATTTGATGGGATGCAATTCTCAATAGGCATGCAGATCTTAACATAACACATTCCCACTCTTCAGACATGGTTTGGACCAAGATCCACCTGCCATCTTTACTTTTGTATTCAATAAACATTAGTTTCATCAAAGTGCGTCCTTGCCTAGATCCACCGCACCAGCAGAGGCCTTGATAGTCCCCTCAAAAGCCTTAAAATGAATAAACTCTTAATGCTTGCTCATATTTGTTTTCTGTCCAAATGATTGGTTTTGCTTTTTTAATTGATGGGATGCAATTCTCAATAGGCATGCAGATCTTAACATAACACATTCCTCATCTTCAGGGGCAGGTCTCTTCTTCTTATTTATAAACCACCGAAATCCATACAATTACTATTGATTCTGAGAATTTATTGACATAACATATAAACCATTAGTGTCATTTGTGTCTGTGTGAACTAATTAAGTAAAAACATCAAAATCAAAATCAACTTATAAACTGCTACCAGCAACTCAAAGTGCACTAATAATTAGCTCATGGGCTTTCATTTGTTAACAGATTTTTCTTCCATGTGCCTTCTGTTTATAGCTAATTGTACAAGATACTAACAGACACAGAAAGGGATGCTGGGATGAATGCCTCGCTGCTTGAGGACACATTATTTAAATCATAACTAACATCTCCCACAGTGTGTGATTTTTGGCTCACCTCTCTCTAATCAGTCCCACTCTGAACCACAAATTGACTTTTTATTAGGCCTCTAATCAAAAGCCTATTACGTGCACGCATCATTTCCTAAAGCAGAGTTTGAAGTGCAAAGGACACAGGCTCACCACTGCCAGTTTCCCACATTACAAAGAGCCTAATGAGCCGGGTGCTCCAGGCAACAGGCAGCGAAATTCTGACTTTAAATCCCCGTCTTAGCAGCACTATTTTCAGCAGTTTGGAAAGCACAATAGTGTCATAGGAATCATTTATCTCCAAAACTATTAAATGTCAGCAGTATCGACTTTAATGGAGAGGTAAGAGGTGGTTCAGAATAAGACAGTGAATGGGGGAAAAGGAGCTGTGACGGCATCAGAAGGCCATGGAAAGGTCAAGAAGAAGTAGCTGTGCCTCTGGGGGCGAGGTAATTAGTGGACAGGGGGCTCAGATGGGCTTATAAAAGTAAGGATGTTTGTGGCTTAAAGTGAACACAGGGAGAGGAATCACAGACATTTTAACACCAGTCTTGCATTGAGTGTAGTTCTTTATGTAACACAAGATTGATTAAGCAGGGATGTTTGAAAAAATGTATGTACATTTTATTGAAAAGTTAGTTACAAATGCATGTCTATTATGTATTTTCAAGAATGTACAATTTCTTGAAAGATCAATTCTGCACTTTTTATTAATTTTCTACCACTTTGTCCCGTTAGGGGTCGTGGGTGACTGGAGCCTATGCCAGCTGCTTTGGGCCTTAGCCCGGGTACACCTTGGACAATTGCCAGTTAGTCACAGGGCTGTGACAGACAACCATTCACTCTCACATTCATTCACTAGGGACACTTTAGAGTTGCCAGTTGAACTATAAATGCACATCTTTGGGCGGTGGGAGGAAGCCTGAGTACCCGGAGAGAACCCACGGTTAACACGTGGAGAACATGCAGACTCATTTACATTTAGTCAGCTGACGCTTTTATCCAAAGTGATTTACATTCAGCTTCTATTCACCAGTGTTACAGCTGGAACACCGCTGGAGGCACGGAGGGTTAAGTGTCTTGCCCAAGGACACAACAACAGTATAAACTGTTGGAAGAGCGAGAATCGAACCACCAACCTTCTAGTTATAGGACGATTGCTCTACCACTACTACCACCACTGAGGGCTGAGGGAGCAAATAAAACATAGGGGTCATTACACTTTATGTGATACACTTCCAACCAAATAAACAGTAACAGTAAATAACAGTTTTTTTTTTTTTTTTACAAATCATAAGATTGTAAAATAAGTGTTGTTTTGGTTGTAGTCATTTATTGTACATTTTGGATTTTTCCTTCTCTATCATCTTTCATTAATACCCATATCATACATTTATACATAATATACATATTGCTATACAGTCCATTTTTACAAGCTTCCACAAACTGGAATGGCACCCACTTACATAAATATGTTATGATTTATGATATATGATTTGGGCAAAAAGGTTTTTTTAAATACAATATTTTGGGCAGAATGAAAAAAAAAAGTTACCATTTGCTTGTGTGTCATATTTGAACATTCATTTGTTAAGTCGAAGTGTTCTTGAAATGTCAATGAAAGTGATAATAGCCGACACTATACTGTGCTTTACACATGTACTGTTTAAGAATGCTCAGTGCACAAAGGCTGCACAAGGTAACCCCAGATATACTGTAGGTTTCTTTGTCCTTTACACGTGTTCCTTGTTACATCCATATGAATCCAAATATAGACTTTTAATTGAGTTTTTCCTCCCTCATTTCTCTCCACTGCTGCAGACGTTTACATAAGTAACATTTAACCGTTCATCATCTGAAATGAGACAAGACAGTCATTTAATTAGTGCTTATTTTCAGCTCATGTCCTCCAAAGGTGCTTTATTAAAGTGACGATATGCCACATGTAATTTCAGATTATACAAGCCTTTCATAAACCATGCTGACTACAGACATGGCATAGATGTAGAAGGATTTTTTTTACACTTTACCATCATGGACTGTTTGTCTCTCCTCTATTGACACTTCATTGTTCACTCATTCTTACAGCTTTTATCCCATGATGGAACAATAATTGGTTTATGGTTCCATAATTGCCATATTCCGCTGCATGGATGACTGTTTAATTTGCTTTGCTACTGTACCAGTGTTGAATAGTCCTGGCTGAATGTGTCATCACTCAATTGACCTGGTATATTTCATTTGAATACTATTATCAGCAACAGAAAAAGTCTACAATCTCAGTCTACAGTCTACAACCTATAATTCTATTTCAAGTAATTAGCATGTTGTTATAATAATTAGTGAAGTGTTTTTCTTTATAGGTTATAGTATGCCTTGTGTCAGTCGTAGAAAAAGTGGATTCAGCATTTCAAATCTTCTATCCTTTGTACACATACATAATATGACTTTATGGAAAAACTTGTGGAATCTATGTGCATCAATATATTATACAATGGTCCTGGCCTGAAAATGGTATTGTCCACCTCTCTTTAGCTTGGTCTGTATATGGTCTTGGTTATGGCCAGGGCTCAGTCTTTTCCTGCCCTGGTCTTTGTCTGGACTCATTCTCTTCCTGCTTTAGTTGTAGTCTGCACTTCTCTTCTTGCCTTAGTCTTGGTATGCACTTGGTTTTTCCTTGCCTTGGTTTTGGTCTGGTCTTGGTCTCTTCCTGCTTCTGTCTTGGTCTGGTCTTGGTCTCTTCTAGCCCTGTTTTGGTCTTGGTTGTTTCGCCTTGATTTTAACTCATCTTAGTCTGGACTAGGTCTTTTTTTTGCCTTTGTATCTAAAAGTCTAGCTCCCGGTTTCAGTAAATCCCAGTTCTGTGGGTAATGTAATGATCTGTCTTGAGGAGCCCTTAATTTGCTCAGTTCCAGTTAAAAACTGGCAGCTGTCAGGTTTAAGTGACTGCTGCATCGAATGTGAGCATAATTATTGCAGAATATTCTCTTGATCTAATGTCAGCTTTCTGCCAACTCTATTCTGTTCCCATTCAATGTATTGTTTCTAAATGGAGGTACAGAATATCAGCGTTATGTGGAAAAACACATTATAATTTCATCCAATGTGCTGTTTGTGGGGCTTTATGCAAGAACAACTTTTATCAGAACATATGTTATGTTTGTGTTATGTACAGTATAGGACTTCTTGAAAAAGATAAAATAATAACTAATAATAATATAAAATAATATCCATGAAGAGAATTGATTGGGAAATTACAATTTACATGAAAACAAAATGATAAATTTAAATTTCTGAGGTAAAGAAGTGGTTTTGAAAATGACTGCTTCCATCAAAGTATATCCAATAGAACCCAAAAGTGCATACTACTTAACTGAACAAAATCACATCGAAAGAGTAACTCATGTTGCTACAACTGCACATAGTGGACAAACTGAGCACTGCTGCATGAGAAGCACCCTCATGTTTCTATTTTAGCACAGTCTTGCATTGAAGATTAGGGTTCTTATGAACTAAATTGATTTTGTTTTAAAGTCAGACTTAAATCCACTGGGTTTGTTAGTAGACAGTATGTCCCTGCAGGGCTGCCATAGATGTTTGCATGCCCTGAACTGGAGGAGTGTGAGGTGTATAGTGCACTGCACTTTCACCACCAGATGTCGCCAAAATAAGCAAAAACGACATACTTCACCATTAAAGAAAAGGTTAAAGCAAAGACATCTGGACTAGGTTTTCAAGGTGAAGACATTTCTCTTATTCCAAGAGACTTTTTCAATTCTGGAAAATGTCTTCACCTTGAAAACCAAGTCCAGATGCCTTTGCTTTAACCTTTTCTTCAAGATGACCTGGATGACTGAGAACCTTCACAGACATACCTCACCTTTTATTCTATATATTAAATATCCCAACATTCTTATTTTAAAATACTGAAAGAATAACATTTTAACCAAATTTTCCACAGACTGGAACTCTCTATTGTTCCCAGTTCCCCAGTGTTATTTTGCTTCTGACATATAGATATCAGCGCTGTTGTATTTCCTCTCCTGCTGGCTACTGGGAAACTCGATTAAGCACTGATTATATAGCACTGGCTCTGCTCTGTATGGGCACGGTGAGCAACTAAACCCAGTGATCTACTTCTTTTGTACGTGTGGATATTACTAATCTTTTTTTTCCCCTGCCAATAAATCCACTTAGATTATTTTTCTTCTTAAGGCTGTGTGTCTTTATGGGGAAGTTTTGACAAGAATATTGATTGGCCCTTACACGCTAAAGGAGCCATTGCTATATTCTGCTTTATGGCCTTTACTCTATTGAGCTCTCAGTGGGAGTGTGTGTTCAGGCCAAGACAAAGACCTAGACTAGTCAGAATCACTATGTCCCTGAGTCAAGATTGATGAAATGATCGGATTACGTATGGAATAGACAAATGAAAGACGAGCTTGAGCTACAAACTTGAAAATCTCAAAATAGATGCAACTAAAGAATGACAAACAAACCTGTCTCTCCTGGTTTGTCCTTGTGGAATCGATGCATTGTCCTAAAGATAACAAAATTCACCACCTTTCATTTCTATGCTTTAGAACTTCATACTAATGTCTATAACACTATAACAGCTTTTATTGACGAGCTATATTGACATGGAAGAGTGCCGTGGCCTTTGCATGTCTCTGTGGGAGATTGTCTTCTGTGTCAGTGAAGGCAGTGTTCACATGAGCTGGGGACGACTTTGCCAAAGACATGAGTGCTTTTGTTAACATCAACTTCAAAATGAGTTTTCTACAGTGGCTCAGTGGTAGAGCGGTCGTCACTCAACCGGAAGGTTGATGGTTTGAGTCCCACTCTCCCCACACTTCATACTGTTGTTGTGTGTTTGGGCAAGAAACTTAACCCACCTTGCTCTCAGTGGTGTTCCAGCTGTAACACTGGTGAATAGAAGCTTAATGTAAGTCAATTTGGATAAAGTGTAGTGAATAATAGTGTAATAATAAAAATAGATTTTATTTATAACGCACTTATTATTCCAGAGAATCTCAAAGTGCTAGATGGAAAAAACGACTAAAAACAAGTAAAAAATACAGAATAAAGAATACTGCCTAAAGTACAGAATAATCCCTTGAGACCGGGATAAAAGCCTTCCTGAGGATTGCATTTTGTGCTTTAGCGTAAACTTCACAGTAATGTCAAATAACCAGGCCTGTGCTACTGCTTGAATCTTCATCTGGCTGGATCCTGCTTCCAGTACCTCGGGCCTGTGCAGCTGAGCGGCTGCCTAGACCACCTTGTAATTTAGAGTTAAAGGCCTGACAATCCCTGGTTTTCCTGAGCTGTCTGAACTTTTGAAAATAATAGATTATGCTTGCTAAGGCAAGAAAATCAAAGTACAGTGTTTTTAAAAGAGAGGTGTATTCTAAGAAGATTCACATATTCAATTCAAAATTTACGCCTTCCTTAATGATGGGAGAGGGTCACCATTGGCTTTTTGTTCATAAGCCCATACTGGATGTGTGTACCAATGTTTCATTTGCATATGATAAACTAAAAGTTTTCACTTCCCATTGACTTTGTCCACATATTTGGGCCAACTATGGCAACACATTTATAGATAGGGGTGATTGTAATTGGCTTTTATGTTCAGTTCCATAAGAGATGTGTGTACCAAATTTGAAGTCTCTATGACAAACTAAATTCTTGGGTCCCATTATAAGATTGTAGGGGCGCTGGAGAGCCATTTCTAAAGATAACCCTTATTCATTTACATATCTTTGTGTTCAGGTCATGAATGTGCACAAACGCCTTTTGGGTCCAACTCGATCCGAGAAGGCCTGTTTGAGAGTTCAACAGAGGTTTTAATTTTCACAAAAATGGCCACCTCAAAAAGGCTTGCCACACCCATACCCGATTTAAGATATCAACAACAAAGTCACAACTTTGGTTTGACATACGTCTTGTCTATGCCTCGGATGATACTCACCAAATTTGGGGCCTTTTAGATAAAAACACGATGAATTGAATCAGTGGAAGGGCGAGTGCGATTTAGGTGGGCTTTTCTCCCACCAGCACATGAGCGGACTTCCTGTTTGACTTTAGGGTGTGGCTGTCATACACTTTTATATTTGCCCTAATGTCCTTTTTGGATGTACCAAGTTTCATTTTTCTACATTGGAAAAAGTTACTTTCACTTTCCATAGGCCCAATGTATTTTGACTTTTACAGGGATACTGAGTCATTTTTCATATTTTTCTTGCGGACTTCATTTCAATAAATTTTTCAGTCAGTTGAATTTTGGCCAAAGTTTCCTGAGTTTTCGTGCATGTTCAGGGGTCAAATTTGCCCTCAAAGAGCAGAATAATAAAATTATATCGAAACGCTATCAGAAATAATAGACCCTTCCGGTTATCACCGGCTCGGGTCTAACTACAGAATAATAAAAACAATCTACACATAAAAGCCTTCCTGAATAGAAAGGTCTTTAGTTCTGCTTTAAAAGGGTCCAGGCTTTGTACTGCTCTCAGCTCAATGGGGAGGTGGTTCCAGAGCCGCGGTGCAGCTGAGCAGAAAGCTCGCAGTTTCCCCATGGTGAAGATTGTACCAAGTGACCAAAGGTAGACCTGAAGTCGAAGGCGGCCTGATGATCTGAGGGTGAAGGGTGGAGGACCTCCTTGCAAATAGAAAGTAATAACAGTGTGACAGACATATATCAAATAAATTTAGTAATTTGATTAGCTAATTTACGTTGCCTTAATGATGGGAGAGGGCAGCTAAAGCCACTTCCAAATCCAATTAAGATACACATCCGCAAATTATTAACAAAAATGCCAAAACCAAAATAAAGTAAAAGAAAAGTAAAACATTTCAACGGTTTAAATGATATAATACCTATATTGCTATAACAATAATATAAGTATTATTTTGCATAAGGCTGGTGATTATAATTAGTTTTTCAGTATCAGTTCCAAATCTGGTACCTTGTTTTGAGAATTGAAAATTACTTACAATAACAACAATACTCCGGGAACAGCATGGTTTATGGAGATCTTGGATATGTGCCAAATCCACGCCGCTCTTATTCATCCTACATCATAGTAGCGAGTTACCGAGTGCATGAGCTCACCTCCATAGCGCTGTTCTGGAAATACAGTAAGTGTGTCAGGAGTGGGCCTGTATGAATTCAACAGCAGGTATAATGTTAAACGGCTGTATAACACAAAAAGGGTGTAACTCGCTGTAGGATGTTGCATTTGTTCCTTACTGAAATGATAAAGTCTTGGTTTGTTCTCTGTCTTGTCTTGCCTCGGTGCTACTCTGGCACCAGTGTTGTGTGTTTAATCAGAGCCAGCTCAAAATTAACCACAGTGGAAGGGCTACACAGGTTCATCAGTGGCTTTTCTCCCAAACCAGATTTTCAGAGCAGCATCCACATTATGTTTAAAATACTGTATCAGACTTGTACAGATTTGGAAAACCAATTCTGTATATAATATCTTTTTTGCTTTTCCTGTTATGTTGCAACATTCGGGCACATACAAATGGATAAGACGCCTTGATAAAGCAGATGAGAGAAAGGGATTAAAGGATACAATGATGGTCACGAGGGGAGGGGGCGATGGCACAGATGAAGCAGTCTGTTAAATCAAAAAAGGTGCAGAGTGATGAAAGGGTAAGCAGCAACAAAAGACAAAAATAATAAAATTATATCGAAACCTACGCAGAAGGATATGGACTAATGTCAAACCCATGCCACGATGAAAGATGTAGGATAGAGTCAAAGCAATGGCATCCACACTGCTTAGTTATTCCCACAAAGCAACTTAGTGGACAGTCCAGTGTAGAGGTTGGCCTGTGGAACCTGTTAGATTTCTGCTGTTGAGTTCAGATCCACAGACTGAGGAACAAGCAAACACTGCAGCAAAAACTGGGCTAATTAGTAAAGTTATGAGGAAAGAACAACTGAATTTTAAACCCTTTTCCCAAAGCATAAATAGTAACGTGGCTTAATACTTCAAACCAAAATATTGGCTTGTTACATTTATGCTTTAGATACTCGAGAAATCTTGCACAGAAACACAAGCATTGTTTCTCTCAAATGTAGTTCACAAATGGAAAATCTATATAAAAGTTTGGTTATGTTCTGATGTGTGTTGGTCAAAATATTGCAAATGGATTGACTATAGATATTAAAAGAAAAGTAGAGTGATGATCCTTTTGTTGAACTGGGGTTTGGCTCCAAATATGTTTTTTTTTTATTGAGTCGGCTGTATTTCCAGCCTTAAGAACACTTTTCTGTAGGTCTGTCTGTTAAGTATTGCTCCGTACATGATGTTTTTGTATTGACAGCTAATGTGTTACTTTTTTATTTATTTGTTTTCTTCGGCAGCTCGCTTCTGTTTGCGAGTTCAGTACAGCATCAATATCATCAGGCACTATTCAAGACTATTCTCCTTAATCTACCAAGATATATAATGTAGTTTTTTTTTATTCCATCACATTTCATCAAACTTTTTTGAACGCCTCAACGTCTTTAATCTCTTATACGTGACTGCTCTGTGTAACCGAGGATTCACTCGACTGCTACTGGCTACTAGACCAAACAATCAGTCTGACACATGACAAGATTAAAACCTACTTCAGGAGCTTTGTCAATAATAGACCAGATGTTTCATGATTCATGATTGTAATTTTATGTCTGTAGCAGTAAATAGTGATAAATGTGTTGGTTGCTTTAGAAGACAATGGGTTCATTTACAAGGGTTTAAGTTTCCTGGTTATTATGTGGCTATTGTATTAAGACTTGTGCGTGCATTTACAATTCACGTGTTTGTATTTAGATTTGTTTAATCTTCAAGATGCCTGATGACTGAGTCTTGCTTGTACAGACATATAGTAAAGAATTGCTGTTTAATTATGGTTAAAACAGTGTTTGTCAAAAGACTATATGAAAGGATGTTTATGTCTGCCATGCATTCAACTTTTGGTCATCAGTACATTTGGACAAGCAACTATAATAAACCCAAAACCAGAAAGACATGACCAAAATTATAAAGTGAAGCAGTGTTTGCAGACCATCTCCAGCGCAGAGTTGGGATCTAATCACATTTAGTTTATCTTTATTTTTTAATAGCTGCTCATATTTTCACTTTTGGCAGAGGGGAGTGACAGATGTGTTTCAGAGCTGGGTGGACTACAAACATCATTTCTTCAATTTTAAAGCGGTTCTTGTGAAAACACTTTGCCAAAATTGAAGTGCACACTTGTTATAGCCTTAATTTATAAATTATTGCAAATAAATTTAAACACAGACATAAAAATTACTTTTGCCATTCGTAAATGCATTCAGAGTGTATATCTAAATAATCTTTCTCACACAAATGGCCATCTAAGGGCAGTAAAGCTTTACATAAGTTGGGCTTTTAGAACAGTTATATTCTTATACTGGAGATATTTGCTTGGTAGGATTGGTCTAGTTTTGTTACTAGAACAATCTTTACAATTGTTATTACTAGGTTTGGCTTTGTGGAAGGGTTATGAATGTATGCCAACCATAACTTTTCAACAGTTTGTGTTCATAAGGCAGACTTTGTCTGTAATAGACTGCCATTCATTCATTCATTCATTCATTCATTCATGTGTCATTCATTCATTTTCTGTTGCTTAGTCCCGTTATGGGTTGCAGATGACTGGAGCCTATCCCAGCAGCTTTGGGTCTGAGGCGTGGTACACCCTGGACAATGGCCATGTTAGTCCTTGAGCTGAAGTCAGGCAGAAAAGTCACTAAGGAAGAAGTGGTTATGTTTGCTCAAGAGGGTTATAAATAATGTACCCACTGAGGTTTAGATAAATGAAACCTCAGTGGGTTGAATGCTATACTTGAGTTGTCTATTTTGTCTGTAGTGTTCTGTAAAAGCATGGTATAAACAGTGCACTGTTCCATAAACTTTGATTAAATTTATACATTATATACTGTACTATATTTTGTTTGGGGTTCACTTTGAAGTTCAGTAGACAGTCCAAATCTACTGATAATGCAAAAGTTGAATGCCTGGTCTGGACTGTCCAGATGCCTTTGCTTCAAAATTTTCTTCAAGATGACCTGGATGACTGAGAACCTTTACAGACATATAGTAAGAGTTATAGGGTCTAAATATAAGACTATATGAAAATTATATTCTGCCATGCATTCAACTTTTGGTCATCAGTACATTTGGACAAGCAACTATAATAAACCCAAAACCAGAAAGACATGACCAAAATTATTGTCATGCCATCTTAGCAATATTCGACAAATCATTTGTTTCATATTTCCAAATGCTTACTAGTGTACCACATAGATTACAGTGGGACAGAAAAATGATAACAAATAGGTAATAATATGAAAATTTAGATTTTATTGTAGTTAAAACGTGCGTTTTTAATGGAAGTTATTGAGTAATTACCTATAATGTGCTGATGTTCTGCACCAGCTCAGTGTTTATACTATATTTTTAAAGCTCAGTTTCCTCTCCACTGTCTTCCTCAAAGTGCACTCCGACTCTGCGTGTGCTCTCAGTGTCCTTGCTGCGTCATTTGTTTTACCTCCGACAGTAAAATTGGATATACTCAGTCATGACTGCTGAAAAGCACAGAAATGGCAGTCGCGTCGAGCCACATTCTGACTGACAGATTTATTATTGCTCTATTCTCGGCAGCTTAACTCTCAGCTCTGCAGTTGTGTCGTCTCGCTCACCCAGTTCTTTCTTCCATCCATCTTTAGCCAATAATCAATCCCTCTCTTTTTTAGTTTTTCTGTGTCACAACAATGAGTGCTAATTAGCAGCTCTTTTACATTCTTCCTCTTCTTCTTCTTCTTGCGCAGCATGTCAACAGTCAAACCTGTTTGCATACTCAGCACTTTTCTTCTTCTTTCCCCTGTGTCTTTGTCTGTTCTAATGACACTGCAGTAGATGAGGACATTTGCATGTCTCCTTGGACTGAAGTCAGGCAGAAAAGTCACAAGGAAGTCAATGGGAAGTTGCTCAAAGAGGGTTATAAATAATGTACACAGTTTGGACAGCAGCGAGAAGAGATGGACCAGACATGACTGCTGTGACAGAGATACAGGAAATACAGTCCAACTGAATTTGGAAGAGATGACAGCTGTAGCACAAGAAGAGCAAATACAGTTTAATACTTGACCTCTCTGCCTCATTTCCTTCAAGTTCTATTTTGCTCCATTCCTTGTTTACTTTCTTGCCTTCATCCTCTAATCTAATGAAAGGTTACAAAAGAGGCATCTTGACATAAGGTTTAAAGGTAAAATACCTTTTTTCCTCTCCAGGATTGAGCAGATGTCTTCTTAGTAACCTTTATTTGGATGTAGACCAATTGTAGTAAAGTATCATCACTTTGACACCATACACTAAATTATTATTTTACTTATGAGACTATTTGAGATAAATATAGTAACTATAGTAAGAGTAGAAAAGGTTTTAGCATATTCATCTGGACTGAGTTTTTAAATAAGTCCAGATGTCTTTGCTTCAACCTTTTCTTCAAAAACCTTCACAGACATATGGTTTGAGTAATACGCCTCAGAAATATAGGTCTAAATATAAGACTGTATGGAAATTTGGTCTAAAACAGTATAATGACTGAGAATCTCCACAGACATTTGGCTCCTCACTTCAGGAGGAATAGGCTTCAGTTGGTACAACAGTGTGAAAGGACTGCTGGGAAACTGGCAGACCACAGTAATCAGTCACTTGGATTATGGCCAAAACGTTCACCTCATTGAGTCATTGCACAGTATTTGAGGAGCTCTCGTTATTCAAATCCAAAACGTACCCAGGCAGGTTGCTTCACATGAGGGTCGAGTCAAGTGAGACCTAGTCTAAGTTATTCTGCAAGTCAGAGTGAAAGTTTGAGTCATGCCTTCACAAGTCCGAGTCTCTGTGTCTGAGGATAGCCACCAAAAATAAGCCTTGAATCCACACCCATGACTCTGTATCATCCACTCGCTCAGAGAGTGACCTACAGAAAATGTTACTTGTGTAGAGCTTAGCTCACGCAGTTTCTCTGACAGTTCCTCTGCAACGCACAGGCTAAATACTTTGGACTGTTGCAGCCATCTCTTCTGTTATTCTGTTGTTTTGTGAGCTTGTCTACAACAGGAATTCTCAAACGTTACTGAAACCCAATCGGTTGGAAAAATAAATGTCCAGTGGAAATTGTGTTTTTTATAAATACATGGGCATCCAGCACTGTACACTGTAATACTTGACCACATTATGCTCTAACTCACTGAACGATAGAAAACCTTTCTGTATCTGTGTCTTGTTCAGTAATATATATTTTTGATCTCTGTGCAGAGGGGAAAGTGTACGCTCTTGGCGGGATGGGCACCGACACCACGCCTCAGGCTCTGGTCAGAGTTTACGAGGCAGAGAAAGACCAGTGGCAGCCCATTACCTCGATGCCTACGCCGCGATACGGAGCCACGCCCATCGTCAGAGGAAACAAAATCTACATGATGGGTAGGAATGACTCCAATCTCAAATCAGTGTATGCCTTATTATCAGTCGGATATCTCAAAAATTTACAGAAAAATTGTTTCACAAGAGTTGGTACAGGCTTTGACGGTCTGTGTATGTGGTGGCCAAAAGATCCTGATGTGAGAAAACCAAAATCTGAAAATAGCTGATTTTGTTTTTTCTTACATCAGGATGAAAAGCTAATATTTATTAATTCTACCTCTTATGACAAAGCAGACTGATCTAACATCTATTAAAACAAAGGTGCAAAACGCCATACACAAGCATCAGGCAGGGAAATCAAACTCATGACTTTGATGAGCCAAACGTTTTCAACCTGAAATGAAGAGATATACTTGTTAAGTTGGGCTCACACTTCAGTGTTGTTTAAAAGTACTTAAAAAAAGTGGGAGGCACATATACAAACTGTTGTAATTCCTACACCGTTCAACTGATTTGGATGTAAATACCCACAAATTAAAGCTAAAAGTCTGCAGTTAAAGCACATCTTGTTTGTTTCATTTCAAATCCATTGTGGTGGTATATAGAGCCAAAAAGATTAGAATTGTGTCGATGTCCAAATATTTATGGATCTGACTGTATGTACCTGAAGCTCTTCCTCTACTCCAGATGTCACAGAATGTACAACACAAAAGTACATCTTTCAGTTTGGTGCTGAACATTATTCACAGTAAAGATTGCAAGCGCAAGCTACACAGAGTTTTATTTTGTGACTTTTACTGTGTTATAGCACCCGGTCCTGTAGATTCATTTTTTACAACATTAGGAAAATTAGACCTTTCCTATCAGAGCACTCTACGCAAATTCTAGTCCAGGCTCTTGTCTTGTCCAAACTGGATTATTGCAATGCTCTACTGGCTGGACTCCCTGCCTGCACAACCAAACCTCTGCAGCTGATCCAGAATGCAGCGGCAAGAGTGGTCTTTAATGAACCAAAGAGAGCGCACGTAACTCCTCTATTCATTAGGTTACACTGGCTCCTGGTTGACGCCCGCATCAAGTTCAAAGCTCTGCTCTTGGCCTACAAGACCACTACTGGTTCTGCACCCTCATATCTTCACTCACTAACACAGACCTACGTTCCTACCAGATCCCTGTGCTCTGCAAATGAACAACGTCTGGTGGTACCGTCCCAAAAAGGAAAAATATCACTCTCACGTACCTTCTCTGGATCTGTTCCACATTGGTGGAATGATCTACCTGCTGCTACAAGATCAGCAGATTCTGTAGCCATTTTTAAAAAACGCCTGAAAACACATCTCTTCCATCAACACCTGACTGACAAACACTGAATTCTACTTCCTTTCTATCGATTCCTTCTCATAAAAAAAATAAAATAAAAAATAAAACAACTATTTTTTCTTATCCTTAGCTTTGTATACTGTGCTGGGTTTAAACTGACTAGTTTTTTTGTGCACTTATGCTTTTTGTTACCTTGTGTTGTTAAAATTGCTTCCATTGTTTCCCTCACTTGTAAGTCACTTTGGATAAAAGCGTCTGCTAAATGACTAAATGTAAATGTATAGCTCTGTCACCTTTGTTGAGCTACTTTTTCAAGCTTTTCTTTTGAATATTATATGCATATTGCACCTCCCAAAAGGGAGGCATGGCTAAATTTTGTTATCAATTTTCTTCTGTTTGCTAAAATTAAAAATTGTTATTTAGTTTATTCATTCATTTTCAACAATTTTCCTGTTTGGGGTGACGGGTGACTGGAACCTATCCCAGCAGCTTGGGGCCTTAGACGGGGTACAGTGGCCAGTTAGTCGCAGGGCTAAAGCTTTATTTATATAACACAAAACAAATATGGCTTTTTGTGACATTCAAATGAATCCTATTTTGATTCATTGCCCTTTCCTACACTGCACAATGAATTAAATGCTTACGGTATAAATAAACACACATGAATACATGATGTGATGTCATACTCGTGTGTACATTTACTTAAATAGGATCTTTATTTCTGGCCACTTACAAGTCATCTCCCCCTGAGCTTAACAGAATTAGACACTTCACTGGAGGAAGAAACCAATTTGCAGTGAACATAGCATTTTATTTTAGTCCCAGATGTGATTGTCTAAAAGTGCAACCACAGATATGTATTCTTATAGTGACTCTGTAGGAGCCTCATATTGATGCTTGGTAAAATTTCACACCATTGCTGAGAAATAAATTGGCATCAAACAATGCCAGCAACGAGCATTTGATCTCTCCCAAAAAGCATTTTGCTGCAAATGGCTTCATCTTATTACATGCTACAAGCTACGACACATCACTCGGCTCATTCCCAGAGCCATATTTATTCATACTTGCCTCGCCACAGGAGTTGTACATGGACGGTGGCCCAGAAAGCACAATGCACACTTGTGAGTAACACAGGCAGATGAAAGAAACATATGCATGAATTTATCACAGACGGGGAGTTTCACACTCATTCAGGCTTGCAAATGTGGAGAATAGACAGTCATTTATTTAACAAACACATAGGATAAATATAGAGAGATATATAAATATAGAGAGAAAACAACGCTTTGATTTGATTTTAGCAGTATAGAACCATAAATGTCAAATTCTCATCTTAAAATATGATGTTCTCTTGATATGCATCTGCCACAATCGGTAATAGAGCAGCAGAGAGAGAGAGAAACTGAGCCAAACACAATGAAGGATACAATAATACCACAACTAAAGGATAAATACCATTCATTCACTTGCTTGGAGGGTTGCAGGAATTTATATAGTATAGTCTCGGTCATACATCTTTGTTCATGGTAGATTCTGGATGCCTAAGTGTGTGCACTTGATTTATTACCACACTTTACTAGTAGCATTTCAACATTTTCCAGTTGTTCCAGGCCTGAAATGAAAATCCCATGCTCTGTCACACCAGATAAAAAGTTAGTGTATTTTCTCTTGTTTGTCAGGTTTTGCAGTTTTTGAGGTATGACCCTGGGAAATGATCATTTTAATCATCTGGTAAAAATTCTAACATTCCTAAAGCCTGCCATGTTTGTTCACTCTAAAATCATGTTTGACCTTTAGTGAGATTTCCCCTGTTCTAGAGCATAGATGTATTTTGTGCCAGAGACTAAAAAGTAATTAGTTTGTGTCTGATGTGTCTTGGTTGTATCACTGCACACAACACAAAAACTGTTTAATCAAAGAGTTTTTATGGTCATGTCTGGAATTGAGCCATAAATTGAATTCAGTTTTTATTTCTTTAATGATTCCAAAAATAGTTAGTAAAAGAGCAAACATTGATTATTCTAATTATCTATGTGCTTTTGTAACAAAACTTCAAATTGTTAATAATCTGAAAAATAGTTTAACAGGGAGTACTTTTGATTCCAGTATATTTTTAAGGAAATACATCTTGAATTTTATTTGTGTTACACCTTTCCCCCAATTTACACTGCAAGCTTCTGCGCTAAACCACTGAGAAAGACGTGTGTCAGACCAAAACAACGGTTTATTCTGACCAGAAAACAAGTTTAGTTTAAGATCACTATGTTGTTCAAATAAACATTACTTCACGGGTTTTTCCTCATTACATTGAGCTTATTGAATTAAATGCTTAATTGTATAAATAAACAAAAATATTAAATGAAAGAATGTGTCCATATATTTTTGTATTACTTGAAAAATCCGGATGTTGTGCTGGCTTGGTTTCCTGTCTGGTGCAATCTGATCTGTGCAGACTGACGCAAACTGGGTCTGCCGTCGCAGAGAAATAGAACTGCTGCAGTGCAGTGTTGGAGGTTTTAGTCTCAGAGTGTTTCTTCGTTTGCATTAATTATAAATATAATTCAAGATACAAAGAGACAAGAAAGCACTTTCTCACTGAACCAAAGAAACAATTTCAAACCATGGTGGGAACAACTTTCTGTCTGTCTGTATTTCTTTGTTCTTGTTTTTGACTTCTGTTTTAGTTTGAAAGTTGGTCAGGCAAGTGTTGACGAGAAATGTTCTGCTGTGATTTTGAGATAAGCTGTAAGTTTAAATGAATTTCCTTTGTGCTGGTTCTCCAATTGCTTTAGAGTAGTCAACAACATTCTTAATGATTATCCAGAACATTTTTCTATTCAGTATGTACTTAGATTTACAATCTGAGTTAATTCTTTTTACCTTATACATTTAAAAACTTTGTAAAAAAGTAGGTAGAAATGACAATGTTATACTTTTACTAGAATTATCATCTATGTTATTATTATTGGCTCTTTATCTGTTTAGTGAGTGCTTCCTCCACAACTGAAACGAAGAAATGTGAAACACTTTTAATGCTGTTGGCTAAAAACAGTGGAGCTGTCCAGATTTGGTCCTACAAATTCTGGAGTGAATTGAGATCTGTGGATGTGTTTGTACATGACCCCCACCAGGAGGATTTAGAAAGTCACCAGTAGGATATCCTGACAAAAAAATGTAGTAGGTTTTGTTTATACTGCAGCTTCTCCGAATGAAGTCAGTCCCAAAGACAATGCATGTACAAAAGGGGCTTAGTTCAACTTTAAGAAATTCAATTTCAGCAAATGTTTTTTATGTAAGACCGTTTATTCCTAAAGTGATAAAATTGTACTGAGCGTCTCTCAAACTCACTCTGAGAGGTTTGCTATTATTCATGCTGTTCTTTGAGCTGCTGCAGTGTTCAGGCTGTGTTTAGATCAGTGTGCTCTTGAACCTGCTTTGATTTTTATTCTGTATCATCCCAGTCTGCAGCAGACAAACACAATGTGGCACATGATATAACTATCACTCCACTCAAGACTCATGTGTGTGTGTCTCAGAAATGGCAATCACCACAGGAGCAGCTGAAACGAGACTGTCAGCAAGTCAAGTAGGATCAAAACATCGTCACAAAACAAGACTGTGATGCACACAATTTACTCTGGAGCCTGAGCATTTTGCTGCGTTCTCATGTGGTCCAGTTACACTAGAGCGCTGCAGCTTAAAGAAGAAAACTGTGGAAATGTAAATCACAAAAAGACAGCAACTTTCTCATCCCTCCTTGTCGCACCACTGCAGCAATGTATCACCATCAGCATAATGTAGCACAGCAACTTTTAAATACAGACATTTAATCATCAGAATCATCAGGCGCTTCATTAGAAGTCATTATATGATGTCACACAACAAAATTAGTAGAGCCAATAGAGTTGATACAATAACATTAAAGAAATAACGTACAAGTCTAGTGCTGCAGCTATCAGTTATTTTAGTAATCGAGTAATCTATCAATTATTTGGTTCAATTAATCTAGTATTTGGATAAACTGCGTAACCGCACATCTATTAAAAGTCAGCAACACAGTTCAAATAAACAAATATAACACATTATATTTTCTGTTTGAAAACACATCCATCAGCATTGTAATGGCACTTCCATTTCACATTATGTGTGCTTTATAAATGTAAAAAAATAAAATACCTAAGAAACGTAGTAACAGGGCACATAGATACAACCGGTGCACGGTGCAGATCTAAAGTGGATACGGTAAGTGGCTTTAGCTGCCACAGGCATGGATTGACATGCCGCCTTGAATCATTGAGGCATCATAAAAATAATCGAGGCATTTTTCTAATTGAATTACTTGATTTATTTGATGAATAATTTCAGCCCTATATAAGACACACAATACAATAATTAAAAACATAATGTGCATAAATATCAGTGTGCAAGACTGCAGTATACTGCACAAGACTTGCGCTGCAGCAGAAACGCTCTTTTGGGACTTTGGATGCAGTTTAATAGCAGGCCATGTGTGTCAATCACTTGGCTTCATGGTTTGAAATGCTAACATCCTTTACATCTATCATATTGCATTGAAACCTGTTGTCTGAGTGAGCCATTTGACTTCAAACTGGAGGCACTGGATGTAATATTAGAACACAATGTTGTATCAAACACGGCTGCTATTTGAAAATAAAATAATCTGTGCATAAAGGTTTCTTTCTTTTTGGAATCCAAATCATGGTATTCAAATCTAAGGCTAGGAAAATGGACATTTTATAATTTGGAAAATTCACTTTCTCGCCATAAAGCTTCTGCGATTCATCTTTCATAGCAACTGATGGAAAGTGCGTTCCTTCTGTTACCAGTTTGTTCAGTGGTCGGTCAAAGCCCCCAGTAATCATGTTATTCTCATGGGGTTCTGATGAATGTAAAGACCTGCTTTAGTCAGAACAGCAAACCAGAGCTTCCTATAAGATTTATAAAACCTAAATTTATGGTACATCCCAACTTTCCTGTCCAAAACAAAATAATCACATCCAACAGGTCCAATAACAAACATATTATATTGTTTGGCTTGGCCTCATGTTGAGAGCATTTCTTTAACAATCACACAGGTCTCTGCTGTGAATTGTGTTGCTTTTGTATTTCTCTGACTCCAGCGCTGCCTACTCAGTTGGACTGTTTGTCTCGCTCTCGTTATCGATCTGTGAGCACCTTGCCCACTCTGGTTGACCCTCTTCTACTTGATTCTCTCACTCCTCCGCACCTTCTGCTTTTTCCTTTATCACTTTAGTACAATTTCTCTCTTTTTCACAGTTTCATTCTCCTCTTTACCATCTCATTCTGCTTTTCTCAGCTGTTCTTTCAAGAAACACTCTCCACAAAAGAAGGCTATTTCTGCTGCACATACAGTAGGTATTTATTTTGTTTCTGATATTTTGGAGTACCTACAGCAGATACCATGCATTCATCTGCATTCATTTTGAATAGTTTATTGTTTTCAGATTCATTTAAAAAGCTGAATATGTTGACAAAAATATTGGCCACGTTTGTATAAATTATGTATGAATAATTGCATTTCTCTATAGGTCCACAGCAGTCTGATTATTGTATTTCTCCAGTTAAACAGTAAAACAAAAGTTACTGACGCAAACAAATACAGAGCAACAATATAATTAGATGTAATAATTTAGGCACCTTCAGGCATTACTAATGTTTAAAGGAAACTACTGTAGACTGTAATTAAAACGTAATGCGGGAAGAAAGAATACATTTATGTGCTGTTTTTAGATTGTGTGTGTTTGACTTCAAGAACAAGAACAGATTTCTTGTTCTTATCTATTCTTATGTATTGGCCTTAAGTGTGTGTTTGTGCAGAAACAGATGTAGGCTGACTCCTGACCTGCATCAGAGGCAGATAACGGACTGTAAACATGATGTGCCCTACTCACATTTCCCAAGGCACACTGTCAACAGAAAAAAAAACTCCACTCCATTAAACGCAGACAACATCAGTGACGGCAATGATGTGTTCAGGCGCTAAGAGAATGTGGAAAATCTGAGAAACTTGCGAACGCTAAACTCTGAAAAGGGAGAGGCCTGTGAGTCGTTAGCTGAATAGGTCTCACATGGGCTCTCAAAAATAGCAATATCTTTCCAGTAACTAAATCATATTTTGCACAGTTAGGCAAAAATGGATAATTTCCCACGGCACAACTGACGACCTCTCAAGGCACACTAGCATGCCACGGCACGGCGCATGAATGTAATTAATTATCAAATAATTCTGCATATTCGCGTACCCCGGATGGAAAACACTGCCCTACATCAGTACAGCTCTTGTTCATCAATTCAAAAGTCAGCGCAGTCACAGAAGACTGGCAGTAGCAGATTTCAACAATAGTACATTTCCTTTAGGCCCAGAGGTAAAGCTCATTTATAACTTAAACTCAACTTAAATTTTGACATTAACTTTTAAAACACGGAGAAGCACTAAACTAGAGCTAAATTCCACTTTTAATGAGGCTACACCCTCTGCTTCAGATAATAGCAGTTATGTGACACTTAATACACATAGACAGTAATAAATGCGCTTTTTAGCGAGGTCTATTAAATTAAATCTTGTGTATTTGTATTTATTTCTCAGTAAGCCTAATTCAGCACTGTAGAAACTACAGCAAAGACTTGTTTTTCTAAGTGATTTACGCAGGCTGTAAGAGGAAAATTGCTCAAGGCACATTGTAGATCTTATCACTCAGATCTTATCTAAAGAGAAGCAAAAACTAATCTGAGTCTGTCGACAGGCTTCTACTTAGGCCTGTTTAGTTTAGCATGAGTTTAGTCATTTATTTTGCGGAGCTATTCGATTTGTATAACACCAGAGTCAAAAGGATGGACAGTACCACTTTTCTTTCCTCTTTGAGTTGGTCTCTGTACTGGTACTGCTCTCTGTGGCAGCAGGAGCTCCTCTCCCTGGCCCCGACACTGAGCTCGCGGAGAACAAACACAGAACACAGATGGAGGAAACTCTGCCTCAGATTCTCATTCTCTGGCAGTTCTTAAATATTAACATGCTGCACTGATAAAAACCCTGCTTAACCATGCATTATGGAGTTTCTCACCTGTCTCCAGTGAAGTTGTTGGGTCAGTCAATTCAACAAACGCTTGATTTGTTAAGGGGCCTCTAGAGGCCACAGGGCTTAGTTTGCTTATAGGCTGGGCCGGCCTGAACAAGACAGCTGAATGCAGCACGCTAACAAGTTCTACCTCATCTTCTACTGGCCCTGTCCTGTCTGATAACATTGGCGTTTTTCCCTAATGGGCTAAATCGGACAATAATATTTTGATGTTTGATGTTTTTATCTTTCCTATATTTTCTAATCTAATCTGTCTACATGGAAATTCAATATAATATAGCAAAGCCAGTGCTCTAGATAACAGCATCTCTGCTAAAGATATAACATGTATAAATAATAAAATAAAATTAATCTTCTTTCCTTTACCTTCCCTTCATAAATTCTCAAGATCCCTGCTCTCACATTGTCCTGCCCTTCACTCTCTCCACATATTTTCCATCATTCTCATTTTATCACTCGCTCTATACACTGTCACGGCACAGTGCCTTCCCCTCCCACTTGGATTTTACAAGGTTAAGTTAGAATTTGTGGAAGTAAACAACGTGTAGGTGCCCTGGGAGAGCCGGCTGCTGCTGTGAACTGCCTTCAGTCCAAAATGAAATGTGGTCCCACTGCACAGCATAAATGCCAGGCAAAGTTTGGGACAGCAGCAAGAGATTTAAAGCAATGGAAGGAAATAAGCAGAGGATTACAAAGCAATGACCCGAGTGATAGAGAAAATCTTCGGCTAATCTCTGTAAACACACAGACGCAGCTCTAAAGCCCCCGTTTCTGTCAGAGATTGGTTTGGCTCCAATCTATGATTTTAAAAGAACTGCTTTCTGGATTGAAAAAATTTGGTACCGAGTCTGTGCTTTGGCTTTGGCTAAAATGATTTGAGCTTGTTCCCAAATCATGCCTGGTGTCTCTTTTCCTTTAGATAGCTCTGTCCTGACTGACTCTCAATCAGATTTCAGCAGGGGCCCCACCCCTGACCTGGGCTGAATCCGAATACACAGATATCCCCTAAGTCATTTGATTTGATATATTACTGGGCATTAATGACACAAAGTTAGCTTATTCATCAGATTACCCTAATTAATGCAAATTACCCATGCAATTTTCAATGCAAACTGATAACTTTACAGGTGTCAGGTGTAAATAAAGTGTTTATTTTTCCATTGTGGTCAATGGGGAAATTCCTTTATGGGACACATGGGATTATTTTACTGCAATAATACATTTTTCGACAGAGATAAAGATCGTTCTACAAAATCAAGAGAAGTGGGGCATCAAAAGTTATCCGCTCCTAGCTCAGTCTGAGAGCACATGCAAATACAGATTGGTAATTTATTGGTCCTGTTGCTGTGCTATGATCCTTACTGTCTGCATTCAAACAAATGCATTGCTAGGCAAAAAACAAAAAAAGATTATATTCTGATTCTAGCTGTCTATTTTACCTCTGGCAACCATAACCCTTTAATCCCTGACACCCCACAGTTTGTTTTCCTTTACTACGTGGAAATGTACATCATTTTGTTTTTAATATATTGTGGCAGGAGCAAAGCTGAAATATCGGCACAAACAGTAATGCAGTGGTGTCAAACCCAAATCGCTAATCACAAAGGTTATTAAGGATACTCCTAAGGGGCATTGGATGTTGACAGTAGACTGTGGACATGCAAAGTCTTTCTTAAAAGGTTTGTAAGTTAAACTAAATAGTACTCTGATTGTCTAATGGGAGAATATTTATGGATGATTTAAATAACCTTTTCAGTCTTATTGACTTGTAGTTGTCCTTGTGTTTTCCAGGCGGTCGTCAGGGAAAGATGCCGGTGACCGCGTTGGAGTCCTTTGACCTGGAGATGAAGAGTTGGACGCGTTACCCCTGTATCCCGAGTCGAAGGGCCTTCTCCTGCTGCGCCAGCAACGAGCGCAGCTTCTTCAGTCTGGGGGGTCTCCAGCAGCCGGGGCCACACAACTTCTACTCCAGACCACACTTCGTTAGCACCATGGAGGAGTACGACATCGAGCAGGGTAAGCGCTGTCTTGTTATAGTATCTGGAAACAGTTCAGTCATAAAACGTTTAATCACATACACACAATGTGTAGACGCCCAAATTCCCTCTGGTCATTTAAAGAACCAACAATAAAGGAAAAAAGGAAGAAAATATTGATCAGAATATGATTTCTTTGCAGATTTTGAACTTGAGATGACCCACTGGGCATTTCATGAGCTCATTTACACTTGAAACACATCTACAAATTCAATAATAATAAAAAAGTTATTTCCTAATTTACAGCTTCAAATCAGTTCAGTCACTGCTAACGTGCGACATGTCTTAAAAAAAAGCAAAACCTTTAAGTTAACATTTTCTCTTTAGTGCAAATGTTCAGCACCTAAAAAGAACATTCATTACCTTTAGAACAGGACAAGCTTTGAGCTTTGATTTGACTTTAATTAAGTCACATGATTATTTAGTACGTTTGCAGCATCTCAGCACCTGCTCCCTGTTTCATTTCTTCAGCTCACAGAACACAATGTGCCTCGATCCTACTGTATATTAGTCTGTAATTATGTCGGTTATTAGACATCTGACATTCCAGATGGTTCCGCAGCGGCGTGGTTAATCTTCCCCAGGCAATGACGGTATATTTTAATCAGCTATGGAATTAGTCCTTTTAACCTTACTTAGTGGGCATTTGACCAAAAAATAATTTATATTCTCGACTGCAGAACTATTAATTGTGAATAGACAGTTGTTGTACCCCAGCTTTGCCGCTCAAAGGAGATAGACTTCCCAGAGGAGTTAAAGGAGACAAGAATGAGCTCTAGGGAAAGTTAACAATCAGCAAGTGGCTTTGTGATTTGCAGATTTGCAACGTGCAGTCAGTGGGAGGATTTTGGATCTCTTCATTAAACAATCCCACTCCATTTGTCCTGTAGAACATGTTACTGGAGCAGTGTTGATCGGACATAATAGTGAAGAGAAAAAGTGAATCTAATTTGCTCATTTATAAAAATTATATTATGGTATTTTTTTGTTTCTTTTGTTAGCCCCACAGTCTACATTGCAACAATTTAAGAATAGAAGAGGCTAATTTCACTGGACTGAGGAGATTATTTTAATCTATATTATTGACACTTTTTTTATAGTATAGTTTCTTTTTTAGGATGTCTGGGTGATACTTACTTGTTATGTTTACTGTGTTGCTGTGCTTTTTTACTGTCGGTTTGCTGATCAGAGGGTGTACAGTGGAATTTGAATAAATCCTGACCAAAGAAATATCTAATGCCAAAAAAGGATTTTTCCCATAGTGATCCACCTCCATGTTTCACAGCAGGAATGGTGTACCTTTCATCATAGGCCTTGTTGACTCCTCTCCAAATGTAACGTTTGTTTGTGTGATGCCACAAAAAATATATATTTTGGTCTCATCTCTCCAAATGACTTTGTTCCAGAAGTTTTGAGGCTTGTCTCTGTGCTGTTTGGTGTATTGTAAGTGGGATGCTTTGTGGCATTTGTGTAGTAATGACATTCTTGACCATGCAGTCCATTTTTCTTCAAGTGCCTCCTTATTGTGCATCTTGAAACAGCCACACCACTTTTTTTTCAGAGAGTCCTGTTATTTGTTGGTTTTTCTTTGCATCCCGAACCATTTTCCTGGCAGTTGTTTGTGTTGGTCTACCTGACCTTTTCATTTTCCACTTCTTAATTAGAGTTTGAACACTGCTGATTAGCATTCTCAATTCCTTGGATATCTTTGATATCCCTTTCCTGTTTTATACAGTTTAATTACTTTTTTCTGCAGATCTTTTTGGCCATTCTTTTGCTTTTTTCATGACAATACAGAAACATTAGTGCAGCACAGGATGAAAGATCCAAGGGTCTGCCAGGAGCCCAGAAACTCACTGACCTTTTATCCACACTCACTGATTACAAACAAACAGATCACAGGTGAGGATGGTTGATGGAACCATTCAAACCTGTTTGTGTCACTTGTGTGTATGTTATCAGGCCAACATCACCAGGGTATGTAAACCTTTGATCAGGGTCATTTGGGTAGTTTCTTTTTTCTTTATAATTTTAAAAAAGTAAACATAATTTTAGTTTTTTTTGTTATCATTCATATTCTCTAAAAAATGGCCCAAAAAAAATCACAGAGTACTTAGGAGCACAACTTTATTTGTGTTTGCGTGTGTGGTCACATTGTGCAATGCAATTCCAAACCTCACTTTCTGTGCCTGTGAACACCCACACTAACCCAGCAGGGACATTATGCTGTGTATGAACAAATCTCAGAGAAGTGAGTCAGATGATGAGTTTGCATAAGGATTTTAGGAACATAAATGTTCTTAGTCTTCCAAAGTAGAGTCCTCTCTGGACAGTTGTACAGGAACAGGAAGTAATTAAATCTTTCTCGGTTCTGTAGACAACATACTCTGGGGTAATTGATAACTGGCAACATCCAAGTGCTGAGAGAAAAACTGTCAACTAAACAGAACATTATTTTCTATTGAACCTTCTAGGTCAGGGCTGTCAAACTGATTTTAGTTCAGCCACATACAGCCCAAATGTATTCATCAGCATGAATGTTTTCACAATATGGTTTTGATGCTAATGCTATTTTTTTAGGCAATACGGTATCTAACTTTCACTGCTGCATCACTGACCTCTGTGTCTAAGTTTCTTCTTTTCTGACAGACATTTGGGGAACTTTTAACAACAAAAGAGTAATTGCATTGCTGCTCTTTCCTGCTCTGTACGGGGTCTCAGTGTTGCGTTATGTCCGCTACTCTTAAAACAATATAACCCTCAGTAGATAAATTAGGAAAAGCAGTTAGTTTAAAAGCAGTTAGTTTAATAAAAAAATAGCATTTATTGTCTTATATGTAATTTTCAGACTTTACCAATTCATCCTCTGGGACCTTTTTGGGCCACGGGCCGCATGTTTGAAACCCCTGTTCCAGATTGAACATTTTTGACATACAGACAGGACATAAATAAAGGATATTTTGGCTTAGATCCTAGTCATATAACAGTATGAGTCTATTCAGTTTGAATTTAAAATTCTATGAGTGGATCTGTGTCAAACCCCAGACAGCTTAATCTGCAGCATATTGCGAGTAGTCACATTAAGAGTAGTCACAGGAGGATTGTAATGAAGGTGCAAAGGGGGAGCACTGGCTGCCTGTGAGCAAGTAGCAAACTCCAAACTGGCAACAACTGAGGCGCCAGACACACTGCAGCGCCGTAGATTGGATTATCAGAGGGGTAGATGTGCTGCTACTGTTGACATATGACGCTGATATTTGTCCTAGTGTGGCGTTCCAACACAAAGCAGAAACAACAAACACAATCAGCTGCTCCCCTGACTCTGCCTGGGTTATTTTAACAGGTTTCTGCTCATTTCACACGACATGATTCATCCTGGAATAATCAGAATGAAGCTCAGCAGGGAGTGTGTTAGGGTCTAGTCATCTATTCAGTTTGAATGCAACTAACAGCGCTATTTTTCATTATTTTCTGTTCCAGTAATTTCATCAGACATTAGTGTAAAAAAATAAAACACCTGTAGCTCTCATTTGCAGTTTACAAGCTGGTAAGATTTCCAATAGGTTGTTTATTAGAAAATTGCATGGTAACGTTTTTGCTTTTTTGCCACTTATTTGCTAACAATAACAAATAATGAATGATTGAGTTCAGTTTTGGCAACAAGGCCATGTTGGAACATGTCTGGCTTTCCATGTGCAGATCACAAATATCTGCGGCACAGATAAGACCACAGAAAACAAAGCCATGAAGAGCAATGATGACTCATATCACAGCCTTTATATCAGATGTGCAACAACAGAAGGATCTGGGATGGAGATATTTGTTGTTGTATGAAGATAGTTGTGTATGATTTGACTTGCATTACACTTAGTATGTTCCAGTAGCTGATATACTGATCTACATTTGATTCATGAAACCTCTTCACAGACTGTTGCTTATTAGAGTTGTTTCACGTCCATCATACCTCACACATTCATAAGTAGCCTTAAAAGTCACTTAACACAAGGGATGTAAGTCACTAACCTTGCGCTGCAGCTGGATTCTCGTGTGATTTGTTTACAGAAAAATCTGGGCGTGTTTAAGGTTTTAATTGGATAAAGCTGTGGTGATAAATCCACTTATTGATTAGGTATTTATCTAGACCCCTTATCATTCTAGGAAAATTTGCCTAAAACGCCAAAAAAAAAAAAAAAAGAAAAACATACACAAATCAAAGCTAAAGCGTAAACCCTTTGGAGTACATATTAAAGTTAGGGCTCTTTGTAAAAGGTAACATTCTGTATTTTTTGTCAATATTATTGCAGGTGTAACTGGTAAATATCTTTTTTCAAATGATATGCTGCATGCACAGACCAGGCAGTTGTGTACCTGGCGATGTATTGAATAAAGTTGCAATGTCCCTCTAGAGGGGATGTTATGGAGCTAAAGTACCTGCCCTTTTTGCAAATGCTGTGGAGCAGTACTATCCGGCAGAGTCAGGTTAGAAAGTCAAATGCTTGTGAGCATTTCCCTCAATAATTATTGTTAATTAGTTTGTTCACACTTTGTAAGTCAAACATGCACTAGGAAGAAAAAAGCTGTGATGTGCAAACTTCAAAATAAAAGCAAGTCCAGGTAAATAGCAGCCAGTAACCAAGCACAATATTTGATCAGTGCCACACGTACTGATCATTGCATGTCGTGATTGGATCATGGGTCATTGACTTAGATCATGGGCTGATGTATTATTAACACCGCTCCTTCACCAGAAGAGGAGACTTACCCTTGTGTTTGTAAATAATGGATATCGACTGACAAAGTGCATGTTTTTATAATAATCTATAGTCGGAACAAACTTAATGCTGTTGGAAAGTTTAGCCACTTTTAGCCACTTTACAAAAATACTAGATGTTGAAAGATTTTTATTTTATTAAATATGCCCTTGAACCCAAATATCTTTTCTAAAACGGCACATTTGTCGCAATAGTCTGCTTCATCTGTAATAAAACTTTATCACATTGTAAAAGTTGTCAGTGGAGAAAAGAGCACTGAAGACAAAAGGATGAGAAAGAGACAAATGACTGTCCCTCAAGTGGAACCAGCCAAAAAAGTTTGTACAAATGAACTCAGTGTGCTTTATGTATTCAGTAGTGGATGCATTTAACTACAAAGGGCTGCGATATTATTTTGCACATGCATAGGTTTCTTCAGTCACAATGCTTTATACGTTTTGGCTATAAAGTACGTGTGGCATCTGCATGAAATAAACCATCTATAGTGCTGATGTCTCCTATGCCTGTCTATATTGTGATACACCATTTGATTAATCCCTTTACTTCTGTGAGTGTCTTTTGAATGTTTGTGCCTTTGAAGGATAACAATCTTTTGTAACTGTGAAGTTTCACTTTCATTTGGCCATTGAGAGGAGAAAAGACTTAAAGCTGCCAGAGTAATGTAAATACAGCAGTGTCTGTTTGTGCTTTGACTATCTCAATGCAGCTTTGTCCAACAAAGTGCAGTGCTGTCAATACTAAGTGCAGATAAAGAGAACAGTTTAAAGTCTTCCACAGACTAAAATGTTCATGCACATTTTACTGTCAGACAGTTCAAGAAGGGAACCAATGACGTCCATCCATCTTCTACCGCTTATCCGGGGCCGAGTCGCGGGGGCAGCAGTCTAAGCAGAGACGCCCAGACTTCCCTCTCCCCAGACACTTCCTCCAGCTCTTCTGGGGGGATACCGAGGCGTTCCCAGGCCAGCCGAGAGACATAGTCCCTCCAGCGTGTCCTAGGTCTTCCCTGGGGTCTCCTCCCGGTGGGACATGCCCGAAACACCTCCCTAGGGAGGCGTCCAGGAGGCATTCGAAACATATGCCCGAGCCACCTCAGCTGGCTCCTCTCGATGTGGAGGAGCAGCGGCTCTACTTTGAGCTCCTCCCGAGTGACCGAGCTCCTCACCTAATCTCTAAGGGAGCGCCTCGCCACCCTGCGGAAAAAGCCCATTTCGGCCGCTTGTATCCGGGATCTTGTTCTTTCGGTCATGACCCAAAGCTCATGACCATAGGTGAGAGTAGGAACGTAGATTGACCGATAAATCGAGAGCTTTGCCTTACAGCTCAGCTCCTTCTTCACCACGACAGACCGGTACATCGACCGCATCACTGCAGAAGCTGCACTGATCCGTCTGTCAATCTCACGTTCCCTCCTTCCCTCACTCGTGAACAAGATACTTGAACTGCTCCACTTGAGGCAGGATCTCTCCACCAACCTGAAGGGGACAAGCCACCCTTTTCCGACTGAGATCCATGGTCTCAGACTTGGAGGTGCTGATCCTCATCCCAGCCGCTTCACACTCGGCTGCAAACCGTCCCAGTGCACACTGAAGGTCCTGGCTTGATGGAGCCAACAGGACAACATCATCTGCAAAAAGCAGAGACGAGATCCTGTGGTCTCCAAACCAGACTCCCTCCGGCCCCTGGCTGCGCCTAGAAATCCTGTCCATAAAGATAATGAACAGGACCGGTGACAAAGGGCAGCCCTGCCGGAGTCCAACATGCACTGGGAACAGGTCTGACTTACTGCCGGCAAGGCGAACCAAGCTCCTGCTCCAGTCGTACAGGGACCGGACAGCCCTTAGCAAAGGGCCCCAGACCCCATACTCCCAGAGCACCCCCCACAGAGCGCCACGAGGGACACAGTCAAATGCCTTCTCCAGATCCACAAAACACATGTGGACTGGTTGGGCAAACTCCCATAAACCCTCCAGCACCCTGGAGAGGGTATAGAGCTGGTCCAGTGTCCCACGATTGTTCCTCCTGAATCCGAGGTTCAACTATCGGTCGCATTCTCCTCTCCAGTACCCTGGCATAGACTTTCCCGGGGAGGCCGCCCATTGCTCCCCTATTCACCGATATTGTCATTACCACAGGGCAATAAAATGGAGGTTACATCTGGGCTTTTTGGCTTTTACTTCATAGTAAAACAATAGTTTTCAGATAGTATAAACAGACTCTAGAGACCGGAGCCATCTTTTGTACCAGGCTGTAAACATAATTTTTACACTTGTAAAGTCGTCATTGGATTTCTCCTTCTATTTCCGCTTTTGGAGCCTGCCCTCTGGTGGACGGATGTATATCGCTGTATATTGCTGTATATCGCTGTATATTGCTGTATATCGCTGTATATAGCTGTATATCGCTGTATGATGGCACCCTTCTATGAGAGAGGCTTGAAGGGAACATGGATATTTACAGACTGTGTCCTAAAAAAATTGTCAAAGAATTATTATTATGTTATTATGTTTCTTTCAGCAGGCAACACGATTATTTTTGAAGGTGGAGTGACATCTTTTTGCTGAAATGCAATTACACCCCTTTCTTCTGCACCTACGGTAGCCATTCAGGGACATGACTTTGTACCAACCTGTGGAAATAGATAAGATGATGGATTAACTAAATGCAGGACATGCAAGAATGTGACCAACATAATTGGTGACAGTGCTCATTTTGGCGTGCTGGGCAGTTGTAGAAACCGGAACAGGAAATTATTGAACTTTTAGTAGAACTCTAAATGTCTATTCTTCCTAGACAGACAAATGCCAAAAATATAATTTTGGGGCATTTATACACTCATCATATTGACTAACATGTTCCATTGTGTTGACCTACTTTATATACACACTTTTACTCAATGCACCTTTATGTCAATTTTTGAATGGTAAATAACAAACTATTTACAATACAATCAGAAATCTTGTGAATTTGAGTATGTTCTCAGATTGTCACTGCACAAAACTAATATTGAGCATTGTTCGAAGTAAAAGGTGGTTCAAACTCTAACTGTAGCGTTAGCGTAGTCTGCCATGTTTATGTACTTAAATAATGTTTTATTGCAAAGTTTCCTGAGCTAGGGCTCTAATGAAATACTTATCTCTATTGCTGCACACACTATGCACACAAAAGAGTTGAATTTAGGATTTTCTATAAGCATGTATGCTGTATTGATAATAGATCCAAGTACTAGCCATGCTTGAGTGTAACGTTACTGGAAATCTTTATATACACTGCAATTTTTACTGGCATATAAAACTACATCACAAACTGTTATGACTAGACAATGGTAAAAAATTCACAGATATATTCCCTGTGTGAGACCAGATTTATAGAGAAAATAATATGGTACATTATACATGAAATATCATTCAGTATTTGCAAAGAAGGTTTCATCGTCATCAGCGTTCCCTGTGTGTGTGTTGGTGTTTGTCTGCGGTCTCTTTGAATGTGTCTAATCCCTCGCCTCTCCGTCATTCAGGCTTTTGTGTCTGTCTTCCGTCATTGCCTCTGTTCTTTTGTGTTCCTTTGAGTGTGTCTGCCGGTTGTACTTGCTGGAAGTGGGGGGGTCTGCACCGCTCTGATTGACAGCAGTGATTATAGGTCATGCCAGCAGAGAAAACCACAGAGCCAGACATCAAAGTAATAATAACAGCAACAGCAGGACATATTCCATGTCTGACAAAGTGGACATAAGACCAGAGACATGAAAGGAGGACGTGAGTTTGGAATGAAATATCTTTGTAATAATAGGTGTAGGTTATGTAAGTCTTACTGTTTTGTTTCACCCCCACTCAAGCATAGCTCTGATTGGTCAGGACCATGGACATTGCATTGTTGGAATTGGATTATGGCAGTAACCTTGTAATACAGAGACAATGACCCTCATTTCTATGCAAACTTTGACATTTACTTTTATTAATATTAAGGTTGCTGTATAGTACGCTCAAATCCCATGCAAGCCTCAGTAAACGGGTATGTTTGTCAGTGCCATGTTAAAACTGTTCTTATATAATGTTTGCTCATAAACAATAGGAAAATGTAGTGGTCCATACCTGTCTGTTTTACCAGAACCCTCTCAGTTAGCACCGACTTTTGCTCTGGATGGTCGTGGGAGCTCAAAGGTTTGTCTCCGCCTCTGTGTGTGTGTTTGCATGTAAGCTGGAGCTTCCCTGGAACTACACAATGCTTTAAACTGTTTTGTATTTACTTTAATGAGTATCAAACTCGACGGGTGCCCCCCTCCACCATCACTGAGGCTGAACCACAGCGCGGCCACTCACTGCATCTGGGGCTTGGTCAGTTTACTTTTTGCAAACCTGCGGTATTTTAAACATTTGTTTTTGTTTTTAAGAGGTCTAAAGACATAGCCCATGTGTAAAAGTCCATTTTACTTTTTTTTTCATAGATGACTTGAACTACAAAATGGTGAAGGTCTACATCAGCTTTAATGCCATGACTTTGTCAAAGTAGAGGTATTTTTGATGTCTTTTTAAAGCCTCAAGCTTTTAGGGGCCAGAGTAATTTGGGACAACACTACATCTCAAAATAATTGTGTTGTAACAGATATGGCCAATTACAAATAATAATAATAATAAAATATTCCACCATCTTAAGATATTAACTTGGAAATGTATGTATGTATGTTAAATGTATCTTAAGTGTGAAAATGTGAAAAAGCACAAAGTTCATCCCAAGGTGGCTTTCAATAATACAATTGTGATTGTGCTGTAGTGTTATTGCAGTCTTTAATAGAAGGTTACAACCCCCGGGCCTTCTCTAACACAAAGCCGCTTCATTACTTGTTCACTCCAGTCCAGTCTTCAATGTTCTAATCAAGGCCATTTACATGCAAATGTCCCCCATATCAGTGTTTGCTGCAGGTGGAAAACACTCTCAGGTTAATGCTTCTTATGTGAACTCTTCAAAATGATTGAATGCTCCTTGCACTGTACAGTACAGCCTCACTACCACTGGAACAAAATGGTCCACTCAGGGCATGTCACTTGCAGAAGTAAGATTAAGTGATAGAACAACAACCTTTTAAGTGCTCTCAAGCTCCGCAGGTTTATCCATGTCTGTGCAAATGTATTTGGAAGGCACTAAAAACAGCCCTAGGTAAAATTTAAATAACAATTCTCTAGTGAGTTAAAAGCCAGATAATTAATGTATGTTTTTAAGCAGACAAGACACGAGCCACGTCATTAGCTTTGGCAGGTCCACAATGCTCTGGAGAGTTTCACGTTCTTGCCTTTGCTTAAAAGTTAGATTGTTGTCTCGCTGAAACTTTTGAAACGCTGAAACCATTGTTAATATGGATTTAGACTCCGCACAGGGGATAGAACTTTGACCCCATCTGCCTGAAGTGCCAATCAAATACTACCTCAGTCACTCAAGTGGATATAACCCAGAAACCTCACCTCGACAGTCTTTCTATTTTTCGACAGTGTGTGACTCAATAGCTTTGGAAGAGAATATCAGAGACAAAAAAAATGACACATCTGTTCCGTTTGTTATTGGAGAGGTTTCAAAAATCACTCAGACTTATGGTTATAGCCTCTCAGATTGTTCTTAGTCATCCATTCACACAGTCCTCGCGCTCTGCCTTTCCATCAGCTCCCCTGGACTCTTGCTTTTTAAAATCTCTTTTTCCTGTTTCCTGTTTCATTGATCTTTCTCGCAGTTTCTTGTAGCCACTATCTTTGATGAGCTCTGGTCTCATATATTTCACTCTCTCAAGTACCCGAGAGCCCTCTAGAATCTACGCTGAGCAGGTAACTCGCCTCCTTCACTGTTAGAAAGATTTCCTTGAAGGAAAATCAAATGTTTTTTTAGTTTATTTACATCATATACATAGACATAGATAAAGTTAAATTTTTTGCGTAAATGTGACTCTGGTAGAGCAGTAGTATTGTAGTCAAGACCACATGGTGGTGGATAAAGCTCTTTATTTTTTCAGATTGTTAAGCTGCCCATCCTTCTTGACAAAAAGCCTCCTGTTCCTGTAAATTCTTGGGCTGTCTTAATGAAGTGCACGTTTGAGATCTCCTCAGAGTGGCTCAATGATATTGAGGTCAGGAGACTGAGGCCAGTCCAGAACCTTCACTTTATGCTGCTGTAGTCAATGACAGGTTGACTTGAACTTGTGCTTTGGATCGTTGTCATGTTGGAACATCCAAGTACGTCCCATGCACAGCTTCCGGGCTGATGAGTGCAAATTTTCCTCCAGTATTTTCTGATAACATGCTGCATTCATCTTTTCCTGTGTCTTTGTGGCTCAAACATCCCCAAAATACTTAGTAATATCTTGCTGCTTGATGAAAAAGATACAATGCTGCAGACACTGAATATGCAAATGAACGTGTGTATGATGTGTTAATTATTGTCATGTTAACCGACGGGTGCCACTAACATCTGTAATTATATTTATATGAACCTGTGTTTACCACACAGCTGGTAATGGTGAGGGTGGGCTCACTGTTCAGATTTTTATTGGCTACAACCCAGGAAGCCTATAAATAGACCCCTGGAAGCAATGCTGAGTGCGTTTGTGATTTTGTCTGTGTTGACGAGCTTAAAACAAGGGCTCTTAAAAAGTTCAACCAGTAAGTATTCTCTTCCGAAAATGAAATGAAACTTTTGAGATGGGCATCAAAGAGTAGATCACCAGCTGTAGTTCAATGTGTTTAATTTCTGGAGGGGAGACTGGAATAAACAACTGATTAAAGCCACCTCTTAACTCCAGAAGATACAAGTGAAATAAACATTTTATAGCCTCATACAAAAAACATTTTTGGAGCTAAGTTAACATTTGGCAAAAGTAATCTTTGATGAATTCATCTGTTTTCTCTGCTCAATAGTAACATGCATGTGGTGACTTTGTAGCTCTATATTTATAAATATATTTATTAGGAAGCATCTGCTACTTTGTAATCTAGCTGGGAAGTCAGATCAGAAAAATAAAGTGACTTTTGGCTCTGGGCATTACATTAAATACACTGTCTTATAGCACCCTGACTATTAAACTTACTTGACTCTTTTTATCAGCAGTGATGACAGCAGATGCATCAACCTCAACAGCAACAACCTAGAGCTGTGTTTAGGCTTGTGTTGACAGGTTATTGCATTCCAAGTCCACAGTGTATTACATTTTGACTCTTTTTTTTTTTTTACCATGGCAATTTGCAGAATGCAATGGTAGAGAAAACTTTGTTACTCAAAAATATTTTTAGGAGCTGAGGCTATAGCACAAGAGTACCAAAGTGACAAATGGTAGACAGTAATGGTAGCTGCAGGCAGTTGCTGGAAGCTGCTCTAAAGCAGGTGCTTGATAACTGCCTCATCCAGGAGAGTTTATGCGATCACTTTAGTGTCTGTCAGTGTCTCCTTGGAGACGATAGTGCATCCTGTAAAGTGCCTGTCTGTCCTTTTCTATAATGTGAAGACAACTGCTGGCCTTTAAGTTTAGACAATTACGGTCAACTAAAGAATGTACAGTAATCGATCCAGTGATGGGTAACACTTTATACTTCTAGATTATTATATGTCCAATTATAGTTATAATAATAGCACTGTTTTAGCCTGTTTGTTCTCCTTTGTAGAAGAGAGCCTAGTGCAGGGTTTGGTGCAGGAGATTGGGGTTTTGAATCCCTTGGGGAGCAACTCCAGCCACAGTCTAACTGTGCTGGTCCCATGCCTGGGTAAATGGAAGGGCGTCTGGTGTAAAAACATTGCCAAGCTACTCATGCAAACTACTTTGACAAGACATTTATTTTTGTATAGCCCACTACCACAACAACAGCCGCCTCTAACAGACTGCACTAGACAACATCCCCTGTCCTTAGACCCTCCATCAGGGTCAGAGGAAAAACTCCCAAAAAAAACAGCCATGAAAAAAGAGAAACCTCAGGGAGAACCACAGAAGGAGGGATCCACTCCCAGGACGGACAGGCCGTGCAGGAATATGTCCAGGACAGTCCAACAACATAGAAATACACAGAATATCTTTACAAAGAAAAAAAGTTTTAATATGCAGTGTCCAGTGTCCACTCTGTGTGTGTGTAATTAATGGTGAGTGGGACCACAGCCAACATCAAGGTAGACGACAGATGGACTGGGGGTCATCATACTGGAGCAGAGTCCGGGGGAAGGGATACTGCCAAAACTTTACCATTTTAGCCCTGTTTGATATTACATGGTTATAAAATGCTAGACAAATTGTAAATATGAATTAAACTAACTAACTAATAATCTTATTATATTATATATTATTACAATCTGCCATGGCACCAATCCACCATTCAAGGATTTCTTGGAAGTGGTAACAAAGGAGCATTTTGCTCACTATATATTACTATATTACAGCATATGTAGAGGATAGTCCATGTTGTTTACTATAGTGTCCATTCTACTAATTACACATTGTTCTACTATCATCCAGATGATCTAATCTCCTCAGTCAAGCTAAACCTTTGAATTTTAAACTTAAATAATTAATTTTATCTAATCACATTAATCAGTTGAGATAATTATGTTTTAAACCCATTAATATCAGATACGACATCTTGTTTCAATTAAGATTTGGCAGATTATTGCGTTTGAATAAAAAGGGTTATTTCTGCAAATCAATCAATAGTGGGCCTCTCGGAGCTGACTGTGAGTGATGAAGATGTCTAATCAAGAGCCAGCTTGTAAAGACATCATCAGACCAATCAAACAAAGCAACAGAAAATTATACAAAATCACATGAAAAACTAATTGCTGTGATTTACTGCAGCGTCATTACCAACAATTTTAGGTTTCCATGTTCCTCTTAGTTGTGAAGAGCTTTGTAACTGTAGTATAAATTCTATCTTATTACCCATGCATAAAAAAATCAGCCATTTATCTGTCAGCTGCATGAGGCTCTGGATGTGGTTCTGACAGCGGCCTATTCAATTAAACACTTAGAGACACAAATACTGACAATGATCTGACTGCAGTATTTATCACAGGCTTTTGCAGCTCATCAAACATTTAAACACTGTCTTCTTCACAATCGTCAGGCTACATTATCCTCATTCAATCACAGTACAGTCGAGTTTATTTAGGACAACATGAAGTTAACACAGGTCTGTAATTTTATAATAGATATTGTTTCCTAATAGGCTGGCCTGTCAACACACACATAAATGTGTTTTGTTTTTCAAAATTGCCACTTTTACGGATTTTTAAGAGACAATAACTTTTTGGCATTTATATTTTTCTATTATCTTGCGAGATTTGTGATTTTACACCTGTCATGGAAATTGTATATTATTGTTGAATGCTCTCACTCCTGTTCAAGATTATATGCTTATCCACACACACTTTTGTCTTTATCTGTATCTCCTATTGGTGCCATGCTAATCCAAACAAGACAAAGACAACACTTTCCAAAACGTCTCATCACTGTCAGGGACACTCTTTTCTGTAAAACTTGGTGGCATGTACACGTAAACTTATTTACATCTATGAATGACCTATAAAAACTTCATGTGCTGTAAACGTTAATGTTAAACAAATCACCATGTACCTTTGTTGCATGTGTCTGATTTGTTTCATTCTTGCAAGAATTAAACTGGTCTTCCATTCCTAAATTTATTATGTACGGTCTCCGTCGTCTGGTTTGTGATCCAAACCTAATAATTATTTTAACAACACCCTCACTAAAATCCAGCTTTTACTGCTCCAAGCAAAGTATCCGCTTCTGAATGGCTGGTGTTTTGGCCTTTGATGTGTCAGTACTGACAATTATAGTCGTGTTTCAGATTTGAAGATGTAGTGATGCTATTGTTGGTGATAGTTGCTGATAAATCTAATCGCCAGCCAGTTTTTCATTTAAAGTACTTGCCTTTTGCTTTCTATGGAAGCCCTCCCAGATGGTTCTGTGGAACAGACTATTTGGCTTTGTCAGGTTACCCTGGTACCAAAACGTCATAGTTTTGGACTGTCACCATTAATGACTTCTTAAAACAAACTCTGGAAAAAAGGTTTAGTGACAAATACCCAGTAAAATATGTACCTTATTCACATTATACAACTCTCATCTTACATAAGCGGGGAAAGCTATTATACACACCTAAAAGTTAATTTAAGCTAATCTTGCAAGTTGTCCCACAATGGCTTAATACATTTACAAATTAATATGTTGCTACAACATTGGTAAAAGTTGCATTACACTTGTTGCACGGTTCAGTGTGTGACAGTTTTTACACCTACACAAAGCTCAGTGGTCTAGTCTCTTCAGTCACTAGAGTATATTCTTCTATTTTGTAGTTGGCATCGTTCATATGTTTCCATGACAACAAAGTTGGCCATTAATGGACACTGGACATTACAGCATTCATTACAGTGGTTCTTCCTGAGGTTTTCTGAGTATTTTATCTTTTTTTTCTTACTGTCTTGGGGGTTTAAGAACAGGGGACGTTGTCTTGGTACAAAATAAATGTCTTGTCTTGTCAAAGGAAAGGACTATTGACTTGATCACAACCTCTCAACCCTCTGCAGGCACAGCTCTATCATCTTAAGAATGACCTTATGGAGGTAACAGGATGTGTCCTTGCACTGGCTCTTGTCCAAACGGTTATTGTTTACACCAACATTCATTCTTCTTAAGGCGTTTTTCAGCTTGGCGACTGTCAAGGGAATGCATTGATTTTTGTCTTTCATACAATGCTCTGCTTGTTTTGAGTGTCATAATGTTTGAGCAGCTATAGTGTATACAGTATCTTTTCTGAAATACAGTAAACACAGAAAGCATCACTTACTTTCTGCTTTGTTTTCTTAAACCAGAGGATATTCTGGTTACAATACTAGTACAATCTACAGGTGAGCAACATCCACAGATTTGATACATTGTCTCATAATAATCTCACGATACAGAAATGAATTTTCATTTTCATGTAAGATGACCCAAGATTGACTAAAATGGATTTTGTGCATTAAATCTTTGCATTGTAGTGTCATTTTAAATAATTTATCTAGCACATGCTTTTCATTTTGCTTAGCCCTTCTTTTGCACATAACTCTTAGATGTTTATATCCACAACAGCCATTGATCTTGGTGTCATAATGTAAAACACAAGTTATAAAACAATAAACGTAGGAAGTGATCGAAAATGAGGAACTTAAACCTCTTATTCTAATATTTTAATGCTTTCTCACAGGGGTCGACTGTGCTGGTGTTCCTGAGTCACTGCGCCCCAGAGCAGACACAGATAATCAACAAGGCATTAACAGATCAAAATGCAGCTACTGAAGGATGAGTCTAAAGAGAGGGGTGTTAGGAAGATAATTCCTACCAAATAGTAATAATTTCAATATGTTAAATAATAACAGGCAATTGTAAAGTCTTGCCGCAGTTAAGATTCAAAATCAAATATTTGTGGGAATAGTAGGAATAGCCTAATCGGGCTTTAGTGTAATGGAATGTTTTTGCTCTAGTCCTCAATAATAACGCTTACACTCTTGGATGGTTGGGTCATGTTGGGGTGGTGGATGGGCCACAAAACCCAGGACTTTCACGCTAAAGATCCAGGTTTTATCTTCATCAATAAAGTTTCTTCCACAGACTTTTGGTTCCATTTAGTAGAAGAATGCTTTTGATTAGTTTTCCAACATAAAAGTGCAATGTTGCATTTAATGACTGAAAATTGAAAAGATGTCATAAACTGCTAAAACTAGGGTTGCACAATATGAGGAAAACCTGATTCTTAAGTATGTTCTCTAGTAAACTCACTTGTCCTCCTGCTGACTGCGTCTTTTCTCTGCAGAGTAATTACACTGTACCAATCTGTGTTAGTCGTAAACGCAGAGGTGTCAATTCTGATTATCACTTCGTTAGCGGCTGTCAGAGCTTCAGAGACGGATTTCCTTGTGACTCATGTTTGTCATGTTTACTCTCTGTGCTGCATGTCTTCTTCTACTACTGTGTGATTTGATGTTTTCATATCAGATATTGGATTTTATCATGTGATGGTTTAGCCCTAGCACAGGTTTTCCATCCAAACATGTTTTCCTATGGCTCTTTTGATCTGCCGCTTAAACACTGTTCAAAACAAACCTAAACAGTATGAAAGATTAATATTTGTCCTTCATCTCTGCTCTGTACTGTACATTCACTGCTATTCATTATGTTTAATATTCTGCAGTGACATAGACACCCCCAAGGAGCAATTAAGATTTCATCTAAAACCTGAATAATGCAGTGGAAATGGAAGGCAGATGAAATGTTTTTCCTGTTGATTCTAAACACGCACCTCTGCTCTCCACGCTGGCCATGAAAATGATTCCTTTTAGCACATTTATACTGAGGCTGTCTGCGTGCTATGAGTCATGTACCTTCAGAAAAATTACACAACTCATTCTCTGGCTATTGCATTAATATCTGCATGTTGTTTCAATCCACAAGTTCTCACTCCTCAGAAATCACAAAACGAAAATTGTTCCAATGGATGCACTGCATTTTAAAGGTCCAGTGTTTTGGTGAGATTTCAGTTTGCAATTTCCGCCTAACACTCTCTTTCTACAGCCTGTGAGCACCTATGGTTGCCCTTCAGAGAGATAGTATCGTCTATGAACAAAGTAACCCAATCCCAAAGAAATCTATTGAAGTTGAAGGAACTAAAAGAATGGAACTTCTTTCATGGGGCTTTTCTGTCTACTTTTTTGTTGATGTGACTGAAATGTTTTATGTTGTGCAACTTTGTGCAAGTGTTTAATAGAATGTTTGTTTCTTCTTCCACAAATCGGCAGTTGGTAATGAACCTTTGTCACATTTCACATAATGAATCCTGCACAATTGCATGTTGAAAGATTCGAGAAGAAGAAGCTTCAACTTGATGTGTTTATTTAAATGTTTTGTTTTTTTATATAGTGAAACAGTATATTTAATTTAAAATGTCACACACTACAGCTAAAAGGGCTTTTACAAACCACTGACAAATACAGACAGTGCAGAGCAGTTGACACCCAGACCTCATCAGGCACATCTTTTTATAAAACCTATAATGGCTCATTTTCAATCATTTAAATAGATGTTAACTGGCTGTATATTTTAATTAGTATAATCTGCAAAAAGATCCTGCTATAATCCATATAATCCATTCACCTTTGCAGGATATAACCTTATTGATGCAGCTGCAGCGGGTGAGTATTAGTATTCAGCTCTTCCCTTTGCACTTGATTGATTTCGATCATGTTTGTGCCGTCAGATGTTATCCACAGTGCGCTGCCCTTGCACACACCCATCAACTGCTCAATGGGAAGTCGTAAATAACGTTCAGCGACATTTTCGATCTCTTCTGCTGCTTAAAAGTGCTGGGGGCATGATATGGTCACGGCAGCTGAACTGATTAAAACTTACCTCCACCTGAAGGAAAGCCCTCCCACTGAGAGTGAACATTTATGTGATTACACTGAGACTGGAGACTCATTAGCAGCACTGGTTAAAACCTAGCAGCTTGTTTTCACTCATTGTTTTGCTCACAAGTGTTCCCAGACAAGCTGTGGAATAGGAAACAGCCTGAATAAACAGCTTTTGAAAGATCTTCTGTCGTGTCAAAACTGATCTCTCAGTCTTTGTCACTATTGTATGGAATAAGTCATGAAAGCACAACCAGTTCAATGCCATAGAGTCTTTATTGTTCACAACCAACACAATAATGACCCGAGTAGACTTCCCCAGCTCTACTGATGATTGAACAGTAGACATAAGCTTTTATACAGTTTTGATAAGACAGTATAGTAGGCTTTGAAGATCCTCATTAACTTTCTGATATCATCCTGTAAGGCCTGGTAGATCTCCTCATTAACTCTCTGATGTTATTTTGTACGGCCTTGAGGACCCCGTCCTCCTTGGGCCTCTCATTTCCTCTGTAACCTTCGGTACCAGGCATCTTCCTGTGTGTGTGTGTGTGTGTGTGTGCATTAAACTTACACTCTGGCATTAGGTTTTCTCTTTTACATTAATATGTGTCTAGATGTATTAATATAACATCCCTTACTTGATTATAAACCATGCATAAGTATACCATAACACACATAACATAAACTCTTCATGCATAAATGAATAACTAAATAAGTATTCAGAATTAAAACACATAACATAAAAATATTACACCACACTTCACAATGACAATGAACCAGTCTTCCCAGTCAACTCATACTGTGCAACTCTCTTCTCTTTTTCCAGTGCAAAGGTTTACTGCAGTGATTTAAATAAAAATGCTCTTGTATCTCTGGACCTCAAAGAGGTTTTCCAGCACCTACAGGGATTATTGTTTTTTTTCCAGATTGCTCAGTGCATCCTCTCAATCCTCATAAAACATGCAGATTAGTGCATCAGCCCTTGTAATCAATAGCAGGGCGCTATTAATCAAACCGGCACTGCAGCAATTGCCTTAAGCCTCACTAGTGTGAGAGGGAGTCTGGGAGTGGATTTGATTTTCTGTCTGTCCGCAATGCAAATCCACTAGAGGAGAAGTGGAAATGAATACTCACTAGGGAGAAAGATAACCAAAAGTCTGTAGTGAATAATTGCCGGTTAAAGAGGTAGTTTTGACACCCCACACACACATCAATAAATGAAGTTTAAATATGTGGTGGCAAGAGGAGCACCCCATTTATCACTTACAGTTATTCTGTTTTATTTGCCTTTGCATTTAGTATTTCCACTGTTAGATGATGTTTTTATTACTGTCAGTCACTGTGTTTATTCGCCAATCCCATAATATCACCTGGACCTGGCTGCTGTTTGCTGATAGTTGCTCTCACCATGTATTTGCAATACCCAAAGTATGTAGTATAGTGCTGTGACAGTCACTCACTGTTGTACTCCTTATTCACATGCACCTGGCCGGACTGATGTTAACCAACAGTTGCTCTGTTTTTTTAGCCATTCTTCTGCCCTTTAGCTGCACTGATGGTCACTGTCTCACATGCTGACAACTACTGTCCTTCCCAACAAATACAAAGTGAGAAAACAGCAACTGGATTGAACAAAAAAGGCAAGTGTTACAGATACTAGCTTTTCTCTAATACACGTGCCCAAATAACACTGACGACAAGAGGACTATACGATATTCGATATGTCCTGTCACTCCGATATTACAGGCACACAGTTTTTCTTCATATGCAATACATATTGGCACAGACCTATACTACCAACACTGATATTTCTTAACCATACTTATAATATTTACTATTATTTTGAAGGCCATTAAAAAGACTGAGAAGATTATGCAAAAGAAAAAAAACTTGAAGAAGCATGCTGAGTTACACAAAGAGAGTGTTGAAGGTTTTTTATAGCATCAGATTATTTGACTCAACTGAGCATTAAAGATGGAGTGTGCATGGTTGGAGACGCGGTGCATGATGGGTCTGCTTTTAGGATTGCTGACACTTGGAAGTGCATTACTGTTTATCTAAATTTGTGACTGGCTTTGTTTCAATATTAGTCCTTTCTAATTAAAATGCAGCCGTGCATATAGAGGCAACATAGTTCTTCTTAAACCCGCTCTAACTTGGCGCTGCACGACTGCTCTCTTGCCTTATGCGTGTGACTGCTCCTTTGCCAGCCTGACAGCCTGTTAGTGCACGTGGGTGTTCAGATCATCTCGTTTGGTTGGCTGAATGGCTGTTAGCTCTTCACAGGCTGCCCACGTCTTTTACATGACTCTGATGAAACGTCAGTCAGCAGATGCAGATGCTCCGAGGGCCAAGTGGGAACCATGCAGCAGACACCTTGATGTAATTTATTTGAGCGTGCCGTGACAACAGAGGACTCCTGACAGTAATGAAGCCTATTTTCCACACCATGGATATATTAAGGTCATTTCTTCTCATTCCACAAACAGCCATGTTATTATTAATATGCAGCAGGAATCTAATGAAAGCCTCAACTGTGAATCCCAGTATTTATCACAATATTCCATTCTACATTACAGTAGATGGATTGTGAAATTGTCTCTTTGTAATGTCTACCATTTTTCACCATGGCCTGCTTTTTGTGGGGAATTTTAAAATCCAGGTTATCGGTAGTAATTTAATAATGGAGGCAGAGAAACTAGGCTACTTGAATCACTTTCTAATGCAGAATTTTTATTCTTGACAGTGTTTTGGCAATAATGTTGTGAATTAAATTAGAATTAATGGACTGGCCTACAAAACAGAAAACGCAATGAAATGGACTGAATCTGAAGACAGATATACAGTATATACCATACAGAGGTGGAGCTAAACTTTCTTACAATCTTTTGTGAAATTTCTGTCAAAATCTCTTGTTGACATTGATTTTATATAGCACTTTTCCACCTAGTAGGCCGTCAAAGTGCTTTACATTAAGCTTTCATACACCCTCTAGTACTAAATGCAACGGAGTGCAGCGTGACAAAGACGAGACAATTCAAGATAATTGCTAATTAATATGTACTTATGCCACCAACTCAACTGGACAGGAGCAGGAATTACAATAAATCACCCTCAGAGTAATCCGTCAAAATGACGGATGGCATTTAGATTTTTTTGTCACTGCTAAAAAAATATTTGGTTAACGTGACCTCTGATACCATAAACTTTACCTAATAGGTTTGATCACTGATATATTTTGTTACATGGCATAATACATATATTATGCCCTCTATAGTGCCCTCTGTAGTTGGATCTTATATCTAAATATTGGCACTGTAACAACTTGTTGCATCCTTTAATAAAATAAGCTGTAGCTTTTAGGCAAAAAAAAAAAAGCTTGCCATGTGTTCCTTCTTGACATATTCATGAACCCACCTTAATGGGATGAGTAATGGCACAATTTCTGTTCACCGTGGTTGCTTGAAATAGCTGGTATGCTCAATTTCATTTATGCAATAGGTTTCAAATTTTCTGCAAAAATCTGTTGATATGAGGTAATGCCATCCATCCATCCATCTTCTACCGCTTATCCGGGGCCGGGTCGCGGGGGCAGCAGTCTAAGCATAGACGCCCAGACATCCCCCTCCCCAGACACTTCCTCCAGCTTTTCCGGGAGGATACCAAGGCGTTCCCTGGCCAGCCGAGAGACATAGTCCCTCCAGCGTGTCCTAGGTCTTCCCCGGGGTGACATGCCCGAAACACCTCCCTAGGGAGGCGTCCAGGAGGCATCCGAAAAAAATGCCCGAGCCACCTCAGCTGGCTCCTCTCGATGTGGAGGAGCAGCGGCTCTACTTTGAGCTCCTCCCGAGTGACTGATCTCCTCACCTTATCTCTAAGGGAGCGCCCCGCCACCCTGCGGAGAAAGCTCATTACGGTCGCTTGTATCCGGTCTCTTGTTCTTTCGGTCATGACCCAAAGCTCATGAGAGTAGTGAGAGTAGGAACGTAGATTGACCGGTAAATCAAGAGCTTTGCCTTACAGCTCAGCTCCTTCTTCACCACGACAGACCGGTACATCGACCGCATCACTGCAGAAGCTGCACCGATCCATCTGTCAATCTCACGTTCCCTCCCTCACTCGTGAACAAGTGACCCCAAGATACTTGAACTGCTCCACTTGAGGCAGGATCTCTCCACCAACCTGAAGGGGACAAGCCACCCTTTTCCGACTGAGAACCTGCTGCTTCACACTTGGCTGCAAACCGTCCCAGTGCACACTGAAGGTCCTGGCTTGATGGAGCCAACAGGACAACATCATCTGCAAAAAGCAGAGACGAGATCCTGTGGTCCCCAAACCAGACTCCCTCCGGCCCCTGGCTGCGCCTAGAAATCCTGTCCATAAAGATAATGAACAGGACCGGTGACAAAGGGCAGCCCTGCCGGAGTCCAACATGCACTGGGAACAGGTCTGACTTACTGCCGGCAATGCGAACCAGGCTCCTGCTCCGGTCGTACAGGGACCGGACAGCCCTTAGCAAAGGGCCCCGGACCCCATACTCCCAGAGCACCCCCCACAGGGCGCCACGAGGGACACAGTCGAATGCCTTCTCCAGATCCACAAAACACATGTGGACTGGTTGGGCAAACCAGTGTGATCCCTCTGTAGTTGGAACACACCCTCCAGTCCCCCTTCTTGAAAAGAGGGACCACCACCCCAGTCTGCCAGTCCAGAGGTACTGTCCCCGACCGCCACGCGATGTTGTAGAGGCGATGTCCCCGTCGTTCTACTGGGGGACTTCAACGCTCACGTGGGCAGCAACAGTGACACCTGGAGGGGCGTGATTGGGAGGAAAGCCCCCCGGATCTGAACCCGAGCGGTGTTCTGTTATTGGACTTCTGGGCAAAGACGAGAGTCAATATGGGTCTTGCATTTGAGCCGTGAAGGCAGCTCAGATCTGCATTAGATATAACAAATGACTTTATGTAACTATAAAGCTATAGCAAATTGTGGATGCTAGTATCACATTAGCGTGCAAACCAAATGTAACTGCTAGCTGGCCAAAAAACATTTCAAACAGTACTGTAGATATCATGACTGCAGTGTGATCCTGACTCTTTTGAGATGCGATAAACAGCAGTCTAAGCAGAGACGCCCAGCTTTACCGCTCCCCAGACACTTTACTCCAGCTCTTCCGGGGGGATACCGAGGCGTTCCCAGGCCAGCCGAGAGACATAGTCCCTTCAGCGTGTCCTAGGTCTTCCCCGGGGTCTCCTCCCGGTGAGATATGCTGGCTCAGCTGGCTCCTCTCGATATGGAGGAGCAGTGGCTCTACTTTGAGCTCCTCCCGAGTGACCGAGCTCCTCACCCTATCTCTAATAGAGCGCCCCGCCACCCTGCGGAGAAAGCTCATTTCGGCCGCTTGTTTCCGGGATCTTGTTCTTTCGGTCATGCCCCAAAGCTCATGACCATTGGTGAGAGTAGGAGGATAGGAATATACTTAAACTCCTCCACTTGAGGCAGGAGCTCTCCACCAACCTGAAGGGGGCAAGCCACCCTTTTCCGACTGAGAACCATGGTCTCAGACTTGGAGTTGCTGATCCTCATCCCAGCCACTTCACACTCGGCTGCAAACTGTTCCATAAAATTACTCATTTATTTATGTATATGTATATAGAGGAGCATTTGGGGAAGGAAAATGTTGTCTTTGTAACAGTAGAACGCAAGTCTGTATGTAAATAATTAACAGATCATAAGCTAAACAATATCAATAATTTAAATAATCTTGGTTTTGCTATGAACCAAAATAATTATCATTATAATTTTTGCTATAATTGAGCATTGCTACTTCACTATAATGTGTGGGAACCGAGTTAGTGGCTTTTTTTTTAATATATGGAGCTCAAAGCAATAACAAATTAACTTTTGAATGAGACATGAACTTTATGTTCTCAAGGGTATAAGTTAAGCCCTGTAATGAACTTGCAATTTTGACTTGGTTTATGGATTGGATTAGCAGTTATTTAAACCCATCCATTTTACTACTTTTTAATAAAAAAAATTATTCCCATGAGTCCCCTACTTTATTCCTCTGGAGCCTATATTACAAACATTTACCCGTGTGACAGAAATGACTAACAGCTCATTTCCTGCACACTCAGGTTTAGCATAAGCATACAGTTGCATGCATAATTTAATTAGGGTCTATATCTAGCCTACTGCTGCAACATTGCAGACAGCTTACATTTCTGATTCCCTAATGCCTTCTATCTTTAGGTCAGTGCTGGCATTTCGCTATTTGATTTCTCCCTAAAATATTCAAGGCTCTTTGGGCCATCAATTGGAATGCAATCCCACTGTGGCCTCCCTGTCATTACTGCATCATTTTCTTGGCAGTATTTTTCCATTCTGGCCTCGTGATGACATTTAAAAATGGGAAGAGGTGGAGTATAACTGTCTCTTGCATATAAATGTACAGTGTGTGTTAAAATAATTATTTATCCATATTATCCAGAGAGACACGTAGACAAAGTATAGTTTAAAAAGGAATGGTCAGGTTTAATTCTTGCAAGAATGAAGCAAAGACAACACGTCACAATGATACAGGATGAGGTTTGCTTGGAAAAGTAAACATTCATTCATTCATTCATTCATACATGAGATTTTATATCACTGCAGTGAAGGCTGTAGGAGGCATATCTTTCACACACACTCCCCAAGGCACACGCTCCAGATGCAGAGTCCTCCCGTGGCAAGTCTAGGGCTGGGTATTGTTCAAAATCTTTCGATCCGGTGCCAATTTCGATACCTCAGTTTCGATACCGGTTCCTAACGATACTTTTTTCGATACCATGTGTTTTAAAATCCATTTCAAAATCAACACAAATACATTAAACACAAAACTTTTATTTTTCATCTTAATTAAAACAAATTCTGGTAACACTTCAATCAATCCTAACTTGGCTAAAATTTACAAAAAAAGAGAAACCTTTTTGCCACAACATGAACATATTATAAATAAATAAATAAATTATATTGTGTACATCCTAATATTGAACCAACTAAAATTCATAGGAATGTAAAAAAAAAAAAAAAAAACTTTTTAGTGCAAAATCAAACTGTATTTGTGGGTAACCGCTCAGCAGTTTTTCTTCAGAAAGATCAACATGTCGGCTTTTTCTGGCAACAGACAGGCCAGCTCCTGGCTAATGGTGTCCCCAGCCGTAGAAAACGGCTCTGAGGGCGTACATTTGTACACAGAGAAACCTGGCTGCCAAGCTGGATAGCATTAGCAGTGTGTCCTTCTTACTCCACCACCAAGTTGCTGGATTCACTGTAGAGAGTGTACACGGCAAACCTCTGTAGAGCTGTATCTCCTCCTGAATCTGGAGGTGCTGGTCATGCTGTTGGTTGTTACTTCTATCGCCATGCCTTCCTGCAAAAGGAGGCAGAGGCTAATGTGAAGGAGGAAATAACAGCGCTAACGCTACAGCAACCGACTAGCAGCACAAGCTAACATACATAAAGTGGTAGTCAACGCCATGGGGATGCATTTGGTTTAAGTAGGAAATTACACTTATCTGTCAAGTATTTCTAAAATGTGAAACCTTAACGTTACGTTGGAAAAACAAAGATGTTGCCTGGTCAAAGAATAAGGTTAAAGCTAGCGCCTGGGTAACGTTACATCGCAACGCAGAGTTGCATCCACACACTCAAACCACTCGCAGCGTAAACAATTACTTTAACTTCTGTTCGCTAAAAGGTAATATCTTCCTTTCTTACCTGCTACAATGTCAGAAATGCCAGATGATGTTGAAGGGGGCAGGTTTGACTCCGATGAGCTGCAAGGCTCCTCTATTTCCTTCTTTACAGTCGAATACACTTGTCGCATATGTTGCACTTTGCTGACTCGGCATCCACTTTTATAAAGTGTAGCCACACTTTAGATCTCTTTGGCATTATAAAACTGGAACGTTTGGAGAAAAACAACTAACGTTACACTTGTGTTGTGTGACTGCGAGTATCTTCAGATATCCCACCGCCACGCCACGTGGTGGTGAACAGCCACCACGGCGAATGTAGTTCCTTACATGCACGTATGCTACAAGCTCACACAGACAAAAAAAAAAAAAAACCCCGGCCACTTGGCTTTTGGAACCGAAATTTGGCACCGAAGATAAATAATTTTTATACCCATAGAATCGAAGTTTTATCTTTCGACACATAAAGGTCGCTCCAGATGCAGAGTCCTCCCTAGGCAAGTCTAGGACATAACATGATTAGATTTGACATGACCTGAAGAGAACTATGAGCACCCAGTAATTATAAACAATAAGAATATTAAAATTATTATAACAGTGTGTAATTCAGAGAGGGTATTGTTGTGGTGAAATGCAACATACCAGGGAAAGTTGATGCTATTAAGTCGACAATGCAAGCTTGGGTGTAGAACAAAATTACTAACTTTCAAGACCAAAGATTGTTAGAAGCCACATTGACTGGTTTGGTACCTATTTAAGCACAACAGTCAGAATCTATGACTTAATAAAACAAAATCTCCAGGAAACCTCAGTGGTTCCTCTAGTACCACATAATCGGAGGGATGTAGGTTCAATTCCTGGATCGTATCTCTGAAAACAGAGATTAATTTGAAGATAAACTAAAACTCTTCAATGACGAACATGGCAAATCAATCATGGGTGATTGACTAAATGCTTTTTATTAAGTGCAAGGTCAAGCCCAAAGTAATTTTTATCTGTCTTGTCTTGGTTTTTGGACTTAAACGTTTTAATAGAATTAAATAAAGAGCAGCCGAGATTACAGATCTTTGTCCTGATAACTCTATTGTGCAAGCAAACCCTGGTGAGTTTGGACTAGATTTGGACTGTCTGGATTTAATAACTGGATTTAATTCAAACTTTTGGTTCAAATCTTAGCGCTATAGAAATTCTAGTTATACCATGGTTCAGACGGGTTTAAAATGTACCCTCGGTGGCTCACCTGGTGGGGCGCATACCAATTGTTTGAGTGTCCTGGGTTTGATTCCAAATTGGGTGGTGTGAGTGTTGTTCCCTTCTTCTATATACCTGCTCACAGTTTACTGATTGCTTGTTTTTGTTTTGGACTAACTGTGTCTTTACAGCTTGTATCACATTGAATTATAATGTGATGCTTATAATATGAAGCTTTATCCACATGAATGAATTGCTTTAAATGCTTTATTCTCAATGTATCACCAAGACCAATTCATAACAATATAAAAATCTTCTTCTTTCTGATTTAGTCCATCACATCTATTGGAAAGCCTGTGTCCCTGAATGTATGACTGCTCTTGTCTCCATCCTGTCTGCCTTATTGTATGGATATGTTTGTCCAATTGTGGGCACAGAGTGATGTGCTGATGTCTGAGAGGCCAGTGCAGGCGAAGGAGGATTGATTGGAGCTTTAAATAAACACACTGCCCTCTCCAGCTGGGCCCAGCCGACACATGACTGCACCACATGCCACTCACCTCACCTCCGCTTCTTGCCACTCTCTAACAGAAGATGTGTACTGTGTGTCTGCAGTGAGTGGTCCAAAAACAGGAGCAGAACCAATGCAAATAATTGGCATTTTATTCCCTTAGCCTCATGTTTTGAGCAGGCTGATAAATGGCTGTGTTCTCTCCCTAAAGTGGCTCATTTGTCCTCCTACTGTATAGTCTACAGCAGCAGTGGAAAGGTTTTTGGTATAAGAGACTAGTGTGTTCTTGGTTACATTCAGGCCGGAGAAGCTGAATGGAAAGCACTTACGACTGCTGTTATATGATAATGTTTAGAGAGAAAGTCTTAACCTTTTTTGTAACATGGGGTCTGCCTCAAGTGAAATACTATAAATGTTTAATTCTACGTAATGTACCTTTAATGCTCCGTTTGTTTTTCTGTTTTGTTTGACTTCAAATTATAGGTTTTAATGCTGCCATCCTCCAGTTTCTTACATGAACTGATTATCAACCTATGCACAATGGCTGGGCGATAATTTAGGTTTTAAGATTTAAAATATTTGATGGATGACACTATATTGTAAATTGTGATGGGAATGTCTTGTTAAGATTAATTTGTAGTCTGTTAAATTAAATGTAAAGTGGCTCAACTAATTGTTCACTCACGCAGTCCCTGCCTCTGTCCCTCTGAGCAGTCCGACCTGCAGCAGGAGTCATATTCAAACAACAGGACCTTAACCAAATGGTTTAAAGTAAAGTCCAAACAGCTGCACTTTGTTCACAATCAGGTTGTGCGGCTACAATTGGCGCACGGTGCTGGTCTTAGTGGATGTACAGTTTGAAAGTGGCTACAGTAAACAACAGTGACTGTAATGCTAGCGATAGCTCATGTCAATTCTTTGTGGAATTGGTTACTTGTGGCAACACACCTTCCTGTTGTGAGAGCAGCAAAGAAGAACTGATATCCGGGTTGAAAAGGTTGAAACAATTAACAAAGCTAGCAGGCTTAGCTGGGTCCTGTATGAGAAAATACTCTATGTCTCGGATCGGTAAATGGTTTAAAAACTTGACAATACCAATATCAGAATTTTTGCAATTTCTGATACTAGTATTGGAATCAGAACAACACTAATATCACCTAGCCCCATGATGTCCCCTTCACAAGAGGATGTATCAGCACAGAAGAGCCAACCCTGGTGGAGCTGAGTCTGCAGTCCACCTCCACCTCAAAGAGAAAAGGCATTCTTATTCATAGAAGACTGCAATGTCCGAATATTGGCCAGAGAGGCCAGATGGTTTGAGAGAGGGGTGGTTCAAATGGAATAAGAGGAGGTGGCCTCCGTTATCACATGACAGCTATTTACAACAGTGTTTTGAAACCTAAATCAAAATTAGTTTCATTCTAGAAGGACAACAAACACCTGAATGGAACAGTGACACTAAAGACTCACCTGAGCCTTTAACGACTCTCACATCAGGAGTCACCCTGCCCTTTCAAGGTTAACAACTATGAGATCAGAACAGCCTGATCCAATCAGAGTTAGATAGAGAAACTAAGTCCAGATGCCTTTGCTTCAATACAGTCACAACATCTGTCACAATCACAAGATTTTCCCTACATTAGTTAACACATAGGATATCAAGGAGTGGCACTGTAGTTAGTAGTATTTTTGTAATGTTGTAGTGTGTATGATTCAAAATTGTCATTACTTTTGTTATAAAATTGATTTGTGTTGTTGAAGAAGAAACTGCTCCGAGACCAAACTAATGCCACAATTCTTTCTGCCAACTTATACAGCAGCTTCAGAAAGACAACAAAACAACTAAGTTCAGATCTTACAAGCTTCTTTGAAAGCTAAACCCTCACTCATCTCCGTCTGTAAATCTCTGCTGTGTATTTGCATCTTATCTGGCCTTGCCATTTTCTCTGCCTGAAGAACTGATCTGTGGAAGGCGGCCTATCTATTAGTGTGCTGCTGGTGGCTCTCTGACTCACACATTAGCATTTAGCTGCTGTGCTTCGCCACCATTACATCCAGAACTCTCTCGTCTCCTCGGCCCATCCCTCCTTATCTCCCTCTTCTGCTAAAGTTTCTAATTGCATTTTGTGTCAGAACAGAATGCAAATTCAGTGATGATTTTGTAATTTGTCAAGGGTTTATTTTTGCATCGTCTCATGCTTTTGATTATGCTGAGTGTAACTAGAATATGATTTCCTTCTACAGCCTGCTTAGTGATGCATAGCATAAGTTTGCAAATTTATGTAAACAGACTGTTTTGAAAGTTGACAAAACGGATGCAAAACAAGGCCAAAATCTTTGAGACTTTGAGTTCTGGTTCCCATTGCAAACACCTGCCTGAGATGTGATTACTGCTGCGGTGGACAGTTAGTGGCTCGAAGCTGTGAAACGTGAGGAAACTGGGCATTTTAATTGACTTTTTATGTATTCAAACTCCTTTGCAAGAACTAATCGATTCCTCTGTGACCCTCCTTTTGCTTATTTGGATAAACAACAGGTGTCCACATTCTCTCTAAGTGCTCTGGGACTGGGCTGTGTTTTTGGATGTAGCACTTAAAGATCTTTTCCCAAAGAGCACTCAAAGGTCACTCTCTTTATCAAATCTGTTTTCCACAAGAAAGCATTTAAATAGATCTAGGTTGTTAGATCTATTTCTCTATCAAAGAAAGTTAGATGGTGTGTCATTATAGTTTTGGGATTATGGAAAAGTTTACAAAGTCATGATAGTAAATTAATTTATAGAACAGTATAAATTGACAGCTATGTCACACTTAAGTAAGCATAGGCTGTTAAGCACAGGAAAGTCATGGACCTGTGGGAGTTTCCTTTTCACAGCACAAAAACTGAAGGAGTGTAAATGAAGTGCACAGCCTGATTTACTAAGGTTAAGCACAGAAAAAAAGTACTCAAAGTATCAAAGTATGTCTTGACCGATTGACCTTCAGATGAGTCACGGTGCACAGAACAGTCAGCATGATGACCAGGTGTTTATAAAAACCGCAAAGATGTTTGTTATTATTTCACTATTGAAGCATATTATTCAAAACAGAACCACTAACTCCTTCATATTGTGCCACGTTCACAATTGCCGTGTTTGGTGCCGTTCAAACAAACTCTGGCTCTGTTGGCGCGGTTTACTTGGATAAATGTGAACGCTCCATACGAACATCAGTGTGCACCAAACACGCACTCCGAGACCCCTCCAAAACAGGTCTCGAGGCGCTTCCAAGTGAATTCTGGTATGGTTCAATTCAAGTGTGAACCTTCAAGTAGACCATAGACAAGCTAAAACCAGAAGAGCTTCATAGATTGGCAATGAAAACATCAAGTAACGCTTCGTTTCCCCGAGGTCTGAAAAGAAAATGAACCAAAACAATATAGTCCAATTATTTAAATGAGAAAGCACTGAGAAGCTATACTGAACCAAAATTAAAAAATGCAACACTTTTGTTTTTGCCCCCATTTTTCATGAGCAACTCAAAAACATTTACTACAAACTCAAAAGGCCTTTCGCTCAAATATTCTTCACAAATCAGTCCAAGTCTGTGTTAGTGAGCACTTCTCCTTTGCCGAGATAATCCATCTTCTTCACTGGTGTGGCATATCAAGAATCTGATTAGAGACCATGATTATTGCCCATGTGTGCCTTAGGCTAACCACTCTAAAATGTGCAGTTTTATCACACAGCACAATGCCTCACATGTTGCAGGTTTTGCAGGGAGCGTGCAGTTGGCATGCTGACTGCAGGAATGTCCACCAGAGCTGTTGCCTGTGAATTGAATGTTCATTTCTCTACCGTAATTCGCCTAACAAAGGCGTTTCTGAGAATTTGGCCGTACATTTAGCCGGCCTCACAATCGCAGACCACATGTAACAACACCTGCCCAGGACCTCCACATCCAGCATCTTCACCTCCAAGATCCTCTGAGACCAGCCACGGACAGCTGCAAAACTAAAAGATTTCTGCACAAACTCTCAGAAACCGTCTCAATGAAGTTGGAGTGGACCAACATTTCACAGGCCAGAATCAACAACCTGATTAACTCTTTGTGAAGGAAATGTGTTGCACTGTGTGAGGCAAATGTTGATCACACCAGATACTGACTGGTTTTCAGATCCCCCCCTCCACCCAATACAGTGAAACTACACTTTTTAGAGTGGCTTTTATTGTGGCCAGCCCTAAGGCACCTCTGTGCAATAATCATGCTCTCTAAAAAAATCACTGCTATATTTTGCCTGGCCACTCTCTGCTAAATTTTTTATCAGAGTGGGAAAAAGCATATGTTATAAAAGCATAATATATATGATTAATGTCTTTGACTAATGTTGTTGTGACTCTCACTTCTGACAGGGATCTGGATCAAGCCCAGCCGGATGTCCCGAATGAGGGAGAAGAGGGCTGACTTTGTTGCAGGATGCCTGGGAGGAAGGGTCATCTCCGCAGGAGGTCTAGGTCAGCACTTTACTCTTATATTCTCTTGTACAGCATTGTTTTCTCCCAATTACATCAAGCACAAAGCTGCCAAATATCACAGTCAGCAAAGGTGAAATACACAGTGTCTGCTGAATCATGGCTTGTTCTATGCACATCATTTTTTTTATAATTTTACAATTGGTACCAGACTGTTACATTTCTATTTCTTGGCTAGCTCTGACTAATATCTAGTTTTATGAGTGAAAAAATATAGTCCCAGTTGGGCAGTCTAAGACACATTTATGGTAGAAACAACTGAAATCACAATAAACACAGAAAGTCTAGCGACCTGGGTGGACCTCACAACTACAGTATAGACCTAGAAGTAGATTGGAGACAAGATGCAACTGGTCCCTGAAAATCTATGTTTGGAGGGGTCTGTAACCCTTCCCTTTGGCCATTCCCCTAGATCAAAATGAGTATTGGGACAGCCCTTCGTCTCTTGTGAAAACAAGGCCCAAGTCCTAGAGCCACAATTTATAAGTTCCCATCAATCTTTAGCCTGCTTTTCAGGGGACACAAATACGCTTCATATTTACTTACACACACATACAGTACTTGACTCACTGCTTTTAACACACTTACTTTAAAATGTATTAAGGTTGTACTTTCAAAAGTTATACAAAGGTAATTATTTTAGTAAAACATAAACTGCATAGCATCATTTTGTGGAGATTATCCAAATAATTTACTCCAATCATATTTTTAAAAACACAAAACCTCCTTCCTAGCACTACAGTGGGGTGGGCAAACTAAGTTATATTTATTTAAGTCTTTATGCAGGAATTACCATAATTAAAATAGCTGCATGAATATGTTAAAACAGCGCAATGGATTTATGTTTAATGTTTATTGGGGGCCCATATGTAACTCCTCCTTGGGGCTACTAAAATCTCTAGAAACGCCCCTGCTCCTTCCACACTGTGTGTGTAATATTAATTGTGTGTGTGTGTGCACAAGGAAGATCTAGTCAAAGATAGATAAATCGTAAATTTGTAAACTGTCATGTAAAAACTTTTTTGTTTACAGCTGAGGATAGTCTACTTGGGTCATTTGTTGTAGTTACAATAAAGACTCTATGGCATTGAACTTATTGTTGGTTCATGAGTTGCTGCATACAAGTGTTCTGAAGGCTGGGGGTTTAGTATCAGACACAACAACTGCAACTGAAGTTTTACTTCACTCCTTATTCAGAGTTACCGGAGACTGTTCCTAAATTGCTCTTAAGCCACAGCTCCATTCACCTACATATGTTTTCTGACTTTTGTTAAAATTATTGCAGGAACAGTATCAAGAAAAAACAAAACAAAAAAACAATAATGAAAAGACTAGCTAAAAATGTCTTTATTTTTTTTTATCTCTATCGCAAGTCATAGATTCTTAGGCTTCAGTTTGCTGTTTTTTGCTGTGACGTATATGTTACATTGGGGAAATTTAGATTATTATCAATATATGTCAGTAAAATGTATTGTGCCTTAGTATTCCTACACCAAAAACCTGAATTTAAGACGGAGTCTAACAGAAGAAATTCTATCACTATTAACCCCACGCAATCCCACTTCAGAAAAATTCCAGATACCCATTTAATACAGGCCATAAATTTGATGCTTTTGATAGTTAATAGACATCACTCGCAACAAAGGCAACGCCAAACCGTGATTCTTCACACATACATTATCCACACACAAACATGTCACGCTAACACACAAACTGTAGCCTCATACAATTTCCATTAACTTTCCATTTTCCCCTTGACTGAGCCGCATTTGTTCAAGTAAATAGTTTGAAACTACACTGAGCAATGCTACAAATGAAACAGAGGTCAGCTCCTTTCCCTAAACGACTGGCTTATTAAGCAGATATTGACTATTTGCTGCAGACCCTTGCCTCAGCAGAATGACACAACGCCTCACCTATTTCAGTAAACACTGAAGCTGCAGAATAGAACTGACTAATCAATGCAAAAAGTGAATGTCCAGTTTAGGCACTTTAAATGGGGTCTATACTGTAATTTATTTTCAGACTTTCCACTCTTTTCTAGAAATTGCCTTTGAGACCATTTCCAGTAGATGGATAGAAAATGTAGATTTTTATTTTTATTTTGAAAGTGCTTAGTGCTAATACAAAACTATATCAAAGTGTACATTACACTCACAATGTTCAAAATGTTAAACTCAAATTAATCAAATTATTGCCCAACTCTTTACACGTGTGCTAGAACTCCCTGTGAGAACATTGGTAAAACAGATCACATGAAAGGTAATGTGAACGTGCAAAATCTGTACAATTATAGGTAAAATAATCCTAGAAACAAGGGCTAGATTTTCATGACGTAAACCTCAAAGCGCTTGGCGAATGGCGAATCATTTTTAAATACTAGTGGTAGCGCTCCTGCCTCACAGCAAGAAGGTTGTGGGTTCAATCGCTGGCCGATTCGAACATCCTCGACCAAGTCTGGCTTTTCTGTGAGAAGTCTGCATGTCCTCCCTGTGTTACTGTGGGTTCTCTCTGGGTACTCTGGCTTCCTCCCACCGCCCAAAGAAATGCATGTACATATCCTGGCAGAATTTGTGAATGTTTGGCTATTTTTCAGAGAAAATAAATGATAACAAAAAAACTTTTTTTAACTCGACTAATAGTTGGTGGTTGGGTTTTTACTCTTTTTAAATTATAACGACAAAGGAACAACACAAATTATCCTGATTTAAAGTTTACATACCCTGGTGATTTTGACTTGATAACATGCACACAAGTGACACAAACAGGTTTGAATAGATACTAAAGGTAACCATTCTCACCTGTGATATGTTTGCGTGTGTGTGTGTGTGTATAAAAGGTCAGTGAGTTTCTGGGCTCCTGACAGACCCTCGTCTGCTTAATGGTGTCCATCAGTGCACATGGCCGTATGTCTTGGACACTCAGGTGAAGAGAGGGGCAGAGCTGGTGGAGACCTGGTGGTACGTTGGATCCGATGGGGGGGAAGCTGGACAGATTTGGCAGGCCCAAACATACTGGCCCACATTTATCAAAGTTGCATTAAACGGGTGCAGATCTCTGCGTAAAAGTGACCGTACAACAGAGTGCGCGTGGGATTTATGAAACTGTGCGTACTAAGTCAATCCTGATGTATGCACAACGGGCTGTTGATAAATCCCGCTGACTGAAACGTGCGTGATTTGAATGAAATGCCCCTAAATAGGTACTGTTCAGGTGGACGTCATGGAAGCACAAAATACGGCAAAAAGAGACCATTCCTTAAGCAGGAAATGACAAATAAATACTCCAAAATGAAAGATTATATTGTTTTTTGTATAAAACATTGCAAATAAACGTTTTTTGTTGACAATCAAACCACATCTGTGGCTGAAATACTTGAAAAAATTAGCTACATATTTGATGTGTAACATTTAAGTATAGATGTTGTCATAACTCTTATTTTAAGGAGAAAAAAAAATATGTTAACTACAAGCATGTGTAAAAGGTCTGGAGAAAGAAAGCCAGGCCAGAGCCCTCAATTGTCCCAAGACCGACCTCCAGACCGAGCCCCAGATGCAGTATTGCTACGATCCTGCCTCAGTGGAGGCAGCGGGGGGGCACCTGCTGAGTCAAGATGTCAACATTGACACACCTGTAACACTGTCCCAGCCTCACAACACCGGGATGAGGGAGTTAAACTACTAAGCCTATCTTTCTCTAAGCTAATGGTCTAATGGTAAATGGCATGGATTTTATATAGCGCTTTTCCACCTACTAGGCACTCATTGGTGACTTTACTTAACATTAGTGTTTCCAGAGAGTGTCGTAAAAGCAGCTCCTGATAAAAAAACAAAATGAACAGATGGCTGTGTTATAGACATTTACATTTACATTTACATTTATTCATTTAGCAGACGCTTTTATCCAAAGCGACTTACATTACATTACCAGTGTTACAGTCACTGGAGGCCAGGTGGGTTAAGTGTCTTGCCCAAGGACACAACGACAGTATGAACTGTGGGGCGAGCGGGAATCGATCCTACTACCTTCCGGTTGAAGGACGGCCGCTCTACCACTGAGCTATTGCCGCCCCAATATAGACTGTACCAATAATACTGTACACACACAATCATCTGAAAGCTCGCTGTACATGGTCCTAAAAGTACATAAAATACTAAACTATTATTACAACTGTAATATGGAATATTTTTAAAGTGCCAATGTGTTGTTAGTTCTAAATAATGGTTTTGCAGCTCAGCTTGGTGCTGACTTTAAACTTGTGTATATATTTACACCACCTCCTGACCTGTATACCGTATGCTCATGTTCAGATTTTTAAATACCAAAGATTGCGTGGAAATGGTCGTACAAATATTTTTTTGCCGTACACAGCATGATAATTGAAGGCCAATATAAGGGTCTGTTGGGAACGTTTGGACGAGTCCCCTGTCATCTTCAACTCCCACCTCCGGCAGAGCTTCAATTAGATCCCATGGGAGGCTGGAGACATCAAGTCCGAGTGGACCATGTTCTCGATCTCATTGTTGACGTGGTCACTCTGCGCTGTGGCCTCAAAGAAATTCTGGCAAACCATCCAGCGCCTCAGGAGGAGGAAGCACTGCCCTGCCAACACTGTTTACAGTGGAGGTGGGAACCTGTTGACTTCAACTGGGGACATTGTCGGACGGTGGAAGGAATACTTTGAGGATCTCCTCAATCCCACCGATACTTCCTTTGAGGAAGCAGAGTCCGAGGGCTCGGAGGTGGACTCGTCCATCACCCAAGCTGGTCACTGAAGTAGTTGGTAATCTCTTCGGTGGATGAGATCAGCCCTGAGTACCTAAAATCTCTGGATGTTGTGTGGCTTTCTTGGCTGACACGCCTCTGCAACATCGCATGGCGGTTGGGGACAGTACCGGGCAGTTGGGGACAGACTGGCAGACCAAGGTGGTGGCCCCTCTTTTTAAGAAGGGGGACCAGAGAGTGTGTTCCAACTACAGGGGGATCACACTCCTGGGCCTCCCTGGGAAATGCCAGGGTACTGGAGAGGAGAATTCAACCGATAGTCGTACCTCAAATTCAGGAGAAAAAAATGCAGATCATCTCTGTACAAAAGCCTGGTCTACTCACCTCCACTTTGCCAGATTATTCCATCCTGTTTGGTAGTGCTGCTCACGCTGATATACTCACCTCTGGTATGTTTTTTTTAATATTTTTGGACTTGCTTGAGCTTACCCACTGCTCTCTCCGTCTGTCCAGAACTGCCTTGTGTCTCGCTCATGTTGTCCTCAAGCTAGCCGGCCAGCTCCCTGCCTCCTCTGCCTTCTCAAGTTTTTGTTCTTAATGAATTGTTGAACTTGGCACTGCCTCTGGGGTCTGCTTGTGAAAACACTATATTTCGTTTATTTATAAATCTGATGTGGAAATCCTTATTTTTAGTGGCAGACATTTTATATCTCAAGTGCTAGATTTCAAAGAAGCGCTGTTATTTCTAAATTGAACACTGCAGTCTCTTGATTGTTTTTCCTCACACATTCCTTCGTCGCACCTAATACACTTTAGTGGTGGCATCCTCACCTCCCCCTCAGACAGACATGCCATAATGCTGCTTGACGTCTTCTAAATGTGTTTGAGTGAAACAGAGGCACCTGAAACACTGGATAAAACCAATCCGGTCCCACTGAGGGAGCCAGGTGTGAGGCAGGAGGAAAAAATAGGAGGCACTGTAGAATGTAGTGCCATTTCTAGAGACATCAAATCAATATGTGTGCTGGTAAATGGACCAGAGGCAGGTGCGTTATATGTCAGCTGCGTGCCGGCGTGTCATGCGATCCCTGGGTATATTTTAAGCTTGTGAATCATTGCTGCTTTACGGTACATTTCCATCTTCAGCCTTTTGTTGAGTGGCACAGAGAAAATAGAGGAGACATCCACCCACACAGATCAAGGGCCGTCTATAATGTGGTTATAGTGTATGCATGTGTGCTGCTCTCTCCACAGAAATATAGAATGGAAGGCAGTACAAATCTAGACTTAGTACATTGGTAGAAAAATACTAAATTGGTTTATTGGAGATAAATGACTGTAAAGTGATTAGATGTAAAAGATAGACAATCCACATTCATTGTATCACTTCTGTTGATAATTTACAACAGCAAATACTATATTTTGCAATCTCAATGTGAATGTCACTTGTGCGTAAGATATGTGTTCTATAAATATCCTCATCATCCCTTATTTGTTCTGTGACTATATTCACAAGATATCTGACTTTACCAATAACTCACAAGATTAACTGACAGAAGATTCTTTGGAACTACAGATACTGACTGCACTTTATTGTTAGCATTATTATTTTTCCTGTTCCGTGCCATCTTATTTTCTATCAAGGCTACAGACACTTTTAGTTAACAACTTAGAAACTTTAAAAGTATCAGAATTCCCTTCTTTTATTTGTCAGAAAAAAACTCTAAGAAACCAATTACCTCGGTCGAAGGATGCTTTTACCAAAAGGCTACCAATTTAAAACAAATCTTTTTTTTCTATCAGGAGAGCAAAACATGAGACGCTTATCTATGGAAGCTTTTAGTTTGGTTGTTAGTTTGATAAAATCACAAAAATGCCTCATGGACGATTCATGTCATAACTCATTAGAGTTGCTTTCATAAGGAGCTTTGTTTTTCCTTGAGCGCTCCTTGGTGCATTTTGGTCAAATTAAATAAACTGATTCTCTAATACACCTAAACATCACAAGCGCAATACCAAACCACTCATTTATGAAAATTCAGTAGCTCCTGCCTCCCACACAGACGCATCAATGCATAATTGTTGATGATTATGATGGTGCTCTCTTTGTTGTGCATTGTTTAATATTAACTATTTCTTTTGAGAGCCATTGATTTCTATCTGTTCATTCATCTCTTCTAGTTGTGTTTTGTTTTTTGCAAAGTGCAGTCCCACCCCCACCACCGACCCATTGTGCATGATCAAACACCTGACAACTGGATATCTGCATGTACATAATAACTGAACGTGACTCATCAGAATGAAGCAGCTTGAGCTGCGCTGCAGTTATGAGCTCATTTCATTAACGCACACACCTTAGAGCTCACAGTCTTAATAACTGCACATACACCACAGGATGTTACAGCATACAGCATGTTGTAGATATAATTTCTCCCATGGTTTATTTTTATTATCCTACACAGGATCCTCCATTAAATTAGATTAGTTTATTAAAGACTACATATAATCCAATGACATACATAATTATATGCTGTACATCTATCCATGATGAATCAGTAGACCAATCTCAAGAGGCCTCTAACCCAGGTGTTCCCCAGCTTATGATTGATATGATGTACAATGTTGAGATTGATGAGCTGCATGTGAAATATTATCTTCATAGGTTTCTGGAAAGGGGAAAGGTCTCTGATTTCATGTCATCAGTGAATGTTTCATGATTGATGTTCTTGCTACATCGGCTCTTATCTTGTGTGAATGTCTTGTGTTGATGAAGGGGTCAAGGCATGTGATCCCAGGAAGCAAGGCTCCTAGCTCCCAACTGGGAAAGATTAGACACCGGTCTACTATGTGTGGATAGGCCCTTTCTGATGGCGCCAGTTGAGGCCCCAAGTCAAGGTTATTTGCCATCTGAACAGTCAATGAACACATTACACGAGGAGATATAAAATCACGGGGACATTGGGCACTGGGCTTACAAGTCTGAAACAAAAACTACAATATTATTAAAAAACAATGATCTAGCAGATAAGACATTACGAGTTCAAAGTGACAGATGCAAAGAGAGATATTTCAAAAGGCATAAAATGAGGAGAAGCACGGTTCTAGAATAAAATAGGTGAAAAAGTGGTGAGAACAAAGTACAAGGCATGGCGACAAGTGATAAAAGCGGAGAAAATCAATTTTGAAAAAGAAATAGATAAGGGGACAGAGTAGGACAAACCCAGAGAGGTGAAACATGGGCAGGAGGTATTCAGTGCACCCTGCTCACCAGATTCTCCACAGTGTAACACGAAGGGATCAGAGGCTGTCATTGTGATTTAATGGCTAATGTAGTTTGTTGACACCACCTGTTTACAGTACGCTATGACTTGTGGGTAAATACAATATATGATTACATGATTACATTAGCCTGTTCATTACTATGTTAAACAACTGAGTCCAAGAGCCAGTGAATTTATGACAGTTGTCATCTTACAAAAATATCTATTGTACTCAAACAAACACAACTGTCCATGCACATCTTATATAAGATATATATACAGTGGCCATTATCATTTCTATTGGAGTTTCTAGCAGTATAGTTGCACTCAGATGTAGCTAAATAGTCACAGTGAGTGGCCTAAAACCAGGCAATAGTGAGCAGTGACAATTACACTACTGAGCCAGGGGCCAACACCACACAAGACCCCAAAACATGCTCTTGCAAGTCCTGGAAACAATGCAAAATCCTAGTCTGTGAAAGTTGGAGCAGCTTTATTGGAATTAAGACCAACCCACGGCGGAAGCCCTGTTGCGCGGCAGAAACTATGTCCCAATTATTTTCTATGTGACCTCTCACATTGGGTGCTTGCTGGCATGCAGGGCTGCTCGACCGCACCTCAAAAAACCTCTTGCTACCTTGTTTCTGCAGTAAACAAGAGGCTATTCTCTGTTTTGTGCGACAGATACTTACATGTTACCACTGAGCTGTGAAGCACGGGGCAGCAGCAAAAACTCAATATATGTCGAAGTTCTATCATGTTGTCAAGTTATTAACCCACACATACTAATTTTTGTCCCTCACTGTCAACAAGTATTGCTTCCAGTGTGGACATTTTTTAAAATAAAAACATGGCCACTAAAACATTTTGCTCATTGGGTTGTTTGCCCGATGTGCCCAGGGCGGCAGTGGCTCAGTGGGTAGAGCGGTCGTCCTTCAACCAGAAGGTAGGCGGTTCGAATCTCGCTCTCCCCACAGTTCATACTGTTGTTGTGTCCTTGGGCAAGACACTTAACCCACCTTGCCTCCAGTGGTGTTCCAGCTGTGACACTGGTGAATGGAACCTTAATGTAAGTCGCTTTAAAATGAAAGCGTCAACCGTAAATGTAACACTGGTGAATGTAAGTTGCTTTAGATAAAAGTGTCTGCTAAATGACTAAATGTAAATGTAATGTCATTCCCCTAACTCTCACCCTGTTTTCTGTCAACCTTCTGTCTACTATCAAATTAAGGCAAAAAGAATAACATTTTGCGTTCAGGTCAATTCCTGGCTTGAGTATCACAATCACCGATACTAGAACAATACCTTAATCAGACTGAAACATCTAAAAAATCATGGGGATAAAATTGCTACAGGCTTTTGGTCTTTGATTGTATAATTGGATAATAACAATCATGGTTAAAATATTAAAATAGAAAAGTATTGATACCTAAAAACCTGGTTTATATATATATATATATATATATATATATATATATAACCATGGTATTACCTTTGAAGAAGTATTATTACACAATAAAGGCAATACTATGCAAAACCTGTAAGTTACTTTTTTTGTTTTAGTAATGTCTAAGCTAATCTGTAGGCATATCTTTTAAGTCTTTCATGAGAAACACAGGTCCTAAAACAATCTGTGAATGATTATTTCTACTTTTTGTCATGCTATTTGGATTACTGCAGTAGCCTTTAGTTGATTAGTATAAATACTATAATGAATAGAGCAGCTAAATACTGAGCCACTCTGTATTGTGCTCTACTCATTCACTGACCGCACACACACATATTGTTAGTTGGTGGCTATATAGTAGCTAATACTTTTTGCCTATTACAATGTTTTATTGTCAGCTTAACTTCTTTTGTCAAAATGCACAAAAGCTTGCATTGTTTAGAGTAAAAAGGAGACTGTGTAATGTCTCTATCACAAAGCACTGCCACCTTTTCTCTATTTATGTCATTGCTGTTATTATTGTGGTGTAATTGGAAAAGAGGAGAAGAGAAACTGCGTGAGTGTCTGGTGAATTGACATGACGTCTGTGGGCTGAAAATCAAAGCACTGACAGGAAACCTTTGAGCAATGACAGCGCCTGAGTGTGTGTCTTCATCTAAAATGCTAATTGTGCAGGGTTACTTTGAAATGGCCGACTCACCTCCATCACTCTGCTTTTAAAATGGAATGATGATAATGTCTTCCTTGGATCCAATACCCCATATGCTCACAGCTTCACATCACTGGGAGACTAGCTGTGATGTGCATCTCCATGGAAACAACAACAACTTAGCACCGGCTGATGTATAATGACAGCAAGCGTTGCACCTGAGGTGAAAGAGAGGGGATTAGGGGCTGAAAAAGGAGAGGTCACAGCAGCTCTTCTGGCAAAAGAGACTGCTATAACTAAAATTAAACCCAATTCCAGATGAAACCCTTTAGTTTTTCACTGACAGTAATTCTGTTACCTCAGTCAGTTGTCGCACTCTCCTAATACAATAAAGAACATTCAATTAATTTATGTGAAATTTGCATATAAATGAATCTCTGTTTTGGCACTTTGCGTCTCTAAATTATGTGAAAACGCTAATTCAGCCAAAGTCTAATGACAACTTTTAAATTAAGCTCTACAAAGCCAAGAGCATGTACATGTGTTTTATGAGAACTGGTATCTCTGAAACACAATAAAGAGTGAAGTTATTACAAATTGGCACACTCTCTTAAATTCAATAGTAGTCTGGTTGAAAACAGCCGGTGTCAAAAGTTATATTTTACACATAGACTGTTGTTTAACTGTAGCTTAATACGATTTAATTTTACAACATTTGGTTTTCAATTGTCTTATAATTATGCTCATGTATACTACACTACACTACAAAAATGTAACTTTCTCCACATACTACATCCCAATAAAACTGTCCTAGCAAGTTGAAGAAAGTTGTTTAATTTGTGTTCTGAAACTATTTTTAAATGTTATTAACAGCAGGGAAAAGGGAACACTTTCACAGAACTGTCAACTCAGTTCTGTAGGAAGTGTTAATGTGGATCTATTTATTGTTCATGGGGGCTAGTTTACATTTTACCTTTTTGAGCTGAGTCTCACTTCCCCTTCCTAAATCTGCACCTAGTGTATGGGTGCCCCAGGGGTGCCATGTGTAGCATGCTGTGTATAAACTAACACATTACATTCTATTGTGAGCCTATGTAACATCTTCAGGAGGGAATGGAAAATTAACATCAAGCAATAATCTATGCATTTGTTTTGCAGGTAATGAGCCGTCTCCGTTGGGCTCTGTGGAGAGCTACAACCCTGTGAAGAGACGCTGGGAGTATGTGGCCCCCATGCCCACTGCGCGGTGCTCCTCTGCCCTGCTGCAGACTCCCAGCATGATGTTTGTGATTGGTGGGGTGGCCCAGGGACCCAGTAGTGCAGTGGAGGTCCTCTGCCTACAGGAGACTGTGTGACACATGGGATCTAAACTGGTACCAACTGGTGTCACATGACTCAGAACCACATATGTATTACCCTTCTGTGGTTGTCTACCTTGTTTCCAGATGATGGAATCCCTGAACGATGAAGACGTGTGTAAGTTTAACATGCATTTTCAAATAGAAGCTGCAGAGATAATAGAAGAACAGCAGAATAACAGTCTTTCAGACTGTGGTGACTAAGGACAGCAAAGTGACAGCTTTACAACTCTAGGGAAATCATCGAAAGACAAATGAGCAAAAAACAGACACACACTGGTGTCTGAAGAAACAACACGCCTTTGAACTGTTGAGCATTTTTCAAACTAAAGCAGGGTACTTTTCTGGAAACTTAAGGAACATAGGGCCATATCTGTATCAGTTATTTACAGCAGCAGTGCTCTTCAGCCGCTGTTGTGACAGCAAGCTCCCCACTTTTCTATGACCTTACAAACACTTTGTCCACATTTAGACAGTGATGTACTGGGTATGTGAAAGTGTGGTTTATTATTTATTTATTTTTGACAACAGTGGCCCTTAATGTGTGTTCACACTGTCTCTGTTATTGTAGCAGTGCAGGTAGTGGCATATAAATACAGAATATTGTAACTCTAACCCTAACCCCATTTCCATTGAGCAGTACAATTTGGTCCAGCTCACCACATTAGTAAGGTAGGTAAGGTTTGAAATAGCAAACACTAACCTGGTATGAGTTTCCACAGCAGGTGTAGGTGTAGGAGCCAAGCTGCTCTCTTTAGACAAGTCCATCAGCTGGTGTAGTGTGAAGAGTGGCACTGTTATTTTGGCTTTTTGACAATCAAAATGCAATGTGAGTGCATGTGTTTAACTGAACCATACTGACTGTGGGAACAGGGTGGGTTCTGCTGCATCCAAACAACAAGACAACAGATTTACAAAATAAAGTTTACTCTTTTGCCAATCTTCTAAAAGAACAAACAAAGGTGATGACACCAGGGTAACATTTTGGTGGATTTCCATTTTTCTTGGACATTTGTAGAAGAGAAAAAGTATACACAAGGGTCAGGCTGCTTGGGCTGAAGAGTAAAAACCTAAGGACGTAGTGCACATCAGAGTTCTGGAGCTGAAACAATGAGGCCGCTGCAGTGCAGAATGTTTTGTGACAGATTTAGTGACCTGTGGAAGCCAGTGTAACGGTCGTTCAGGAATAAAAGAACAATCTTCCCTTAGCCAGCTCAACTACTCCCTGTTCCCTATCAAAAGCTACACTCGATGCTGTGTAGCATTACGCTATGGGAACAATCTTTGTGTGACCAAATACGCCAAGAATTGGCTTATATAACCTCTGTTGGTGATGCAGCTCATCAGCAGCAGCTGTCTGATTGAGCACACCTGAACAGAGCGGAAGCGTCTTCAGGTTTCTCTTCAGACCGCTTTGTGTGAAGTGTGGGTAAACCTACTCTCTGCAATAAACGTAAGCAGTTTATATATATAAACATCGGCTCTGTGCTCGTGCGCGCGCGACACACTTGCTTCACAAACGGTCACACAAAGATTGCTTTTTGAGGGAACAAGGTTACAGTCAAGTAACCCGAGAAGTTCTAGCCATATTGTTACTTCTTTTTACCGACCAAGTACATTATATTCCCTTATAAGAATTCTAAATAACAGTTAACAATTTACTGTATGCAATTGTCATTTAAAGCAATAATACAAAGCAATTTGTCCAAGCTCAGATTTTTTGGATACTTACTTATTTACGGCTGATAGATATTTTAGCTTTGTTGCTAAATTGCTCACCAAGCTTGAGGTGATTTTAAATTGCATAAATAACAGTTTCAGGTCAGGTTTACCATAAAACGCACAGACAAGACTAATGTGTTAAAACCACAATTAGTTAATAAATTTTTAAACAGATTAAACCACTGTTTTTTGATTCTGCAAACCAAAGTATAGACACACTCACTGGAAAATTAAGTAATAATGACAATTTAAGTTGGGAGTACCCAGTGGCTTTGATCTTCTACAGCATTTAGAGATTGTAGTTTAACAATTAAAACTAGAGCTTTGCCTTACCACTCAGCTCCTTCTTTACCACAGTGGACCGCTACGTTGGTCACACTTTCTTGGGATTCAAGTATCTTGAAATCTAAATTCGAAGTACAAGTAGGTAGGCTACACTACTGCTGTATTTACATGTTTATGGCTTTTCAAGTACCCCTTGAGACCTGGAACTAAAATTCTGACAGAGCTATCCAATCTAATGTGGCCAGCCCTAATGCATAGATTGAATATCAAGGTGTTCTGAATGTGTTCTGAGAGGTCATATCTGTCTGAATGGATCCTGTTTTCTGTGGAGTTGTGGTTGTGGATCCAAAAGACATTACACATTTGTGGTTCATTGCATTAGGTCAAACCTTTACTAAATTATTCTAAGACTTTAAAGACACACTGCGTTACCATGGCTTAATTATGTCTTTGGCACCAGGGATTGTTTATTCTGTTTTTTGCTCAACAAGCAGGTCAGAGATGTCACACAATTTCACACCCATTTTAAACCCATGACTATCAATTAGCTGCAGTAAGTGTCCTTCTGGGCCATGTCTGTTAGTCTGTATGTCAGTCTGTTAATCCTGGTGCTACAGTATCTGTCCTATTGTACTTGACTTGACTTCACAAATATACAGTAAGGTCCATAAAAAATTGGGACATCGACACAATTCTAATCTTTTTGGCTCTATACACCACCACAATGGATTTTTAATGAAACAAACAAGATGTGCTTTAACTGCAGACTTTAATTTGAGGGTATTTACATCCAAATCAGGTGAACGGTGTAGGAATTACAACAGTTTGTATATGTGCCTCCCACTTTTTAAAGGACCAAAAGTAATGGGACAATTGGCTGCTCAGCTGTTCCATGGCCAGGTGTGTGTTATTCCCTCATTATCCCATTTGGAAACTGTTGCTGTCACTATCAGTGAAGCAAGCCATCATTAGGCTGAAAAAACAAAACAAACCCATCAGAGAGATAGCAAAAACTTTAGGTGTGGCCAAATCAACTGTTTGGAACATCCTTAAAAAGAAAGAACACACCAGTGAGCTTAGCAACACCAAAAGACCCAATAGACCACGGACAACAACTGAGGTGGATGACGAAGAATTCTTTCCCTGGTGAAGAAAACACCCTTCACAACAGTTGGTCAGATCAAGAACACTCTCCAGGAGGTAGGTGTATGTGTGTCAAAGTCAACAATCAAGAGAAGACTTCATCAGAGTGAATACAGAGGGTTCACCACAAGATGTAAACCATTGGTGAGCCTCAAAAACAGGAAGGCCAGATTAGAGTTTGCCAAACAACATCTAAAAAAGCCTTCACAGTTCTGGAAGAACATCCTGTGGACCGATGAGACCAAGATCAACTTGTACCTTGTATTCAGCCAAATGCTTCAGAACTCATTGGATGGCACTTCACAGTGCAGATGGACAATGACCAGAAGCATACTGCGAAAGCAACCAAAAATTTTTTTAAGGGAAAGAAGTGGAATGTAATGCAATGGCCAAGTCAGTCACCTGACCTGAATCTGATTGAGCATGCATTTCAGTTGCTGAAGAAAAGACTGAAGGGAAAATGCCCAAAGAACAAGCATGAACTGAAGACAGTTGCAGTAGAGGCCTGGCAGAGCATCACCAGGGATGAAACCCAGCGTCTGGTCATGTCTATGCGTTCCAGACTTCAGGCTGTAATTGACTGCAAAGGATTTGCAACCAAGTATTAAAAAATGAAAGTTTGATTTATGATTGTTAATCTGTCCCTTAAAAAGTGGGAGGCACATATACAAACTGTTGTAATTTCCTACACCGTTCACCTGATCTGGATGTAAATACCCTCAATTTAAAGCTAAAAGTCTGCAGTTAAAGCACATCTTGTTTGTTTAATTTCAAATTCATTGAGGTGGTGAATAGAGCAAAAAAGATATGACCTGACTGTATAAACTCCTGGTGCACAGGGACCAGCACAGCCTTGTTTCCTTATGGACTTGCACACACATTTCTGACTGGCAGCGAGTGTAAAGGCTTGGACACAAAACAGACACAAATGAGTTGATAAGCTGTTCTGCTGAGTGGCCCTGTGCTCGGTCCAACTCTGATTAACCCACTTAAGCTGCTCTCTCTGCGTTTGTCTAAGGCTAGGACTGCATTAGAATTAGGCAACACTATAAAGTATACAGTGGGGATTGAAGGTTTGGGCACCCCAGATAAAAATCTTTATTAATGTGCATAAAGACGCCAAGAAAAGATGGAAAAATCTCCAAAAGGCATCAAATGACAGATTAGACATCCTTATAATAAGTCAAAAAAAGTTAGATTTTATTTCCGTCATTTACACTTTCAAAATAACAGAAAACAAAAAAATGGTGTCTGCAAAAGTTTGGGCACCCTGCAGATTTAATACCTTGTACTGCCCCCTTTGGCAAGCTCGGACCTGACAGTGTCATGGATTGTTCTCAATCATCGTCTGGATAGACCAGGTGATGTCAATCTCAAAGGTTTTAAATGCCCAGACTCATCTGACCTTGCCCCAACAATCAGCACCATGGGTTCTTCTGAGCAGTTGTCTAGAAAACTGAAACTGAAAATAGTTGACGCTCACAAAGCAGGAGAAGGCTATAAAAAGATAGCAAAGCGCTTTCAGATGCCAATATCCTCTGTTCGGAATGTAATTAAGAAATGGCAGTCATCAGGAACAGTGGAAGTTAAAGCAAAATCTGGAAGACCAAGAAAAATATCAGACAGAACGGCTCGCAGGATTGTGAGAAAAGTAAGTCAAAACCCACGTTTGACTGCACGATCCCTCCAGAAAGATCTGTCAGACACTGGAGTTGTGGTACACTATTCCACTATAAAGAGATACTTGTACAAATATGGACTTCATGGAAGAGTCATTAGAAGAAAACCTCTCCTAGTCCTCAACACAAAAATCAGCGTTTGAAGTTTGCAAATGAACATATAGACAAGCCTGATGCATTTTGGAAACAAGCTCTGTGGACCGATGAGGTTAAAATAGAACTTTTTGGCCGGAATGAGCAAAGGTATGTTTGGAGAAGAAAGGGCACAGAATTGAATGAAAAGAACCTCTGTCCAACTGTTAAGTATGGGGTGGATCGATCATGTTTTGGGGTTGTATTGCAGTCAGTGGCACAGGGAACATTTCACGAGTAGAAGGAAAAATGGATTCAATACAATTTCAGCAAATTTTGGATGCTAACTTGATGCCATCTGTGAAAAAGCTGAAGTTAAAGAGAGGATGGCTTCTACAAATGGATAATGATCCTAAACACACCTCAAAATCCACGGTGGATTACATCAAGAGGCGTAAACTAAAGGTTTTGCCATGGCCTTCACAGTCTCCTGACCTCAACATAATTGAAAATCTATGGATAGACCTTAAAAGAGCAGTGTGTGACAGACAGCCCAGAAATCTCAAAGAACTGGAAGACTTTTGTAAAGAAGAATGGGCAAAGATACCTCAAACAAGAATTGAAAGACTCTTGGCTAGTTACAAAAAGCGTTTACAAGCTGTGATACTTGCCAATGGGGACAGTACAAGGTATTAACTCTGCAGGGTGCCCAAACTTTGCAGACACCATTTTTTTGTTTTCTGTTATTTTGAAAGTGTAAATGATGGAAATAAAATCTAACTTTTTTTGACTTATTATAAGGATGTCTAATCTGTCATTTGATGCCTTTTGGAGATTTTTCCATCTTTTCTTGGCGTCTTTATGCAGATTAATAAAATCTTTTACCTAGGGTGCCCAAACTTTCGATCCCCAATGTATGATCTATTCAAAATGCTATGCATGGTGTGAGGAAAAGCTGAGAAGAATGTTGAATATTGTGATAGTGATATGTGTGTGTGATTTAGAAATACGTGTGTGCCATGTTGCAATATTACAAAATCAAGTATGTATTTATGAAGTTGTAATGTGACAATGAGCCTTGGGGGTTTAAAATGGCGGCATGGTGCAGAGTGGTTAGCACTCCAACCTCACAGCAAGAAGGTCCAGGGTTCGATTCCCATCGAGAGCAGGGCCTTTCTGTGTGGAGTTTGCATGTTCTCCCTGTGTTTCCTCTGGGTGCTCCAATTTCCACTACCACTAGTAAAAATGTACAACAGGACTACAGATGGAAATTAGCTGTTAAGCTATAATCTGGTACTAAAAAAACTAGATACGGTATAACAGCAGTGCTTTACTGCAGACTCTTCTCTCTCATTGTGCTGGTGTCTAGAGGGACTACAATGTCATAAAAGTACAGTTTACAATCTACATTCCCCAGTAAATATTCTAGAGAGTTTTCTTATTGATTTCCATTCTTAGGTATTTCATAAAACATTTTTTCCAGTCTGTCTAGACCTTGTCAGTGTCAGATTGTTTGTACAGTGGATGATCAGTGAATTCTAAAACTGGTCTCATGCTAGAAAAAAAAAAAACTCCTGATAAAAGTTTTTCTGGCTCCTGATGTGGGGTGTATGTTAGGCTCCTGGTCTAATGGAGCCACTCCTGCTTCTTAAAAAGAGAACAAAAGAGCAGGATCCTTCAGAACAGGTAGCAGCTCATTTACATTCTAGATGTTTTTAGCACATCACAAGGAGCTAATGCACAAGCAAGAAATGTGCTCCTACAAGTGTGTTATAGCAACACATTGAGCCCTCAAATTACATTATTAAAGAAAAAGCTGCAGTACTATGAGCAATAAAGGAAATGTGCACATGTTAAAAGAAGCAATAGGTAGTATTTGATAGTATTTCAAACAAATGAACATGCCTGATTTAAAGACACTTTCTGCTAAATAACTGAATAAATGCAGTTACTATGAAAGCCATTTGTCCCAAAGTCCAATCAAATTTAATTTTTGTTCAAATGAAAATGTGTAGCTCTTTGGTGGCATCTGCTGGTGACATTGCAAATTTCAAATGTAAAACCTGTAAGCAACTACACCTTAGCGCTGCAAGCACATGCTCTTGTCTTTAAATAAATGCAATGGGGGAAAAGTCAAATGATGAGTTTAAATTAGATTTTTTCAAACAATAAATGTCCTCAGCACATAGGATTACTGATATATAAAGACTTCTCTGCATGGACCCTTAAAACTACTGGATTAGTAGTTGAAAAACAATACACAAATAGACTAGACTATTGACAATTAAACAAATTGTAAAAAGCTGCTGTGACAAAATTGCCAAGCGATGTTTTAACATAACATGGGATAATGCAATACTACATTTGTTTTGCCCAAAACATTGCCATTAGTCATTAGTAAAAAAAAAGAGATGGAGACTGTGTGTACCCACTTGTAAACACATTAGGGGCCCCGTTTAAGTAATCTTCTGTGGAGGCGTGCTCAGTGTCTCATTTTTGAAAAATAAGGCCCTCAGACTCAGGTTCTGATGAAACATTGAGGTATATTCAGTGAACAGGAGGCACATGGTGGACCATGATGAATATATTACATGTATACACTGTTTTCACTCTAATGAATCCAATGCATAACTGTCTTATTTTCTGACAATGTGCTTATTTTTGTGCAATTTTAAGTCATTTCCATCATTGTTTCATGGAAAACTGTCCACAATGTTTACTCCTGCAAGTAGCATCATTGTGTTGTACATTAGCAGACTTGTGTTTTTATGTTTGTTTTTGACTGTAGATGTAATGAAATCCTCTCTAAACAAAATCAATTGCAATTAGTTAGTTAAATTGTTTTTGTTTGTTAAATATCCTTCTTGTTTGTGTTGAGGTGTGAAGTGACAGATCTGTGTTGTACACATCTGAGCTGGCTTTCCAAAGTGTGTGTCATTAATATGACATTTTTTTAATTGTTTTTAGAAGTAATACATTTGTTATCAGTGCCATTTGATTCATATCATATAAAAGAGACTTTGTGCAGTGGTAAAGCTATGAAAGTAAAAATGTATTCTGAATTAAATCATGCCAATAGATGATTTTGTATGACAAAAAAGATAGAAAGATTTTCCCATTGTATTTTATTTTGTATTACATTCTGTGATATTTTTCATTCACATAGTTTTAAACTTTTCTAACCGAGTGAACTTATACTGTTACTCCCTTGTCACCACCCACACAATCTGTCAACCGCCGGCCTTCAGCTATGTTTGTGCCGATCATTTGGGCTGATGAGCATCAGACTGAGACTAGTTTGTACAGATATTGTGGGAAACAAAACCCAACCTCCTCTTTTGCTCTGATCTCTTTTTGTACCGTGCTGATTCCCCAGCGTGATTAACTCGATAAAAACAAAAAACAAAAAAACTGGTGTACTGCATTTTGGTCTCAGTGGAACTGTAATGCCATGTCCTCTGTATGTACAAATGTGATTAGGGAAGGTTAACTGAGAGTGAGAATGAGATTATGGTAATGAAAAGGACTAGAGGGATAGGCTTGTGTAAAGTGTTTGAAGAGCTGCACTGAGAATTGGTCTCCTATTTATGGTGGTTGACAAGGTTCATTGCACTGCAACTTCAAAACTCATGCAAACAAACCCAATGCCAACAAATAACAAAGTTTCTTTATCAGTTTAAAAACAAGTCAATTGAAGGCAACAAATCATTTGCAAAGATAAAACATGCCACAAATGTCACACCTGCAAAGATTGCTACAAACCTTTTAGCACCTGCAAAGTGTGTACAAACATCACAACCACTGCAAAGAGCAAAACCTCAATAAACAATTCATCAAAGAACAGCTCATGCAATTAGCAAGTAATAGATGTTAGCTTTAAACTCAACAAGGACATGTAGTTCTTTTCTATCACATAGTAGCCTTACTTTTATAAACAGTCCATGAGCTTTTTTTTTTATTGATATTTTGTTTCTGCAGTCAATCATTTAATTGTTGTTGAAATGTTTGATGTCTATAGTATTTTTTGAAGTTGCAGTGCAAACTTAGTCGGCCATCTTAATTACCTCACAGTTTCCACCAAACTTATATATTCTATTATGCTTCTCTCTCATGTCTACTTTTGTCAGCGATAGAAACACGTGCATATTCTCTTTAGGTCAAAAAACCTCTGCCACAGCAAACTATGCATTTACAGTAAAGGAACCCCATAGCTGCAACAAGACATCATTTTAACAAATAAGAATGCTGGCACATAGGAAGATATAGGCCTACTTTCATTTACCTACATACAACATTTATACCAGTATTATCAAAGGTTCCCAGCGTATACAATGATATTAATATTATACTTTTACAATTCTACCTCTAAAACACAGCTAACCCTTCAGACAAACAAACATTTTTACAGAAGCAGTTCAAAGTGTCACCAGACCATGTTCCAATAAACAACATACTCTTCTGATGTTGGGCTGAAGCTAGTCGTCTGCTGTGCAGCTGTTCCTTGTGCATTATTCAATAACACTAGAAATATGTTTGTTCATCATTTATATGAGAAGCCTCATAGACTAGTTTTGAGATGAGGCAACATACATTCAATTATTTTACTTGCAGGTTTGCAGAAGTTTGTTCATTTGACAGATGGCCCTTTTTAAGATGGATATTGTCATGTCAGACTGCCTGTGTCCAATCCCAGCTTTTTAAAACATGTTGTGTCTTTACCATCTTGCCCATGTGAGGTGCTTACTGTGCACAACCCATGTAGAAAGTTACACTGACATCATTTTTACCTATCTTTGTAAAAAACAACATATATTAAGACTGCTGCCGGTTTACACAAGGGGTTTTCTATTACCAGTCACACGTTCAGCTGAGACTAAATTTAGTTTACATTACTTTATTATTGTGGTTACAAAATATATGGCAATTTAATCACAATAACATGAGTAATGTAGACAACTGCTTGGTTATTGTTGTCAGTGTAATTGAGTAACACTCTAGTGTAAACAAGTTTGTCTGGAATAAGACATTGGATTGAGACTGTATGTTTGAGTTCAACTGTGGTTGGCTGCTTTCCTTCACCAAAGCCTGTCAGAAACTGAACAACACACAATCAGTGACTTTTCACAATTAGGATGTTTTTTTTTTTTTTTTACATATAATGCATTTATTATTGTGGGAATCCTGGTGCTGTTTAGTTTAAACATTCATTTCAGATTTAGACACTATAGATAGACAAGGTTTGATGAAACATTTTGTCTTGATTGTAGTACATGTTACAACCCCCACTATTTTTATTTTACCGCATGAGATACAGTATGCCCAAACACTTAAAATATATACAAAAAAAACACTATAAAATACCATAGTTGCAATACGTTGTCTTAAACATATTTTTATTTTAGATTTCTAGTGCTAAAACACATTTTTTGTGATGGGCTACACTTTCTGTTTGGCTTCTAATGGTATCATGTCAGAAAAATGGTAGTGGAAAAAAATGCCTCATTTTCACTGTAGGTTTTTCCGGATGAGTCTGTCTACCACTACATTTATTTATATTATTATTTTTTTTACAAAATTATTTTTTCACACACTTTTCTTTATGTTTGTACATGGTATATGAAAACTCCTGTTTTTCTGACAGAATTTTTCATTTAGAAGTTGTGTATTAATTATTATAATTGACAGTTGAATGCTTTGGATCACTTTTGCTAATGCTGTGGACTTAAAATGCATGTGCATTTTTAAGTCCACAGCATAATTATTTAAAAAAAAAAGGGTATTTTTCTTATTTCATTTTTTTTCAAAACATTTCCATGCTAATTGGTCCTCACAAGTTTATTACAAGAATGTCCTTTTAAACCATTTTTTTTTTATTTGAACATGACACTCAGTCTGTCAGTGGTATTATTCTGTATGGTGTGACTAACAGGCTTTGGTTTTCAGGCCGAATGGTGGCTGTGACTCCAGTGCAGTAGTTCAGTGCCTATACTAAATGTGAGGTAGTGCCTCGACTAAGAACCCTGTTCTCTAATAAACTATTTTGACTTGCTGTCTGATTTCGTGTGTCTGCTGTGCTTTATTGTCTTATGGTGTGTCACTGCCCACCAACCCCAAAATCTCTACACTGAAGAAGAGTGGAAGGGGGCGGGTAATGACAGCATTTATTTCCATGTGCCTATTTCTATGAGCACTCTCCTAAAAGGTGTATCAGGTGCTGGCAGCAGAAATGTCACTTGATCCATAATAGATGAAGCAGACATCAAACCCCACTTCAAATGCAGCACGTGGACGAGCACTCATAATACATATCCTTCATTCTGAAGCCAGAAATACCCATTTAGTGCATAAATCAAAAATAGAAGAATTGAATAACAAAAGCAAAAAGATGTATGTTAGTGGTGTGGAGTGGCTTAATCATGGTACATCAGACCCAATGTCAAATAATGAGGACCAAAGTTTCTTCTAAAAATGTAAATGATTTATGGTTCTTCCAATAGTTATTACAATTTCCATGCCTTTCCAAACTCCTCATCTCCTTTTTACTTGATAAAGCACAGGTACTGTATTGTTTATTAAAAACATTTTGCCACCTGAAATTTTTCAAGAAATGCAACCTGAATAAAAGTCAACTTTGGTCCCAATGAATTGTTCAGAGTTGCAGCCAAAGCGTACACATGCTTTTTATGGTAATGAAAAGATTACATTAAGGGCAGAAATTTAGGTAGTTCTTTGGTGTTTTCTATACTGAAGAAAAAAAAAGAAACACTTGTTTTTGCCCTTATTTTTCATGAGTTGAACTCAAAGACTTTTTCTATCTACACAAAAGTCCTATTTCTTTAAAATATTCTTAAAAAATCTGTTCAGATCTGTGTTAGTGAGCACTTCTCCTTTGCTGAGATAATCCATCAACCTCACAGGTTTTGAGGGAACCTGCAGTTGGTGCTGTCAGCATGTCCACCAGAGCTGTTGCCCGTGAATTGAATGTTCATTTCTCTACCATAAGCCATCTCCAAAGGCGTTTCAGAGAATTTGTCAGTACATAACAATAAAACATTTTAGAGTGACCTTTTATTTTGGCCAGCCTAAGGCACGCCTGTGCAATAATCATGCTCTCTAATCACCATCTTGAAATGTATTTTTATGTCGGTTTTGTAAATGAACAGTGAAATGTACAAAGAGCAGAGCAGCCCAGCCAGCTTCATTTCCTCCCAGTGGAAATGAGTGGCTCTTTGGTCTACTGCTTCTACAAATGAATGTCCTCTTCTTCATACTCTCCAAAGGAACAGTCTGTCACAAAGAATGAGTGTCACATTAAATACAAGTAGCGGCTTCAGAAACTATACTGTATGAAATGTTTCAGATGTTCAGACAGCCTTTCAAGACATAATCGTCTTCAAATGATCTCTAACCTCCACTGAATATTCAGCAGGAATCAGGTGAGCGTCACTTTGTCGTCTACTTAACAAAAATATAAGCACAATAAATTGAATAGAAATAAAATGGGTAAGACTTTAGAGTAGGGGGCACATTTTATTATGAATTTTTAATAATTCCTTCATGCAGGACTCATGCATTAGTACATGCATTAAACTCTAATGAATCACTAGGAATGATCATGTTTTCATCATATTTTCATTCTAACCATAACCAAAAACCCCTGAATTCAAAATGTGCCCCCTACTCTAAAGTGTTACCATGAAATGCACTATATGATTTCTTATATGATGATTAAAGGTGGGTGTTTTGTGACATTGGCAAGCTTTAGAAGCGAGCATATCCTCATCAACAATACTGTAGATGCAGACTGTGTGAACAGCAGATCCACATACTCACTGGCGAGAAATGTCCTTCTTTTGTTGATGGCCTCATTGACCCTTCTTTTCAAAGACTGTGACAAAGACTGTGATGCGTTTTCACACTTTTCATTACGCATACAGACCACCATACGTAGCACTAACTTCTATGATGTTGACTCGGATGTTGACTAGTCTGAGGTCTTGAAAGTGAGCTGTACTCTGTTTGTCCTCTCCAGGAATTTGTAGATTCAGCAAAAGGAAGAAAGTGCGTAGGGTCTTAACTAGATGAAATTGTGAATTAGTTAAATACAACTGTACAGCCTACTACACCCTCTTTAGTACTGCACATTTTAAACAGATGTGGAAATACTGGAAATAGTTTAAGTCATACTTTTATTAGAAAAATAAACTATTTAATTTCTTTTTTTGTTGAGTCACTGACTCAACAGAATTAGTCTTTTTTCTGTGAAAACAGAAAAAAGACTAATTGAGGCAGAATCCCAGCAGGAGAAAGTCAATGTTGACCAAAAAACTCTATGCAGTTGAGTGTAACATTTTCCAGCAGCCAAGTAGACGTGAAGACTGATGGGACAGATGAGAGAGTGAAAAGTGAAAACACCCACACAGAAACTGCTAAAACATTGTTAGACCAAAACGACTTGAAGGGCAAATCAATTAAACTGATGAACGCTCCTCTCACTTACCCAGAAGTGGCGTGTCTATGATGCACAACAAATCAGAGGAAGTGCTTCCAGAGTTGCTCTTTGTGACGTTTTTTAGCATGGAAGATTAATGCTAACTCTATCACCTCTTTCACCCAGACACATATCCATTTGTTAGCATTAGTCCAAATATGTCAAATAATGGTGTCTACAAATATGCTGTTGAAGAGGACTAATAAGATCACAGCAGGGCAGCAGATTTTTTTTATATCTGTAGTTCCATCATAAAATAGAAATAATGAGAGTTTCTTCTCATTGGACTCACACTGGTAGAGTATTATTGCTTTGGCTTAGGCAGACAACATAAGAGAATGTAAACAGCACAAGTTTTGACTGGGTCTGATGAACAGGACGGCAGAGTGTGAAATTCTTTCATCCAAGACATGTTGTTATTCTTCCCCTGCAACCCACATCTTCACAATGCTATTTGTATCATCTCTGTGCTCTAAACGTTGGCTGGCGTACAAGAAGAACCCCCTACACACACAATAGACCACATACGTCCCACTAATTACAACAATGTGAAGGAGCAAAAAACATACATTTTAGTAACCCCCCCCCAGATTATTTTTACTATTTATATAAGCTGCTTATACTAGTTATGTAAACTGCTTTTATTTATTTTCTATTGCAACTTTAAACAGGTCTAAGCAGTTTGGTGTTTTCATGTAGCCTTGGCAACTAGCCTGAATAATATGCACATAAAATTAAACTTATCAACTCACCTCAACATACCTTTTGCAATCATTTAACCCGCCACTGAAGTCACTGTTACAAATAGTGCAGCGAGCAAGACTGTCATTATGTTTGACACTTATAAGACAGGGGTACACTTTCATGTAGTCTGCCGTAAAATGTGTCTTATACTTTTTTTTTTATTGTGGCACTCTCCCTCTGCCATTGTGCTCCTGTTTCTAGATAGACATAACTGATAAATTTGGTTTGGGAGAAGAGATAAAAGCCCGCCCACACTGACAATTGATTGGTTGATTTGCGGAAACAGGCCAATCAGAATGCTCTCTGTCTTACAAGTCCTTCGCACACACGCACACTAGCACACACACGCACACTAGCACACACACGCACACTGGCACACACACACACACACACACTAGCACACACACACACACACACACACTAGCTCACACACACACACACTAGCACACACGCACACACACTAGCACACACACACTAGCACACACACGCACACTAGCACACACACTAGCACACACACACACACACACACACACACACACACACACACACACACACACACACACACACACACACACAAGGTCTCTCGCTCCCTCTCCCTCTCTGCCGTGCGCGCGCTACACAATTTGAAACACTCTCGCAACTTCCGGGAGACTTGGGATGTCTGCTTTAAAATTAAAGGTGTCCTTATTTGACCAATATCAGAAAACGTTATGTTATAGCTACAGTACTAGTATCTTGCATGTTTATGGCTCATGCTTCTACTTTAAAATGCTGTTCTCTATTTTCCACTTGAAGCTTCTTACCTGGTGCTATCTTAAACATTTGGATGTGGCACAGAAAATGCCTGAAGAGACATGACATCCCCAGCTCTGAAGAGTGGTGTGAGTGGTGGGTTTGCAGCCGTACTTCCTGCTGGGAACGCGGAGATGACTAATACAGAGAGCAGGCCTGTTCATTTATAGACTTAGCCGGTCTACACTGCTCCGAGTGCTCGCCTCTGGCTCTATTGTGTTTAGAAGTCAATCTGAAGGTCCTTTTCAAATGCACCAACTCCTGCTGTCTCTGCTTTTTCTTTCAACTGAACAGTGCCAGCACCAGGCCGGAGGCAATTTGAAGAGCCCTTTAAGAAGTAACTGGAAAAAAAATAACGGTTTGCCAAGAAAGTGTACAGTTTGTCATCAAACGTCTCAACGGCCATTTTTCAAACATATATTTAATTTATATTTTAGTCTTGGTGTTATTACGTAATATTATCATATCATTTTCTCACTTCATTGTATTTTTCCTAAATGTATTATTTTCAAACCTTTTCTTTTGCTACATGGAGTCTGTTATTGCCATCTACTGGTTTAGTCATGTTTCTACATGGGGATTCATTTCAAGTTCATAAATTAAAGTCTAATTAGCATTAACTCAGTGCTTGAATAACTAAGCTAAAATATTTTAGGTTTGTGTGGTGTTCTCTTTCTCCTTTTTTATTCAAAATTGCACTGATTTAAAAGATGTGAGAAAAAAGTAGGACAACCTGAGAAAGAGGTCTCAAAATATATAGCTTGTGTTATGAACCTGCTGTCTCACCAGACAAGAGTCTTTATTCAGTTTATTCAAAAGGTGTCACTATACTATATGTGTATATGCTCACACCCCAGAAGGTGGAGGTACAGTACCACTCATCAGATAAGTTTGAAACTTACTTTACTTTAGAGAAAATGTAAAGGTGTTTCAAAAATGAGCCAGTGTTATAGAGAAAAACTGTAACTATCTGGTATAGTGTGTGATTGAATTAGATTGGGAAATATAACATAACATAGTAAAAATAGTGTTGAAAAATATATATAGAGAGAATGCAGTAAAAGTATTTTCATAGCCATTCCTGGTTTTTGTTGTCTCTCTGTTCTCCCTGTGTTTCTCCCTCCTTTTTGTGTTTGTCTCCTCCCGGGTGTGGCTGGCACACCTGTCAACCTCTCACTTCACTCCTCATCACCCTGCAGTATATGAAGACTGGTTTCCCATCCACTCCATGCCAGTTAATCATTGCAACTAACACAGTTCAGTCAGAAAACCAAGACCTATGCTTCAGACAGTGCTAAAATCCCCTTTATAATGGGTCTTCCCCAAGGCTTTAACGTACGCACCGACTATGAGAAGTTTGTAGGGGAGCAACGGAAGGTCTCATCCCGTTCAGGGTAAAGAAGTGTCCAAATGCCCCCTCTCCATCCGGCGAGGCTCAGGATGTTTCCTATTAAAAACAGTAACTTACTGAAAATAGAAATGCATTCTGGGAAACATTAATGGATTTTTGGCATTTTCCCCAAAATACTGTAAGTACTGTAAACTGTGTTGCATTCTGGGAGTGAATCTTGAATTACCAGTTTATAGGCTGTAAAATTACAGTAATACTGTATAGCCTTCAGTACTTTCAAAGAGGACACATGCAGAGAAGTTCTGCGTTGTTTCACCGTCTCAAAGAATATTATTGTCAATCCAACGAATTTGATTAATCACACGGTAAGTTGAAGCACATTCAATTCTTTTTTGATGATATTTGCTTAATAATATAATTTTTTATTTACTATTGTTAAATACAAGCTAATCAGTAAATCTAGTAGTTATCTTTAGCAATTAGCTTGTGCAATTTGTTACTATGCTGCACTATTTGGCAGAAATAACATTATTCAACAAGTAATACTTTTTTTTAGATTTTAAACTTTTGTTAATATTTGTGTGTTTTGTGTATGGCATAAAAGGTTTTAGGTTTTTCTTAGTATGTGGGGATTTAGGAGTTTGTCCAATTTCCCGCATTTATTTATGTTATAATTTAAGGCTATTTATTACCAATTTTAAGCATCTTAGGGTAAAATTGTCAAAAGTTAAACTAACATGGGTTTTGATATTAATAAGCAAAATGCTGGTCAAATATCTATTATTAAAATATAGTTCAAGAATGGCGATACACACTGTTATATAAAGTTTGTTCTCGGTGTAGCCAGAGGGCTAACAGTTGCTACAAATCACTCTAAACTATAAACTATAAAATATCCGGTCGTATTTTATTTTCCATTTTAGTTTATTAACTTAATATGAAACCCTGGCGGATTTGCAGTTTAAAGCAACTGGCTAGACCAAGAATGAGCGTATATGGCCGTGATAAATCCCGCGCAGTGAGGCTAGCTGCTGTATTTTGTCCAGTCTTTCCTCAAAGACCCAGCAACTGCCCCCGCTTTAGCTGGGAACCCGGGAGGAGTTCAGACAGGAGCTGGGCTCAAGTCTGAACTCTTCCCGGGATCCTCTTCATCAAGAGGAGCTAGGCTCTACTCTTTTCTCTGTGAGATAATCTTACATGGCTAACAAACCATTTTGGTTCTTCTATTTAGACAGTGGCTGATTTGGAGAGGACCCTCAACTTGCCCCCACCTACCCGTGTCATAGTGCTTGGTATGTACCTATTAATTCAAAACTTGTTATGTGAATTCATCCACGTTTCTTCATTTATGTTGTAATTTTTATGAATAAAGTCAATATGCTTTAATAAATTAATCTTATTTTACTCTTTAGGTGGAACAGAGCTTGTGACTGGAGGGTCATGCCATCTGCAAGGACATCAAGCCAACAGAACTTGCTGCTCTTTTTTGCACTGTGTTTTTTACATCCTGCAGTTTCAAGAGGAGGCGGCCTGTACTATGGAATTCATTCAGAGGTAAGTTGTGTTGTCAGCATAGATTGTATAATAATTATGGATGTTATCCGCCCATTGGTCCCCTATTCGCTGAAATAGCCTCAAAGTCAGGGCAAAAAAATGGCGATTACATCCGGACAAATCAGACTTTTTCGTCAGAGGATGTTATCGTGTTGCATCGTAAGCCCGTGGGTGGGCATAATGAGTGCGTGCGTGTGTAATTACGCCCACTTCGCTGTAGCCAAGGCTAAGGCAATTGCTAACCTGTTGCTAACACCAGGCTAACGCAAGTGGGGCTTCCCACCCAAGCTACATTTTTTTTTTCACAGTGGGGTTTTCCGCACTTCTCTCGGCTTGCTCTCGTTCGTCAATAGTAACTGGACTTTATGTCTTTGACTGCAATCATCAACTAATTTGACATCAACTCTAATAGCTGTTAAAACGTTTTTATGCTTTATGCTAATTGTATTTGACGTTTTACTTGCAAGTCCACTAAAGAAAGTAGAGACTAAAAAAAATAAATAAAAGGGTAAATGAATTGTAAACTGTTTTTTTTTTTAAATGCTCAAGTGTGTAAAAGGTGTCACATATGTTTGTGATGCCGTTCCAAAAGGTTTGAGAAGCAACAAACAAAGCCTTGTCCCATCAGGTTGTAAGGGTGAAGGTGGAAATGGCGAGGATGTGATGAGGAGTTTAAAATGACTGCTGCAGGACGGGACCCTGTGGAAAGTCAGACAAAAAAAATTAATCACAAAACAAATTCAAGTTGGCCTGTCTTGGTTGAAAGCCCACTCACCATAACAAGGTCATACCTGCCAACATGTACGCATTTTTCGTACTCGGCACGCATTTTGACTCATACGTACGCTTGTACGATTTGCTGCTCTCTAGGTACGCATTTTGTTGCTTCTCGCATTTCACCGATTTCATTTTCTATGCAATCTATTTTTACGCTGATTCTGCCGCTGATCCACAGTGTGTAAGTCATAAGGAAGTCAAAGTAAGTGCAGTGAAAAGCGTTTGGCCAATCAGAGCGCTGCATGGTAACCCGCCGACCACCTGCCCCTCCTATCCACAAGCTTCGCGCTCAATTAAATTCAGCCACGGTGCCTCTCAAGCAAGCCAGAGCAAGATAACGTAGGCTACCTAGGCTTTCATGCCATGACTGAACTGCCTCAAAAAAAGGTTAGAAAAACGACTTTTAGACCGCTATCGTGAGAGATGGCCTTGCCTCCAGATGTCCAGGCTACCTCATCATGCGTTCTGCACCGTCTGCAAGACGGACGTCGACATTAGTCACCAAGGGGCAACAGGTAACGAACTCAGTTACACACAAACTCTCCACATCCCCAGAAACATAATTATATTAAAAATAAAAGGATGATGAGAAATAAACGTTCATAGTGTCAATAGGCTAGCTTATCAAACCGGGCATCCTTCCAATTAGTTGGGGATACTAGTAATTGAATTTATGAACATTAAAAATGACATTGACATCCTAACAAGCAGTCTAGCTGTGACGACCTCAGTTCAGTTCACGCGTTCATAATTATTATACAATCTATGGTTCATGTAGGCTACGCTAACATGTAAGGGTAGCGCTGCCAAAAACGCACCTAAAGGCTGTCACAAATAACCGTCTCATAGGTTTTTCACTGGTGTTTGTGCAACGGTAGGCTGTCAGGTCCTCGCGGGAGCGAACTTTCATGCCCACAGAGGAACATAACAGGGGAAATTATTCTGCCAACTCAGTTAAAAACAAATCCTGTTATCAGACATATTCCACTGATGATGTTGATGATGGCTCTCTGAAAAGTACTTAGGCCCCGTTCATGCATGCTCTGAAGGCCGGTGCACACCAGGACGAATATCGGCGCGCGTTATTCGCCAGCGTTTTTCAACGCGTTTTTTGTGTTCACACCCAAGCGATTTTCGCTGACGATGAGCCGAGTGAACATGCAAATTCATTTCCTGACATTAGATGGCGCTTAATGTAAAACAGAAATACCCCCATTTGCTGTGCAATACTACTCCATAATAGAGTTCTTTGTGTTCCGACACCAACGAGACCAGCAGCTCTACATTCATCTTGCCTTGCAAGACGCTACTTGGCGTATATCTTCTTCGCCGTTACGTATGTGTGCTCGGCAAGACCGTTTTGTGTCTGAGCGCCCCCAAGTTGTGTTTTTTTGTAACTTCAGAAGCTCCAGACACGTGAGCAAAAGCGCCAATCTCATTGGTCGTATAGTTTTTAACACGCCGCGTCAAACCAAAAACAATTTTTTTTTAAAAATGACGCTTTTACGCGTGGCGTTTTTCGCGTTGGTGTGCACACTCACATTGGCGCCCTTTGTTTAGTCACGAGGCGTTAAACGTCGGCGAATATTGCGCGCGAAATTTGTCCCGGTGTGAACGGGCCTTAAGACATATAGAAAAAGGTCTAATCAAGTTCAATTCATTTCCCATTTAAGGTTTGCATGGCCACAAATGTATATGACATACATAATATTTACACCTTGGCACTCAACACTGTCATTTGACACATTAGTAACATTCACAACCTCTTCAATGTAATTGACACCTTTTCAGAAATACATACCTGCCGTGACCGTCTAGGCTTTGGATGTTTGTCTTATATTTATTTTCTGAAAAAAATAAATTGGTGGGCACAGCTGTGCTTGTCAAGCAAGTCAAGACCTTCTCTGTTAAAAGAGATATAAAGAAAAGACATTATATGGCATTGTAGCTACTTTATTGTGATTTATTGTAGAATCACAGTTGTACATTTTTTTTATTTAGAGCATTCCTGTATCAACGAGTTGTGTCCATGGTCAACTTGACACCACAAAAGTAATAGTAATATATGGCTGGTTTCAACAGGTGAGAGAGTAGGTGTCTAATCTAGGTGCAATGTAATGTAATGTAATGCGTGCAAAGTGAGCAAATAACAAGTGTAAAAAGAGTGCAAAAAATACTAACAAATTGATAGACTAAATAGATTAGAAAAACAGCTTTCAGTTAGTCTGCCGTATCTTTTCGAGCTTCCAAATAATGGAATATTATTCCAACTACCATCAGAAAAATTTATTTAACTGGATTATTTCACTCTCTTTTAAAAATGTGGCTTTTCAGATCAGACTTGTCACTATTAAACCCCTCTGTGCCCTGCTGTTTTAACAACTTCTGTTTCTCTTTGCTTAATAAGATGTCTGTAGTGTAACTAACTGTAATGCGGGAATGAGGACTCAAGTGCGCACAAGACAGTGAAGGTAAGTGATACTTTATTAAAGTACAGATAGTGATAGGAAGCTGGAGAGATGGGCTGAGAGTTGGAGTTGAACCATGAAGCTGAACCGAGACCTGGTGCCGAACCGGTGACTGGAGACCAAGCTGGAGAGCTGGGCTGAGAGTTGGAGTGAGCCGTGGAGCTGCGCCGAAGCCTGGAGCCGAGTCGGTGACTGGGGCCAAGCTGGGGAGCTGGACTGAGAGTTGGAGTGAGCCGTGGAGCTGCGCCAAAGCCTGGAGCCGAGTCGGTGACTGGGGCCAAGCTGGGGAGCTGGACTGAGAGTTGGAGTGAGCCGTGGAGCTGCGCCGAAGCCTGGAGCCGAGTCGGTGACTGGAACCAAGCTAGGAAGCTGGGCTGAGTGTGAAGTCCAAACCTGAGACTTGGAGTGAAGGCTGGAGAGAGGACTGAGACAAGAGCTGGAACAAACGCTGGAAACATTCACACAAAGTATGCTGAACGATCTGGCAGGGAAGAGGTGGACAGGAGAGGTTTAAATACCTCACTGATGGTAATAGGTTACAGGTGCTTGGGACAGGTGGCAGTGATGAGATGAAGGAGAGAGAAGGAAAGTGGAGTGGATCCCTAAGAGACACGGAGTGGATCTGACAGAACCCCTCCCTCAAGGAACGGCACCGGGCGTTCCACCTGACTGCCCGGGGTGTGAAGAATGGAAGTCCCTAATTAACTGTGGATCGAGAATGTGGCGTGCAGGAACCCAAGAACGTTCTTCTGGGCCATACCCCTCCCAGTCTACCAGGTACTGAATGCCTCGACCATGACGTCTAGATCTAAGGAGCCGTCGCACCGAATATGCTGGAGCCCCTCCGACGAGCTGGGCGGGAGGCGGGGCCTGGTGGCGGAACCAGAGGACTCTCCGAAGGGGCTTGATCCTGGAAACATGAAAGGATGGGTGAATCCGCATAGACCGAGGAAGCTTCAACCTTACCGCCACCGGGTTGATGATCCTCACTATAGTGAAGGGACCAATGAATCGTGGAGCCAATTTCTTCGACTCCACTCGGAGAGGAATGTCTCTGGTGGAGAGCCATACCCGGTCCCCTACCTTGTACTGGGGACTCTGCTTGCGGTGGCGATTGGCCGCTGTCGAATACTGGGTGGAAGCTCGCAGGAGAGCCGCACGAGCCCTGTTCCATGTCCCTCTGCAACGTCGGATGAGGGCTTGGACAGACGGGACATTAGCCTCCCTCTCCTGGGCAGGGAATAGTGGTGGCTGGAACCCGTGACGCACTGGAAAGGAGATATTCCAGTAGCCGAGCTCGTCAAGGAGTTGTGGGCGTACTCCACCCACAACAGCTGAGAGGCCCAGGAAGATGGTGTTTGTCCAGCCACACACCTCAAGGCCGACTCCATCTCCTGGTTCAACCGTTCCGTCTGTCCATTGGACTGCGGGTGAAATCCAGAGGACAAACTGACTGTAGCCCCTAAAGAGAGCAAAACTCCCGCCAAACTGTAGACGTAAACTGGGGTCCCCGGTCAGACACAATGTCCATAGGTAGTCCATGGATCCGAAGACATTCTGGAGTACCAGTTCTGCCGTCTCTTTGCTGAGGGCAACTTAGGCAGAGCTATGAGGTGAGCCATCTTTGAGAAACGGTCAATGATGGAAAGGATCACCGTGTTGCCATTAGATTCGGAAGACCGTAACGAAATCCAGGGACATATGAGACCAGGGTCGTCTGGGAACCGGAAGTGGCCGAAGCCCAGATGGAGCATGATGAGAGGGCTTCTGCTGGCTGCAGACAGAACATGCCGTGACAAACGCTCGAACATCCTCTTCCTCCCTAGGCCACCAGAATCGCCGTTGGAGAAAAGAGAGTGTCCGCCGTATCCCGGGGTGGCAAGCGAGTCGAGACGAATGGACCCACTGAAGAACCTCCGACCGCAAACCCGCAGGAACAAATAGTTTTCCCTCTGGACAGGAACTGGGGACAGTAATGGTGTTCAAGGCTGTTTTAATGCGCTCTTCAATGGGCCAGGTGACGGCTGCTACCAGCTGGGATGGAGGTAAGATGGAGGTCACCTCAGAAGAGGTCTCCTCCTTCTGGAATTGCCGAGAAAGGGCATCAGGTTTCTGATTCCGGGACCCTGGTCGGAATGACAAAACAAAATTAAACCGAGTAAAGAACAATGACCAACGAGCTTGACGAGATGTCAAGCGTTTGGCTGACCGGATATATTTCAAATTCTTGTGGTCAGTCCACACAAGAAAAGGTTGTTTCGGCTCCCTCCAGCCAGTGCCGCCATTCCTCCAAGGCTAGCTTAACCGCCAGCAGCTCCCTATTACCTATGTCGTAGTTCTGTTCAGCGGAGACAGGCGGCGAGACAAATAGGCACACGGGTGTAATTTCTGGTCTGAAGTGGAACGTTGGGACAGAACTGCGCCTATTCCCACGTCGGAAGCATCCACCTCTACGACAAACTGGCTACCAGAGTTTGGGATGATAAGCACTGGAGCTGAAGAAAAACGAAGCTTCAGGTCCCGGAATGCTGAATCGGCTTCGCTGGACCAGATGAACGGAACCTTAGATGAGGTAAGTGCTGTCATAGGAGCCGCCAAGGTACTATAGCCACGGATGAAACGTCTATAGAAGTTGGCAAACCCCAAGAAGCGTTGCAGTTGCTTTCGACTGCACGGAGATGGCCAATCCAATACTGCCGACACCTTGGAAGGGTCCATCTGAATCTTACCCTGGGCGACAATGTAACCCAGAAAAGAGACGCTGGAGTAATTCGTGAAATTCGCATTTCTCAGCCTTGACAAAAGCGAATTCTCCAGCAGGCGTTGAAGGACTGACTGGACATGATGAACATGCTCCTTGTGATTCTTGGAAAAGATAAGGATATCATCCAGATAGACAAATATCGAACTTGTCGAGCATGTCCCGCAACACATCATTAACCAGGTTCTGAAAACAGCGGGAGCATTAGTCAGTCCAAAGGGCATCACCAGATATTCATAATGGCCTGACGAGGTGTTAAATGCTGTCTTCCATTCGTCCCCTCTCGGATACGAACCAGGTGGTATGCATTGCGAAGATCCAATTTGGAAAACACCGTTGCCCCCTCCAGGAGTTCAAAGGCGGAGGCCAGAAGGGGAAGCGGATACCTGTTCTTTATGGTAATCTCATTAAGTCCACGGTAATCAATGCAGGGTCGGAGAGTCTTGTCTTTCTTCCCCACAAAGAAAAACCCGCCCCGCTGGTGATGAAGAAGGTCTTATTATTCCGGCTGCTAACGCATCTTTGATGTAAAGATCCATGGCCTCTCTTTTAGGAGCGGACAATGAATATAGTCGGCCTCTAGGAGGTGAGGTGCCAGGAAGCAAGTCAATAGCACAGTCATATGGCCGATCGCGGGGTAAGGCTGTGGCTTTGGCCTTATTAAAGACCTCCTTATAATCCTGGTACTCCTGGGAACGTTGGCGGCAGAGAGGATACAGGTGTACCAGGTAGTGGGTTGGGTAATCCCGCTGACTGAAGACAAACAGAGTGACAAGAATGACTCCACCCCAGTATTGCCCCAGTGTCCCAATCAATGTGAGGATTATGGCGTCGCAACCAGGGGTAGCCCAAAATTAATGGAATCTCCGAAGACTGAATTAGGAAAAATCCGAGCGTTTCTTGATGGTTCCCAGAGATCAATAGAGTCACGGGACTGGTCGGTGGGTCACGGTACCCAGGAGGTGTCCATCCAGGGCCCGTGCAGGAACTGGTTTGGGTAGGGGAACTCGTGACAACCCCAACTGAAGTGCCAAGGTCTCGTCCATAAAACTGCCGTCTGCCCCAGAGTCAATGAATGTAGTTAAAGTCTGTGGGCCCCCAGGAAGCAGCAGCTGGACATGGACAAGCGGGCGATTGATGGAGAGACCCCTCTGTAAGA